>OW240917.1:109843378-110035524 GCA_933207985.1 Pelobates cultripes | reverse complement strand
TCGTTGGGTGAGTTCCAAATTAGGAGGCCAGGAAGTAAACAGTGGCAAGATGTAGGATACGTCCCATGTAGCCATATATCGAGGCCTGGTGGGGCGCAACAGAATTGAACCCCGAAGTAACCAGCACACCAAAGGGTGTTGGCCTGTGGGACAGCCCTTGAAACCTTGATGAGCCAAAGAGATGGCTGATCTATACAGGTTAATCGTGCAATAGACCTGACCAGCCTCGAATAACGAAGTGAGGAATTGGAGTATCGCCATGACAGGTGCCGAAACAGGATCCAAGTCCCGAGCCAGGCACCAGCCAGTCCAAGCTGTCCCATATGATCGTCTAGTGCCAGGAGCCCATGCATCAGCCAGGAGGCGTTGAGTTGCGTGTGAAACTCCTTGGATTTCCCAGGGGCCCCAGAAATACTCCATGCGAGTAGCAGCAACCAACCGTCCAGCAGGAGGGGGTGTAGTTGGCCCAACGGGTCCAGAAGAAGATCCTGGTAGGATGGCAGAAGTCCTGGCACATCCAGGAGCTGTGGAAACCATGACTGGGTCCCCCAGAATAGGATCAGCAGGACCAATTCGGCCACCTGGCAGCTTACTTGGAGTAGAACCCGAGGAATCGTGGCAAATGGAGGGAAGGCGTAAAGGGGTGAGCCAGTCCAGTCTTGCAGGAAGGCATCCACTGCTTTGCGGATGGGCCTGGGCGCAAGCTGTAGAATTGAGGTAGTTGGGCGTTGAGCCGGGATGCAAAGAGGTCGATGGCAAAAGGGCCCCAGAGAGACAAGATAGTGGGGAACACCTCCACATCCAATTTCCAATCACTGCTGTCCAACAGATAGCGTAAGCTCCAATCCGCATGAGTGTTGTGGAGGCCGGGGAGGTTTTCCGCCTGGACGACCAGATTCCTGGCCAAACAATAGGCCCAAAAGTCCTTTGGCAAGCGGACCAGAATAGCCAATTACGTGCCGCCCATGTGATTGACATAGCGAACTGTGGAGATGTTGTCCATGCGCAGTTGGATGCACGCACTGGCGGTCCCGTTCGCAAAGCTCCGGATCGCAAAGGAGCCGGCCAGGAGTTCCAGGGCATTGATGTGGAGACAGGATTCATCGTCTGACCAGTGTCCCCTGTAGTCACGCTGTTGCAGTGGGCACCCCAGTCGTGGAGACTTGCGTCTGAATCCACCGTAAACTCCGGTTGGGAGCCGAAGATGGCCTTGCCATTCGAAGCTGAGAGGTTGTGGATCCACCAGGTCAACTCGTCCCGGGTCTCCGAATCCAGAGAGACCATGTCCGCATAGGACGCCCCGTTGCGAAGATGTGCGATTTTCAGACGCTGGAGGGCACAGTAATGGAGAGGGTCTGGAAACACCACCTGGATTGAGGAAACCAGTAGGCCAATGATCTGTGCCAGATGGCGCAGCGACAGCTGGGAGCGCGCCAGGGTGCTGCGTAGTTCCTCGCGGATGGAGCGAATCTTGGCCAGAGGGAGACTGAGAGATTCCGCTTCTGAGTCTACCGTGAACCCGAGGAACTCCATGTGTTGGGAAGGGGACAGGCAGGATTTTTCCCAATTGAGGAGGAAACCCAAGCGAGAGAGGTGATCCATCGTCCATTGTAGGTGTTTCAGGAGGACCGAACAATCCCGTGCCATGATGAGGATGTCGTCCAAGTAGACTATCAGTTGCACTCCTCGACTGCGTAACCAAGCCATGACAGGGCGCATCAATTTGGTGAAGCACCATGGAGCTGACGAGAGTCCAAAAGGGAGGCATGTGAAGCGCCAAGTGTCGCCTTTCCAGAGAAAGCGTAATAAATCCCTGGATGTCTCACTGAGACAGTCAAGTATGAGTCCTTGAGGTCTAATTTCGCCATCCAGTCTCCCCGAAGGAGTAAATCCCGCAGAAGATTGATGCCCTCCATCTTGAAGTGGCGGTAGCCCTCTTTTTCTACTAGGATGATGTTCCTAAGGACCCCTGTAGGGGACACGGGGGCCCGTTCTATCACCCCTTTCGCATGGAGGGCCGACAGCTCCTCGTCTATTAAGGCGTGGTCGATCACTGTAAGTACAATAGGGCGAGGGGGAGGAATGTGACATGGCGTGTCGACCAACTCTACGTGAAACCCCCACACTGTGGTCAGAACCCAGACATCAGAGGTGATGTTTGACCAGGCTTGGAAAAAATGACAGAGTCTGCCCCCTACACAAATATTGGAAAAAACATGAGGTAGATGCAAGCTTACCGTAAGGGCGTCTGGAACCGGAGTTCCCTCTAAAGCCTCTGGCTGGTTTAGCCAGGTCAAACAGTTTGGCCAAGGGACCAAAAATGTCCAAGTGTTTGTCCTGGCATGATTTTAAAGCGGAATCCAATCCCTTGCGGTGATTCCATCCCATCTTGGATAGGAATTAGGTAATCTTGGGATCAACAAAGGTGGTCTCACAGACTTTACTGGGAATCAGGGGTCTAGGACATTCTGCACTGAGTTTGTTGCGTGCCACCTTGCTAAGGGGGCATCGTACCCAGTTCTATAGGTACCTAGCCACATGGTCCGCTGGGAGCGATTCCGCCAACCTTGGATGATGGAGAGCATCCAGGTCAAAAATCGGTTCCCCAGACGGATCCATGAGGGCTGAACCCGCGGTAGCGGGGGAGTCACTGCGAGAGCCACTCATTACCAACCACGATAGAGCAGGGGCAATCTCATCATTGAAGTCACACATAGACTCCGCATCAGCCTCCTCACTAGACCCGATTTCTGAGTCGGAGTCACCCTCTTTTTGTGCTCTAGCACATTTCCACTGCCGCACCCATTCTGCCTGGCACAGAAAGGCACACTGTCATGGGTGGTTACGGTTGCACCCGTCATATTGGTTCTGGAGGCAGGGGGACTTAAGTGCCTGGATTTGGCCGTAGCCATCCTTGGAACTTCCCTAATTGGGCTTGGAGCAGAACGCGCTAAGTGCGTTGGCGTAGCCAAGCCTTCTGTGGCCAAAGGGCGTGCCAGTAAGGCTAGTGAAATAGTTTGGGAGAGGACAGAGGACATGGAGCCCATGGCAGCCATAATGGCGTCCGTAACTGAGCGCTGTAGCGCCAGGGATTGGGCATCATCAGGTAAAGACGTAGGGTCACCTGCAGAGGAAGGGGGATCAGAGCTGGCAGAGGGGTTATCCAAAGCTAGGGGTATATGTATCTCCCCAGGGGAAAGGGGGGTGGCAGGCACTTTGGGCTTGGGCATAATAAATGCTGTGAGAGCCCAATGACACCATATATAAAAAATTAAATATGCTAGCAGGAGTTAATCACCCCAAACTAGCTATACCTTATTTAGAGGGTAGAGATAGGGAGCTCACCAGGGCCCAGACCGGCAGACAGAAAGAGAACACGAGGAAGAGCAAAGCGATTGAAGGACAGGATGTTAGAAAATGGCTGCCGGCAATCTCGTGAGATTCGTGGAAAAATCCTGAGAATTTGTCAAATAAAGAGCAGAACGTTCGGCAAAAAATAGCCAAATTCGTGTAAATAAATAGACGAAAGGAATAGTAGAGAAAACAGATGAATTAGCAAGTCGTTCGTATAAAATTAGTCACATGTGGCAAACAGGCGAACAAAGCTATATGCCGGTGAAACTAACGAACTGCAAGGATTCATAAAGAGAATATAGTCGAACGGCATAATGCATTCATGAAAAAACAGCCGAATGGAATGGAGAAAACAGGCACAAAGGGTGCCAAAAAGACAGGAGAAGGCGCAATGGAATCACAGACAACCAGAAAGAGAGAAGGCAAAGGGAGAAAAAGATAAGAGCAACAGGGGAAGCTCAAGTGATAGGGATACAAATAATAATAATAGCCTGAAGAAGGTCTGGAAGCCTGGGCTCAAAGGATAACACACAAATGTATAATCCACAATAGTATAAAAGAATAGAAACTTAAAATATATCGAAAATAATGAGACTACAATCAATAATGCAAATAAAAGCATAAATAACAATAAAGCAATAATGAGATTACCATAAATAATGCAAATAAATAGCATAAATAACAATAAAGCAATGATAATATGGAAGAAATTGGTCATGTACTTATCTTTGTTTAGTAGCAGCAAAGAAAGAGGAATTATGTGGGGAGGTGCTGACTATTATACTGGGACTTGGTATGGGAGTGGTTTATCACTATGGTTACCATTTTTTCTTACTGTTTGTATTCTTTGCTGCTATTGGTGGACAGTAAAGAAAGGATTAAGCAATACTTGCCTCCGTGTCTTGACATAAAATTAGTGAACAGTTTTCAATAACATTGAACAAGATATGGTATAGTTTAGTATCACAATCACAGTAAATCAATTTCAAACTTTGTTAGCATGATGGGATTGTTAGTCCATGACAATTTCAATCAGCAGGGTTAGCATATGGAAAATTTTAGTCATATACAATTCATTGAGACAATCAGCAAATAGTATATCACTATTTGTTAAATTTTTACGAACCATATGAGTAATCAGCATATGGATTATTATAATTTAAAGACAGATTTTTCGGACTCTTAAGGAATGCAATCTTTGTTTTACTCTTAGTAGATTTACAATCACATGTGTATTGTTTGCTTATTGTAAATACCATCCATTAGACTTAGCTGGACAGAGTTCGTTATTTACTCAGGTAATCTATTCACAAAGTTCTATGGACAATGTTTTATGAGCTAGCCACAGAATTTTAACCAGCTCAGTGCTGACCAGTCAGTTTAGGCTTTTTACTCACACATGATTTTAACCAGCTCACTGCTGTTTCACAGGGTAATTAATTATGATCAATTAATCCATCCGGTAACTAAATTCTTGCAGATTTAGTTAAAACAATTCTTATCTGATAAATATTTCCTAGATTTATCTGATATCTTTGTCTCCCAGTGTGCAGTTTGAGATACAAATTTGATCATGAGCTATCATGAAACCCAAGTTTGGATTCTGATCAGCTTTTACCCAGAGAAATACTAACTTTTAGTTATGTAATTTTAAAATTGATACAATTAGCTTCTATTTACCGATAAATATTATGGATATTTCTGGAACAGATTGATTCAGAATTTGTGAATTATAATTCAAATCTGAAGTTGGAATTGTTTCCAAGAATAGAGTATAGATAGAAATTCTAAGAACTTTTCCCTGGTAGAGATAGTTTAGATTTACAGATAAGTAAAGAGTAAGAAGTAATTATTCAGGTATTATTTTTAAGATTGTTTCAAGATGTCTGCTAGATTGTCAGATGTCAAGGGATTTCAAGAGATCGTCCTCCTTCTCCTTTTTCCCTCTTTCTTTTTGATATCCCTCTGTCATGGAGTTATATGTTATTACTTATCTGTTAACCTTCTGACCTGGTCCAAGGAAATCTTGGGGCAAATCTTATGTTAATGGCTGTTGACATCATTTTGATTTATATCTCTATATGTTTCAAACAGCAGGTAGAACTGTTGGTTTACGTAAGGAATATTACCAGCTATTATCATATAGGATTAACTCCTCAGGACAATTAGGAATGTTTTAATTTCAAGACTTCTTCAGTCAGCGTTTCTCCTTTCTCAATTTGGACTTTGGTTGTACAAACCAATATGTCCTTGCTTACCTAAGCATTATTTTATTTCAGGATTTTTAGGTTGTCTACTTAATCTATTTTATAGGTAATTACATATTTATATATATATATATATATGTTTCTATATATGTTGCTAACTAAATATATATGACATTATATTACTATTTTGTATATAAATAAACTGAATTGTATACCTTCTAGCAATATGTATTTGTGTTTGCTGAACAAATACTTTTTAAATAACACATAGTTGTCTTATTTTTTACTCACTGTCTGGCTCTTAAGCTGACAAGGCAAAACTTTAAAAAAAAACATCTTGTTTCTTAATTTTAAGCACCTCATGGCATATTAGCTAAAATGCGTTTTTGCCATTATTCATGTATTAGTTTTATCACAATATATATGTATTTCCTTTCCTACACAAATTCTCTGACAGAGGGAATACTTCTGTGATGTACCAGCATGCCCTCACACCACCTGTTGTATTGTGGGAGCTATTTTGTAACTTCACTGAGAAGTGATGTCTGTCTATTAATTAGTGCTGTCACTTTATTGAAAAGCTGTTTAAACATCATCTAGAGTTTTTGGAGTTATTATGGAACACTAGCCCATAAGAATGTCAGAAAAAAATAAAAGATTGTCATATTCTGCTAAATTCAAGTTACAAATCATGAACTACGCAAAACAGACAGTTTGGACCTCCTACCACTGAATGCATGATCAGACAGTGGAGAAAACAGGAAGAACATCTGCTCAAAACTAAAAAAAAAAAAGACCATTTGAGGAAAACCAGCAAAATGGCCAAACTTGGAGCATAGGCTGAAGACATGTATTATGCAGAAACGTCAAAGTTGGATAAGTGTGTCAACCAAGATTATTCAATGTGAGGCAAACAGGCTTGCAAAGGAAATTAACATTGCTGACTTCGCAGGAAAGGCAAAATGGTGCTTCAACTTCACGAGGAGAGAAGGATTGGCCATGAGAATATGAACCAAATTAGCACAGAAAATTCCACCATCTTTTGAGGATAAAATCCAAGAGTTTTACTCCTATGTCATAAAACTACGGAAAAAATATGCTTATGAACCAAGTCAGACTGCAAACATGGTGAGGTGCTTCTCAATTTTGATGTGCCTTCCAACAGAAATGTTGATATGAAAGGGGTCAAAACAATGGCAATCAAAACAAGTGGTCATGAAAAGACCCACTATACTGCTGTCCTCATGTTGTGCATGTTGGTGTTCTTGTCCAAGTTCATGAGAAGGGCTGGATGAATGAAGATTTGATGGCTTTTTGGTTTGCAAAGATTTGGTCCAGAAGACCTGGGGGGCTCTTGAAGAAGCCAGCTCTGCTCGTGCTTGATCAGTTCCATGCACATTTAAAAGAAAAGTCAAAAGGGTTGCAGCGGATTTGCAAACACAGCTAGCTATTTTTCCTGGTGGACTTACAGTCACTAGATGTTTCAATCAACAAGCCCTTTAAAGCACTGATGAAAGAAGAATGAAATAAATAGATGCAAAAGGCAGATAATAACTTGACACCAACAGGAAGAGTGAAAAACCAACCATTAGAGAGGTCTGCAAATGGTTCCTAAACTCATGGAAAGGAGTCAAGGAAGAAGTGGTTGTGAAATCCTTCAAGAAATGTGCAATCAGCAATGCCATGGGTGGAATGGAGAATGATCTCATATATACAGACTGATTCAGAACACAGCAGTGATGCAGTAGTGGTTTAAGAAAGTGATATGTCTGGAACTGAGAGTGATGCCTAGTTTTCTAATACCATATGTACCGGTATCTTAAAAATATTAGGTACCTACTGTAATTACAATACTAAATAGTCCGGTAAAGTTGTTCTGTTTGATGTTCTAAATATATCGGTGCTTTGAATATTTAATAAAATATCAATGTTGTTCTGTTTGATGTTTTAAAATCTTTATTTTAATTTTACGGGTCGTCTTATACATGGAGGCGTCTTATACACGGAAAAATAGGGTACATATTTAGGCACACAAATACACACAAAGACTTACAGTCACATAAATAGTCAGATATGTACAGGGCTGGACTGTGAGACAGATTTATCTAAGCTTTTAAAGGCAGAGCAGACCAATATAGCATCTAACACACAGTCATACATATGCATAGACACACAATTATACAGTCACATTGTGGTGGAATCTCGGTAAAAATAAATTTAGTAGGCCGAGATTACCACGTGGCATGTGTACGTGCATATGCTGACGTATCGATCAGTAGGTTGCACGAGGCAAGATACGATCAGTAGTGTACGGAGCATGTGCAAGAATACAGGATGTAGTATTCCCCTCCTCCATTGTGCTGGACAAGCCATGCGGTCAAGCAGGAAGTTAATTCTTATTTGTAATGATTGGTCAAGAGAATATGCGGGTGGAGCTTAATATGGGAGGAGTTATGTGCCTATATAGGGAGCCTGCACTATTGTTCAGGGCTCAGAACTTGCTGTATTTTTGGTGACATTAGTCCCTCTGAGTCCCGATTGGTGATCCAATAAAGAATCTCCTCCTTCCTGAAGAAACCTGTGTCCATCTCTCTGTACTTTGCTTCCGTCAGTTTCTCCGGTATCATTTGGTGCATTGGCCGGGAATCTCATCGTTCAACGGTAGCTGAGAGGCAGAGGCGTGAGACGGTCTATCTTTGCCCACGTTCTCTACGGCTGCACCCCTGAACTTCTGCGTGGACCTCCCTTCGTGTTGTCCAGGAGATCATCGGCCTCTACGTAAGAAGTGCTGGGGTGTCCCCGTCGATGAGTGTGAACTCAGGTTCAGGAACGAGGAGGTAAGACAACTGCTGTTTAGACGGCAGACCCACTAGGGGTATACCGATTGTGCGGTAGGCCCAAAAGGGGTTTAAATCTGTGTATGGAATCTGCCCCCTCTGTCGGAGGGAAGGAGCGAAGGCGCACCGCTCGTTCGAACGCTCTTTAGTAAGAACGTTTGATCTGGTTAGTCAGGCGGGGTCCTGTGTAAATAGCCCTAGCCGGACACCGGTGTCTTGTCTAGACTAGCGTTCTAGGGTGTATATTACGTTCGCTAGGTCGGAGGGACCGGGAGACTAGCGGCGCCTGTGTAAATTCGGTTCGCTAGCTCTCAACCTATCTTGGCTAAGTGGGAAGGCGTGTAAATTTGGAACCCACTAGACTTTTGATAGAGTAAATAGACTAGAAGGGCAATGTTGTAAATTTCACCCTCTAGTTCGCTATATGTGGTGTTTGGGCAGTGTGGCTAACCAAAACGGGTGTATATAGTTTTAGGTAGTCCATTCAAGGTACTGGCCAATAGTTTAGTTGGGATTGTAAATGTGTTAAAGATTGTTGGTAAAGTGTATATCTTGTTAGATAGCGCGAGCTCAGCCGTCTAGCGAGAGTGTTAATAGTGTGTTGCTGTATCATAGTGCACGGTACCATAACCCTGTATATTTACTGACACTGTATATAAGTACTAATCATTGTCGTCTATTGCATGTTTAACACCCTAACCACTAATAATTGTATTGTGACCTTAAATTGTACTTTGACCTATGCTAACCGTACTGTAACCGATACTAGTAAAAGACGATGTTACTGGGGTGTGTTATAGACGGGTAATTCATATATAGAGAATTATAGCGTGGGTGACTGTATAGTTTCGCCAAAGGGCATAATATTGATTATTTAGTGACTGGTGTAACAGCTGTGTGTGTACGGGAATTCCCTTAGTGATTATTGTGTTATTGTGTACGTTTCACTCGGTAACTGTACCACGTGGTGCTGTTGCCAGAGGAAACGGGTGTGACTGTTGAATAAGAACGCGTGCATAGTATTCGTTGTCAACGACGTTCCATTGATAAGTATGGGCGCGTCAGAGTCAGCGATTTCGGATCCCTTAGGTTGTATGGTAAAGAATTTTAAAAAGGGATTCAAAACATGTGATTTTGGGGTTAAAATGTCTCCTGTACGTTTGGTCACTTTGTGCACTAGGGAGTAGCCTACTTTGGTTGCGGCATGGCCGCCGCGTGGCAGTTTGGATCCAACCCTGGTACAGCGTGTACACGTGGCTGTATCAGGTAGGCCTGAACTTTACGGACAGTTTCCATACATTGATTGTTGGGGGCAGGCCGTAAACGACTCGCCAAAATGGATCCGTATATGCCACGAGGAGCAATGTCGCCTCATGGTGGCCAGGACTTGTTTGTCCACTAGGACTGGTGTTAGGCCCATTTTGGACACGCCCCCTGAGTCCGAGAACCCTTTGCCGCCCCCTTACTTTCCTTTAAGAGGAAGTGACGCGAATGCAGGAAGCTCTGCACCCCTTCCCCTATTGCCCCCATCCACTTCCGCTTCCTCCTCCAGTACAGAATCCACCTCCCCTCGTATTAAAACTCCCCTTCCGGAACCAGGACCAACCCCCATTAGATCTGAATATCCTGATTTGGCGCCACTTCAAACTTCCGGTCAAGCTTCTTCTAGCTCGGCTCGGAGTATACTATTCACTAACTTATCCCAAAATCAAGTTCCCACATCCTCATGCCCTATTACCTCTCGACCGGAACCTTTAACTGACGCCCCTCCACGTAGCCCCATACTAACCCGACAACTGACCGGTACCCAACAATTAAAACATTATCAGATGCCTCTTCGTCTGAATCCTGGGTCAACCTATATCGATGCCGCAGGTCAAATGGCACATGCTGACCCAGTCTTCGTATATGTCCCGTTCACGACTACCGATCTCTTGAATTGGAAGACCCACAATTCCTCGTACACTGAGAAACCACAAGCTATGACCGATCTGTTCACCTCGATAGTTCAGACACATAACCCGACATGGGCTGATTGCCAGCAGTTATTAATGACATTGTTCAATAATGATGAAAGGACAAGGATTAACCAAGCGGCCATTAAGGCGCTAGAGGAGAGAGCCCGTGCTTTAAATCAAGCCAATCCGGCAGCATGGGCCGCAACACATTACCCTAACACCGATCCTGACTGGAATGTAAATGGCACAGATATGGCTCAACTTAAAGCCTATAGAGATGCTATAATTGCTGGCATGAAAGCCGGAGGAAGAAAGCTATTAACATGTCGAAGACAGTTGAGGTGATTCAGAAAAGTGATGAAGCGCCCAGTGTCTTTTATGACCGATTATTGGAGGCATACCGCTTGTATACCCCCTTTAATCCGGAAGACGCTGGTAATTCCCGAATGGTAAACTCCGCCTTTGTCAGCCAAGCTTACGGAGATATTAAGCGCAAGCTACAGAAATTAGAAGGGTTTGCAGGTATGTCTATCACCCAACTAATGGAAGTAGCGAACAAAGTATATATGAATAGGGAAACAGAAAGTAAGAAAGAGGAAGAGCGCAAGATGCGTAGAAAGGCAGATATGCTAGCGGTAGCGATCGCAGGCGTAGATAGACGGGGCCCAGATAGAAGCGATGGTAGATGGAATAGGGAGCCTTTGAGTAGGAATCAGTGCGCGTACTGTAAGGAAGAAGGGCATTGGAGGAACGAGTGTCCGCAAAGAGAGCAGTATGAGAGAGACTTACCCAGGGCAGGTTACGGAAACTTTAGAGGCAGAGCGAGAGGTAGAGGAGGCCCCGGAGGGAGTAATGGTAATAGAGGGAGTAATGGTAATAGAGGGAGTAATGGGAACAGAGGAAGTGTAAGGGAAGATAGGTACTATCCAGCAGCGCAAAGGTCCCGCGATAGAGAAGGTAGGGACTTTGTGGGATTGGCTGACACGGTCATGGAGGACTATTGATACCGACCGGGCTCCATCCCCCTTGGTCGAGCGGAGCCTATGGTCGATGTATCAATAGGGGAAAAAAGGAGTGCGTTTATGATCGACACTGGTGCTGAACATTCGGTGGTGACTAATCAAGTTGCTCCTCCATCTGGAAGAACTATTACTGTAATAGGAGCAACTGGAAGAAGTGCTGAAAAACCGGTTCTTAAAAGTCGACTCTGTACATTGGGAGGCCGCGTAGTAAAACATCAATTCCTTTATATGCCTGAGTGTCCAGTCCAATTGCTGGGACGTGATATGCTATCCAAATTACAAGCGCAGATTACGTTCCTACCAAATGGAACAACATCCTTAAAGTTTAATGGACCCTCAGGTATTATGACACTGTCCGTACCAAAGGAAGAAGAGTGGCGACTTTATACAGTGTTGACTAGCCAAAACCCGAGGAGTGATGAATCCTTATTTAACATACCAGGAGTTTGGGTAGAGAACAACCCACCAGGACTGGCCCGCAATATTCCACCTATTAAAATCGAACTAAAACTTGGGGTTTATCCAGTAAGCCTGAGACAATATCATATTCCGCAGAAGGCTAAGAAGAACATCCAATCTTATCTGGATAAGTTCATACGGTATGGTATCCTAAAATTCTGTACTTCCCCTGGAACACCCCATTGCTGCCTGTTCAAAAGCCCGGTACAGATGAGTATCGACCTGTGCAGGACTTGAGAGCAGTCAATGATGCGGTTGTTAGTATACATCGAGTCGTGCCCAATCCATATAACCTGCTTGCTTTAATTCCGGGCGGGGCTACTTACTTTACAGTCTTAGATCTCAAAGATGCCTTCTTTTGCCTCCGAATTGCCGCCGAAAGCCAATGTATCTTCGCTTTCCAATGGGAAAATGCTGTAACGGGCTCGAAACGCCAAATGACCTGGACAAGATTGCCCCAGGGGTTTAAAAATTCACCTACCCTATTTGGTTCAGCTCTAAGTCAAGATCTATTAGATTTCGAGTCTATCCCAGGAGAGTGTGTATTATTACAATATGTGGATGACTTGTTGATAGCAGCAGTTACAAAGGAAGTATGTCAGCAAGCAACGCACGATCTACTACACATTCTCTGGAAGGCAGGATACAAGGTGTCAAGAAGGAAGGCTCAGTTGTGTTTGCCAACTGTCAAATATCTGGGATTCCATATCTCTGAAGGTCAAAAAATTATGGGGCCAGAGAGAAAAGAAGCTGTGTGCCAAATACCGATACCCAGGAATAGAAGACAAGTGCGAGAATTCTTGGGGGCAGCAGGCTTCTGTAGGATATGGATTCCCAGCTACGCGATACTGGCAAAACCTCTGTATGCAGCTATCAAAGGTACAGAGCACGACCCCTTCTTATGGACTCAAGAACAGCAAGCGGCATTCGAAGATGTGAAGAGGGCTTTGATGAGTGCCCCAGCATTAGGTCTACCTGACCACACACGGCCATTCTACCTGTATGTACATGAGCAAAGAAGAATGGCTGTGGGAGTATTGACACAGTACTTGGGATCATGGCAAAGACCTGTTGCCTACATGTCTAAGCAACTGGATGCAGTGGCCAGCGGACTTCCACCTTGTCTGAGAGCCGTAGCTGCAGCCGCCCTGCTAGTAGCTGAAGCCGATAAACTCACTCTGGGTCAAGAACTTTATGTACGCGTTCCACATGCAGTACAGACGTTGTTGGATTACAAAGGAAATCATTGGTTTAGTAACAGCCGTATGACCAAGTATCAAGCAATGTTGTGTGAAAACCCAAGAGTGCATTTAGAGACTGTAAATACCTTAAATCCAGCTACCCTTTTGCCACAACCTACTGAAAGTCAACATGATTGTTTGGAAGTAATGGATGAAGTATTTTCAAGTAGACCAGATCTTCGTGATTTTCCCATCCAGAACCCTGATGTTCAATATTACACCGACGGCAGTAGTTATGCAAAAGAAGGGATCCGCTATGCAGGATATGCAGTAACAACGATAGACAAGGTGATAGAAGCTCGGCCACTGGCAAAAGGAACATCAGCACAAAAGGCAGAATTGATAGCACTGACACGAACGTTACAATTGGCTGAAGGTTTAAGAGTGAACATCTACACGGACTCCAAGTATGCGTTTTTAACCACTCATGCCCACGGAGCTTTGTATAAAGAAAGAGGATTATTGAATTCAGAAGGCAAAGAAATCAAATACGCAGGTGAGATCCCACAACTAGTGATGTACCGAACGGTTCGCCGGCGAACGGTTCCTGGCGAACATAGCATGTTCGCGTTCGCCACGGCGTGCGAACATATGCGCGGTTCGACCCGCCCCCTATTCGTCATCATTGAGTAAACTTTGACCCTGTACCTCACAGTCAGCAGACACATTCCAGCCAATTAGCAGCACAGCCTCCCTAGCAGACCCTGCCACCTACTGGACAGCATCCATTTTAGATTCATTCTCAAGCTGCATGCTTAGTAAGAGGAGGGAAAGTGTAGCTACTGTTCATAAGATAGGGAAAAGCATAGCTAGGTTAGGGATAAGGGTATGCTTTTTTTTTATTTATTTTTTCTATGTAATGTAAATGCACTTAGTTGTCTGCCACTGCTACCAGCTTCTGTGTCAGGCTCACAGTGCCCATTTCCCCAGTCAGTGCCACCAATTACATCTGGTGTCACAATAGCTTGGATTTAAAAACAAAAAACTTTTTTTACTGTTATAGATTGAATAGCAGTCAGTGTCCTTAAAGCGGGTGTGTTACGCTAACAGTGGATACGCTGACAAGTGCCACTAATTAGATCATGTGTCACAATAGCTTGGATTTAAAAACAAAAAACTTTTTTCACTGTTATAGATTGAATAGCAGTCAGTGTCCTTAAAGCGGGTGTATTACGCTAACAGTGGATACGGTGACCAGTGCCACCACTTAGATCTGGTGACACAATAGCTTGGATTTAGAAACAAAAAACTTTTTTCACTGTTATAGATTGAATAGCAGTCAGTGTCCTTAAAGCGGGTGTGTTACGCTAACTTGGATACGGTGACCAGTGCCACCACTTAGATCTGGTGACACAATAGCTTGGATTTAAAAACAAAAAACTTTTTTCACTGTTATAGATTGAATAGCAGTTAGTTATCTTCAAGCGGGTGTCAGGCCTACAGCCTGTGCTCTGCACAACTGTGCCAGTGCACATTGCCACTCATATCTGGTCTCACAGTAGCTTGCACGCATAGTACCACTAATCCCAACAAAAATGACAGGCAGAGGCAGGCCACCCCGCAGGGGCCATCGTGGTCGTGGTGCTGTGATTCCCTTTGGCCCTAGAATAATGCCCAGTTTTCAGAGGCCACGTACCCTGAACTTGAAAAGTTCTGAGGACATAGTTGACTGGCTAACACAGGACACCCAATCTTCTACAGCCTCCGCTCAGAACCTTGACGCACCATCCTCCTCCAGCTTAGCTTCAGGCACCTCTCAAGAAACCACTCACCCGCCTGCCGCCACCACCAAAACTAGCACCACAGCCGCTTCGGTTGGTATGTCAGAGGAGTTATTCACACATCCGTTTGAAGAAATGAGTGATGCGCAACCATTATTGCCAGAGGATGTAGATAACAGGGATATGTCTCAGGCAGGCAGCATTACACACATGGACGTACGGTGTGATGATGATG
This sequence comes from Pelobates cultripes, assembly GCA_933207985.1. Lineage (NCBI taxonomy): Eukaryota > Metazoa > Chordata > Amphibia > Anura > Pelobatidae > Pelobates > Pelobates cultripes. The sequence goes on along the minus strand of OW240917.1, from coordinate 110,020,490 downwards.
ATGATGTTGTACCCGCTGCTGCTTCCTTTGCTGAGTTGTCAGATACAAGTGAAGCGGTTGATGATGACGATGCGTCCATGGATGTCACGTGGGTGCCCGCTCGTCAAGAAGAAGAACAGGGTGAAAGTTCAGATGGGGAGACAGGGAGGAGGAGGAGACGAGTTGGAAGCAGGGGGAGGTCGTCGCAACGAGCTAGTGGCACAGTCAGACAGCATGCATCGACACCCGGGGTCAGCCCGACAGCACGCCAATCAACGCATGCTGTGTCCACCACCAGAATGCCGTCATTGCAGAGCTCAGCAGTGTGGAATTTTTTTTGTGTGTCTGCCTCTGACAACAGCGATGCCATTTGCAACCTGTGCCAAAAGAAACTGAGTCGTGGGAAGTCCAACACCCACCTAGGTACAACTGCTTTGCGTAGGCACATGATCTCACATCACAAACGCCTATGGGATCAACACATGAGTACAAGCAGCTCGCCTACTCTAAGCCGCCAGCCTCCTCCTGGTCCAGCATCTTCAGCCACGTCAACCACTGCTGTCCTCCTTGTCCCCTCTCAACCATCCGCCACTCCGCCTCCCGCCTTGAGCAGTTCACGCTCATCTTCCCACAGTCATGTGTCTGTCAAGGACATGTTTGAGCGTAAGAAGACAATGTCAGAAAGTCACCCCCTTGCCCAGCGTCTGACTGCTGGCTTGTCCGAACTATTAGCCCGCCAGCTTTTACCATACAAGCTGGTGGAGTCTGAGGCGTTCAAAAATTTGTAGCTATTGGGACACCGCAGTGGAAGGTACCCGGCCGAAATTACTTTTCGCAAAAGGCAATCCCCAACCTGTACTCAATTGTGCAAAAGGAAGTAATAGCATCTCTGGCACACAGTGTTGGGGCAAGGGTCCATTTGACCACTGATACCTGGTCTGCAAAGCATGGTCAGGGCAGGTATATCACCTACACTGCGCATTGGGTAAACCTGCTGACTGCTGCCAAGCATGGAATGCATGGCTCTGCAGAGGAGTTGGTGACACCGCCACGACTTGCAGGCAGTCCTGCTGCCACCTCCTCTACTCCTCCTACTCCATCCTCTTCCATAACCTCCTCGGCTGAGTCCTCTTCTGCTGCTGCGTCTTGCTCCACATCAACGGCACCCCCCCAGCTCCCCAGGTACTATTCCACATCCCGGATACGGCAGTGTCACGCCGTCTTGGGTTTGACTTGCTTGAAAGCAGAGAGTCACACCGGACAAGCACTCCTGTCCGCCCTGAACGCACAGGTGGAAAAGTGGCTGACTCCGCAGCGACTGGATATCGGCAAAGTGGTTTGTGACAACGGAACAAATTTGTTAGCGGCATTGAAGTTGGGCAAGTTGTCACATGTGCCGTGCATGGCACATGTGTGTAATCTGATCGTACAACGCTTTGTGCATAAGTACACAGGCTTACAGGACGTCCTGAAGCAGGCCAGGAAGGTGTGTGGCCATTTCAGGCGTTCCTACACGGCCATGGCTCACTTTGCCGATATCCAGCGGCGAAACAACATGCCAGTGAGGCGCTTGATTTGCGACAGCCCGACACGTTGGAATTCAACACTCCTAATGTTCGACCGCCTGCTCCAACAAGAAAAAGCCGTTAATGAATATTTGTATGACCGGGGTGCTAGGACAGCCTCTGGGGAGCTGGGAATTTTTTTGCCACGTTACTGGACGCTCATGCGCAATGCCTGTAGGCTCATGCGTCCTTTTGAGGAGGTGACAAATTTAGTCAGTCGCACCGAAGGCACCATCAGCGACATCATACCATTTGTTTTCTTCCTGGAGCGTGCCCTGCGAAGAGTGCTGGATCAGGCCGTAGATGAGCGTGAAGAGGAAGAGGAAGAGTTGTGGTCACCATCACCTCCAGAAACAGCCTTATCAGCATCGCTTGCTGGACCTGCGGCAACGCTGGAAGAGGATTGTGAGGAAGAGGAGTCAGAGGAGGAATGTGGCTTTGAGGAGAAGGAAGAGGAGGAGCAAGACCAACCACAACAGGCATCCCAGGGTGCTCGTTGTCACCTATCTGGTACCTGTGGTGTTGTACGTGGCTGGGGGGAAGAAAATACCTTCATTGACATCAGTGAGGAGGAGGAACGGGAAATGAGTAGCTCGGCATCCAACCTTGTGCAAATGGGGTCTTTCATGCTGTCGTGCCTGTTGAGGGACCCTCGTATAAAAAGGCTGAAGGAGAACGACCTGTACTGGGTGTCCACGCTACTAGACCCCCGGTATAAGCAGAAAGTGGCGGAAATGTTACCGAATTACAACAAGTATGAAAGGATGCAGCATTTGCAAAATAAATTGAAAAGTATGCTTTACACAGCGTATAAGGGTGATGTCACAGCACAACGGGAATCTAACAGGGGGAGAGGTGGAAGTCATCCTCCTCCTCCCATGACCACGCCGGCAAGGACAGGACGCTTTAGAGACGTGTTGTTGATGGAGGACATGCGGACCTTTTTAAGTCCTACGCATCGCCACAGCCCTTCGGGATCCACCCTCAGAGAGCGACTCGACCGACAGGTAGCAGACTACCTCGCCTTAACTGCAGATATCGACACTCTGAGGAGCGATGAACCCCTTGACTACTGGGTGTGCAGGCTTGACCTGTGGCCTGAGCTATCCCAATTTGCGATAGAACTTCTGGCCTGCCCCGCTTCAAGTGTCCTGTCAGAAAGGACCTTCAGTGCAGCAGGAGGTATTGTCACTGAGAAGAGAAGTCGCCTAGGTCAAAAAAGTCTAGATTACCTCACCTTTATTAAGATGAATGAGGGATGGATCCCGAAGGGACTGACACTGGGCGATACATTAGATTAAAAAAGGCCTGATGAGATGAGCTGCCTTGGGCTAAAAATGGTCCACACGCTGCTGTATTTTAGCTCTGAATGCCGGTTGACTTGCGTGACTTATCCGCCACCAACTAGGGTTCAAGCCGCCATGTTTTAGGGCACTTTCTGCCTGTGAAACAAACATCAATTATAGTGCCACCACTCACTCACTGGTGTCACAATAGCTTGCATTTAAAAACTAAATACTTTTTTCACTGTTATAGATTGAATAGCAGTTAGTTATCTTCAAGCAGGTGTGTCAGCCCTACAGCGTGTACTCTGCCAGTTTACAGTGCCACTCATATCTGGTGTCATAATAAAAAAAAAAAACTTTTTTCACGGTTATAGATTGAATAGCAGTTAGTTGTCTGCCAGCAGGTGTGTCAGGCTCACAGTGGATACTGTGCCCAGTGCCACCAATCACTCACTGGTACCCGGATGAAATTTATTTTTACAAAAGGCAATCCCCAACCTGTACTCGATTGTGCAAAAGGAAATAATGGCATGTCTGGCACACATTGTTGGGGCAAGGGTCCATCTGACCACTGATACCTGGTCTGTAAAGCATGGTCAGGGCAGGTATATCACCTACACTGCGCATTGGGCAAACCTGCTGATGGCTGCCAAGCATGGAATGCGTGGCTCTGCAGAGGAGTTGGTGACACCGCCACGACTTGCAGGCAGGCCTGCTGCCACCTCCTCTACTCCTCCTACTCCATCCTCTTCCATAACCTCCTCGGCTGAGTCCTCTTCTGCTGCTGCGTCTTGCTCCACATCAGCGGATAGGGGACGTAACAGTGATTAAACTGATAACAATAGTACTAAACACACCACTCCTATCTGGTGGCACATTAGATTGCACGCGCAGTGCCCCAAATTTGTTGTGATCTGTGAGTAAGGTAAACGGCTGTCCATACAAGTAGGTTGCAGCTTTTTGAGGGCCCACACCACCGCCATGCACTCCTTTTCAATGGCAGTGTATCTACTTCATTGGGCAAAAGTTTACGGCTTAGATAAGCCCCGGGTTGCTCGCCACCATCTGCTCCGACTTGGCTCAGTACTGCTCCCAATCCAAGCATAGAAGCGTCTGTATGGACGAGAAAGTGTTTAGTTGGATCAGGAGAAGAAAGTACAGGTGATTTAATGAGCGCCGTCTTGAGCTGTTGGAAGGCCTGTTCACACTCTGGGGCCCATACTACTATCTTGGGGAGGTTTTTACACGTTCCTATATGGCACTTACTGGGCTTTAGGGTCAGTCCGGACTCCCTAATCCGGTCTATTACGGCTCCTATGTGGGTCAGGTGTTCGGGCCAGGAGCTGCTAAAAATGTCTATACCATCCAAGTAGGTGTGTATCAGTGTGTATCAGGGATCCTTAGGACAGGTGTCAATCCATATCTGCCAAGTGACCCTATGTAGGGGACCAGTCTCTATTCTGCTCTGTGTCCGTGTGCATCAGGGGCTCTGAGGACAGGTGTCAATCCATATGTCAAGGTGTCAATATGTCATATGTCAGGTGTCAATCCATATTCAGTGTGACTTAGGAATGTTAGGTGATTTCTGCCCTTTATGGATTAAGAGCAGACTCTGCATCAACTGTGTAATTTTCCATGGGAGTTTTGCCATGGATCCCCCTCCGGCATGCCACAGTCCAGGTGTTAGTCCCCTTGAAACAACTTTTCCATCCCTATTGTGGCCAGAAAGAGTCCCTGTGTGTTTTAAAATTCGCCTGCCCATTTTAGTCTATAGCGGTTCGCGCGGTTCGCCGGTTCGCGAACATTTGCGGAAGTTCGCGTTCGCCGTTCGCGAACCGAAAATTTCGTGTTCGCGACATCACTACATACCACAGGGCTACATTGGGAACTGTGTGTGGTACATATACAGGGATATTTTTCTTTATTTAATTTCCTTCTAAAAACAGTCTGAGACTGTTTTCATTCACCAAGATGAATGACTCAAAAATAAAGAAAGTTGGAAATGAAATATGGGAAACGTCATTCTGGAAACATTTGGAATGTTTCATATATCTATAGATCTATCATTCTCTTTCACACTTTAATTTTAATTTACTTCAGAAGAATTATATTTTTTTTCTTGAAAGCCTTAAAAAACAGACCACACTGTTGGAACTCTTGCTCTTGTGCCAGTATGGAATCGTCACAACTGCACAACATAGGAGGTATACATTACATATAGAAAAACATATTTTAGCTGTAAAATCATATATAGTCAATACATTGTTAAACACAGATCTACACACATCAGTCAAGCCATAGGACTTGGTTTTGCAGATCTGTATCTAACAATGTATTGACTATCCACTGACTTCAGGTGGAAGGGGTTTTCAATCACTTATTTCCCCACCCGAACTTTCATGGTTTATATACAGGTGATACTCGAAAAATTTTAAAATCGTGCAAAAGTTCATTTATTTCAGTAAAAGGGGAAACTAATATATGAGATAGATGCATTACATGCAAAGCAAGATAGTTCAAGCCGTGATTTGTCATAAGTGCGATGATTATGGCTTAAAGCTCATGAAAACCCCAGATCCACAATCTCAGTAAATTCGAATATTATATGCAATCAATAAAACAAGGAGTGTACATAGAACAATATCGGACCTCTGAAAAGTATTAGCATGCATGTGGACTGTACTTAGTTTGGGCCAATTTTGCAGCAATTACTGCCTCAATGTAGAGTGGCATGGAAGCTATCAGCCTGTGGCACTGCTGAGGTGTTATGGAAGACCAGGATGCTTCAATAGCGGCCTTCAGTTCTACTGCATTGTTCAGTCTCATGTCTCTCATCTTTCTCTTGGCAATGCCCCATAGATTCTCTATGGGGTTCATGTCAGACGAGTTTGCTGGCCAATCAAGCACAGTAATACCACGGTCATTGAATCAGACTTTGGTGCTTTTGGCAGTGTGGGCAGGTGCCAAGCTGATGGAAAATGAAGTCAGCATCCCCATAAAGCTTGTCTGCGGAAGGAAGCATGAAGTGTTCCTAAATCTCCTGGTAGACTGCTGCATTGACCCTGGACTTAATGAAGCCCAATGGACCAACACCAGCAGATGACATGGCTCCCCAAATCAACACAGACTTGCAGTGTGTGCCTCTCCATTCTTCCTCCAGACTCTGGGTCCTTGGTTTCCAAATGAGATGCAAAAGTTGCTCTCATCAGAAAAGAGGACTTTGGACCACTGAGGAACAGACCAGGTCTGTTTTTCTTTAGCCCAGATAAGACGCTTCTGATGTTGTTTGTTGTTCAGGAGCGGCTTGATTAGAGGAATACGACATCTAAAGCCCATGTCCAGGATCCGTGTGTGTTGGCTCTTGATGCACTGACTCCAGCCTCAGACAACTCCTTGTGAAAGTCCCCAACACTTTTGAATGGCCTTTTCCTGACAATCCTCTCCAGGCTGCGGTCATCCCTGCTGCTTGTGCACCTTTTTCTTCCACACTTTTCCCTTCCACATAACTTTCTATTAATGTGCTTTGATACAGCACTTTGGGAACATCCAATGTCTTTCGCAATTATCTTTTGAGGCTTTCCCTCCTTATGGAGGGTGTCAATTATGGTTTTCTGCACAACTGTCAGGCCAGCAGTCTTCCCCATGATTGTGATTCCTACTGAACCAGACTGAGAGACCATTTAAAAGCTCAGAAACCCTTTGCAGGTTTACCCTGAAACCCTTTGCAGGTTTACTTAGCTGATTAGAGTGGGATACTGTGAGCCTAGAATATTGCACCTTTTCACAATATTCTAATTAACGGAGATTGTGGATTTGGGGTTTTCATGAGCTGTAAGCCATAATCATCGCACTTATGACAAATCATGGCTTGAACTATCTTGCTTTGCATGTAATGCGTCTATCTCATATATTAATTTTCTCTTTTACGTTGCATTACTGAAATAAATGAACTTTTGCACGATATTCTCATTTTTCGAGTATCACCTGTATAAAATGAAACACATAAAACACTCATTGGACAGTTACATTCAGCACACACACTGAACTAAAAACCTAGTTTCAAAACAAAATGTCAACTGTTTTAAAACATCTGATTTGGGAAAACAAATGGGGATTTAGTTACAGTATATGATCATACATTGCACTGCATACTGGCAAGCCCGCAAGTGCACCCGACCTTTCAAGGGTTTACATAAATATGAAAAAATTATGTGTTCGTGGTGGATATGGTAACATTGCATATAGAAAAAATACTGAAAGATACAAGCAACTGTATGTATGGGATACATAATGGCGAACCACACATTATGGGGAAGTAATGCCATTGAGGGGTTCTGAAGACATAATAATAAACCATGAGACTGAAGATAATAAACCATGAGACTGAGATAAATATCTCCAAAACCCAAGACGGCATAATTTTCTCATATTGTGAGCTTTTCCATTATGCATTTTGTATATTATATAATATTACGTAATATTTTTTATAAGGTTAGTGTTAATGTTTTCATGTAATGTAGCAGTTAATGTTTAGTGTAGTGTAAGAGTTACAGTAGATATATTGCGGCTTTCTTTGAAGTGGTCTGACGGACACCAGTGTGCTAAGGGGTTAATGGTAAGTGTATACAATAATCTCAGTGTAATGGATTGTACATTAGGGGTTAAAGGGAACACTTTACCGTAAAGGCAGAAAAGAGATATACCTGTAGCACTGTTGCATGAGATCAGTGGGAGTTACAGTCTTCTGTATCAGCTTGTTCTGCTGATGCTGTTAAATAACTACAAGAACAGCATGGGATTGTAAATCCCACTAATCCTGGGCAGACTTAAACATGTGTACAAGGACTTCCAGACTGCACAGAATTTGTCCATGCATAACCCTACTGTGCAAACATTTTAGGCAGGTGTAAAAACAAAGTAAGAATACATTCAACAATAGAAATTTTAATAGTTAGTTTTTATCAAAATCTAACAGGGTTATTTACTAAAACGAGAATTCAAAGTGAATTTAAAGTGATTTAAAAAACAAAACAAATTTAAGGCCAGAATAGCTGAACTAAAAGCATAGCTAATTTCTCTAATTCCACTATTTTGACCTTCAATTTGAAATTTACTTTGAATTTTCTTTGAATCTTCACTTTAGAGAATAACTCTGTAAATCAAATCAAAATTTAGCGTGTCCGCCCTTTTCCTTCAAAACTGTATCAATTCTTTTAGGTACACTTGCACACAGTTTTATAAAGAACTCAGCAGGCAGGTCATTCCAAACATCTTGGAGAATGACCATGGTTCCTCTGAGGATTTAGGCAGCCACAGTTGTTTCTGTCTCTTCAGGTAATCCCAGACAGATTCAATGATGTTGTGATCAGGGCTCTATGGGGGTTAAACAAATTACTCACCTTTTCTCCAGGACAGAATCTCGCTTGGGAAATCCGCAGCCTTCCCTTCGTGTTGCCTCATCCTGGAGGTGTTCCTCCAAGATAATGGACCAATCCAATGCTCCTCAGAGGACCGTTTTGGACTTTAGGTGCATACACAGCACTCGCTTTGATGCACTTGATATTCTGTCATATCTATCTATCATCCAACCAACCTATCAATTATTTAATTTATTTACTTTTTGACCACAAACTGCTAAATTCCCAACTATAGATCCTGCATATCATATTCTACTGCCCTATAAATAGATACCCCCTTACTGAGGCATATGTGGGAAATTTTAGTTATATATTTATATTCAGAGATGGATATCATATATGAAATATATAGTGATTGCAATGCCTATATAATAGAATACAAATCTAATAATCATGTTTATAAAGACCTTCTCAATATAAAATTAACTAGATGTAATTAGTAGAGAAGAAACCATCCACCTGGAACTAATGCTGTTTTTCTTATATTCCAGGCTATTTTAAGAGGAGTGGGTCATCTCAGGGGAACAAATGTTTGTTCTTTGTTTAAGCAGTGTGCTTTCTTTGGAGAAAGACACATTTTATAGGTCATAGTTTATTAATATTTTTCTCTACTCAAGTTCCTTGGTTGGTTAACCTGTGTGCTTTTGTGGTTAAACATCTGGGGTAGCATTAGTAGTCATAAGGTAATAAATTTGACTGTTTTTATTAGCCAGTCCCACCAGGAACAAATTCTAATCCAAGGTTCTGCCATTCTCTGTTTCGAGGCACATAAATATTTTGGCAGTATGTGGTATCTTATATTACCTTCGCTACAATTTCTTTTTAACACAGAGTTTAGCAAAAATGTCAGCCATTCCAAACGTCTATCCTATTATATTTTACTGCACCCAAAGGATCACACTGCAATTTGTTTTTAGTGTCTGCACTTCCTTTCTTCATTTCCTTGTCTGTTAAGTCCTATCAGTATGATCCCAACAACAAAACATACAATTGCCATCAATTTCCAAACTTTACTTTAACTTTTCATATGATTAGAAGTTGAGAGTATTTAACAAAGAGTTCACATAATTATATTCCATGTAAGTAAAATGTGCATAAGCTTGTTTGAGCAGAGCCCTCAGCACCTTCTGTTGCTGTACATCCAACTTGTCTTGTTTCAACAACTAACAACTTGTAAGTCCACATATTGCACATTGCTGTGGAATACATTGATACTTTATAAATAATAATATCATTAATAGCAATACTGTTGGCTATACTGGTTAAAATAAATATCTAATATGGAATTTTAATAATACTTCTTCTAGTAGTGTTGAGTAAGGGGAGCAGAGTGTAAAATGTCAGATTAGGAACAGCATCAGAATACCCTTGATTAAAAAAAAATACACATATAGAGAACAATGCAAATTGTAATTATATCAAAAACATACACTGATCAGCCAAAACATTAAATCCACTTGTCTGCTATCGTGTAGGTCCTCCTCATGCTGCCACAACAGTTATGATGCATAGAGGCATGGACTCCACAAACCTCTGAATGTGTCCTTTGCTATAAGGCACCAAGACATATGCAGCATATCATTTAAGTCCTGCAAGTTGTAAGGTGGGGCCTCCATTGATTGGATTTGTTATTCCAACAAATCCTACAGATGCTCAATTCGATAAACATCTGGAGAATTTGAAGGTTAAGGCAACACCTTAAAATCTTAGTCATGTTCTTCAAACCATTCCTTAGCAATAGAAGAGAAAAAAAAGGAGGAAACCGCGCCTTACATGAGTTATATATACATACACTTGATGTCTCTTAGTAGTTACGGATAATTTATCTTCAAAAAGAAAACAGAAAGAATATATACAATAGTGAAGTATGTTTAACAATATTCGGAAAAAGTGATAAATAAAACGGAGGTATTTTACACTCACATTTGGTAGAGCTACTGTGGGAGCTCTACCGTGATTGGCATGGACGGTACAATCCCCGTCTTAGGATAAGAGGTCCAACGTCTTAGGTACTCCAATGGTATGGTGGTACAGATAAAATGGAAAACAAGAAACTCCAATAGTGTAATAGTTCCAACTCCAAGTATAAATAGATAAATAAAAATATATATATACTCACATTTACTATAGCAGAAAACTTGCTCTAGTATATAGGGCTTGCAGTGGTATAATCCCCACTGTAGGATATACAGGCCAGGGAGTTTGATGGTGCAAATAAAATATAATGAAATGGAGTATAGCTTTAAAAAATATATATTTAATAGTGGTACAAATAGAATAAAATAAAAAGCTATATAAGATATCACTTAACGTGTTTCGCCAATGGCTTCATCAGAAGTGTAAAAAACATACATCAAAAAACTTCCTTTAAATACATAACTTACATAATAAACATGATTAATGATGTCTTCCTTGTGTGCCTCGGACAAACAGACCGCTCGTAGGCAGAGACCGGAAATAATGCGGCGACCACGTGGGTGTAGGTAACCAGCGTGGAACGCACGCGTCCAAACCGGAAGCGGCGTTCGCGTGTGTAGCCCTATCCACCGCAAAACGCACGCGTCGCGCCGGAAGTGGCGCGGCGTTCACGTGGGTGAGATACAGGCATGCGTTCCACCATGGAACGCATAGTTGCCGCGGCCGCAATAAGTGGCTCAAAAGGAGGCAAATACATAGATAATGTTAAAGTGCAGCATATGTGCAAATAACATGAAAACCAATCTTCACATAAATGAAGAAACAGATACATAAATAATGTTAAAGTGCAACATATGTGCAAATAGCAAGAAAGCCAATCTTCACATGAATAAAGAAACAAATACATACATAATATTAAAGTGCAACATATGTGCAAATAACAAGAAAGCTAGTCTTCACATGAAAAAAAAAAAAAGGAAAAATGTATATAGTTTTAAAGAATAAAAAGTTCTTAAAGTTCATGGCCAAATGATTCTGACATCCAACAATGCACAAAGAATGTTTCATCCGTATGTAGAAATAGCAGAACGTCTTTTCTTATTTGGTGAAAAAAATAAAAATTTGTGCAGTACATAACGTCCTTTTTCTTGAAGCAGTCTTAAACTTCCAATAGTCCATTGTGAATATGCTCGTGGTCCAGTTTATGAAGGGAGCATAAAATCAAAATATATAGCATAAAAAATGAATATATATATATAAGATCTCATAAAATAAATATAAATACAATAAAAATAGTAATAATAAAATAGTAGGGGAATAAGGTGAATAGAAAAAATATAGGATGATGTAAAATGAGATGGGAGAAGAAAAAACCCAGAGGAAAAAAAAATATAGAAGATAATTGGATAAAATATAAATGAATTGATAATAAAATTTAATAAAAAATTATAAAAAAATTGAATAAATCGAATTCTATGTTTAAGCCATCTGGGTGTAGGGTATTCATATTATAGACCCATTCCATCTCTGTCTGTCCTATTTTTTTAATAAAATCACCTCCTCTCCAGTGAGATTTAACAATGGCAATACCAATGAAGGTAAGATTTTTAGGGTCGTTATCATTTTTAGGGTCGTTTTGCGGTGGATAGGGCTACACACGCGAACGCCGCGCCGCTTCCGGTTTGGACGCGTGCGTTCCACGCTGGTTACTTACACCCACGTGGTCGCCGCATTATTTCCGGTCTCTGCCTACGAGCGGTCTGTTTGTCCGAGGCACACCAGGAAGACATCATTAATCATGTTTATTATGTAAGTTATGTATGTTTTTTACACTTCTGATGAAGCCATTGGCGAAACGCGTTAAGTGATATCTTATATAGCTTTTTATTTTATTCTATTTGTACCACTATTAAATATATATTTTTTAAAGCTATACTCCATTTCATTATATTTTATTTGCACCATCAAACTTCCTGGCCTGTATATCCTACAGTGGGGATTATACCACTGCAAGCCCTATATACTAGAGCAAGTTTTCTGCTCTAGTAAATGTGAGTATATATATTTTTATTTATCTATTTATACTTGGAGATGGAACTATTACACTATTGGAGTTTCTTGTTTTCCATTTTATCTGTACCACCATACCATTGGAGTACCTAAGACGTTGGACCTCTTATCCTAAGACGGGGATTGTACCGTCCATGCCAATCACGGTAGAGCTCCCACAGTAGCTCTACCAAATGTGAGTGTAAAATACCTCCGTTTTATTTATCACTTTTTCCGAATATTGTTAAACATACTACACTATTGTATATATTCTTTCTGTTTTCTTTTTGAGGATAAATTATCCGTAACTACTAAGAGACATCAAGTGTATGTATATATAACTCATGTAAGGCGCGGTTTCCTCCTTTTTTTCTCTTCTATTCTGTTTTTTAACAAGGCTGGGAATCCTTGTATTTGTTACTGCTGCCTATCCTATTGTTTAACTTTGGAGTGAGCACCCGACACACTTCTTCTTTTCCATTCCTTAGCAATAGCTGATGTAGTGTTTCATGGTGCATTGTCCTGCTAAAAGAGATCACTGCCATCAGCTGCCATGAAAGAGTGTACGAGGTCTGCAGCAATCCCTTGGTAGGTGTTACAAGTCAAAGTAACATCCACATGAATGCCAGGACCCAATATTTCCCAGCAGAACATTGTCCAGGGCATGATACTGCCTCTGCGGTCTGCCTTTTTCCCATTGTGCTGCCCCCTCTTCCCTAGATAAACCATGTGCTCACCTGGACATCTGCCTAATCTAAAAAAAAAAACTTTGGCAGAGGATAGAGGTCATCATGGGCACTCTGACCAGTCTGTAGCTATGCATTCATGTATGCCGCAAACGGCTAGGCACTGTGTGTTCTGGTTAGCATTAAGCTTTTCATCGATTTGAGCTCTTCTATGCGATTGGACCAGATGGACTTGCCTTCACTCCTCACATGCATCAATGAGCCTTGGTCTCCCATGATTCTAATGCCACTATACCGGTTGTTTTTTGGAAGGCACTAACCACTGCATACCAGAGAAGTCCCACAAGGCTTGCTGTTTTGGAGATGCTCTGTGCTTGATTTTTTAACAATTTTGAGCCTTTTGTGTAAAATCCAGACAATGTTAAATAGCAAGAACAATGTATGCATGAATACATTCATACATATCATGATAAGTAGCACATGTTTTTGTTTTACAAAGTTAGCAATATAATATTTGACACAAATATATCTTTGCTTGTATCATTTTTACTCATAGAAACATTTCAAAGAATTGCAAACAAATTAACCCCTTCTATCCTAGCTCTATGTATACACTGGCTATCTTTCATTTACATTGCAAAGGCAATAAAAAAAAAAAAAAAAAATTTAACCCCTTGCAGGCACACCACTTTAACCTTTGTTTCAGCAATGGGTTTCAAACCCACAGAAACACCATTCCCTGATAGAGCTCCTTTACGTTTCTCTACATATCTGAGAGCTACAGCAATATTTTTAGGTCACATTTCATGGCTGTATCATATTCACTGTATATATTATTTATTTTCAAGGAAAATGTTTTCAGAAATGGACTTGATATCAAACTTCCAACAGCTATAATAATAATACAGCTGTCATCAATCCCATCTTAAACTGTTTTCCAAACTCCACCCATGACGAAGGTGCACATGCAGTGCACCGAAACGCGCGTCGGGCAACTTTTTTATTCACAGGGCACATTATCACATTGGTGCATTAGGCCATGCACTTCTTAGCATGGAATAATTTTTATAGCACTTAACTTCATATTTATTTTTCTAACCTCTGACTGTTTAGCTAGATTAACAGGGAGAGAAGCTTTATCTTAACTCTATGCTGCTTTATCTTTCAGCTAGTCTTTAAAGTGCTGTTTAGAGACATTACTACACCAAGATTGAACTACTTGGTACATTCCCAAAGGCATTTGTCTACCAGCCAAGCCTCACATTATGTCCACAAAACTGGAGTGAACACTCTCTATAAGGAATTGATTATCTTCTTTACCTTGCTAATGAATTAATCCTTAAAATGTCCCTTTGTTTGGCCATTCTAAATAAAGCCTTTACTATAGGGATTATTTTGAGTTAACTTTTAGTCAGAGAAAAGCAAGTTTGCTTCAGTATTCACCCTGACTCATTTATTTATTCTTGGTTCCTAGATAGATTTGCCAATTGTGTTAAAGCTTTCTGTTATCATCCAGACTATATCCACATGTTTAAACAGTTACTTTGTTCTGTTTTTTAGAGTGGACATTCTATTTCCTTTTTTTTTGTTTTCCAAACTCTGCTTTAGCTGGATATTTATTCTTACTGGCAATGAATCTCACTATTACACTAGATTCCCCTTTTCCAAGCCTGTGCTAGTATTCAGTCTATGCATTTTCCATATTCTTTCCTACCAGATCAATCATTTTCTTCCTCACTGTGGTGTTGATTTAATAAGCTCTCCAAATGATTCAAAACTGTTAGATAAACTTTCCAAGTGATTTATCTACAAAAGTCACCATTCAAGTCTACGGGAATTTTTGTAGATAAATAATTTGTAAAGTTTTTCAGCAGTATTGACTTATTGAGAAAGCTTATTAAATTGATGCCTATACTCCCAATCAGTCCCGTATGCCCTATCTCCCATTGTACAGCGCTATGGAATTTGCTGGCGCTATAGAAATGAAAAAATAATAATCTGACAGCCAAGATGGCCAGACGTGTTCTGCACTAGCACCTGCACAACTGAGCAACAAATAAGCTTTTTCAGCTGAATACCACGCTGGATTCAGCCTTAATCGATTGGTACGCGGTCTGGCAGTAAGTGGACAACCGTGGATAATCATGAAGACCCGGGATAGCGAATACACGCAGCGCCTGGCACTGAGGCCTAGCGTGAATTGCAGCCAAGTGCCTGGGAGAGAAGGCCGATATTCCGGTCCGCACTGGGGACACCTAACTATCCACTACAAGGGAACCCCCCCCCCCGTTAACCAGCCGACATCATGGCGTTCTCAAAATGGCCACCGTGGCACAACACAAACAACAAAGAGAGCAAAACTCACCCAGTCCTGGAGGGACAGTTTTGAAGCTAAACTATTAAGCAGACCTCCAGCCTCTACTCCGCATGGAGAATCTGTCACTCGAGCCGGTGAGCCGAGATTCCGACTAAGCGCTGGAACGGCGAGTTGCGACGGAAACACCACATCTAACTGCCCAAGTTCCCAATGAGCTACATGGAGTGTTGCCTGATACCGGGCTCGAACTCCAGCCAAGATCCGATGGAGCTTCCGCTACCCTACTGCCATCCACCCTCACAAGACCCGGACTCCGCAGGGAAAAGATCCTAAGGGCAGGGGCCTACATGAAGGCCGCACACCGGACGGCAAGCTGCCTCCCACGCACAGCAAGAAGGCAGGCCACTGCATTACACACATACCAAAACCAGAATGTAATGTGTGGCATATGGGAATGAACTTTCCATCTTGGCCCATCCGAGGAATTGGGTGAACAGAACTGTTTGCTAACTCATGTTTGCTGTTTGATTCGCATATGTTTCTTTTTTTACTCACTCTGTGTTCCCTTAGTATATAACTCAAGACCTAGTAATACCAATTTAAGCACCACCAGTTACATCTTGCTAACACAACTGTTTAATCTTGTTTTCAGTAACCACATAGTCAGCCAGTCATTATGCTTAACTATTTCACTAATCTGTCTAGCATGTAATATCACCATTTCCTCTAGTTTACATTACTCACATAGACAGGCAGCATAGCTAGATCTGTACATTATGCCGTTTTGTCTCTCCGCTGATTATGCTAAAGCATATTTCTAATGACAAGCTATAGATTTGCACATACTGGTTAGGTCTCACATCAACAGTTAGTACATGCTATACCAATTACCTATGCTATTCTCCTCTTGCAACTATCTCCTTAATTTAAAAAAAATTGTGCTGATAATGCTAATGTCATGTTAAACACTGTAGGACACAGTGATGCTTGCTCTAGCTATTGTGGCATGGCAAGAGTTTGTGTATTGTCTTTTCTGCACAACAACAAAAAAAAAATAAAAAAAATAATAATGATAATTAGTAGAGATTATCCTAATCCCACTATTTCATATACTCCTTTTCTATACTGGCTATCCCACTCACACCATAGTTATTCACTTAAGTAAAAATGAGGAATTCAAAGTGAATTCAAAATGAATTCCAAATTCAAGGCCAAAATAGCAGAAATGAAAGCATAGCTACATTTTTACAATTTGGCAATTTTGGCCACAATATTTAATTCACATTAAGTTCACTTTACATTCCTAACAATTCACACTTCAGTAAATAATCCTGACAGTCCCTCCTCCCTCCCCATGGCTGGATTATTTTTTCTGTCTGCTGTCAGCATTTGCAAAGGTAATATGCACTGATATCCGCTCTGTCCATGAGTTACCAGATGATAATGTAAATATTTTCCTTAACATGACACATTTAATGGGACTCCTTAAAAGCCTGTGAGTTTGGGAATTAGCATCTTTGTCATAGATTCAGCATAATTGAAATAAGATTACATATTAGGCACTACAACAGTTGGGATTTATCTTGTAGGGGACAGAAATATTAAATATGTTCAGTTTTTAGGCTTGTATTCAGGCTCGGACTGGTCATCAAGCAAACCAGGCATTTGCTCGGTGGGATGCAATGGCCACGGGCTGAGGCCTGAATACAAGGCTGACAGGGGAGTGTAGTCCCTAGGGTGTAGGTCAGATACTTCATCCACCAGACCACCAGGACAAATTATACTTTAAACTGTACAGATTTTTAAAATTATTTATTAGAAATTTTATTTTATTTTGCCCTGTGTCCCCTCTCACACCCAACAGCCCCATGTTCCCTCTTTCTTACTGCAGCCACATGTCTTCTCTTACACGCAGCAGCAGCAGCAAGACCCCTGTCACATCCTGAAGCTTCATGTCACATCTCACACCCTGCAGACCCATGTCCTTCCTCACACTCTGCACACAACATCCCCTACAGCCCTCCCATGCATACACATTTTCCCTATGGCCCCCACACAATTTGTGGGAGGCCTTGAGGGTCATTAAACAGATATGCCAACTTTGGGTAGCTAAGCATGTAATTGGTGATGATACAACATTCCCCCTCTCTGGCCACACCCTCCTAGGGCTGAGCTTCCTTTAAATGCCAGGGCTGAATTTTTGTCCAAGTCCGGTCCTGCTTAGTTTTGCTCAGTTCTGAAACACAATTTTGAATGTATTAATATACTAATATAAATTAAGATAGACCATTTTAACATGAAACTGATCACTGACACAAACAAAATGAAGTAATTACATATGTTGTCTTATAACTATGATTTCCTCTAAAGTACCATTTTATTTTTTGATAAACTTGTTTGAGTCCTTCTGAGTGAGGAAAAATGCAGAGCTGTAAGTGCCTCTTGTAAGTGCTATGCATTTATTTTGTATTAAGCATTGTATTAGAAATAATAACTACAAAAACACATACAACAGTAATACAAAGCAAGCTGTGGCAGACTGCTCTGGAGTGTGAGAAAAAGACATCTTCCCATAGTCTTCTCAAAAAGTCATCTCACAAACATCAATAGATTTTACTTGTTAAATTAGTCTTTCAGATGTGAAGTACAGAAAGAGCCTTATACAAGATAAAAAAATCTTAAAAATCCATATAGACCAATAACCATAGAAAAGTCAAAATAAAGGAAACTATGCAGTGAAAACCACAATGTTCCTTTCAGTCGAGACTCACAAAGTAGAAACAGAGAATTAGGGAAAGTAGAAGACCACATCCACTGCCCTTCCTGAAATATTTTACAGATTTATACATATAATCCTTTATTATAATGTGATTGTACCTCTGTTGCCTTGGTTTATCCTGTGGTATCTGGTGATGCAATATAGTAAGACTTGAATTAAAGGGACACTCCGGGCTCCAATACCACTTTAATGCATTTGATAGATTTTGGCCTCATTAATGCATTTTTTGCATTCTCAATTTTTTTAAATAGTTTTGCAGACTTCAGCACGAAAAGCCTGCCTCTTCATCCACACACTAATGCCAGAAAGACATCCTTATCAATGTACGCACACAGTCTCAACCACAAAAGCACTCAGTGAACAGCTTTTAACTCACAACCTGGTTGCAGACAGTTAGAGAAACTAGAAACAGGTAGTGATATCCTTACTCTGTGTCTCCCTGTGTGTCCTCTCCTTTTAATACCCTATGGAATTTGTGCTGTAGAATTTCCTGGCACTATATAAATAACAAAATAATAAAAATAATGCCGGCTGTTTTGTAGTTTATACCATTTAGTATTGTCAGTGACTGAGCTGTGTACATACCTTTGATATGGAAGTCTTTTTCTGAAATGTGCAGATGTGGCTAAAGAGTCAGGCTTATAGAGAAGCATTTTGCAAAATATTTGATTAATTTATGCAAAAACTATAAATAAAATTGCGCATACAAAAAATACAGCATATTAATAAGGCCAACACTTATTGGTGCCCGGAATGTCCCTTAAATTTTTAAACAAATTATTGATTTATAAAGCATTACTTCTGCCAATCTTATATAATTAAACAATACCTATCATTATCATCCCTTTCATCCATAGCAGACTCTAAATAGTTACCCGCTTTCCAAATGTAGGAATCCATTGAGCAGTAGCCACAAACGATATAACCCTGCCTGCTAGGATTGGAATATTTTAAATTCCATGAAAACCTCTTGTTTTATCATTACAGTAATCTGCAACACAGCAAGGGGGAGGAAAATTGACTTTTTGGACAGGTATATAACTAGGAATCACAGGGACTCAATGCAAGAATAAGAGAAGTGCCCCCTTATGGTTTTTCTGATGTATATACCCCGGCATACACTTGATGGTACACACAATCACTAACAGACATGTAGTCATTTGCATGAACACTGTTTAACCAACACGCTGACTGACAGACACATGCTCTCACTTATACACATACACTGACATACACTCACTGGCAGACACACAGTTATTGGCACACACACTGTTTAACCAACACACACTTTCACTGACATATACACTGGCATACACTCACTGACTCACACACTAGCTTACAGACACATTTTCAGATACATATGCATTGCAATACTTACACTCCCTGACAGACCCTTGACAGACATATAGACACTCAATGACAGACACAATCTGACATTCACACAGTTTCATTGATTTGACACACACTGACAGACACATACTTTTGCTGATTTGACACACACTGACAAACACGCTCCATGACAGATACGCACTCTCACTGATTTGACAAACCCTCATTTACAGATGCACACTGACAGACACACACTCTCACTAGTTTGACAGACAATGGCAGACACACACACTCACTGACAGACACTTACACAGAACATGGGGTTCTGTAGCAGATTAATTGATTTGTTCTTAAACGAATTGCTGATTTCACATGTCTATAAACATTTTTGTAAAGAACTCTAGATAAGAAATAGTAAGTAAGCTGATAAATAAAAGAAATAACAATTGATACTCTGTTGGTATTCACTGTAAATTTCGATGTAACCTACAGGTACAAACTCTGTCAGAGTTCACTGTCCCTCTATGTGTTTGTAACTGGCAACTCTTTTACATTTTAACTAGCTTATCTTAAAAATAAAATGAGAACAAAATAAAGTTAGGCTAATACCCAGCTTTTCACTACTCTCCAGAATGGAAAGGTTAAGAGTGCTCCAGATTTTCAAAATAATTGGCTAAGTAAATTCTACACAGGGCCACTACCATTCAAATGCATTTGTTCCACAATGCTTTTACCTTCTTCTTGGTTCTGAGACTTAAGGAACACTCTCTCATAGAGATGCATTGACTCAATGCTTTTCTTTGGGAGTCTTGATCTGCAAACTTTAGTCCCACAATCTTTGCAGGTCCGCAACCTAGATGACCTTCTAGTGGCAACCAGTAAAGCTGGTGTTAGGCAGCAATGTAAACACGGCCTTTTGCTCAGAAAAAAAAGTGTTTACAATGCAGAGATTGCAGGGACCATCTCTTTTTCCCCAGAACCATTACATGAAGCTGTGGTGGTTCTGGTGCTTAGAGGGTCCCACTAGGGTCTTTATGTTATTGTTAGTGCATCTGTATGGGGCTGGGGAAATATGATTCTTCTAACAGGTGTGCTTTTGACAGACGTGCCATGAATTTTGTCAAAGAGGTAGCACAGTCCAAACACAAAACTTATTTCTTAGATTGGAACATGTCCTTTCTCAGGGCATCCATCATACACACGAATGCTATAAATTTCATAGCACTACATGGACAGCTTTGCAACACAAGGACATGTGCAGTCATTATAAGAAAAAGCAATTTACAACTTCCATGTCTGCTAAAAGCATATTCACAAGCAGCAATTTTGGATTTCCCATTATAAAGATATGGACATTGTCCACAAAATCTGCTGCAGATAAAAATAATAAATCAAATTGTTATGGAATTCTCCAAATCTAGATATTACCCCGTATTTGTGATACTGCATGCAAAATGAAACAAAAAGCATAGAAATCACAGATTTCATGGAAGCTGTTTGGGCTGTATGTTATGGCTGAGTAGGTCAGAGATGACACTTTAGAAGTGAAGAATGGTTTGGGATATGACTAGATTCTAGGTGTGGGAAAAATCATAAATTTTACTAATAGCGCAAAGGAAAACAAATCATTACCCACAGAACAGCTCATCCCAAACGCTTTGTGACTTCATGCTGTGTTATGATTACCTTCATATTGGTCATCTATCAACAGGTAACAGTTCCTGGAACAAGTACTGCAATAAATAATTTACTGTACTTGGGGTCAAGACGGTTACATAAATATGTAAGTGGATCTGTTATTAGGAGGAGAGAGTATTAACTAGTACAGGGCTGACCTATGCAATGTTAAGATTTATAGCAGTAGGAGTTCATAAAAACCGGATTAGGTTTTCACTCACATGTGCTGTATAAATTACATTAGTGTAATTAATGCCGCCATAGGCATTAAATGTAGAACGTTGACATTAGTAGTTATGAAATGTGAGATTTCTTTTAGATTGCAATGCTTTGAGGAGGATACATGGTATTATTATACAATTTCAACATTTGAAATTCACTGGAAAGAAATTCTGTACTCTATACACATATGTAATTGGGATTAGTGAGACATGTTTATAAATCCTCCTTGACTGGCCATATTATATACTGTTAAATCTGTTAAATGTATGCCTGGCATGAATGGTTTAAAAGATAATAAAGGATGATATAAGTGTTATTTCAGACAACAGTATTAGTTAATTTGTGGTATGTCTGGTTTACAGGGAAGTACTCATTCATAGTATGCAAAATACAACAAAAGCAATATAACCACTATATGCAAAACATTTAGAAATTGTGCCTTCTATACACCAATCAACTGAGAAACTAAACATACAAATAGGTAGGGTGTAAGTGTAAAGAATATCTCCCAAATTTAGGAGGTAATACCATCTTGATCAACAACAAAGTGAATGTTTCCGGATATCTAGGAGGGAAACAACATTGATATAGGATAATATAGTCCGGTGCCAATTAGCCCACAATATATAAGTTGCCCTCACAAGAACCTGGATAAATTCAAGCCCATCACTCTAATATCAGCATGTGAGGTGGATCCATTCCATATGAGGGGTAATTCTTCCGAGCTTGTAAATAAAGGCAAAAACTAAAAATAATGAAGATGGTAGGTATAAAACACAAAATTTATTTGGATTGCCCTTACAAGATGAAAGTAAAAACCAGCATATCTCCGCATTTGACAGATCTGGGGATGTCAATGAAACCAAAAGCCAGTTGTGTGTATAAAGATAAAACAATAAAATAATAAAATAAATAGCATGAAGTACCAGAACAAACGAACCCAGAATCCTCAGTAAATATATCCAACGCGTTTCGTCTTGGTAGACTTCTTCAGGGATATCTCTGCGGATGTGGAGCCCAATATAATGGTAGAACCACATGCAAATTACATACCAGACAAGCAGAGCACTTTTATAACATTAAAAATAACAAAATGGAACATAGTGTTCCAGCACACTGTAATACTTGTCCTTTGTTCACTTGGGAAATATTTTTAGCTATTGGAATTGATCTAGTAGAGAAACATTGGGGAGGAGGAGATAGACTTATACAGCTCAATTAAAGAAGCCCAATGAATTTACAATCTAAAAAGGTTGAAATAGGGCTTGAACCAAGATATTGATCTGGTGAGTTTAGTGTTAATTAGTAAATCTTTAGTTGGATCTATAGTATATCTCCTCACCTCCTCGTTCCATTGCTCAAGAAGTTTTTCTCTTTTCGTTGATGGGTTTCCTTCACTCTGTTCTTATTATTCGTGTTCCATGTTGATTATTGTTTTATACATGATTTGTCGGTATATCTCCTTACACCTATTTCTAGTTACAGGATTGGACCTGTTTGGATTTAATTGGATTTGCTACATATTCTATTTTGTATTTTGTGTGTATATCATCCATGTACAGGGCTTTTTATCATGACTTGGGCATATTTATGCTTATAAATTGCACATGCCTCTTTTTTTTTTATTTTTAAATACAGTATATAATTGCATATGTTATCAGTATCTGAATTCCATACATAGAGAATACAGGCTTATTTGTGTTGTAGCTCCTTCCCCATGAAACTGATTCGCTGCTTGGCATCCATTACCTCTCCTGTCCAACTCTTTCCTTCCCCCAAGGAGCGATGGACCTCAATCCCTAGCAATGTATCATGGAGCTGGACTGGAACACACATTTGTGTCCTCTTGCTATTTTTATTTTATTTTTCACATCCCTCTTTTTTATATTAAAGGACCATTATAGTGCCAGGAAAACAAACTCATTTTCCTGGCACTATAGTATTAATAGGTCCCTCCCACCCTCATGGCCCCCCTCCCGCCAGGGCTGAATGGAGAGAAAGGGGTTAAATCACTTGCCTTTCTCCAGTGCCGGGCTCCCTCGGCGCTGAGGACTCTCCTCCTCCTTCGGTCATCATCGGCTGAATGCGAATGCGTGGCAAAAGCCGTGCCCGCATTCAGTCAGTCCATTGGAAAGCATTCTCAATGCTTTCCTATGGACACAGGCCTCTTCTCACTGTGAAAATCACAGTGAGAAGCGCAGAAGCTCCTCTAGCGGCTGTCAGTGAGACAGCCAGTAGAGGCTGGATTAACCCATATGTAAACATAGCAGTTTCACTGAAACTGCTATGTTTACAGCAGGCAGGGTTAATCATAGATGGACCTGGCACCCAGACCACTTCATTAAGCTGAAGTGGTCTGGGTGCCTATAGTGGTCCTTTAAACATATATGTTTTTGAATATAAATCTTTATATGTTTTTGAATATAAATCTTCATTTTCAGTTTTATTTTCATATTTATTATCTTTTTATTTTGTAATTTTTCATATATTTTTATATTTTTATCTGGGGTTTAAGACCCTTTAAGTTAAATTTTAAGTGCATTTAGAGTGTATATAGCTATAATTGCATATTTTGAATATCATGCACAGGTCATTATAGAAATTCTTATCCTTTTATTGTCTTTCATATATAGATCCCCTCTTTCCCCTTCATATCACAGTTGCATAGGATGTGATTAGCAGACCTTGCGTTCCATTATGAAATGCATTACGCCCATTGCAGACACGTCCAGTGTTCCGGCGTGAAATGCATGCCACGCTCCCTGGATGCAGCTAAGGCACATCTAAGGATCATCATCACTATTTAAGCAGAGGTTATGGAAGAGGGGACAGATATCTCTGAAGAAGTCTACCAAGATGAAACTCGTTGGATATATTTACTAGGGACTCTGGGTTTGTTTGTTCTGGGACTTCATTTTATTTATTTTATTAGGAGCTATTAACAGTTTAATTGATACGCTTTTATGAAGAAGTGGGTTTTTAACGATTTTTTGAAGGAGTGGAGACTGGGTGAGCATCTAATGGAGGAGGGAAGCGATTTCCACAGGAACGGTGCAGCCCTAGAGAAATCTTGAAGGCAAGCATCAGAGGTGGGAGTACGGACAGAAGATAGACGTAAGTCTTCAGCAGATCGTAAGGGCCTAGACGGGACATACTTGTGTATAAGGGAGGATAGATAGGTGGGAGCAGCATTATGTAGAGATTTGAAAGCAAGAACCAGAATTTTAAATTGAGCTCTATATTTTATAGGAAGCCAATGTAGGGACTGACAGAAGGGTGAGGCATGGGAGGTGCGGGTGGACAGGAAGATGAGCCTCGCCGCCGCATTCATTATGGACTGTAACGGCGCAAGTTGGGAGCACGTAAGACCACTGAGATGTGGATTACAGTAGTCAAGGCGAGAAAGGACAGTGGAATGGACCAACACCTTAGTCGCATCTGGCGTTAAGTAGGGGTGGATGCGTGCAATGTTTTTGAGATGGAAATGACAGGATTTGGCGATAGATTGAACATGAGGCTTGAAGGAGAGGTCTGAGTCAAAGAGAACACCTAGGCAGCGAGCCTGCGTGGTGGAGCTGATGGTAGCACCGTTGACTTGGAGGGAGACAGACACAGGAGTAACAACACTTGAGGGAGGAAAGACCAGAATTTCAGTTTTGGTCAAGTTTAGTTTAAGGAAGTGGGCAGCCATACAGTTAGAAACAGCAGAGGCAGTCAGAGACACTAGTCAAGAGGGACGGGGAGAGATCAGGAGAGGACAGGTAGATTTGCGTGTCATCTGCATAGAAATTATATTGGAAGCCAAAGGAGCTAATGAGTTTACCAAGGGAGGCAGTATAGATGGAGAACAGTAGGGGACCAAGGACTGAACCTTGGGGGACACCAACAGAGAGGCGTTGGGGAGAAGAAGCAGAGCCAGGAAGTCTGTCAATCTTGCATACACAATTTTTTCAAGGATCTTGGATGCAAAAGGCAGTAGCGAGATAGGACGATAGTTGGATGGGGAGTTAGGGTCAAGATCGGGCTTCTTTAGAATTGGGATTACAGTTGCATGTTTGAAGGGCAATGGAAATATACCAGAGGAGAGAGAGAGATTGAGACTTTTAGTGAGTAGTGGAGCAGAGAAGAAGACAGAGTACAGATGAAATGCGGGGGAATTGGATCTAGGGAGCAGGTAGTAGGGCAGGAGGACTGGAGCAGAGCAGAAACCTCTTCCAATGTAGCGGGTGCGAATGAACATAGAACAGCAGAGGGAGTGAAGTTAGGGGAAGTATTGTAAGGGGAAGAAGAAAGATGAGAGATCTCTTCTCTGATTGTAAAGATCTTGTCAGTGAAGTGAGTTGCAAAGTCTGAGGCGGTCAAGTTAGTAGGTGGAGGAGGAAAAGCAGGGCGAAGAAGAGAGTTAAATGTGTGAAATAGTCGTTTGGGTTCGTGGGAGAGTGTGGTTATGAGGGTATTGAAGTAATTAACTTTTGCAGAGGAAAGAGCCAAGCTGTATGAGCTCAGCATAAATTTATAGTGCAGAAAGTCAGATGCACAGTGAGACTTTCTCCAACAGCGTTCAGCAGTTCTGGAGCATTTTTGGAGGTATCGAGTGAGCTTGGTGTGCCAGGGTTGTTGTTGGGGGGGCCTGCAGCATTTAAATGTACGAGGTGCCACGATGTCTAGTTGAGAGGAGAGGGTGGAATTGTAGAAGGAGGTTGCAGAACTAGGACAGGTGAGGTTTGAGATAGGTAAAAGGAGAGTTTGGAGATTAGTGGAGAAATGCTCTAGGTCAAGACAGGTTTTATCTTTATACACACAGCTGGCTCCTGGTTTTATTGACATCATCCAGATCCGCTGAATGCGGAGATATACTGGTTTTTACTTTCATCTTGTAAGGGCAATCTAAATCAAAACAGAATGCACGTGTCATGGTTGATTATATATTTCCTACCTGTTCTATGTTAGATTTTGTATTTATTGTGTATTAATATTGTTTTTGTATTTTATTGTATCCTAATGTAACAATGCAATGATTTGTGGACCCAGGACATACTTGAAAACAAGAGAAATCTCAATGTATCTTTCCTGGTAAAATATTTTATAAATAAATAAATAAATAAATTTTGTGTTTTATACCTACCATCTGCACTATTTTTTTTCTGCCTTTTTTACAAGCTCGGAAGAATTACCCCTCATTTGGAACGGATGCATCTCACACACTGATATTAGATTGATGGGTTTTAATTTATCCAGGTTCTTGTGAGTTCAACTCATATTTTGCGGGTTAATTGGCACCTGACTATATTACCCTATGTAAATTTTGTGTCCCTCCTAGATATCTGGAAACATTAATTTTGTTGTTAAACAGGGGATGTAGGGAAGCAGCACTTAACAATTGAATTCCTTGTGTGGGGTCCAATGGAACCAATATAAGGGAGAAAACAAAATGGGACAGGAATACTAATATAGTGTAGTATGTCTATAACCACAGAGGCAGAATATAAGGGAAAAATATATTGCACTCACACTTTTCTGGAGCTCAAGATCAGCTCCAGATCACAGCGTTTGGATGGTACAATCCCCATCTGTGGATGTTAGGATGGTCCTGATTTCCTCTAGTATCGTATCCCTGTGTCAATAATCCACATGGTGTATTCTAAATGATGCTCCAGTTAAATA
This sequence comes from Pelobates cultripes, assembly GCA_933207985.1. Lineage (NCBI taxonomy): Eukaryota > Metazoa > Chordata > Amphibia > Anura > Pelobatidae > Pelobates > Pelobates cultripes. The sequence goes on along the minus strand of OW240917.1, from coordinate 109,993,603 downwards.
TAAGGAATATAAAAGAACAGGAATAGTGTTCTCTGTAACGATAAAACAATTAAAATAAAGAGAGAAATATACTCACAATGGATGAGCAAATAGGGATTGGTCAGTCCTTTACAGCATAGGTGGTTTGTCCCCCACCTGGGAATGTGAGATACAGCTTCTCCAATAAAAAGATGTCCAATGAAGGTCCAGGGGTACAAAGTAGATTAATTTTATTAAACAAATAAAAAGTAAGTAACACACTAATGCGTTTCACCTACACAGAAGGCTTTTTCAAAATTCATTTTGTTGTTGATCAAGGTGGTATTACCTCCTACATTTGGCAGATATCATTCTTTACACTTACACCCTACTTATTTGCATGTTTAGTTTCTCATTCATAATATGGTAGGGTATCTTTCAGCCAATGACATGAAAGCTGTTTTTTTTTGTTTTTTTCTGTATAGAGTAACATATTACAAATACATAGTTTTGTGATTGGCTAAAATTATACATCCTGCTTTTCTGGGATTGGTTGAAGTTAACTTCTCCAATAACAGCTCTGTGTTAGACAGCTAATGAAAGCTGCCACATCAGAGGCTGAAATCACTCAACCTTAGAGCAGATCAGGGAACGGAAGCAATTACCATCATGCAGAGGCTCTGATACTAGACATAACATGCTTGGGATAGGATCCTGCTGCTCAGCTTCAGTCTCCTATTGAACACTAAAGGGATTCTATAAAGTTAGGAAAACAAAGTTATATTCGTATTCCTAACACTATCATGCCCTTTGGTACCCACCTCCCTTGCAACCCCCCTCCGACATAAAAAGAGTTAAAAAAAAAACTATATTTACTTACCCAATTCCAGCAGTGATGTCCCTTGGCATTGGGTTGTGTTCTGACTCCTCTTTGTCATCTGACGGGGGAACTAATGCTCATGCAGTGTGCACAATAGACCTTCCCCATAGGAAAGCATTGCCTCAATACTGACCTATGGGATTTTCACTGAGGCAGGATGTCCTCATACAGAGCGTGAGGTCTTCCAGCATCATTTAAGGGAACCAGAGTCTAGTAAACTCCCAGAAGCACCTCTAGTGGCTGGAAGACAGCCACCAGAGGCTGTCTTATTACTTCAATGTAAACATTGCAATTTCTCAATGACAAGGACATTGCACCCAGACAACTTCAATGAGATGAAGTGGTCTAAGTGCCTGTAGAGTCCCTTTAATAAAAGGTTGCCTTAAAAAGGAAATGTGTGTTTTTAACATTCTGCATATATATATATATATATATATATATATATATATATATATATATATTTTGTCATACAGGTAGTTTAAGAGAAATAAAATGATTCCATGTTCCTTTACCTGTTAGACTGACAGCTAAATACGCCAGTCACACTATGACAGCAATTTAAATGCTCACTCTGCAAATTTGGGGTTGGATTCAGCATTTCTTGCATTTTGCATGACATCTGGACTTTTTATTCTTTGTAATTATTTTTGTGTTTAACAGTTACTGATATGTAGTAACTGTTTGTAATAGTTTGATGATTTGGAAATAGATTATTGATAACAATGATACATTTAAGTAAACGTGTTAGATGTAGTTGCAGGTTGTTAAGTTGAATGATTTGTCTTTAAGACAAAAGAAGCACTTAATGCGTTCCACAAATGTGACTAGGCAGAAAGTAATTGATGGGAACAAATCATTCCAATTATTTTTCAGTTTACGCATTGTTTTCTTTGGCATAACATAATGATAGAGCTCAAATCTGTTTCTGTTACAATTTTTCCTCATAATCAGAAGTCAGTCAGCCCAGCAACACACATAGCACATGGGATTTGTCAGTTATTGGACATTTAAAGTGTGTGCATTCATCCTTGTTAGTGTGATGAAAGTAAAACCACAAGTGAAAAGAGAAAATTATCTTTAATACCATTGACAAACCAGAAAACCTGAGGATTATATAATATGTTCATTGCAAGTACTGTGGCAAATGTCAATATAATTAAACGAAACAAAATAAAATGTAGCTTTTCAATAATTATGTAGGGTTCATTGCGTTTCCTTTTGGCAGTTAAAGCCGCTTTCTATAATTTAACAGTTTTAAATCCTAGTGAGGGTAAAGTGACATTCTTGTGTTTTGCAATTCAATAGAATAAGTTATGAACTTGAATGAATCTGTTAATGATGTAAACTTACCAAGGTACATATGATGTGTCCAGAGCTGCCATCATAAATCGTTGGGCACAATTCAAATGCAAGAGCTTAACATACAAAGTTCTGGACAAGAACCCCCCCCCCCCTCACAAATTATATGCAAAATGTTTTATTTGGATCACTTTGCATTTTTAATCCCTGTATCCTGCTTCAGTTCATATATTTTTTTTTGGGGGGGGGTTCATCTTATTTTCCAATTTTCTAATTTTTTAGGCATCCATTATCATATTATAATCTTAGAGGTACAAATGGCTGTGTGTCTGGCAGTGAATAAGGGAACTTTAATTGCCCAACTGTCTTTCAAGGGCTGTTTCTTTTACTCTACATATCAACCATCATGCGTATAGCGAACCTACAAAGTATTTTTATTATTTATCTCGGCTAAACAATGGAGTAGAAATTTCAGTCACCTGACACGTTCACCCAATAAATAAAGTTGGTATGCGTTGGTATCCTAATAACAATGTATAAACTTCTACTTTAGCATAGGAAGGCAGACCAACAGGCCCAAAAGAGCCAGTAATTGTCAAACTGGGCATAATTGGTTTTACAGCTTAAATAGATCAACACCAGGGACTACTACCACCACAACAATGTGATTTAGTGCATACATGATGGGATTATTATGTCATGGATGTTCTATTCTTTGGGACCCTGATCCTACAGCACACAGTCTTTTAAATTACTGTGGTTGAACTTCCTTGTTCAGCCACGGTCCTAGTAATGTTATTAATAAAGTCATTGGGGATGCCCTTCAACAGAGGAAGACAAGAAGAGCCTGAGAAGACCCCAATTGAATCTCCCTGCAAGCCCCCTGCAGTATGTTCTCCAAGTGCAGAGAGTAATAACCTGGGCTACGCGTGTTGGTCAGCGAATACCTCTTTTTGTGATCATTCTGGCAGGTGTTAATTTAAATCATATAATGACAGCTTGTCAGGGTATGATTTAGCAGCAGAGAGGAAATAATCTCTCTCATGCTATGAGGGCATAGTTCAGAGCGCACAGATAGCATTTTGCACTGTAAGGGAATCCCTCTGCTCATGTTAGCAAGGGACTCTCTCTGCTGACATTAGAATAAGGAATCACTTTAACACTAATCCAGGGCTAAGGTTAGGGTTTGTTAGTTTTTAGATTAGAGTTAGTTAGTGGTTGTGGTGTGTTAGTGTTAGTGTTTATGTTTAGTTAGTGTTGGCATTTAGGGTTAGTTAGTATTCATGTTTGTTGCTAGAGTTAGTCTTAAAGGTTAGGATTACTGTTACTGTAATTACCACTAGGTTCACGATACCAACCCTAATGGGTATGCAACACAGACCTCACTTTTCTGTCTTTAACCCCTTAAGGACACATGACAGAAATATTCCGTCATGATTCCATGTTATTCCAGAAGTTGTGTCCTTAAGGGGGTTAAAGAAAACAACAACAAAAAAACCTGTAATCTGAAGGTAACTCATTTGACTTTGAATAAACTTTGGTTAATAAACTTTTATAATAAATGCCAATTTATAAATATATATATATATATAAATATATATATATATATATATGTATATATGTATGTATGATAAAAATTTATTTAATTTAACAAGATATATATATATATTTTAGCATTTATTATAAAAAAAAGGCCTGATTTACAGATTAGATATATGTATGTATGATAAAATGTCATTTAATAAGACATATATGTCTTATTTAATAAAATACATTTTTAAATACATTTTTATCCTTTAAAAAAAATGGTTTATGGGTTGAGCCTGGCAGCTAAGCAGCCCAGACATGCTCAGCCACTGCTCCCGTGTCTGGCAACCAAAATCGGGGTGCCTTACCTAGCAATCTGCACTCACGGACCGTAGCTTCCACTGATCTTACTCGGGAGAGGTCGCTGTACCTGGCAGTACCTTTCCCGGGCTCAAATGATACCAAGTCGACCCACTTGAAGCTTGAGGCCTATACGAAGCTGAGCCATGGGGAGATGGCCACTCTCCTTGCTCTTAAGCTGAAGCTGGGACCCCGGTGAATCGCATTTCCCCCCCCCCAGACCAGCGGGGGTTATCCTGGTCCCAACCGATCTGCCCGACTCACCTGGCTGAACACAGGCAGCTAGTACTGCAGGGTACCGAGCTCCCACTTCCCTTCCCCCTGCGGGCCTCAACCACAGTCAGCAGAGCCAGACAGGTGCGCCACACTAAATCGAATGCTGAGGCAGCTAGACAAAATTTTCATCTGGTTCTGGGAGCAGCTGGAGGCACGAACGGCAGCAGCAACTGGGAGACAGAGAAGTGGATGGAGGCATGCAGGAGATGGAGTGTGTAGGTCCCAGTCGGGAGCAACCATCCACCAAGTATCTAAGCCTCACATGCTAGGCCCACCTGAGCTGAGAGCCAACATGGACTTTCCCCCATGGCATCTACCACAGCATCGGAAGCACGTACACTGCAAGCGGCGACCGACCACCCAGAGTTTCCGTCACCTCCTGGCGAGGAAGGACTCGGACTCGACTGTGAGATCCCTTGTCCGTGGCACTATGATGCAGGCCCTAAACAGGGCCCAGGGCTGGAGAGGGGCCTTGCATAGCCCATGCCTGGGACTACCTCCGGGCCGCCTCCAAGTATATCCATGCCTTGGTATAGGCTGACACTGGACTCTCTAACCAGGGCTAGCTTCACAGAGCGCAGCATTTGCCCATATGCCCTGAGCACCTAATTTCCAAGTCTGGGTATTGGGTAAAACATGCAATCTCCCATGGAGTAACTTGTCAAATTCACAAGCTCCCCTGATGCCTGCTAATTTTATAACATGACAGGAGGCTTCATATTTGCTTAAGTCTCTCTTTACTAGAACTCCACAGCAGCACATTAACACAGAGACAATCATAATTACTTAGTTACAAAGATACGATAAAGCTCCCCTCCCCACACATAACTTCCTTTTTCTTTGCTGCTCCACATCAGTACAGGTCAGAGTATCCCTTCCTCCTGCTCTTAGTGGGTTACTGTGGAATTTTATATCACTGATTTCTTGTACATTTATTGATTAGTACTTATTGCAGGGACGTATCTTACACAAGGCAAACAAGGCATTTGCATTGGGCGGCACTTTGCAGGGGGCGGCAAAAAAAGCCACCCCAAATGCCCAGGCAGATCCCTTGTTTGCCTCGTGTCCTGGGGGCTCAAGAGATGGCCGGCTGGCCACTTTTGAGCCCGCCTGAGGCTGGCGGCAGGCGGCAGGCAGCATACTCACCTGAGCTCTTCCTGCTCCGCTCCCTCCGCGCCGCTTAATGAAGCCGGGAGCCGGAATATGACGTCAGACTGGCTCCCGGCATCACTAAGCAGCGTGTGAGGGAGCGGAGCAGATAGATTAAAGCTCCCTCGCCACCTGCCTGCCCGACCAGCAGCCCCACTGGACCGCAGGTAAGCAATCCACTCCAGCTCTCCCAGGGAGGCTGGGTGGATTTACAAAGGTTTACAAAGGTTTCCATTACCTCATAGCCAGACTCCTTATTACTCTCCCGCGAGTATGCCCTGGACCGAACTCAACCTCACTTTACAATGCCCTTGTTCGTATACCTGAGCTTCGCAGTCTTCTAAGGAAAGTCGAACAGCACCCTGTCCCAAGTTGGCGAAGTTCCGGGGTTCAGAATAGACGCGCCCTTAGGAGTGCTTTGTCGGCCACAGTCGTAAATATTCCACAAATCGCATGGGGAGCCAGAGAATTCTGTGGCGTGACCACATTCACCTCCGCATGCTAGCCTGCAGAGTAGACCTATTTTCAGATGATACCACTCACCTCGGAGATCAATGGGGAACGGGGAGACTTTTATTCTTTTCTGCGGCGGATTGATTTTTTCACGGGATTGGAGGAACATTAACAACTGGCGTCTCTGTCAATCGAATTTCCGTCACATCTCGCTGTCGAAGGATCAATTCAGGACAAATCTATTGGCCTCCCGGGATAATTACCAATGGAACAAGCATCGTTTGTGTACGGAAACCAAGTACATTTAAACCTCAATCGGTAGTTTCCTCCCCAACCGCCAGAGCCCAGGGAATATAGCCCTCCGTTCGGTAGTTACGGTAGACGCCTCCTAGTGTAGTTCCAATAGTGTCACTGGATAATTCCTTCAGTAAAACACACAAATTCCCAAACATCAGCCGTGGTCAGAAGAAGGGTGCAAAGATGAACTAAGGATTTATTGATAGACACTCTCTTTTTATGGGATTCTGCCCATGCAAGGGAGTCTCCCACATAATTAACAATACAACCAATCATGACAATATACATACTGTACATCTCCTCCCCTCAGATAATCAATTAACACAATTAAAACGGAACACATTTTCCCCAAAGTCTGGATGTACCCCAAATACTTGACTCTGGGGGACGAACATATTAAAGAATCAGCCCATTCGGTTCAGCCATTCGGGAGATATGGGACTTATAAGTTTTGACCGACTGCACGGGCAAAGTAGCCGAAAACAGTTCCATGAATTCTGGCCCTGCAGTCGGTCTTAGGTCGCGTGTAAAAACTCCAGAACGGCCGGCCATCCAGATGCCATCCGGGGTTCGCTGAAATCCCCATCCGTTAGTAAGTCTTTCTACCGAATTCCCGGTCATTCGGTAGTTTTGGCGGGGTTCTCCCGAAGGTATGGAGGATTCAGCAGTGTTCGCCTGTTTGAGTGTCCGATTTCAGTTCCAGACACTCGACGGCAAACACCGCTGTTCGGGAGTTAAAATGGCAGCGAACACGTGGAAGTCCCGAAATGGCGGCGATGCATACAGTTCGTGCGGGACTTTTGACGAAAATGCCCATCAAGCTGGGAGGTAAAATACTCATAATTGGAAACGGGGTGGTCTCGATTCGGTAGGTTTATCTACTGAATGCCATAGGGGTACATAACAGAAAACAAGGGAATACAGATTGTCACTTTGAAGCAAAATAGGGAGATTTCTTCACAGTTTGCTTTATTGACTGAGCGTTAAAACAGCAAATATGAAGCCTCCTGTCATGTTGTAAAATTTTAGATTATGCTTGCTTTAGTGTACCTATAATCTTAATTTTATTAATGACAGGAGGTGTATATTTCCCTTCCAGTTTTCTCATCCCTACCCTAGTTTGATCACTGGTCAGACGTTTTGGGTAATCAGGTATGTATGCAATTCTGCTTGCTGTTTTATGCTACCTGTCGCTTTTCATGTTTCTTACATGGAATGGTTGGGATCTCTGTACATTACAGCAATACTGTTTGTCACACTGAGTGACTGCATGTTTTTTCAGAGTACATTTCATTATTTAACCAGCCCTTTCTACTATGTTTTTCTCGTTTCAGTTTATAATCTGTCCATGGCTCCACAAATGAAATTTCCTCTCTGCTTGATGACACCATGGACTTCACTGCCTACAGGGTCTTATGTTACACTGCATGGCTTTATTCTGTTTCTTATTCTGTTTTGTCGCAGCTTGAAAGAGGAAGTTATGTGTGGGGAGGGAAGCATTATTGTATCTAACTTTTTCTGATTGGTTGATTTTCTCTGTGTTAATGTGCTGCTGTGGAGTTCTAGTAAAGAGAGATTTAAGCAAATATTTGCCTCCTGTCATTAATAAAATTAAGATTATAAGTACACTAAAGCTAGCATAATCTACAATTTTATTACTCCATGTTATGCCCTTATCCTAGCTTGATTTATTTCTTTGTTACCACAAAGAGGATCGGTTAATTCTGTTCCACCTTAGACCAGAGCAGTACAGTTGTATGCTACAGAGCTCAGGATGCATGGCCACATACTCAAATGAATATGCCCCAATATGCAATGTTCCTGTTAAGTGTCAGCTACCATGCCTAGCTACCCTATCTTGTTTGCAATAATTGTGAATGATATTAGCTTTGACAAGTTGGACCAGCCTGTGTTATAATTTTATGTCTCTGCTTAAAATGCAATCTTCACAGAGTGTGTTGGGCCTCGGTGGCTAAACTGCTATGCTAAACCGTTTTCCTACTCTTGTATTTCTCTCCTACACTCAGACGACGGCATACAACATACCGCATACCTATCTTGATTAACTCCTTTACTAAATATAAAACTGTGCATGTGTTCTTGAATACCCCAATGTAAAGTGTGATAATGTGCCTGAGGATTACCATTGAGTTACCTCAAGCTTGTTTGTTATATTTGTATGCACTGCAAAAATGCAAAATAAAAAATTAAAAAAAAAAGGTTAATGATATGTATTGGTGTAATAAATGAGAGAAAAAAGGAAATTGCGGTTAAACGCAAACATAACAAAAATGGCAATATTGCTTGTGTCCTTAAGCTGTATCCTTAGGGAGTTACCTTATAGCAAAATGTAGTTTTTACAATTAATTATAAAGGTGAGAAGTATGAGGTCTAATTTCACCTCCAGGCGCATCATTGGGGATCATTATCCAGCCAGAACTAGAGTTACAGGATGGCGCCTGACGCCAAGACATACTGCATGCTGGCACCAGACAGCCAGTGCTGGTATGCCTTCCGTGCTGCCCATTTTCTCTCCTAAGACATCTCTTCTCCCTGACACACCACTATTCAGTGAACTGGTGTGACGCCGCCAGTTTAGGAGAATCAGGCTGCAGAGAAAACTTGGCCTGGGTGTTAGAATGAAGATATGTTTTAGTTTTTACAGTTATTAGCAATCATTTTTATAAAAAACTATAACCTTAACAACATTTCTGCAAAAATTATTTTAAAAGTTTTAATGTTTTATCATAAATCATTTAAATGTGGTACATGTTATTTACCTTTTGAAATTCATTATAGGAGAAGATTCCTAAATATATATTAACATCATAAAAAAGCCTTTTCAATTCTCCATTGAGTGTGAATTGTTCCTTTACAGTTGAAGATGTGATTCTATGCATTAATCTTCTACTAACAGACTTTTCTTGAAAGACAACTGTGTATACAACTGAAGATTTTCTTGTGCTGGGATATATAATAAGTCCCAGAAGAACTTAAAAACATCATTTATGACAGCATTATGTAGAGAAAGAAAAAAAGATTTATAGGTCAGTAAATTCCAAAACATAGCTTCATAAAACCTACTATAGATACATTGAAAAAGTGTTTCTCTATTGAAGTAAACAATTTATAAATCTATCTTAAAATAGATTAAGTTAATTCATTTTCTACACTAAATAGTCATAATAAAAAAATGAAACTTTAGACCTCAGAACTGTTTCATGTGTGTTCTGTAGTAATTATCTTTGATGATGAGCACAATAACAAATATGTTAAAGGATCACTATAGGGTCAGGAACACAAACAGTGTTAAAACCACCATCTAGCCCCCCTGGGCCCCTTATGCCTTCATAAATATAGCAAAATCTTACTGTATTCAAGCCAGAAGCTGTAACTCTGCTTGCTGTTTGACTAAAAAAAAACAAGCAGTCTGCTGACATAATCAGAAGTGGTAGCCTGATCCAATCACAGTGCTTCCACATAGGATTGGCTGAGACTGACAAGGAGGCAGAGCCAGCATTATTCAAACACAGCCCTGGCCAATCAGCATCTCCTCATAGAGATGAATTAAACCAATGAATATCTATGAGGAAAGTTCAGTGTCTGCATGCAGAGGGAGGATTTGCTCCATATATATTGTAGGATTTGCTAGTTCCCTACTGGCCTTTAAGCCCTATTTTTGTAGAAAGGCATAAGATACCCTAATGTTTGAAGAGGTTTAATAATTCCTAAAAAAAAAAAAAAAAAAAACAACAACAAAAAAACACTTTTCACATGCTCTAAGAGTTTTTAAATTGTCTTGTGATTTGCAGGAAATATACATACTCTTTAAAAGGACACTATAGTCACCAGAACAACTACAGCTTATTAAATTAGTTCTGGTGAGTAGAATCATTACCTTCAGGCTTTTTGCTGTAAACACTGTCTTTTCAGAGTAAATGCTGTGTTTACATTACAGCCTAGTGACAACTTCACTGGCCTCTCCTCAGATATCTGTTAGAGATCCTTCCTGGGTCATGGCTGCCTAAAATGTATCCAAACATTCAGTATCTCCTCCCTCTGCATGCAGACACTGAACTTTCCTTATAGAGATGCATTGATTCAATTAATCTATATGAGGAGATTCTGATTGGCCAGGGCTGTTTTTGAATTGTGCTGGCTCTGCCCCTGAACTGCCTCATTGTCAGTCCCAGCCAATCCTATGGGGAAGCACTGTGATTGGATCAGGCTACCACTTCTGATAATGTCAGCAGACAGCTTGCTATTCTGAGGAAAAGAGCATCTGAGGCTAGATGGTGGTTTTAACACTATTGGGTCAGGAATACATGTTTGTGTTCCTGACCCTATAGTGTTCCTTTAATGTCTTGACAAACAGCACATTTATGCACTTTTATGTCCCTAATAACGTATATGCAAGAAGTCCTATCATGCTCAGTGACATTCTAGGTGAGACTGGAAGATGGCATTCAGAGGGGTCTGCATCAAAGTCACCCCACACACCTTGTCACACTAACACCAAACTCACCCACACATAGTCATCCTCTCCCTTACCCTGTCACACTCATCCCTCCACACACAGTCACCCTGTCACACTGAACCCCACCATCCACACTGTCACAGTCTGTTCTCCTTTCTGTATTCTTTTGACCTTGACTCTTGTATTCTCGTTGTTCCTGGTTTCTGGCATCCCTGACCTCGGCTCGTTTATTATTACTCTCTGTCCTTGTGACGTTAGTCCGGCCATTCTAAGGTCTGGAAAATGTTACTATTCCTTTACACTCTGTGTGTAGGATGCCCTAATATTCCTGACATATTCACTTAGTCACACTCTCTTCGCAGTCACCCTCACACATGCACCCCCCAAAGTCAGTAATCCTCGTACTCACATAGTCTCGCGATAAACACAATGCACACATCAAAAACTTGACTAGTCCCCCCATACACATAACATACTGCAGACAGCTAACCCACTCACATATGCTCCCAGACACAGAGATTTACATGTCCATATAGATACAAAGACTCCAGGCACATTCATGCATACAATTACACTCACAGACACACTCTCCCGTGCCAGACATGAGCACAAAGGTAACAATACACAGCAGAAACATACTGTGATTGTGTGTCTGTATCTATCAAAGTGTGTGTGAGTCATTCTGTGTCTCTGTGCATCACTGTATGTGTGTGTGTGTGTTTCAGAAGGTATGTATCAAAGTCTATATAAATATGCGTATGAATGTAGGTGCGTATATTTGTGTGTACACAAAGAGGCAACATGGCTGGAATGTGGGGGCAATATGGTATGGTAATGTAACAATATATGTGGGGATCTATACTGAAACAAAAAAATACATTTAAACATAACTACCAGGACATCCAAAATACTTGGATTCTGAGGTTGGATTCTTTTTTTTGCAAACAACTTGTTAGTGAAGGGATTAATGGACACATACAAATGAATTCTAATTAATACTGTTGTACAGATCTCTATGAGGAACTTTTGCTTGAAGATTTGTCCTCTATCTCTATCACGCACCTTGCTCACAGATTCATTTCAGCTGGTATGAATGAATACAATTAATTTATTATCTACAACAGAATGAATAGATATGTACAGAATTTATCTGTGAAGTCTATTTCATTGAATAAGACTCCACAGGTAAAACCCAGATAGATTAATTCCTTTGGGAGTAGATTAAAAGGAATTTGGTATGTTTGTACCAGCTGAAAGTAATTTGTGCACAGTCTAGAATTTATAAAATATTTGTGCAAATTTTAGTAAATGTGTACTTTTTTCAATAAATAGTTATCTGCATTAAAACCATATGTATGCATATTTTGAGCTAGAGTTTTAAAGTTTTTTTTTCCTTATACTATTCAATATGAGTGAAAATATACCAGAATTTGCTGTAAATATGTGGGGAAAAAAAAACCACACAGCTAAAGCTGCTTGTATTACCACTAAAGTGCAGTAGATGGTGCTAATGACCTAGAAAAAAACAGTTATTTAACAAATCCCTGAAATTCTTCGTTTCACATGCTTTGAGACTTCTTTTCTGGACATATGGCAAATGTAATCTTGAAAGATTGTGTTCTGTTTTACATTTGTTAAAAAAATACAGTAAGTACAATCTTGATTATTTTCTATTTAATTTAAATTTCAATATTTAGAAAAATGTTCTTTTTTGTTTCATTCTTCGAGTACACCTGTCCTGCAGAAATGTAACAATGGCAGCCACTAGAGCCTTGAATGGATGGCATATATTTACTGTGCCAGCAAAGTGTCTATAAAATATATAGCTGAAATCATTTTGCATCTTTTCTAGTTTTACTTTCAAACTCAGACTCATTTATTCTGCACAATGTCTTCATGAATCCATTTTTTATAGACTTCCTGTGGAGACTCAATCATTTATAAGACATTATTTCTGTGGTCGCTATCCGAACCAAATCATTTTCCTTGGCTATTACATACTCCTTTCTTTTCCTGTCCAAACCATGTCTTGTTATGCCAATTATACAGATCATATACTGCTAATCATTTTCCAGGTTCCTCCCATTAAGCATTTTCTCATATATTCCTCCAAGTACACGTCTGGTTTTATCATCTCACTCACTTAATTCATGAATCTAATTTTCTGGTGGCTTTCACATACACTTCTAAATAAAAAAAACAAAATAGGGGGCGTGGTCTGACTGCCGACCGTGATGGCCGCCTAAAGTCAGAGCTCTGAACCAGAGGCTCACGAAATTGCACTGCAACAACCTACAACAGAAGCACCTAAACCTGACCCTAGCATTCCCCAGGCTGACCGGTTTAACCTACCATGGATGTCCAGCCGCAAACACACCAAAAAAGGCCCCATGGACGCTCTATCAGTGGCTGAAATGCTCACGACTCAGAGGCCGTCGCCACGTGGCACTGTGGCCGACACAAGTCTCAGTGATATGGGCTCCCTGGACGCAGCCGCAAGCACAGCCCCTGAAGCTTCTTCCAGCTCCATCCTCCAGTCGCTTGCAGAAGGGAAGGGATACCTGGCGTCAGAAATTAAGCGCACAGCGGTGGGGGTGAAGGCCGAAATTGCCGCCATTGGGGCCCGCACAACGGAAACAGAACACAGGGTGGCACGGATGGTCACAGCACAAAATGACACCGCAAAACTTACCAATTCCCTCCAGCAAAAAATCACTGACTTGGAGATAGAACTGGAGGACATCTCTAACAGATCGCGACGTAGCAATCTGCGTATAAGAGGCCTCCCAGAAACAGTGAAGGAGGAAGACATAGAATCTGTGCTTATACAATGCTTTTGCCAAAGCCTGCCAAACATACCAGACCACCTATGGCTGGTTGATAGAGCTGCCAGAGGCCGAAGATGTCATTATGAAATGGCACTACTTCACAACGAAGGAAGCCATCCTAAGGCACAGCAGAACGCGACCATTCAAACATGAAGGGGCTGAAATTCAACTGTACCAGGACATCGCTCAAGCAACACTCCTTCGCAGACGGGCATGGAAACCAGTTACGGATCTACTGCGGCAGAAAGGGATTCGATTTGCATGGGGCTACCCCTTCAAGATCATAGTCTTCCAAGGCACTACACGAGCAATATTGCTACCCACTACAAGCATCCGAGACTTTATGAAGGACTTGGATATAACGGTTCCGGATGACTTGCAATTGCCTGCGAACGGCATAGCAGAACTGCCACCTTTACCTGATAGCCGGGAGGACCACAACTCCCGACCGGCCTGAAACGTGGACATACAGTAATATATTTTACTAACCCGAACTTACACACGTTAACTAACACTCTATTTGTTTACTTCTACGTTGTTGCCTATTGGAGTTACTATTAATATAATGCTTACTGTGTTACCACTGGGGCTCAAGGGGAGGGAAACAGAGGTACCATAGGCCTACTGACCACCAAAACCTGGGATGAAGGGGGGTTGCACATACGCAATAATGCCTAACCGCACCTGAAAATAGGATCTTACCACACACATACCTGCCTAAACACCACGCCTGTATCACATTATACTGTATTTATACGGGAAAGAGATTACCATTACTGCCTGTAACTATGATATAGAAGTTGAAAGGTTGCCTACAGAGGGGTGAGGCCCTCCCCCCCCCCCCAAAAAAAAACACCAAACAAACACACTTAAAAGTGATTATTCCCATTAAGCTGCATGTTATGTGTGGAAGGGGAAGGATGTGGGAAAATGACGCATACCACATTTAGGACGTACAATGCACTTAACTGCCTTATCAGCTTAATATTGCAACTACTAAAAGAGCAGGGATTTCGGGTCACGAGACCTGGGACACCCGCTTAAACTTGGGCGAGCAACATTAAGATACTGACGTGGAGGGGCCCGCCCCGATGGTGACGTTCCCCCTAGAAGCCACGCTTCCACTGGCACACGGCCAAGCAGGTACCATAGGGGTGTACGCAGACATATAATAGCAGGGACAGCCCACACAGGTACAACCCCGGGGCACGACTCCCCCACAAGACCACTAAACTAAATGAGTAGATAACTACAAGGGAACGGATGTCACAGGCATCCCCCCTGATTGCACACACCATACAAAGACTGAAATTCGACACACAGTTACAGGGGTAGAGACCTCGAGACACTGACGACAACCCTGCCCCAACATAACCGACGTCACCCCCCCCACAGAATGTACAATCACACATGAAAATCATACATGAAAACCCCCCCCACCAGACTTGTGGATAACAGATAGAAATGCAGAATGTCAGATCAGGTAGGAACGAAACAGGCGGACACACCCCCCACCCCCCATTGACCAGAAAGCACAGGTTGTTCATACTTGAGCCTCACCAGGGTGCATACCGACTGAGCTTCCCCCCCGCTAGAGGAGACACCCGCGGCGCCCACCCCCTAAATCTCCTGGCGACTGGTAAGACCCGGATAAATTTACTGATTGATTTACTATATTGAGCATACGGTGAACCTAGATTGTTCACAGCGTTTTTTTTGCCTTGCATATTTAACTTGTACATCTGCTTTTTCTTAGATTGTATACCCACTACAACCTCTCACTTTTCTATCTCTACCCCACTCTACCCACTCTACGCCCACCTCCCTCCTTCCCCTCCCGCTTCTCCCACCCGCCCTACCCACACTTCCGGATCCTGGCACAGGCTAGGCCTCGAGGACGGAGTAGACTGACAACCAGTCTCAAGTTGGATAAGCCGACACACACTACTCCACAACGAGACATGGAATTAAAAATAACCTCACTGAACGTGAACGGGCTAAATATACCCACTAAATGCAGACTACTTTTGAGAGAAATACGACTCCATAAGGCCGACATCACATTCGTGCAAGAGACACATACCACGTAGCTCACGAATAAGCCTAACAGACCACATGTACACAAGAGCATACGCATCACGGGCCCCTTATAAAAAAACAAATGGAGTAGAGATACTCATACATAAGAAATGCCTTATACAGGTCACCAGCGTACAAACTGACTTGGACAGCTGGTACGTGGTACTGTCGGGCACACTCCACTCCAACACCTACCACCTTGTGAATGTCTATGCACCAAACTCCCCCACACCAGAGTTCTGGACAGACCTCGAAACAATGGTACACACCCTCCCGAGGGGAATCGTGATACTGGGAGGGGACCTTAACGCGACACCCTGCCCGGCGTCAGACTGGGGAGGAGGACAACACCTCCCGCGCTCACAACACAGAGGGGGACAGGACAAACTTCTGCACAAATTCATACTTTACACAGGACTGTTGGATCCGTGGTAAATCCAAAACCCAAGTGAGCGTGACTACACATTCTGCACTTCCCCCCATGCCACCTACTCCCGCATAGACCTCTTCCTCACGAATCGGCTGGGCATGCAATGGGTCAAGACCACCGCGATAAACTTAATCTCCTGGTCAGGTCATGCAGACATAGAGATCACTCTAAAAACCGCCGGGACCCACACACCCTGGAAGTGGCGGATGAACGCCTCCCTCCTTAAGAACCCACAGATACAGGAGAGTATTAGGCAATAGATCGCACACTACTTTGAAACTAATGATACCCCTGACATATCCCCAACAACCCTCTGGGCGGCCCATAATATAAATATACCTGTTGACACCTTGTCCAATAAAGAGCAAAAATCCAGACCTACATGAAATTAGATGACTGTCCAATAAAGAGCAGAAATTTTCAACAAAATAAATCTGGCCGCTAGGAGATCCATGGCACAAACCTGGCTGCAAACTGACATGCCACAAATGGAAAGGGTCATCCGCAATATCAAGGAGGCCCACCTCATGGATAAATTAACAGCACAAATAAGAGACACCTATTCATTGTTCCATAAGCCTGTGATCAGAGGCCTCCTCATAAAACTGGCCACACACCATAAAAAGAAAAAATACGAAAGGCTAATGGAATTACAAAAGCAACTACGCAAAACAGAACTGCAACACAAACAAACAGCCACACAAACCACAACAAGAGACCTACATGAAATTAGACGACTGATCAGGGAACTGATGGTTGACGAAGTCAGCAATGACATATGCCACACGAAAAGACTCTTTTATGAGAGGTCCAATAAAATGGACACTCTCCTAGCAAGAGCCTTATGACCCAAAACAAATAAGACCTCACTAAAAGCCATCAGAAACAAACAAGGAACGATCCTTACCAACCCCACAGACGTCAATGACGACTTCACACAATTCTTTGCCAAGCTATACGACCACTCCCCTACCCTGACAGAAGCCAACAATGAGTACATGGAAGAGCTCATGACATTCCTAAACAAGGCCCAACTCCAGAGACTCTCCACAAGCCTAATAGAGCCTCTAGGAGCACCCCCGTAGAACTGGACAAAGTAGTAGTAGCTATCGCAGGGCTCAAGGGGAACAAGGCCCCGGGACCTGACGGATTTGACCGAGCATATTATAAGACCTTTAAAGAAGAACTCACACCACATCTAACTAAAATGTACAAACAATGGACAGAGGGAGAAACACCACACCAAGACCTCTCGACAGCAGACATAACCCTTATCCCCAAAACAGACAGAGATAACACACATATCGCCAACTATCGGCCCATATCCCTCATAAATTTTGACCTCAAAGCATACGCTAAACTGCTAGCCAACGACTGAATCCACTTCTCACCAAATACATACACGCCGACCAAGTGGGCTTGGTCCTCACGAGACAGTTATATGAAAACTCACTGAGAGCTGCAGATCTCATATGGAGGGTCCTATGGCCTTACCTGCTCATGCTACTACGCAAAATGCACCTACCGGAAACATTTGTCAATGCAGTTCACGCCCTATACACAAACCCCAGAGCGCAGACACTGATACCTGGAACAACACCATGCCCCTTTGCCCTCAAAAATGGAACGCGACAGGGATGCCCCTTATCCCCCCTTTTATTTATCTTGGCACTTGAAGCCTTACTAAAACTCATAAGGGAACACCCAGAGATAAAAGGCGTCAGAGTAGCGACGGAGGAATTTAAAGTCTCGGCTTACGCCGATGACATCTTGCTAACCCTCACCGACCCGAAAAACTCCGTACCAAGCCTCCTCGACCTATTAGAAGTGTATAAACGTATCTCGGGGTACAAGATAAACATTGATAAATCAGTGGGCATGCCCCTTGGAGTATCCGACACAGACACAAATTGGCTGGCTCAAACCTATAACCTGAACCTTAGCCGACGGCCATTAAATACTTGGGTGTCGCACTCAAATCCAACCACAACGACCTATACGCTGAAAATAACAAACGCTTGTTGACAATCCTGATGAAAGACCTAGCTAAATGGCATGACAAACAAATATCATGGATTGGAATACTACACAGTATAAGATGAACTTACTACTGCGCCTCCTGTTCCTCTTCCAGGCACTACCGGTACGGGTCACCAAGGGAGACCTCAAATCAATCCAAACTGCCATAGACGACTTTATTTAGGCTGGGAGGAGGCACAGGATTGCGAGACAGACCCTGTACACACCCAAAAGCAGAGGGGGACTGGGACTTCCCAACCTTCACGCTTAGTACTAATCAGCACAATTAGCACAAATAATAGAGTGGCACTCACCGCCGGATAACCAGGTGGGTTGACCTAGAAACACTGCTTATGAGCACGGACCTCCCGCAATTTTGGATATGGGTCCCCAAACCTGACAGACCGACGACCCCCACAACCTGCCCAGCAATCCTGAACTCAATTAGGATATGGTATTCTACAGCCCACAAATATGCTCTAACACATCCAGTATCACCACTCACACCATACCTACGCAACATCACATTCCTGCCCGGCCTGACAGCTAGGGACTTCAGGGGCATTGAAAACACAGGAGTGCAACGATATCACCAGCTACACTACGCAGGCACACTTTCATAGACCTAAAAACACTAGCCCTACTAACCACTAAAGATAATTTTAGGTACATCCAACTCCGGGATTTTGCCAGAAGTGCACAAGTGCGGACAGCCGCCAATGCCAAGCTAACCTTCTATGAAACACTATGCATGTCTAATGGACCCTGTGCCGGCCTCATCACCCTCCTTTATACACAACTAAGCGCACCAGCGGATAAGACCTACACCCCCGCATATGTCACACAGTGGGAAACTGACCTACAACAAACATTAGAGGGGGGTGAGTGGCAGGACATATGGGAGGCAGCAGCAAAAGCATCCATATCCATAACGCTTATGATGGGGTACACCACCCCGGTTAAGCTGTACCGCATGGGCAAAACAACTACTGACACATGCTGGAGGGGTTGTGGGGAGAAAGGCACATATGTCCATATGTGGTGGACCTGCCCCAAAGTAGCGACCTTTTGGGAGGAAGTAGCCCGCCTACTGACAGCAGTGCTATGCAGGCCAATAAGACCGGACCCCTGGACATTCTTAATAGCTAGACCTGTTGACACCCTGTCCAATAAAGAGCAAAAATTGTTCAACAAAATAAATCTGGCCGCTAGGAGAGCCATGGCACAAACTGACATGCCACAAATGGAAAGGGTCATCCGCAATATCAAGGAGGCCCACCTCATGGATAAATTAACAGCACAAATAAGAGACACCTATTCATTGTTCCTCAAAATATGGGAACCATGGGAAGACTATACTAATCGCTGATGACTTCACCGACGCAGTATCAAATAACTTTCACAAATTCCTGGGAACGACCCCACGTGCCGCCCACCTCACGCTAGCAGTACCCATAACCCATCCGACCCCCACCCTCAATCCCTCTCTCTTTCTCTCTAACCTGACCTACCTATAGGTCATTTCCTAAAAATGTTCATGCTAATATGGGGTATATAGGACTAATCTGCAAGGTTGTAAATAACAAATATGTAAATCCCACGGGCACACAAATGCCAAGGGACAACAGAAGTTGGGCGGCTACTGATATCCAACATCGAGCAAAGATCAAGACTCCAATCCTAAAAGAAGATCAGAATCCCAGTCAAAGTGGATCAACCGCTAAACTACACTGCAATGTCTGTCAACAAATCAGTACTGTTAACGTTTACTATCGCACTATACGTTTGTATAACTACACCGATTGTCAAAGTATATGTTCGTATGCCTCATAACAAGTATTTGTACAACTACACACGCTTATACCCTACATGTTTTTATAAACACTTGGTATGCATGAACTGATAAAGATTTAAAACAATAAAATTAAAAAAAAAAAATTTTTAAGGTATAATCGATACCCTCATTTACACTCCCTTTGTGTATCTGGATATGTCAAAGTACATCCTCTGCCATTTTGTAATTTCTTTCGCATTCATTTTGCATTTAATTTTGTGATAATTATTGCTTGTGTGTCCTAATTTTCAATTTACTGATTCAGCTTGATTTGGCACTATTCTATTTGTCTGCTTCCTCCACAGAAACTTTTGCACGTAAAACGTTATAACTGGATTCTAGCAAGCAGGACAAGGGTGCCCAAAATGTAGATCTCCAGAGATTGTAGAACTACAACTCCTATAATTCTTTGCATTCTTTTAGAATCATGGAATCTGTAGTTTTAAAACATCTGGGGATCTCCCCATTGGACACCAATGAAGCAGGATGATCTCAGAATATACTGAAACATAGCATCCTCTCGTGGTTTATCTTTATTTTAAATCTACTCTCTGTCCCATGTCTTCTTTAAGAAACCAAGTATTATTCCAAATACTTTTTTCAAAATTTGCAAATGTCCCCTTTCAGTAAATATTCTTAGAGAGTATGGTTTTCCTAAAACAATTTTGAGCTGCATCCCCATAAATCTCATGATGCTCGGCCCACAATAACTCACCACTGTGCCAGTCACAGTAAACAACCCTCTAATTATTTTCTGCCTTAACCACAAAGATTTATAAACAGAATATAAACAGTATGTCTAACTGGGAGTCAAATGTATATCTACAAACATGGTTAAAGGCTTTCTTTAAAACAAAAAAAGTATTATATAAGAGGTGAGCTATATCATATCAGAACTTCACAATTTCCAAGTGTTAGATTAGAAGCACATCTCCTGTATTGGCTGTGTTTTAAGGGTTATATGTTTTGAAGCTCTTCCATCCCATTACACGGTTTTGTTTAAACATCTTTGTCCTCTACTACAATTTCCCTTGTTTTGATGACTATTTTTAGATCCTATTGATTGAACAGTGCATTGTACACTATTCTTATATTAATGAGAGTTTTGTGGACATTCCTTGGAGAATCACACTCAGAGGTTGTTGCTATTTTTTCACCTAAATGGAACGAGTTGCTCGATATCAGACCAAACAGATTCACAAAATTAAAAAAGAAAAAAAAGGTATTCATGGTTTATACACTGAATTAACAAATGACATTTTAGGCCAACATGGAAAACCTCTACCACTCTGCTTTTCCAGTTCTACTCTTGCAACCTAAAATATACTCTTTCCTTTGCAAATTTTCCACAATCTACTTGTTCAAAGAATAAACCCAAATGTCAGTGCGCTTTCAAGGGACACTATAGTCACCTGAACAACTTTAGCTTAATGAAGCAGTTTTGGTGTATAGAACATGCCCCTGCAGCCTCACTGCTCAATCCTCTGCCATTTAGGAGTTAAATCCCTTTGTTTATGAACCCTAGTCACACCTCCCTGCATGTGACTTGCACAGCCTTCCATAAACACTTCCTGTAAAGAGAGCCCTATTTAGGCTTTCTTTATTGTAAGTTCTGTTTAATTAAAGGACCACTCTAGGCACCCAGAGTTTCAGAGAAACTGCTATGATTATAAATGGGTTAATCCAGCCTCTAAAGCCTCTAGTGGCGGTCTCATTGACAGCCACTAGAGTCGTTTGCGTGCTTCTCACTGTGAAAATCACAGTGAGAAGACCCCAGCGTCCACAGGAAAGCATTGTAAATGCTTTCCTATGAGACTGGCTGAATGCGTGTGTAGCTCCTGCCGTGCATGCGCATTCAGCCGAAGAGGCGGAGAGGAGGAGGAGAGCTCCCCGCCCGGCGCTGGAAAAAAGGTAAGTTTAACCCCTTTCCTCTCCCCAGAGCCCGGCGGGAGTGGGACCCTGAGGGTGGGGGCACCCTCAGGGCACCATAGTGCCAGGAAAACGAGTATTCCTGGCACTATAGTGGTCCTTTAAGATTTTCTTATCCCCTGCTATGTTAATAGCTTACTAGACCCTGCAAGAGCCTCCTGTATGTGATTAAAGTTCAATTTAGAGATTGAGATACAATTATTTAAGGTAAATTACATCTGTTTGAAAGTGAAACCAGGTTTTTTTTTCATGCAGGCTCTGTCAATCATAGCCAGGGGAGGTGTGGCTAGGGCTGCATAAACAGAAACAAAGTGATTTAACTCCTAAATGACAGTGAATTGAGCAGATTATCTATACACTAAAACTGCTTTATTTAGCTAAAGTAATTTAGGTGACTATAGTGTTCCTTTAAGTAAGACGCCAATAATACTTCTTGAAGGAACCCTCTAGGCACCATAACAACATTTTAATTAAGTTGTTATAGCACTTGAAGGTCCTGGGGGCAGTTTAACCTTTAGGGGCTAGACCACTGATGATAGATTAAACCCCAAAGTTGTGTAAATACTTTAGCTTTGCCCCTCTTTCTCTGGCCAAGTCCTCAATTTTAATGAGGAAGCCTTGGGCTATATGATACGCTGAGGGCCTTAGCTGGTATCCTCACCCTAGCCTATCACTAGCTTATCATTGATTAAACAGTATGAGAAAGGTACATATTCATCGAGATGATGTTATTATGGTGTCTAGAGTATTCCTTTAACTTTTTTACTGAACATAAAGTAATTGAGAAACAATATGACAGCCAACATTTCAACATGTCTTGAGCAGGAGGTACAATGATTGTCAAATAAATATAGGTGAATCATGACAGAACTTACAAATACACCATTAATTTAAAACTGGTTTAAAAACTTCCATCAGTCTACATGAGAGATGTGTGCTGTTACATTGATTTTGCTAATGTGTTTATAGATGGGGTTTACACAGTTTTAATTACTATGTATATCCTGTTCAGATCTTTGTTTATTGACTTTTAAACTCTGTTAGAAACAAGTATCAAAGGAAACCCCTTGAAAAGTTTACATGTCACATTGTGTTCTGCAGTGTATTTGTGTAATGTATTTGTATGTTTAAAAGTTGGTATAAGTGGGCAGAGCTCAAACAAAAGGTTAGAACCATGGACCTTCCAATATTTGATATTGATGTGCAGTGTAATTTACCTTGTATTACCATGTATTATTGTCCATAGGACAGTTTATTCAATAGGTCAAGCAAACACCTTCGATTACGTGGCTTTTTGATGGTACAGTATAATGAAAACACTTTGCTAGACATATTTGTAGTACCTATCTATTCAACGCAATATTTGTCTAGCATTATTTACCCCCAGGAAGTGATCTAGCTATCATGCAGTTTTTAAAATGAAATCAATAGCTTTCTTTAATCTTCTTATAATGAAGTTAGCCAAACCAATTCCAGAAAAAAACACCAACCGCATCCCTCTCATAAATATGCACAAAACATGCATCTTAATTTGATTTGCAATTCAGCCTATTGAGTCCCACTTACATTTGGTCCATAATTTTAGAGGAATTAAAAGGAACATTCTAGTCACCAGAACCACTACTGCTCAATGTCCCTGCAGTCTTAGCATTGTAACAATGCCTTTTCAGAGAACATTCCTATGGGAAAGCATTGGATTGGCTGAGATCATCAAGACTGACGATCTCAGCCACAGAGGTGGGGCCAAGTGCACCTAGGAAGGAGAAAATGGTGAGTAAAATCACCTTTAATCTTCAGAGAAAGGGGAGCCAGGACCTAATGGTTTTTCCAGCACTATTGTGTCAGGACACATGCTTGTATTCCTGACACCACAATGTTCCTTTTTAATCTTTTCATAAACTTTATTGCTGCATTCTAATAGTTAGGGAGGGGGGTATAAATACAATACAGAACCTTGCAAAGTTCTGTATAGTAAATAGTGTAAAATAGCGCAAGTGTATCTATAGTATGTAGGCATTGTGAAGACAATAGGTTTACATTCTGTTGCAATTTGTATGAAGCTGCATTTGCAAAAACCTTCCACCAGGTTCCTTATGAATACCCATAAGCTGGTCATTTTGGTCACATCTGAATCTCACAAAATGTTTAGTCTGGTTCTTTGCTAATTGTTACAAAACAGTATCTGATATATTTGCAAGATACTGTATAGTCTCTAAAACCTTTCACCCCTCATTTTTGTAATGGGTAATGTGGAAATAATTGATATGTGACCAAAAACCTTAATAGCTTATGCAGTACACACAGGAAGAATTATTACAGTATTCCAACACCTGTAGACAGATGCAATATTACATTAAAAAACACTGGATCCACTAGTGTTTTTAAAAGTTGGATATTGATTTGTAATACAGTAGTAATCCTACCTGTATATACTGAATGGATTAATGAAACTGCCAGCATATCACTGCAGGTAGTATTTTATTTCAGTTATGTACCTTAACCATTTAAGACTATCAGTGTGTGAACATATCACTGCAGGTTATATTTTTTCCCCCCATTATGTACATTAAACATTATTAAATCATTATTTAGCTCTGAATACAATTTTTCCTAGTGAAGCCATCTTCCATTTTGAGATACAATCACTTGCTCTCTATCCACAGCTCCTGTTTCCTCTATGCTGGAACTACACAAATTAGAAAAGCCCTGCCATTTTAAACCAGATGGCAAGCAATTAAAAGTTGGGGAATTATCGGTTACTGTCACAGTTTAGTTAATCATGCCCCAAACACACTAATTGGCTGAGAGTGTCCACAGCAAGGTTCAGATAAGGATACAGCAAAAGCAGAAGACATGCCAAAGGTCAGCTACCAGATCATCAGTAACATAACAATGCCACAACTAAGCATACCAGGGAGCACAGACATCAGGTATGAGCATTTATTAATGGGAGAAAATGGACACACCTCCTTGGGTGCCCACCTGCTTGTTGGGTACTTTCACTTTAAGAATCCACACGATCAGTGGGCGTGCCTCTAGTTAGAGGATTGCACAAGATTGTTTGGTCAGGCCTGAATTACTAAGTGTGGCTTCTGCTTTCTTTGGTGCAGCATGGTCCAGCATTTGGCAGCAAGAAGCGGTGAAGGTAAGTGTCAAGCCAGGCGAGGGCATGACAGTTACAATCCCAATACTTGACAAGTATCTGGACAATATTGCCTTGTGTTATGTAATTAAAGGTATAATTATATAATAAAGAAAAGTAACAATGACATCTTCAACACTTGGAGGAACAAATATGAGACAGGCAATCCCATACTAAATACCAACTGTGTAGGATTTTGGGCTGGAGCTCTATGTGCATTAAGCAGAGGTGCCACTGTTCATCTGCCATCTCTCTTCCCAAATCTGCTTTTCAGGCTGTGAGTGATCATGGCGCTTGGAGTAACCCTTTAAGTCCAACACGTGGGAATAGAAAAATAATTTATCCAAATGTAACCTTTAATTCCTTTTCATGTTAGCTATTGTAGCATAGATTTTGCCATTCGGGTTTAATTCTGTAAGATAAGGAGTTTGGAATAATCCAGTTTATTATGAAGGGATTCATTTGTTACAATGAAAGTTTAAATCAACAGGCAATTAAGCATTCCTCAGAACCCCCCTTACTCATCACCATCATGTGCTCTAATCTATCAACACCCTTAAATCACCATTGCGAATGTGTCTGACCATGCTGCACAATAGACAAACCAAAGGTGATTCCTCTGTAAGCTTTGTGAGCCTACTTTGTTTGATGGAGATTTTAGATAAGCCAAGTGCAGTACCTTCATATCTCAATGTCCCGATATCTACTTGTCCACATTAACAAAACATGCATTGTTTTGTTTGAGATGTTTTGGGACAGACTATACAATCTGGAGTCTGCAATCGAACATTCCATCTGCTTAATAGTAGCCACACTTTATAAGTATAAAACCCTTGCCACTGTATAAGGGAACTTTAAATGGGTTGTTACTGAATGTTGCTGATTATAAAATAGCATGTTAAGACTGGATAAATCAACCATGGCTAAAATGCTTAGTACATTTTTTATTTAACCAGTATATTACAGAAAATACACAATCATTATTGTTAACATTCAAATTTATTCACAAAACAACTATAGAGCTTAAAAACCAAAATTACAAAATCTAGGCAAATATCCTCCAAGCCACCTAGAGTTGGAGCATAACTTCTTGTAACTCCAGTACCATAGCTTTAATCTTGCTATTTGTTTTTTTTAGTTTCCTACAATTTGGTGTTTTGTGAATAAATTCCACACTCCTAAATGAACATTGCATTTAAATTAAAAAAAAATAATAAAAATGGTAAAACCTTTTAAATGATTACTTAAAACACCATAACGAGGAGTCTGTATGTGCAATGTTTCACTATGAAACGTTACACGTAATGAATTTAACACGTTTGATGCTGGTGGTGTAACTCCACCCCTGGCAGCATGATTGGGGCATCGTTCTGGACTGACTAGTGTAAATTTAGTGCATGTACCTCTGAACGGAGGGACACTCATTGGCTGAGAGTGTCAGCTTTGCAAGATTTGAATCACACTGCCTAAAGAGGAAGCCTGCCCTGGACTAAAGTAAGAGGACAAACCACTGCATAACCACTTTACATCATTATTAGGGAACAACCCCAGGGCACTCCTATCCTAATCGCTACAGCATATATTAAATGAATTATTTATTAGCCAAACATTGTTTGTACGTGGGTATTTTTTATTCTTATTGTCTTTCAACTGGTTAAATTACAGTATTTGAATATGGAGCATATGCCTGGTATGGCAGATTACTCAGTTACATTATTCATTCAATATTTACTTGGTTAAATGGATACTACAGTCACCAAAACAACTTTAACTTCATTAACCTAAAGTTGTTTTGGTGACTATAGTGTCCCTTTAATTAGTATTACTTTGGGTTTTTAGCTTTTGTGTAACTACACCCATGTTTTGTCCCTCCGGGAGGCATAACCACCTAGCAAAGCTAGTGGGTATGTGGCAGCCTCCTGGAGAAATATTTTGCCATGCTAAAAACGCTTGTGCTGTACTCCTGCACAGCAACAGCATTTTAGCCAATCAGGTGATCAGGACAGCTGTGTAGCTCGCGGCAGCCCTGATCACCTCAGATTTTAAAATGGCAACATTGATGGTGGAATCCATTTCTGTGTCTGCCACAGATATGGTGGATGTCTCTCCTAGAGACAGTCCCATCAATGTTAGAAGGCTCCATAAGAGAGCATTCCTTGCCAGGGACATATCCTCTTCATCTTCTGAGGAGAATATAGTCCCAGTTAGTAAAAGAAAAAAAGTTTGAGTGCTGTCAGTCCCTCACCGTCCACCTCAAGAGCGTTTGCTCATTCATCCTCCCTAAGCCAGTCTTGCTCCAGACAGGGATCACCGGAGATTGATTGATTGGGAGTGCGAGGAGGTTGTTCCAGGCCTAGTGCAGAAAAATGTCTTCTGCATAAAATTAGACCTCAAAGATGCTTTCCATTCAGTTCCTATCGCTATTGAACACAGGCACTTTATCAGATTCCGCTTGAAAGAACAGATATATCACTGGACTGTAATGGTGTTTGGCCTATCCAACGCACCTTGCACATTTTCCGGGATAATGAAAGCTATTATATCCCACGTCAGGCAAAGAGGATTTCTATGCCTTTATTACTTAGACGACATCCTGTTGTTGAATCCAGAGTTAGATACTCCCGTTCAGCAGAGAGATTACCTAATTTCCTTATTACAGGACCTGAGGTTTATTGTAAATCTGCAAAAATCCATACTAGTCCCTACTCAGAATATCCTATTTCTGGGTTTCATGCTGAACACTATGGATATGACCGTGGGTGTTCCTCGAGTCAAATAGGAAAAAATCCTAGCTCAGATAACTGCAGCTCTTTTAAAACATAGATGTCCCTAAGAGATATAGCAAAGACTATTTAGAGGCTGATAGCATTAACACCGGGTTACAATGCTTCCCCCTTGCTATGCAGACAAAGTCAGCTGTTTCTAGAAAACCAACTGAGATGGGGTGGCCAGTGGCCCTTCCCATGAGTGTCAGAAAAGAGCTAAACAAGATATTGGAAGGGGCAAGTCCACTTCCTCGCCCCATTCTGGAAGGGCCTTTTGAGTTAACCTTGACCACAGATGCTTCTACCAAGGGGTGGGGAGCTTTCTCTGACCAAGGCACAATAAGAGGAGTTTGGTCACTTCAAGAAAGACTGATAGAGAGCAGACTGGGAAAGAGACAGATCTTTTTGCATCTCAGACCTCGGCTCAGACTCCCAAATTTGTAACCAGGACTTGGGCAAAAGGAGCTTGGAAGATGGATGCAATGTCCTTCCGATGGATAGACATTCCGGGCCTTTATGCTTTTCCCCCTCCTCCATCTATTCCGATGAAGGTGTTAGAGAAACTTTGCAGGGACAGGGTGACCAATCTGGTTTTCGTGTAACCAATTTGGACCTCCAGACCATGGTACCCCCTGATCCAACCTCTAATCAGGGGACCAAAGGACAGCAGATTGCTTACTAGGGACCATGGATCTCTTAACCAAGCTCCCTCAACTTATGTGGATGGCAGCCCTGGTAGGCTTTAAACGCATCCTCTTCTGTCTGACCAGGTTTTAGACATAGTTAATTCTTCATTACGGCGCAGGACCAGGGACAAACACAATACAAACAGATGATCGAGGAATTTAAAGCATGGGAAGTTTCCTTTAATTCCCTTTCCCAGGAATCTGACACAATTCCCTTAGCTTTGGAATTCCTTACACTCAAATATCATTCAGGGTTAGCAGTCAGTACGATTTAAGACGTATGGTTCTGCATTCAATTTTCTAATCCCTAATCTGACCCAAGATGCCCTTTACCTCAGGTTACTCAAAGGGCTATCTGTCTGTCGACCTTTTACTTCGCGATACACTTCCACTTGGGATGTGGACCTTTTATTAAACTACCTTAATTCTTTGGACAATGACCAGATTGACCTAAAATGAACGGCGATTAAATTGTCATCCCTTCTAGCTTTAGCTCTGGCAGCTAGAGGCTCAGAATTAACCCAGCTAAATATTGTCGAACCATGGTTGGCTCGAACTCCTGGGGGATTTCATGTCATCCTTAAAGGGAGACAGAAGACTTCCCATATTTTCCCTGATCCTGTAGAACTAGATTTGGTGCAGGATTCTGCTGAGCCGGGTTTATGCTTAGTTAATTTGTTAAATTCATACTTGAATCTTTCTGCCCCAGTCAGACAAGACTTTATGCAATTACTTATCACCGCCAGAAAACCTTTTCGGCCAGCTAAGGTGAACACAATCAGGGGTTGGATACTGTCCGCTATGTTTTTAAGAGTCATTCTATCAGAGGGGCCTCAGCTTCAAAAGCTGCAAGATGGTCTTCCAGTAAGACTTTCATTAAGCTTTACTGGAGGCCAACTGAAGTGGAACGTTTACAGTTCCTTAGGACCACCACCAGGTGCGTGCTATTCAACCCACTAGCTTTGCTAGGTGGTTATGCCTCCTGGAGGGACAAACTAGACTTTGCAGGAATCGATGACCTGCAAACTTTTTGTCCTAGGGATAAGCATAACCACCTAGCAAAGCGCCCATCCCTCCCTCCCCTGGTTTATTTCTATTGCCTGGTGGTGGCAGGGTATTTCTCTGGTTTGGGAATCTTCTAATTAAAGTAATTTTGTGTTTTGTTTTTCACTTATATTTATTTATATTTATTCTGTTTATCTTTACGTATTACAACAGGCTACCCAGACAGGATCACCAACCTAAGGACCCTCCTAAATAGTTCTGGAGGTTAAGAAACTTCTTCCAGAAGCTCTTTGATTATGAGTTATACTATACTAATATTTCTCTCAGAGACATTTTTTCACCTTCATGATCAAAGATTGTTTTGTTACATTTTCATATGTTACTTTTAACTGTCAGTATTTCAGAAATGTTTCTTATTTATTGTTACTTTATTATATTGCCTTTCCACTCTGACATAACGCTTTCATAGGAGTAAGTTCATGTTTGGTTGAGTAAATAAATAATTGTTAACCCCCTTACATTGTCAGTGGTGCTCCTTTCCTTTATTATGTTTAGTACTGTGTACATTGATATCTATCCTACATTAGGGTTTTTTCTTTGTCTCTGGATGAGTTAACCATCTGCAGTATCCCAATTTTAAAATCTGAGGTGATTATGGCTGCCGCTAGCTACACGGCTGTCCTGATCACCTGATTGGCTAAAACGCTGTTGCTGTGCAGGAGCACAGCACGAGTGTTTTTAGCGGGGCAAAATATTTCTTCGGGAGGCTGCCACGTACTCACTAGCTTTGCTAGGTGTTTATACTTATCCCTAGGACAAAGAAAGTTTGCAGGTCATCGATTCTTGCAAACTCTAGTATTCAGACTAATTTTATTGAGCAGGGTCCTCGTCACCTCATCTATTTCTGCGAAAAATCTTATGCTTCAATTTAATTTGACCATTGTACAGTCCTGCTGGATGCACTGGTGCTTTATAAATCATAATTAATGTTTCTGGTTCAATCTTTTCAGGAGAAACCAATCTATAATCTGATAGATAAATAATGGAGTTCTGCGCATCAAGTAGGTAGTGCCCAGGTGCTACTGCAGTTTATTAGAGGACACAATATAATCTGAGTATTAAAGTTCAAACAAATTAAAATCTATCAAATTTATAGAAAATTCTAAGCATCTCACCTTTGTGCATGGATTTTTATCGCAGATATTTTGAGGTGTAATAATTCAAAAATAATTTTATATTTACTAAACTTACAAAGAATCATGGAGAACAGAAAACAGATTTTTCTTCATATTGTGGCCTTATTGGTAGATGCTATGGCACCAAAAATAGATTATATGTAATAGAATTGCAATCTCCCACTAAAGAGATTATAACATAACATGGCTTACTCATGCCATGTCACGCATTATTATGCCTGAAAACCACATGTATCATCATGTATTGATTTAAGGAGCAACATTATAATATAAAATGCTTTCTTTTATGATCTTCAGATCCTGCTACAGTTCTGATCTATATTTACTGATTACTATTAACTTCCGATCTCTGACTGCTTTAACTCTGTACCTATAGATTCTTAGTGTATCCTGAAACAAATTAAATGTATATATTTCTGTGATTTTTTTTTCCATCCATCTGCTATATATGATAAGAAGACAAAGTATAATTTAATTAAAGCTTAAATTGAATTTGTGCCATTTTAATGTAACGATTCATGAAATGGACCTTCTGGCAATTTGTGGATTTCTCGTGATGCGGTCCTAACATCTGTCCTTATGTTACTTTAAACGAATGAAATGTTATCATTCATATGTACTACGGTTACAACTGTAATGTTTTAAGGTAGTTCAAATCCTACACAGCACTAAAATTAGTTTGCTTCAGATATCAGGTCCTTGGAGGGAATTAAGATATCTTTTGGTTCAGTGGTATGTCAGCACTGCAGAGAATGATACATTGCCGTATTGTCCATTGACTGCTCTTTTCCCTGGATTGCAGACCTTGTTCATATCTCCTGCTTTAAATTGGGTCAAAAGACATGGTATTCACACATCAACTGACAGTAAGAGAAGCACACACAACAACCCCCAAAAAGTTAAAAGTTTACGTTATTACAGTTTATCATGATCACAAGTAATTCTATATTTAAATCAAACATATTGTATTCTAGTAGATTAACCCCTTAAGGACACAGCTTCAGAAATAAAAGGGAATCATGACTAAATATTTCTGTCATGTGTCTTTAAGGGGTTAATTTAATTGAAGACCCACCAATACATATTGAAGGTTATAATATACCCTGGCTCATTTTCCTTCCCTCTTCTCTAATTCTCCCTGCTTGGAGACACCTCCCCGAGCAAGGCAAGATTCCTCAGAGATGCTGACACCAGGGACGTTGCTATGTCGCAAAAAGAGACCCTACCAGCAAAACCATTACAGCATATGTTGAATGCATCCTATATGAGCCCAATACCATGTTTTCAATTGGGTATTTTTAAGCAGGTTAATATTAAATGTGGAGCATATGCCTGGTGTGGCAGATTACTCACTGACTTCATTATTTAATTATACATGTATATACACACTTAATACCCTCACAGAATCTGCCATATAAAATGGTCTATGTCCAAACCCTATTATTTGTACCTGTTTTTGTCTTGTGTTATGTCTGGTTATGTGTGTGTCATAGTCATTGCAATTATGGCTATATTTTTATTTCAGTCTGATGTCATGGCTGTTTTCTAGGGGCTGTGGGTGTGTGTATATGCTGTGTCCATTTGAGATATTTATCAAATGTTTGTCAGTGTGACTGCGTGTCCGGATATATGTACGCTATGTGTTTTTGTATAATGTCTATGTAAGTGCATGTGTAGTTCATCATATCAACATTGTGTTATCGTCACTGGTTGCAAATTGTGAGTAACCTGCACTAAAGACTCCCCTCTCCTCTTCCTCAGCACTGCATTTCTGCATGTCTTCTGGAACCCAGGTTCCATTTACACATGAACCCTTCACTCTAGCTCTCTCTTTGCACGTGCCTCCTCTCTCCTCAGTACTCCACTTGTGCATGCCTCTTCTTCCTGGTGGTCCTAGTCTTCCCTGTGAGCTGCTTGTAGCGGATGGCACTGGGCTGTCCTGCAAATGTCTTTGAAATAACTGCATTCGTGCGATCTGCTAGTTTTCTATGTGTTTTAAAAGAATTGTATTCCTCTGATTGTTCGGTAGAATTATTCGAATAAACTAAGGGAATGAAACTACCGAACAATCAGACCTCCCCTGTGTTAAGTGTGTCCTCAATCAACCGTTGCAACATTGTTGCGAACGGGTAATTGACAAGTTAAGTAGCCGTCCTTTGTTCTCCGGGGTGGCCGCCATTCGACAAACGAACACGTGGCGGCGGCCATTTTAAAACTCCCGAACAGTGGTGTTTTGCCGTCGAGTGTCTGGAACTCAAATCGGACACTCGACTAGGTGAACACCGCTGAAACCTCCACAAGCCCGGTCCGTTCGGTTCCAAACTACCGAACGGCCCCTCGTTCGGTAGATAGAGAGAGCCGAACGAGGGGATTCAGGCGAACCCTCCCTAGCCTCTATAGCTAGAGGCTTTCGTGCAGTTTGTTCCCTTATTCCAGGACCGACCGCAGGGCCCATTCGCATGGAGCTGTATTCGGCTATTTCAGTCAGTGCGGTCGGTCATTTTATTCCCTCCATAAATTTCCCGAACCCCTGGTCTGATCTGGGTGATTTTTGGATATGGTGTTCACCCAGATCAGGGCTATCAGGGGATGTAGGATTTAAAGGGGTACCCCTATGTTTAGGGGTACATCCAGAAACGGGGGGAATTGCTAGACTGGATAAGGGGATTATGATGCTGGCTGAGGGGAGGAGATGTGTGGGAGGTTACCAGGACAGGATTGGCTACTGTACTAATGAGTGTAAATCCCTCCCTTTGTGGATTAAAGCTTTCAGTTCTCCTCCTGAAACTGTGTGTCGTCCAGTTATTGGGATTGCTGTGGGGATATTGCTGTTATTTTACCTGCTGGAAACCTTGCCTGTGGATTTATTATTTACTTGTTCCTGAGCCTCACTTGGATTATAAACGGAGATAACCTGGGGAATATTGCATCTCCGCTACACTGCTGACTTCTGGTAATCTTTTCTCTGATCCTGTAAAGCACAAAGGACTTCTTGGATGCAGTCTTGCAAAGATTGCAGCACCAATGTGCTACAATTTTGTCAACGCATTTTTATGTGGAAATGTTGTTTGGCACAGCCATTGTTATACATACAATCCTATGAGGAAGCATTGGGTTTGCTGGCATTATCAGGATTGCCTAAGTCAGCCAGCGTAGATGGCCCGACCATTTTGAGATCAATGTATTGGGGGAATACAACTAAGTAAATCTATATTTTCCATGGATACAAGGAGAGCCCTATAACCGTAAAACAGAGTGTAACACTAGCACTAGGAATATATGTTTCATAACACTAGTGCAGGGGTAAGCAACCTTGCCCACTGCAGATGTTGTGGACTATATATCCCATGATGCTTTGCCAGCATTGTGGATATAAAAGCATGATGGAATATTCAGTACATAACATCTCGAGTGCCTACATTTTCCTACCCCTGCAGTATAGTAGTCCTTTACTATTATAATGAAAGAATTCGACTCTATTTAGATACATTCCTACTCCTAACTACATCCCATGGCTTGTAAGTTGGGGAAGTTAATAGAACCTGCAGTGTTTACCCTATTTATTGGTGCAATGATGTGGCTAAAGAATGGACCATGTGGTCCTCGTTCCTCTGGCTCTATATTCCCATATGTGTGTGGGGCTTTTATATGTCCACTTTATTGAACACGCATGTATTCCTAACATTAGTGTTAGCCCACTTGTATAGATACAGGACCCCCAACCAGTTGTAATTAAAAAAATGTTTCCTACCTTTGGTCTCGTGGCGAGCTGGTCTGTCCGCAGGCACCACTCCATCTCCGCTAATTCATTGCTTCTCCAAAGCAATTGCCGCGCTTTGAAAATCCGCATCTCTTCATAGGGAGCATCTGGTGTCTTGTGCAGAACGTGGAGACGTAAAACATAGCACAGCAACCAGGCAACCCCTTTAATGGCAGTCATGGTGACAGGCACTAAAATTTGTGTTAGGCAGAAATGTAAACAATGCCTTTTCTCAGAAAAAGGCAGAATTTACACTGTGTAGTCTACAGGGACATCAAGCTGTAGTGCTTCTGTTACAAAGAGTGTGCCTTTAATATCTCATATTTTGTTAATTATTTACTGTCCTTAGCTTTACTTTATAGTCTTTAAGCACTGAGTGGACACTCAGGGCTTGTTCAAGTTGGCAGTTACTGCTCGCATTCACTTTTTAGGAGTATGAGTATTGGCCAGCTTAAAAAAAAGCTCACTTGGACCACCCCAATGTGACTTTTTTACAAGTCTGCTTCAAACCTCATTTGAAAATTCGTAGTTCATCAGATAGTCCCCAATAAGCGCATACCGACTTTGACATTCATATTTGTTTCTGAAACCGGCCTCATGGTTATCGTCCGTTCAGAGGATCCTATAAGGAATAAGTCCAGCCACATAATTCAGAAATAATAATAAAAATTTGTCATACTATAACCTCTCCAAAGTATGTGCTTTTAATACAAGAAATGTTAAACCCATAGAGACCAATAAGTAACACAGTATTTTAGAAATGTAAAACCAAATCTATTTGTACTGTAACCGAAGAGTGATTGAAAAGTACACATCTGTATAGAATAAAATGTTATTCTATCTATACTGTCAAGACGGAATATTGTTCAATCATTGTCAATCACTTAAACACTAATTAGAAATAGCACAATAAAGAGGTCTTCTGAAAAACATCTTAAGTTAATTAAATAAAATTGTGCTCAATAGCCTTATAACATATGAACAGCGATTTAAAGAACTGCTTTAAAGATCAGTTTGTTTTTTTCTGAATTTACTGTGCATATTATCCAGCTATTTTAAATTTGGAGATAACCTTTGATATGTACAGGGAATGTTTTATAGCAGGTGTGGAGGAAAATGTATTTATTTTTTTCTTAACTAGCTAAATTATTCATCAAGATACAGTAAAAATATACACCTTTTCATTATTTCAATGGTTACAAAGTGTGCTTGGGGTACAGTTAGAGAAAAGGACAATGAGCAATACTTGCATAGCTTTTTATTTTTTTGTTAATTATATAAATTGCTATTCTATTGAAAAAATATCCATCCATTAAAAAAATATAACACTATACTCACAACTGAATTTCAATCTCATGCATTTTCTTCTTTATTTCTGGATGTGTGCCTTCTAATCCTTAAATGGATACTATAAGTGCCAGAAATACAAAGTTGTATTCCTGGCACTATAGCTCCTCCTGCCATGGTAAATAAACCGTTAAAAACCCTTTATTTACTTACCTGATCTTAGTGCCAATGTCCCTTGATGTCCCCTAGTGCACATGTGCAGCGAGTGCTGTGCGTGGGCATTAGGCCTCCCCATAGGAAAGCATTGAATAAATGCTTTCCTATGGGGAAATAGATGAAGCTGGATGTCCTCATGCAGAGCGTGAGGACGTCCAGCGTCAAATATTGGACCAGAAGTCCGTTAGGAACCAGAAAGCTAGTAGACAGCCACTGGAGGCAGACCTAGAGCTGCAATGTAAACATTGTTGTTTCTCTGGAACTGCAATGTTTAATATTACAGCACTAAGTGCAATAGGGACACTGCACCCAGACAACGTCAATTATCTAAAGTGGTCTGTGTGCCGATGGTGTCCCTTTAAATTTTATTTTGCATTTTTTTTTCAATTTACAGTATCATACTTTTGTATGTTGCAAAATTTTTATTTGTGATGAAAGATTTGGACTAAATTTTAAGGGTCAATGGTTAATCACATTATTATTTTATTTATATAGCGCCATCAGATTCCGCAGCTGGCTGCGCTTACTAGTCGGCCTCCACATTAAATAGTTAAAACAAAATAAATACGCCTGTGGGGTCAATGTAAATGCTGTGGTGGTGGTTTTTTTTTGTTTTTGTTTTTGTTTTTGTCCTGAGAAGATGATCTGGCTTATCTTTCATACCAGGGAACTCTAGAATACGTTGAATGACTCGGTTTGTAATCCAGTTGCCATGTGATTAACCCTTGAACCTCCTAATTTCAACAGAATCCTTGCTACTACAAATTCCAGTCAAATTGGTGAACTTCAGAAGTTCCCCAAAAAAATTCAGACAATTTTGTTTGGAAGAAACAAACAATGGTACCAAACATAAATCTAGATGGTGTTGCTTGACAACGTCAGGAAAGCAGGCCACGTGCTCCTGGAAGACCCTCAATGTTTTTCCAGTGCTTAAATGTCGTGCATATTTTTCATTGGTCTTTCACCTTGCCCTTAGAAAAGTGATTAAC
Organism: Pelobates cultripes; assembly: GCA_933207985.1. Lineage (NCBI taxonomy): Eukaryota > Metazoa > Chordata > Amphibia > Anura > Pelobatidae > Pelobates > Pelobates cultripes. Next base: position 109,956,762 of record OW240917.1, on the reverse strand, counting down.
TTGCTAATGACATGAAGTACTTGCATACAATATCTGTAATGTTCCACGAGACAAAGAACTGGATTTTCTTCAGTATGTTCAAATTTAAAACATGCTTTACGTTTTTACCGCTAAAACTATATCTTAAAAAAAAATCAACGTACCATAATGGGCATGTAATTGATGTTTTTAATCAAAATACATGCCATTTTAAAATATTATACTACATTATAAGTCACAAATATTAAACTTGAAAACAGTTTAAATTCAGAAGATATCCCAACCCTTGATAGATTATTTCAAACTTAACATCAAACTCCTGAGAAAAAGGGGAAGAAAATTGCTACTTCAAATGATATGTATAATATAACGTGCTAGTAATAATAGATATGATAGATTAAAAAATAAACCATACATACATCTGAATTAAATCAGTCCACGAGTGCATCTAAAAATGAAAATTAAAAAAAAAATTTAAACAATATTAGTAAATATTTGTTTATGTATTCTTCCAGGTATAAAATATTGTATTTTTTTCTAGCAATTATATTCTTCTAATTATAAACTCATCTCCTCTGAAATAATCAGCTTAGTTTGGCAGCTATATGTTCAACTTAGAAGCATTTCCCACCAGGGCTCAGTGTTATATTTAGGATCATTATTGCTGAAGTTGTTCTGTAATGTTCACCTTGATGGCTCCAGAGAGTTGACCCACATAAACCAAATCATGGGGCTTTTTTTTCCCAATATCTATATAACTGATTTAGAACTTTATATAGAGAGCAATATATGTATAATAATTGTGAACTGGCAGTTTTAGTATATCACCTCTAATTAAAAAAAAAACTCTAAATGAATAGACTTCCACAGGGCATGTGAAATTAAGTATTATTTGACATGTCTTACTGTGTTCACTTTCTGGGTAGAAGATGGAGATAAACATTAAGGGAACACCAGAAAGTAAGCAATATTGAAGCTCCTGTATCATATTTTTTTTTCTGAGCGCAAGAGGACATACAGCTGATCTGTGGATCAGAACCTGGGTGTATAGTGGTCTGAATTTTTGGGGATCCATAAATGATCCCTACATTGGATCATTTGGGATAATTGTTTGCACTTTATTATGTTTCATGATGTTGTTTATGGTGTTATGTTGTTAATATTGGGGTCATTGTAATTGTAATGTTGTGGGGGGTTAGTTATATACTGTGTCCTAGGGTTTGTTTGACAATGCATTTTTGTATTAAAATTTATATTATATTAGAAGCTGTGGACAGAACTGTGCCCAACATATTGGTGTCCGTGCATTATTGGGTATGTATGTTTTTGTTTTTATTCTTAATGCCCAAGGGTACGACTGTGCCCTTCATGTTCTGTTTGCTGTTTTGAAATCCACTGCCTTAATAACTATAGTAGTGGACATATCATTGTTTGAATCTTGCATCATGAAAAGCTGCAATCAATGTTTTCAAATAAAAGGAAGTCTTGGCACCTGGCCCATTATTCAATCTTTCGGCAAATAATTATACACAATATATTTACTTAAATTACATCTTTAATCATATTACAAACAGCTTAATATTTCCAAATATAAATTAAAGCCTTTCTCTTGTATTTATTTATTTTTAAACCTTCTCACAAGAGATGTGCGTGGGCAAAATATTTAGTTAGTTTCCTAATTTTAGTTCGGCTAATATTTGGAAATTAATCATCCAGAATGTAACAAAGTTTGGAATTTTTTTATTTTTTTTGAAAGCACCATTATTCTAAAGGCAAATTAAGGTGCTGTTTAGCAGACAGTTCCCTAATTTGGTATGCTAAAAGTGGTAGAGATTAGGATGCTATCTACTAAACACAGCTAAAGATCAAATGTAATATAAGGCCTATTTTTTTCTTAAAAAAGCTTCTGACTCCATTGCACCAAGAAATGCCACAACTGATTGAATTATATGCTTACTTAGTTACTGACTCCCTATACCAACATATACCAACATAGGTTGATGGGCTGCTCAAATGCTTGAAATGTGGGGAGAAGGAGACTGACTTATATTCGTTTTTTGGATTGTTCGAAGATAGGGGAATTTGGGAGGAAATTCAAACCAAGGAATCCAGAAGGCAATTAGCTGTTCATTCTTTTTCAGTAGAAAAACACAACAATAAATTAATCTTAATAATTAAACAGTAACACGTTTCACCAATAGAAAAGGCTTTATCAACAGGTTTACCAAATAATTGTTTTTCATTATCCTGGACCTACCTGTGCTGCTAATTGCCTTCAAGATTCTGTTTTCATGGTGGGGAATAAACCACCTAGGCCCTAAGGATTGAGCAAACCATAGTTGCTCTGGTTAATGTAAGTGAGTTTCCATTTATTTTAATGTATCCACTCAAAGGTGTGCACTATATAGTTCTGTTTTCTGTTCCATATTCACACCTGAATGGCCCATATATCCAGAGTGGGGATCATACCACTTCATGTTGTATTCCAGTAGTTTATCTATTTATTAGACATGTGCAATTCGTTTCGGTCTGAATTTAAATTCTGATGAATTTCTGCCATTTGGACATTTGGCTGCTTCCGAAGTGCCAAATTGACGAATTTCAGAAGTACCGAAGTGCTTCGGATTTCTGAAAAGTGGCAAAACAGGAGAGGGAGGGAAAATTAAGGGAATGATGACAGGAATCTAACCCTACCACTAACCCTAGTAGGTTAGTTAGGGGGTTGAGGGGCAGGGTTGGGGGTAGGCTTAGGCAATTGCCAAATTCCTGAAGCCCGGAAGTACCGAGCCGAAGTGCTGAACCAAACCAAATTCTTTGCCCATGCACATCCCTATTTATTCATCCAACACTCTATTGCTGTACATATTACACTATATTGTTCTTTTGTGTTTTCCTTCCATTTTCATGGGCCCTTTTGATGCATATTGCATATTGACTAAATGTTTCTTAAGCAAGAGGTACACACTAATCCACAAGCCTGCATTATACTGCTCAAGCTCATAAGAGGGAGCTAAATTATAGCTCCACAAAGTGTAAGTGCACCTATTTCTTCCTATTTTTCTGTGCATAAGGCATACTACCCTATTAGATTTTTGCCTTCTACCATTCTTGTCATTCCATATACCACAAGCAAAGACATTTAAGGTACTTCATCCGTTCCACTATATTTCTGTCAACCATAGAAGAGACCCTGGATTCTGGATCTATTTTGTATATACCATTTTTGTACACATTGTCTACCTATAAAATAGAGAAATAGTATTGTAGTATAGAATTACATATTTTTCTAAACTAAAGAAAAATTATTTAAATAAGCCTTTCATTGTGATGTTTTGTGATTTATTGCATCCTCAGTTGAAAACATTCCTTTAATGAAGAATAGAGAATATTCAGATGTAACAGACTATTCTACGATGACAGACAATGACATTATCCTGCACTTTTTCATTTGCAAAGTAATTAATAAAAACATTATGCTTCCCTGCTTGCCTTTCATTAATAACAGAGAGAAAACTTAAATACTTCATACTGAGATGCATCATTTTCATTTAAGATTACTGCAATTGTAAAGGATCCCCATCACTGTTCCCTGAATATTGCAAAATGTATTCTAAAAGACAAGTAAACACTATTAGTTGGTCAGGGGTAACTACCCCAAGGTAATCATCACATCATAACTAAGTGCTAATGGGTTGTGAAACATGTTAAGTGGAATATCTAAGCACCATAACCACTGCAATACAGTGATTTATAGTGTCAGGAGTCCTTAGGTGCTATCTGACAATAAACCTACCTTTGTCGGTGCACCTGTGTTGTGCCCGGTCTGAGATGATATGTTTATTACTCTTCATTATTCTACCAACTCATATAAAGTTGGGACAGCTGCATGAATCTCTGTTTTAGCATGTAAGATCAGACCTGACAGAGCAAGATAAGCATCAGACTGTTCTTAATCAGCTTTACAGTTTACTGTTGGACTGTGCCAAGGGAATCCTGGCATGATAACCACTACAGAGTACTGAAGAGGTTATGGTGCATAGTGTGCCCCATTTTGTGTTTTTTTGTTATAAAGCACCATGTCACTGCACCGTAAGAATTTGAATAAATGAAAGGATTATAATACTGGATAAGTCAGGTTTAGTGAAAAATTGCTTTAATTCATTAAAGTGAGAACTGACAGTAATTCAAAGTGAATTTAAAATTAAATGTCAATATATGTAATTAAACTGCATAAATTTCATTTTGGACTCAAATTTGAAATTCATTTTAAATTCCCAACAATTCTCAATATAACGAACACAATTCCACATTACAGTGATATGCTTTATAATTTTAAAAAGCCTACAAAGGAGAAATGTCTACACCATCCCATTAATACATACATAGGCTTCTAGTTTTCATCAATCCACTGCATACCCACTCTACAGAGACACTTAATGACACATTTAAAGAAAAGTAAATCGGTCCTCCCCAGAAATCCTTTGGTCCTGATAGATTTAGAGTGTATATACATATATATGTACCATTTGCTTGTATGTGCTTGTACGAGGGAAAACCAGTTCCTGTCAGAACGATTGTAATATTTCGCAAACCAAGCAAGTAGTCTATCATATGTCCTGACTATAATTCCATTTCAATTCTGAATTGTGTGTTAAGCTGTTTGCCTAACTGACTGCCCACCTCCCCCTTCTAATTTCCACAGGACAAGTGTGTTTTGAATAGACCTGACATGAGCCTGACAACATAAAAAAGTAAGAAATCTCCTACATATTACTGTAAATCCTAAATCCATTGTTTTTAAATATTGTGGTTAGCCAAAAAATTATTTGATAGACCTATATGGCCATATCAACGAGAAACTTAAAACCTATGGGTTCTCTAGGGAGTTTATTTGTTATAATCACAATCTATTGCAAATGGTTTCTGCAGCTGACGTTTTAGTTTTTTTGTAAATCTTTTAAGATAACAAATGGAGCACAGTTAATATGGATGCAAAGACATGCCCACATGTGGTCTATACAGCTCTCTCCTGGTGAGCCTCACCCGCCCGTGTGATCTATAAAATCCTTGCCACATCAGCTTAAAAAAACACCCCACATATTGGTGAGACATTGCATAGCACCTAATGTCACTAGGCATGATTTCTGAAAATGTAAAGTCTGCTAGGGGAAGCTCCTCACATATCCTTTACATTTTGGAACATGTTCTTATCTGAATTTTGACTATACACTGATTAGTCACAACATTAAAACCACAGACCGGTGAAGTGAATAACATTGATTATATCATTACAATGGCACTTGTCTGGGGCTGGGATATATCAGGCAGCAAGCTTACTGCCAGTTCTTACATTTTATGTGTTGGAAGCAAGAAAAATGAGCAAGCAAAAAGATCTGAGTGACTTTGACAAAGACCTAATAGTGATTGCTAGATTGGTTCTGCGCATTTGCAGAACTGACGAAAACAAGCTGGCGGAGGCAGTATTATGCTCGGGGCAATGTTCTGCTGGAAAACCTTGGCATTCATGTGGATATTACTTTGTCACTATCACCTACCTAGAGATTGTTGCAGACCATCTACATCCCTTCATGGCAATGGTGTTTTTTGATGGCAGTGGCGGCCTCTTTTAGCAAGATAATGCACCCCGCTACACTGCAAACTTGTTACAGTAATTGTTTGAGTAACTTAACAGAGTTCAAGGTGTTGCCTTGGTCTCCAAATTCCACAGATCTCAATCTGATTGAGCATCTGTGGGATGTGCTGGAGCAAAAAATCCAATCCATGGAGGCCCCACCTTGCAACTTGCAAGACTTATAGGATCTGCTGCTAATGTCTTGTGCCAGTTACCACAGGACACATTCAGAGGTCTTATGGAGTCCATGTCTCAATGCATCAGAGCTGTTTTAGCAGCACAAGGGGGACCTACACGATATTAGGCAGATGGTTTTAATATTGTGGCTTTAAAAAAAAAAAAAAAAAAAATCTAATTCTTGAACCAAATGATCAACCTGATTAACCTTTATCTAATTGTTTCTTGGTATACAAATGTCTCTCAGAGAATCCTCTGTATTTAGATCTCTGAGACTTATGTGACTTATCTCTCCTGAAAGTAAGTCCATTACCAATATGCCAGAAGCTTCCATAACTGTTAAAATGTAAAAAAAAAAAAAAAAAATACATTTGGCATTCTCTGAGAGTAATTGGCTTAAACAACTAAATGTGCATCATGTAGAGTTGAGCCATTTTGAACCTAATAAAAACGCAAAACCCTGACCCCTTTTAGATTAGCCAAGATCATCCTTTAAATTGATCTCAAATTTAGACACTACTAGTTTAATACAGGTACAATTATCTATATAAAAGCAAAGTATAAAAGAAGGGCTGCGCCAAAATAGACAATGTCCAATCCCAATAATAATAATTATTGAAGATAAAAAAGTCCAACCTAAAAGTGTCCTCTTTGTCATCCTAGGGTACAGGAGCGTGATCTTCGGATATAATATATGAAAGATAAAAAGAGAGAACAACCGATAGTGTAGAATGTATGGTTCAAATGAAGTAAGATTATATCGCTGTGTGCGCTTTACCCTAGAGCTGGACAGATGCTCTGAAAATTGTGAGTTCGTTATCATTATTCTAATGTTACTTCATTTGAACCATACATTCTACACTATCGGTTGTTCTCTCTTTTTATCTTTCATATATTATATCCGAAGATCACGCTCCTGTACCCTAGGACGACAAAGAGGACACTTTTATATATTCATTCCATGGGTTCCATTTAAGACAGATGTTGGATCCACATTGTCAGAATAAAGCAGGACCAGTTAGGAAATAGCTATTCTCAGCTTATGTATCAGCTCAATAATAATGTGATGCTGATTATTATCAACCCAATCTGTGATTTAATAATGGTGTGTTACTTTCAAATTAAATACATTCCGTATTTGTTTGTGGTTAAGGTTCTCATTTGGGGTTGTTGCACATGTGGATCCCCATAAAACCTGGGTAGGTAATAATCCCTTGAAATTCTCCTTACGTTTGGTCATGGTACAGAGGCATTGATGCACTTTTTGAGGTCTTATGTGTTTATTGTAGTCTTATGTGTTGAGTGTATAAAACTATTTGTATAAGGCATAATTCTGCATAAGAAGAAATATAGTCTAAAAGTATACAACAGAACAGGTCTTGTTGAAACTTTAAATAAAAAGTTATAGTATAATCATATGTAATTATTCCAATGTACAAGTAAAATGCTGTCATTCCTTACCCACTACATAGTAATTAGATCCTTTGACATACTGCCACTTCCTGTAACTTTATTCAGAATAACACAGCGCATTTTGCACATTACTTTAAAAGTAATTTTCTGTTGTTTTTTTTGTTGTTGTTTTTCTGCTGGCCACTGGTATTGGGAAACAACTATAATACACTCTTAGATCAGCTCTATTCACATTCCCTTCTAGTTTTCCAATGGCTTCACAAGATCTGATATATATATATATATATTTTTTTTAATGTAATGCAATACTCAGGGAAAGTGTTGGATGCTAGAACAGTCAGTTCCCTTGCTCCTGACATGAATATACTCTTAGATTGTAGAGTAAAGATTATAGTTGTATGGCACTGAATTATTATATATTCAGCAGTCCAAGAACTGGAAGGATAATCAAGGAAATTGTTTTAGTCTGAAATGTTTCACGTATCAGTGCTTCTTGGTCTCTTAAGTGTGTGGTCACAATCTTCCAAATAATACTGCAGACATCTGGTGGATATTATATTAGTGTTTGGGGAGCATTAGAAAGGTGGTTTCCCATTTCAATGTTTTCTTTGAATTCCAGTGTGTGATTTCTTAAAGAAGTTAGCTTTATCATTGCATTTCTTTATAAAAATGCAATGCAGGTAAAATGTATAAATAACAAACAGATGTGGCAACTGACCCGAGATTCACAGCACCAACAACTGAATAAAAAAAAAGTTCATCTTTTGTTTTTTGTTTTTATATATTTTTACAAGTAAGAAATATTTGAAATTCACGCTAACATTCTTTCAATTTTTAATAGAAATAAACACAACACAAAAGAATACCCAACTCTGGAATGGACCAGATGCTAAAAGCCTGACCTAGTGCAATGATCGGAGTGTTCTGTTGGGTTATAGATTATATTGTGGAACAGTAAAATAGAAGTTTCAAAAACATGGGCTCGTTGAAGGATTAAACCTAGTGAGCTAAAGTCATCTAAGCTGGGTGGGCTATAATGAATAAAACGTATGGGATATTTCTCTGGGATATAGATGGCCTGTCTTGCTAAAATTGCAATACTACCAGAGTAGTAGGTTTCTTGATTTTCATGTGTGTGTGTATATATATATATATATATATATATAATTTTAATCACACTTGAGGGTTAATATTATTTTATCATCTGTTATATTGTTTTCTCTATATTGTTTGTTACAAGGTTGGGGAATCCTTGTATAGATTAACTGCTGCTTCATTTTAATGATAGCAAGCACATAATCCGTTACCAATTTTCCAGTATGCTTACTCCAGTTACCGCCAACATTATGCAGTTGGTAGGGTATGTTCCTTCTATAGCGTTCCAAAAAACTCAACCTCTTCAAAATCATGTTTCTTATCTTTTCTCCACACTACACATTCATTGTTACTCTTCATGCATGTTAATGGAAAACCTGTACAGAGTTAAGGTTTCAGTAGAGACATAGCTAGTAATCCTGTTTTTTTACTTTTCTAATTTTACCAAAAATACAGAAAAAAAACTATTTTGAAGCACACCTAAAAATAAGAGGCATTATGATCACAATAAAAAAACATTGTGCTGGTTATGTGCTACATATAAAACAGTCACAAAACCCTCTTACCTGGGTCCTTTAATACCTGGTAACGTGCAGCTAGTTTCTGTAGAGCTGAGGAACCTGGATGCCGATCTTGTCGGCCATTCATTGATTGTGTCAGATGAGTGCTTCCAGCCAACTTCTGTGCATAGCAAGCCAGGAACTCTGCTTCCGGCTAAAGACGCCTAATTGCAATTACAAGTTTGCTGTAGGTAAAAAGGGGTTAAACTCTGTATGTGCTGCTTTCCTAATCACTGAAGTGGCCATGGTACTTTAAGTAGCCCTTTAAATTAAAAGCAATTTGTAATTAACTGTGAAGTTCTATAACATTTAATCCAAAATAGCAGAGATGGTAAAAATTCTTAACACATAAAATTAAGGTTTACTCCAACTTCGATAAATGTTGTCTCATGTCACCAGAACAACTACAGCTTACTGTAAATTTTAATTTAAAAACGGTCTTTTCAGAGAAAAGGCAGAGTTTACATTGCCCCCGAGGGCCATCACACTCCGCATAAAGACACTGAATTGATGCATTGATTCAACACCCTGTCCCCATTTCTCCTCTTTGCCGATTTCAGCCAATCCCTATGGGAAAGCATTGGATTGTCTGAAAATGGTAAATTCTGATGTCACCAAGAATTTGGTTTAGGGGGGGACCAGCGCCAACGGACTTGTGTGGCTCTGGAAATAAGGTGATTTTTTTTTTTTTTTTTTTAAACCCTTTCTATGTGAGCTAAAGAGGGGGGCACATCACCTAAATGGTAGTGTTTACACATGTTTGTGTTCCTGACCCTATAGTGATCCTATAACTTTCCAGAAGTAAAAAGATTATAGATACTCTTGGGGAAAAAAAAGGAAGCATGTTGAGTCTTAAAGGGTTATTCTAAACACTATGTGAAGTGGCTATGCTGCCTGGTGTCTCTCATGTGCGATGTATGTGAAATGTTGCACGTATGAACTTTAACCCCTATACTGCCAGAGGGGTAACTCCACCTTCAGTAGCGTCATTGGGGCATAATTATCCAGTTAGCAACAAGAGTTCTGGGCTGTCTAATGTCAGTTCTGTGCATATTTCTATGCCATTGACTAAAAATGTGATTAGGTGACACTCTCAGCCAGTGAATGACCGACAGGATCACATCTCAGCCAGATGTAGTTAATCTTGCTTCAGAGCAGACTAGGAGCCTGGTGAGACTGAGCTAAGATGGCAAACCATTATGATGGTTGGAATAACCCTTAAATAATATCTGAAGGAAAATGAAAAGGTTTATAATAAACTTAAGCGTGCCTAGAACTAAAACTGAAGATCACATATAGAAAAACAAAAGCAAGGATTGTCCTTAAAGGAATCCTATAGGGTCAGGAATACAAACGTATTCCTGACCCTACAGTATTAAAACCACCATTTAGGTAGCTACCCATTCTGCTGGTGCTGGCCCCGCCTCTGATCCGTCTCTTTGGCTGACACCATCAGAATTGATATCAGCCAATCCATTGCTTTCCCATAGGAAAAGCATTGGATTGGCTGATATCTCCAAGGGGGTGGGGTGGTGACAGGCCAAATGCTAGCCAGGTCGATCAATGCATCTCCATGAGGAAAGTTCAGTGTCTCCATGCAGAGGGTGAAGACACTGAACGGCAGTGCTGCCAGGCAGCCCCTCCACTGGCCATCTGAGGAGTGGCCACTGGAGGTGTCCCTATGCTTTAATGTAAACACTTCTTGCCAGGATGGACTATACTCACCAGAACTACTACATTAAGCTGTGGTTGTTCTGGTGACTATAGTGGCCCTTTAAATAGCTCCTCTAATATTTAAAATTTCACTCACTCTTCACTATTGTACTTCACACTTACTCACTATGCTGGCCCCTATAAATAGCCTCGTTATTTAACTTAGATAAGGTATCATAAACACATTAACTACTTCATTATTTGTCTGCATTATAGCCAAAACATTAGCGTGTTTGTTATAGATAAAAATAGATGTGTAAATATTCTATTACAATCACTGTACTATGTCCAGTTCCAGTACTCTGAGAGATGACTGTTCATTTAGTCTAATTAGACAGGCATGACAATTTAAACTGAACTTACAAAATAAGGAAACTATGATGTATCTGGTATCTTTTATAAATATTTTCTATCTATGAAAGTTACACTGAATGATACAAATATATAAATACTGTGCAAACTAAGAGCAAAACATGATACAAAATGTTACACATAGATATCAACTTCTTAAATAAATGAGTTATGTTTGCATTAAAATTATTTTATATTTGAGCTGTTTAGAGAGAGAAAGATCTAAAGAATGGAATCACTTCATTAGCAGTTTTGTTTCTAAAGAAGAAACCAAAATCAAGTGGACAATTTCCTCGTCAATGAGCTCACCATTGCTTTATTTGCAGAAGTTCGAAATCTATATTTAACATCCCTTAAATGATTTCCTTTTCCTTTAGAACAAACCTAATTGCTAAATGTATTTTTTTCTAGTCAAAACTTTCAAAAAGGCTAAAGACAAACCAGCACAAATGAAAAAATATTCAGCAGGTCAAGTGTACAATCATTCTTCATGACTGTGTTTTAAAAATGCCAAGGTTGTAAAAAAAGACTGGCAGACGTATATAAGCTTGCTTTTGTTTTAAGACTTCTCTCGTAATTCGTTGTATAAATGCACTTAAAGTATGTCTAGGTAATGTTCTAAGTATTACCCTTAAAGCAATTTCAGCTATGTTCCTCAGAGAGACAATTATTTTATATTATAATGTTCAATATGTTATTTCTCATAAATAGTGAATAAGCTTTAGCCCTTCAATAAAATTACATCAATGTGTTTTGATTAGAGAAAAACTATACTTTTACGTTAATATGTTGTGTATTATATTGGCTGTTGTGTATGCTTTTTGTGGGGGGGAAACATAATGCAACCTGTACATACGAATATATTAGATTGAGATCACATTAAACTACATAGAAATGTTTAAAAGAATAACTTTTATACTCAGTTTTTTTTCTTCATTTATTATTATATTCTTATATTCATTATTATTCATTATGTTTCTCATTTACCTTTTATAGAAATATTATTTTAAGGTGATATTTCAAATTTTTTTTTTTTCAAAGCTGTCCCTTTAGCCAAATTTTTTTTAATCCCCGCAACTGCACCAAACATTTTTAAAATACTTAAATGTCAAAGGCACAGCATTATACATCAGTTTAGGTTTTGTTATATATAGATATATAGATATATATATATATATATATATATATATATATATATATAGATATCTCTCAGAAATTAGCATTAGCTTGAAATAAACGGTCTATAAAAGTTGAGGTTTTTATTAGTCTAAATCAGGCTTCCCCAAACTCCGGCCCTCCTGATGTTGCTGAACTGCAACTCCCATGATTCTATAAATGAAATAGGCTGAGCATCATGGGAGTTGTAGTTCAGCAACATCTGGAGGGCCAGAGTTTGGGGAAGCCTGGTCTAAATGTTTGTATTTTTCATGTTTCTTTAATTCTTTCTAAAACATACCTTTCCATCTGGATGGGCAGGACTTTGGTGGATTTATATATATTTTATGGAAAGCACTTGTGCCTGGCATTATGCAAAAAGAAAATGTTTAATTCTCTGGAAGATTTAAAGAAGATTAAAAAAATTGTAGTCTAAAATAGCCAAAATTAAAATAATGCTGAGTTAAAGAATATTTCCAGTTGTACTATTACAGGGTTATTTACTAAAGTGAATCTCAAATTGAAGGCCAGAGTAACTTGTGAAAAACTGCAATTTTTACATTGCAGAGTTAAGTCCTCCTCTAGTGGCTGTCAGTATGACTGCTGTTACAGGCGCTTTCACTGCACTGACCGAGTAATTGTTGGACACTTCATGCGGAATCCCCATAGGAAAACATTGATTCAATGCCTTCCTATTGGACAGCTTGAATGCGTGTGTGGCAGTTGCGGCGCATGCACATTAGCTCTAAGAGGAGCATTGGATTGGACAACGGTGGAAGGGGCATTACCTGTGGGAGGACAACTAAGCCAGATCAAGGAAGTCTTGGCTCTTGAAGAAGGTGAGTAAAAAGGTTTAACAATTTGTATGCTGGGAGGACTTAGTATTATCCAAGACAGAGGCACTATATAGTATTAGGTACACAGCTTTGTATTCCCAATGCTATAATGTTCCTTTGAATGCTATGGTCATTACCTGATAGTTCACAAAGTGATCATCTGTTTCTGGGTTATTCTCTAACCTGGGAAAAGTACAGCTTAAGAGCGCAGTTTTTCTAGCATAATTTCTTATTAATTTGATTGCTGTGAAACGGCATTCACCACTTATTGGCATAACTTGATAAGGAGAGTTCCTCTAACGGTTATTGTATATGCCCCATTTTATGGTATTCATTAAGTATTTGTTGCTATACAAAATGGCCATTCAGCAGTTTTAAAACTGGAGTGTCTTTTTTTTATATGTTTTACATAACCCTTATGATTATTTTGTCCTGAAAGCAGTTTAATATAGAAGAAAAATAAAACTCAAATTCCTTTAATTAGGGATCAAATGATATAACCTAAGCTTTAGCAACACGGAAAAAAGTTGGCCCGCCAGGTTGTGATTTTGTTTTAAGGGTAAAAACAAGATCTGTTACATCACTGGGACTGTGGCCAAAATGAATGTATAATAATTTTGAATTCTGGATTGTTTTAAATACTTACATTGTTACTCCAACAATCATGATGACCACTTCTGCTTTTAGAAGTGGTGATAAAACAAGCAATTTGAATGTGTAACGATTTTGTCTGAAATTTATTAAAATATTTTACCAGGAAGGATACATTGAGATTTCTGCCTATAGAGTAATCTGCACTTTTGTTCTGTGGTCTAGTTCCACCCCTGGCACATATGACTTAAACATGTGTTCCAAACTGCCTAATGTTAGTCCTTTGCAAAAAATGTCATCCACACACACTGGTGATGCAGGTAGGCCTTTAAGAAGCTTATAGGAATACTGCCTGCTTCCGTCCCTAATGCCAGTCTTTAAAGCCCTTATTTGCTTAGTATGTCCACTGCTTTTTTCCCCTCTCCTTGACATCCCCCTTTTACACTCTCCAATCAGTCTACACTGCCTTCCTCCTTCCCTACCACTCACTCAAGGGATCTTCCAAATGTACATGTGTAAATCTGTCAGGCATGCCCAATGCACTTTCCCAGCATTCCTAGGGATAGGAAATTGATTGGTTAGTTTAGTGTCCCCCCTGGAGTGGGTGTAGAAAGCATAAGAAAGAAGAAACATGGTTAAATATGAAAAAAGTAAATCCTATAGTTAACTGATGTTTTTTGCAGAGTGAGGCAAAAGCTTTTGAATGAGACAGTTGTCTCAAAGTGATGAATATCCCTTTAATGTTAAAGGGACACTCCAAGTACCAAAGCCATGACATCTCATTTGTAGTATAACAGTGCTAGAAAGCCGTTCTTGTAAATGTGCCTTTAAAATCTTGACAATGTCCCCCCTCAAGACTCCATCCTCCCAGGTCTCCTTTACTTTGATGCCAGTTGGGGTAGCATATCTCCCCATTTGACAGCCCAAGTGCTTGAACGGTGTAAGCCTGCACATGTATATCAGCCTCCTAAATAAACTGTAGCTTTTAATGTCAAAGGAAAGGGGGTCAGGTATGGACAGTGAATATGCAATGGAAATTAAGAAATAAAACCAGATATTTTAAAATGTGTGCAACAGCTTCCTAATACTATAGCCACTGCAGTAAACTGTAATGGGTACACTGTTTTCATTAGGTTTTCTGAGAACTACTAAGCCTTTTATAATTTTGTTAACTTTATGCAGGTTTTCTACAACTGTCTGCAAACACTATCAGTATGTTTGCATAATGTTTACCATAGGTTTAACTAAAATCATATATCTCATTGAGGTCTGCAGACAACCAAGAAAATTCTGCCCTCTTCTTATATAAAAATGATGCATACCAAGGTGGTGAGTCAGTCTGTTTATTTTAAAAACGTTTATATTATATATACATATAATGGTAAAATGCTAAGTGCTTATCCTGTGTACATTAGCATATCTATAAAATGGCCACCATTAACTTGGAGGGAATGTAAAATTAAAAACCAGTGCATGATTTCTTTTGATGATCCAGCAAAATAGCTTTTACAGTAACTACATGTTTAGTTTTTTTGTTTTATTTTTTAAAAGAACTGGCAAATTGGCTTTTATAGAAACCTAATATAACATAGCATGCATAAATAAGAAGGAAAAAATATTTAAAAGCTAGACATACATTCACTAACTGTGTAAATACAAATCTAATATCCTATGTGTGCTGTATAACCTAGAAATTAAAATAATATAGATCCATATATACATTTCTATCTAAATTTTAAATATATATTTCTAACCTATGACTGTCTTTTAAAAAAAAAAAAAAAACTTGTGGAGGGGCTACAGAAAATAAAAATAGGGCAAGGAAAGGGGAATAGAGTAAACACACTTATATAAATATGGTGGAGAAACAAATGGAGGGGGGCTGGCTCTGGTGCAAGATTTTTTTTTTTTTTGTCCCCTCTATGAAGTACGAGCAGCCAAAATGTTGATCCTCAACACCTCCCATGATGCTTTATCAGCTGAAGATCTACCATTTGCCCATCCTTACAGGCAGGGTTGGGATGGAAAAAAAAAATTCTGCATTTTTTTTATCACTGCGGCCCACTAAGGGGGTGGGGGACAGAAAGTGTGTGTTTTGTCATCAACAATGACAAGCACACCCCCTCTCAGAGTGAGCATGTTGGTCCAATGCTTTTCCAGGGCAGACAATGAGCAGAGCTCTGCTGGAGAGCTCTTGCATGAAAGAGGCCCTGTATTTGTTCTGCGCAAGCAAATTTAATAACATGCTTGCGCTGTTTGCTTGTAACTTGTTTCTGGTGCCTCCATAAGTAGGATACCAGAGGACAAAAGGGTCAGGAAAGTGTGTTGTGCATGTGTTTGAAGCCTGTGTAAATAGGATGGTTTCAGTCGTGTTGTGTTAGTGGTGCAATATGTGTGGCTAGGGGCTGTAGCACAAGTGTTTGTGTGTGTGTGTATAGGTGATGTAGTATGAGTAGGGCTTGTAGAGAGTGTGTTTAGGGAATGTAGCATGTGATTGCTTACAAGGAATCTAGTGTGTGTGTATAGGGGATCCAGAGTGTGTATGTCAGGAATGTAGTGTGTGTATGTAGATGATCCAGAGTTGTGTGAGGATCTAGTGTGTCTGGAATGTAGTGTGTGTCTGAGGGATGTTGTAGTGTGTGTGTATATGTGTGTACCTGCCAAAGATGGGGTACATTGGCGTTGTGGCAGGCTTATGCAATGTATGATCATATACTGTAATTAAACCCCCATTATTTTTTGCCTAGATTAGGTGTTTTTAATAAAACTAACAAAATTGTTCAGCACTAAAATAACTGTTTAGTAGATAAGTGAGTGCACTGGATTTCCATTTTTACTATATATATATATATATATATATATATATATATATATATATATATATATAATTTGTTATTATTGTGTGTGAGGGGTACAATGTATTTGTTTCTTACTATTTGCCTGGGAGGGAGCGGAACATGCTGCAATCCCTGGTGGTCCTAGTGGTAAGTGAACTCTAGTCTGTTGGGCTAGAGTTCACTCTCACAAGATCCGGAGCATTGCCATGGTAACCACGGCAGTGCTCCGACCTCGCGAGAAGAACGTGGCGAAGCTGCAAGCTAGAGCTTCCCCCCACCCTCAATGCCAGCTGCCCAGTAAACTGCCAGTGGGCTGCTGAGGAAGATCTTTGATCTCCCCACCAGCCCATGAGGGCACACAGCAGATCCGGTGCTCGGATAGTGCTGGCTCTGCATGGGCCGGCAGGGGAGATCCTGCGATCTCCCCTGCCGGCCTTGGCCCATGGCCATCACGGGCAAGCGGGAATTTGCCCGGTATGTCGATGGCCAGTCTGGGCCTGCTTACAGGGGTGCATTTTGCAGTCTCTGTGTGTTTGAAGGTGTTTGTTTTTTCCTTTGTGTATGCATGTATGAATACAGAGGTCTATTTGTATGTAGTGTTTGTTTGTATGCAAATGTGTATTAACCTATACACATGCACACAAATACAGACACATGCAAACTATCACACAGATACACCCACGCAGTGATTCATATAGTTACACAAATTAATATATAAAGACACACTCAATAGCTGTGCTTACAGGGAGTGCAGAATTATTAGGCAAGTTGTATTTTTGAGGATTAATTTTATTATTGAACAACAACCATGTTCTCAATGAACCCAAAAAACTCATTAATATCAAAGCTGAATATTTTTGGAAGTAGTTTTTAGTTTGTTTTTAGTTATAGCTATGTTAGGGGGATATCTGTGTGTGCAGGTGACTATTACTGTGCATAATTATTAGGCAACTTAACAAAAAACAAATATATACCCATTTCAATTATTTATTATTACCAGTGAAACCAATATAACATCTCAACATTCACAAATATACATTTCTGACATTCAAAAACAAAACAAAAACAAATCAGTGACCAATATAGCCACCTTTCTTTGCAAGGACACTCAAAAGCCTGCCATCCATGGATTCTGTCAGTGTTTTAATCTGTTCACCATCAACATTGCGTGCAGCAGCAACCACAGCCTCCCAGACACTGTTCAGAGAGGTGTACTGTTTTCCCTCCTTGTAAATCTCACATTTGATGATGGACCACAGGTTCTCAATGGGGTTCAGATCAGGTGAACAAGGAGGCCATGTCATTAGATTTTCTTCTTTTATACCCTTTCTTGCCAGCCACGCTGTGGAGTACTTGGACGCGTGTGATGGAGCATTGTCCTGCATGAAAATCATGTTTTTCTTGAAGGATGTAGACTTCTTCCTGTACCACTGCTTGAAGAAGGTGTCTTCCAGGAACTGGCAGTAGGACTGGGAGTTGAGCTTGACTCCATCCTCAACCTGAAAAGGCCCCACAAGCTCATCTTTGATGATACCAGCCCAAACCAGTACTCCACCTCCACCTTGCTGGCGTCTGAGTCGGACTGGAGCTCTCTGCCCTTTACCAATCCAGCCACGGGCCCATCCATCTGGCCCATCAAGACTCACTCTCATTTCATCAGTCCATAAAACCTTAGAAAAATCAGTCTTGAGATATTTCTTGGCCCAGTCTTGACGTTTCAGCTTGTGTGTCTTGTTCAGTGGTGGTCGTCTTTCAGCCTTTCTTACCTTGGCCATGTCTCTGAGTATTGCACACCTTGTGCTTTTGGACACTCCAGTGATGTTGCAGCTCTGAAATATGGCCAAACTGGTGGCAAGTGGCATCGTGGCAGCTGCACGCTTGACTTTTCTCAGTTCATGGGCAGTTATTTTGCGCCTTGGTTTTTCCACACGCTTCTTGCGACCCTGTTGACTATTTTGAATGAAACGCTTGATTGTTCGATGATCACGCTTCAGAAGCTTTGCAATTTTAAGAGTGCTGCATCCCTCTGCAAGATATCTCACTATTTTTGACTTTTCTGAGCCTGTCAAGTCCTTCTTTTGACCCATTTTGCCAAAGGAAAGGAAGTTGCCTAATAATTATGCACACCTGATATAGGGTGTTGATGTCATTAGACCACACCCCTTCTCATTACAGAGATGCACATCACCTAATATGCTTAATTGGTAGTAGGCTTTCGAGCCTATACAGCTTGGAGTAAGACAACATGCATAAAGAGGATGATGTGGTCAAAATACTAATTTGCCTAATAATTCTGCACTCCCTGTATTTGTTCTTTAATCAGTTTAGTTAACTAATGAGGAACTATTATCAAGTGTGGGAAGAATGGGTGTCCCTCTTAGGTTTGGTCCCAAAGAAGGAGTCCGGGGGTTTCAGCTTATCCATCTATCCATTGGGTTCATCAATCAATGACTGTATTGCTAAGGAGGATTGCAGAGCTCATTACACCTCATTTGATCGGCCACTGGAGTTGGTTGGATGGGGAGCCCTGTTGGACAAGCCTGACATTCAGTCTGCGTTTCAGCTTCTCCCCTTTTACCCAGACTGTTTCCATCTCTTGGGCTGTCTTATTCAAGGTTTTTTTTTTTTTTTTCATAACCTGTTATTTTATCGAGCTGTTTAGTTCTTTTTTTGAATGGGTAGTTTCTCAGGTTTCAGATCTTTCTTCTATGTTACACTTTTTGGATGATTTCCTTTTTGTGGGACTGACTGTTAAATCTGATTGTATTGAACTACTGCAGAATTTTTGGTCAGTCAGTTCTGATTTGGGGACTCTGATCTCGGAAGACAGAACAGAGGGCACTACTTCAGTGCTCTCCTTTCTGGGTTTCAGATTAATACTGAGAATATGGGTTTTCATCTTCCGGCGGGTAAATTGGAAATGCTGTGTGCTTTGGTGGATAGGGTTAGGAGTGCTCAAAAGGTGCAACTGCTATCTCAGTAGGGCATCTCCAGTTTGCCTGTCATGTCATGCGCATGGATCAAGCATTCTGTCGGTGTACGTCCCTGTCGGTGGTCAGCAGGCAACCCTTTCACTTATACTAAATTTGCTTATTTGGAGTTCTTTTTTAAGCGACCTATAATGGGCATACTTGTTGGCAGCAAGGGGAAATACCAATTCAGAGCAAGTTGTTTACAGATGCCTTTGAGTTGGTGGGTGTGGTGGAAACCAACCTCGCCACTGTGCACTGGAGGAGCCTGGTTGCTCACCTGCTCCCTTTAGACTATGGCCCGTCATTTAAAACCTTTTATTTTCCCTGCAGAAAGGCTTATTCGTGCCTTTCTGCTGGAGAGTTCGGTAGATTCAATCTACCGAACAAAGTACCGAATGATCGACCACATGGGAAATGGAGTGTGCCATCAATTGGCTGCCCAGAAGGTGGCCTTTATTTGTTTGCCGAACACGTGGCAGCGGCCATTTCAACTCCCGAATGGACAGCGGTGTTCAGCGCCCAAACTATGGAACTGGAAATCGACACTTATTTGCGCGAACACCGCTGAGACGCCAGCCTCCTTCCCTCTGCATTCGGTAGTATAATCGAATGCTAGTTCATTCAGTAGTTTAACCGTATGAACCGCATCACCCCAGATAGCCATGCCATGGAGCCTATTCGTGTAACGAAAGACTATGGGAAAGACTTTGGCTCCATGGCAATTGAACTGTATGTATGTGATCTGAGCGCCATTCGGTAATGTGCGCTCAGATCTAAGCTATCTAGGGATATGTAGAATGTATGTGTTTTATTCATTATTTGCTACATTGGGTATTTTTGTCTTTTTACTAACATGTGCTCAATGGAGTTTTGCCTCTGTCCTGGGAGATAATTGGATTACTTCCCAATTATCTCCAGGATAGAGAGGAGGGATTGTGATTTAATTGTGGGAGTGTTTAAAGGTGTATGTCTGTGATTGGTCAATGTCCAATATGTTTCCCAGTCTTCCATCTAGTCCCCTAGGGGAGTTTCCACCAGGTGGAAGACCTGCATAAAAGCCGGGCAGGTAGCCCCAGTAAATCAGTTCCTGCTTGAACCTCAAAATGGAGCCTTGTCTCGTTCTTCGGGGGATTTATTGTATGCTGTTCCAGTTTGACTGCTAGGAGTGTAAACCCATTCATATGGTTTTTCCTATTCAGCTGTTTCCAGTGTTCGTGTGTTTCCTGTTCGGGAGTTGGAGGATTTGTGTAGTTTGCAGTTCGGGAGATTGGTGCTTGCAGTAGCTGCCTGTGCATCTGAAAGGGGAATATCGCCTTAACGGATTTTAACCTCTTGTGTGCAAAACGGTCCGTTACAGTGGGATACGGGGCCTACTTCAACGTTCTGTGGTGTGTGGAAGGAGTTGGTTCTCGTTCTGAATCTCAAATTTCTGGAGCTGTCCATCATTGTAGTGGCAGTGGAGTTATGGGGTCTCTTTTTGCAGAACAGGCAGGTAGTCTTTCACACTGATAATATGAGCTTCATCTGGTTACCCTCCCATGTTGGCAACTGGAATTTAACATTTTGTTTGGGGCCATGGATGTTCCAATGGTTACGAATGTGCTGATTTTTTCTCTTGCTTTCAGTGGGAGCACTTCAGGCAGGTTGTTCTGGAGGCGACTCTGCTCTGCCTGCAGTGCCAGTGTTTTTGTGGACTCACGATTTGGTAATCTGTGGTCGCTCTTCTAGAACTCGCTGGCTCCTGGTTCTTGGAACCAGTTTGGGAATCCTTGTATCATGAATATGTGGGCTCCTGGGGTTTGTCATCAGAAGAGGGCAGGTTGTTGGATACCCTAGCAATGTTATCTTGAATGTGGAAGCATTTCTCATCAGTGTCCTTAGCCGACCAAGCTTTGGCAGCGATGTCTATTCTGTGTCAGTTGTTGGGTTAGAATGTTTCAAAAGGCTTTATGATTCAACGAGACTACTTTACATGACTGCTGACACAATATTAACCAAGGTAACCAAAAGATTAATATGTATACAACCTTACCTGGACCGAGGGATTCTAGAAGTTAACGGTCAGATGACACCCGGACATTGTTGAGGGAGCCTGATAGTTTGTCAGGCCCTCCCGCCCATGTATTATGCATTGTTTATGGTTATGTTGCTTGTATTGCTGTGTTTTGTTTCTGTTCTTATTGTTTTGTCACAACGGTTTGGTTTCCCCACCATTGGATTGGCAATGTCCGCCCTAATGGGCTTCGGGAAATACAACCTGTTTCTTGGTTGAAGACGGGATGCGCGTTGTAGAAGACTCTTGGAAATCATGGGGAGGAGCTGTCTACTAGTTTGTTAGCCAATAGCTGACAGCTCGTTTTAAATTGCTGGCAATTATAAAGATAAAGTTGTGGCCGTTGCACTACCCAAATATATTAATTGTGGTCTGTTTATTTGGAAGGATTGGGTTTGGAGTAACAGGTGGTCAGCAGTCAAGGATGGTATATATAATTTATACTTAATTTGATTTATAATCCAAAGAAAATGGAGGTGGAACAAGGAGCTAAAGTCTGTGCTAGTCATCACTCAGACTTGTGCCATGCATAGTATCTTAATACATAGAGAACTTGAGTCTGATAGAAATACATAAAGATCTTGAATATGATTTCATGTGTACATTCCGCTTTCATGTTTCATCCACGACAAAGCACAGATGTCTGGCTACCTTCTGATTACAACATGGGATGACTATTTTGGGGGTACACCTGATGATCATGTCTCGGGCATATTTACAGATTAACTGCTCTGTAGGCTTCTTTTACTTCACTGCACAAAACTGTACAATATATATTTTTAAACATTTACATTATGAATTTGCAAATGGTGTATTAAGGGAGGTCATTTAAACAACATACCAGTAATGGGATTAGTCAAAAATGATGACAGAAAAAAATAAACTAAAACAAAATTTTGCAAATTTTGTTGACACCAAACCAAGATGAAAGAGTTAAACTATTCAGTGTATAAACTGCGTAAAATATCTATGTCAATGTATTTCTTTAATTTAAACTTTCCAAATAAATGTGTTAGGAAGTTGTGTAATAAGACCACCAGTCTTCTTAATACTTTTAAGCTTGTTTAATGTTATGGAAAGTTTGAAACATAGCTAAATGTATTGCGTTTTATGTGCAAGATTCCATTATACAGCTTATAATGTGACGGAGATTACGCACATTTAGCTAGTAAAACTCCACTCACTCCAGATTTACATAAAACCTGTCACTGACTATAAATTCTAAAACAAACAGGAAAGGTGCTGAAATAATATAATCTGTGTCAAGCTGCAGGTTATAGTCTGAATATTGCAAGCTTTAAAAAAATATATTGAATATACTTTAGTACAAAGTTATGCATAGAGAATTGTCGGATTTCACAAGACCAAACAAACTACTGAAATTACTTTTTACACATCACTGTCTCATGTAGCCAGACTAGTGGTGTTAAACCTTAATGTTCAAGTGGCCCAAGGGTTTTCAGAATAATATTTAGCATGACGCTCCCTGATATGGAATGATATAGAATTCTTGATTTCCCGTTAATTACAGAAATGTAAGCAAGTGGTGGCATTTAACGTGGCAGAATTTTGGCTGCTAAAGTTTGAATCTGGCAGTCCAAATCTGAAAGTATTTTAGTGATAAATTAATCCACCAGAGACTTTTTTTTTTTTTCTGGATTTCAAATGCCGAAACTATTTTTATTGCAAACACATTTGGTCTAACAGAACATTCTAAAGCCAGTATTGGATATTTCTCAGCAGATATTTACAAAATAACACATGTATGCACATAACATAACAGTTTTAAGTCTTTTGGGGTAGTTTGGGGTCTTTTGTTTGGCAGACATGCCCATACTCACAGCATAGCATGTAGGGGCAGAAGGGAGAATTTAACTTCCCTTATGCTAATATGAGGGTCATACCCCCATAGAGTGAGTGGTGGCACACCTTAGAGGAACAGTGATGAGCTCTGTTTTAGAAAGCAGGAGGACTGTTCAAAAGAATTCAGCACTTTTATAAACAAATATGACAGATTCCAGACACACAAAGCACATAAAGTATATATTTCTTTAAAATAGGGCCCATTTCTGTGGGTAGTGGTGCTGCAGAGTAGCAGGGAACCTGAAGACTGCTTCATCATTCTAGAGTTGTAATAACACCAAAACGTATGTTTCAACTCAATCAGTGATGACTGATGATAAGCTGTCTTTGATTATGTTGACTTTCATTAGAAAAAGAAAACAGATGCTTTAACATACTATCCTTACTGAATGCTGTAAACAGGAAATGACCAAAGGATGAAATTATACAGAAAACATACATTTTATAATTTATCATTGTCAGTTTGGGAACAGATTATATATGTTTATTCCTTAATTTCCAAAACTCAGATACACCAATATATAGCTATACATACATAGCATCAATAGAAGCAAAGACCTACAGCTATAATTCTTAATGTTGTGTGTGTGTGTGTGTGTGTGTGTGTGTGTGTGTGTGTGTGTGTGTGTGTGTGTGTGTGTGTGTTTATAGCCCTTGCTGGAGTGTTTGTGACATAAGTAACAATTACAATTTAAATTCCAAAACTCAAAAAGAATTATCATGAATATGGTGTAGACAAACAAATACGAAAGTGTTGCTTGTATAGAGCAACCTTGTCACATACTAGTTTTTTAAAGATAGAGGTAAATAGAAAAAAAAGTTTGGTATTTATTTTCAGTAGCAAAATAGTTTAGAACAAAAATCTAAAACACAAACTTGTTAACACCTCTACTTATTCCTATAATGCAATAATATTACAATAAGTACATTTGAGAGATGATTTAATTAGTTGCCTTAATTTGGAGAATTGATCAGTTATAAAAAGGTAGTAATGCAAATGTCTTTGACATAAACACCATAAACTTTTATAAATTATAAAATATTTAGTATGTTATTCTTAAGAGAAAAACAATGCTTAATAAAAATATAATTTATATGCAAAATAGAACTTTTTTTCTTGTTGTGCTTTATTTTATACATACATGAAAACAAAACCGCACCTTAAAACAAAGCAGATAAAACCGCATATCTCATAGCTCTGGAGTGCAGGCCAATTTAATAGACATTACATTTCATGTTCCAACAACAGATTAAAATATAGAAAAATGCTACTTTCTGACACTCTGAAAACTTCCCATTCTGGTCTATGTACAAGCTGGGATTCCACTAACATCAGTCAATATATCTTACTAAAAATGACTTATTTTTTATTTATTTTTTAA
Organism: Pelobates cultripes; assembly: GCA_933207985.1. Taxonomy (NCBI): domain Eukaryota; kingdom Metazoa; phylum Chordata; class Amphibia; order Anura; family Pelobatidae; genus Pelobates; species Pelobates cultripes. The sequence continues at coordinate 109,932,153 of OW240917.1, read as the reverse complement.
ATAGCAGGAAGTGTACACTGAATATTTATGCTCCAACTCATTCTGACCCCACTCAAGTTAATAGTCTATAAGTTATGACTGATTCATCTTTTGGATGCTGCTGGAGACAACTGAGGCATCTGTATAATTGTCAATATAAGGGGAATACATACTTCAACACGGAACAGTTCATCCGCATTTGCTGCGAAGTGTTGAAGTATGCACACAGTTCGTACGCTGCCTGCTCATTGCTATTCCTGACTATAGGGGTAATCTTTAGTATCTTGTTGTTTAGAAGGGGTATGATCCTGAAGAAAGTACTTGGCTCCCTCACTTTGGGGTCCATGCTCCCCAATTGGTCTGTTTGTTTTATCTGTCACCAGGCAAGCCTAATGTCAGGATTACTAGTTGATCCAGCATGCAGAATTGTCACACCTGGGACTAAAGGTAACGTCTTACCGGGCCTTAGAATAGCCACTCTTAACGTACCAGAGAATAGTCCATAAACTTGCCGAGGTCAGGGACACATAAGGAGACACAATGATGAGGGAAAGCCAAAGGCCAGGCATACCAGAATACTGGGAAGTCAAAATGAAGCCAAAGTAAAAAACCAGAAATAAACGCTCAGGAACACTCTCTCGGATAACCTCCTAAAGGAAACCACGAAAGGGCAATGAGAAGTAAAAATGCGTTTAAGCCTCTTGCAGATCTGATTGGCCGAAATTGGCTTTTGACCCCAGAACGTGCGTGCACGTCTCCCGCGTGATGTCACGCACGCCGACGTCACCACCGTGGGCTTTAAATTGCCGTGGGTCCACCAATATGTTGCAAGAGTCATGTATAACGCGAGGTGAGAGTGAATATGTTACACCTGGTTCTTCACACCATAGCCCTTCCTGCCGGCGTGTAATGCAGCGATACTGACCTGCTCTCCTGCGAGTATCTCGTCTCTAGCCATGGTTCTAAATCTGTAGGTGGATAAACACTTACATATTCAGGGCCAGCAAATGGCTCATCCACGTTCACCTGCGCCATGCCACTGGACTAAGCGCACAGAAGTTCGAACACTGCCTGCTTCAAGGGCATGTTCTTGAATAGATGTTATCGATGACGTCACACCCACCATTGAAGGTGGGCATGCGTTCTATTAAAATAAATCATGGGGAGGACACAGTGTTCCCCTCTAGCCCACACCAGTGCCCCTCAAGTGGTTTCTGTTTAGTAACACATATAGTACTTCTGCGACTTGTGATTTTCTGTTATAGACTTTTTGGCTTTGCATTTGACTCTGTTAACCTCTGGTATCCTGACCCTGCTTGCATTTTGACCTGTCTTTTTCTAATATCCTTACCTGGCTTATATATTGACCTATGTATTTCTAAAACCCTAACCTGGCTTCTTTTCATGTAGCCGTATCTCTGTATTCCTGACCTCGGCTATTTCTAACTTTGAGTCCCTCTTGTAATACATTAAATCTTACTAAGACCCAGTAATGCAGCTTTTGGAACCTCACTTTGTGGGTATCCTTTTTTCCTGTGTGTAAGGGTAACCACAACCATGACAAGTGGTGTGTAGTGCTTGGATTGTCCTTAAAGGTTTTTATATGTAAAAACAAAATAAAAACTTACATGGAAAAGAGCAAAATGTTTGCTCAGTCCATCTATGCACTTAGGACTGAGCAAACCGCATATTGCTCTTTCATGTAAGCACACTTTTAATTTGTTTTTACACAAACATTTCATGGTGTGCACTATGTTTTAGTCTTTTTATAGATGTACAGAGGAAGAGGTTCTATTTCAACTGTCAAAAGTAAAGACAATTCAATGGGACCTGAGGAAATACATCCAAAATTATTAAAAGAGCTTAATGGTGTACTAGCACAACCGTTAACAGAATTATTTAACCAATCATTGTTAACAGGAGTAGTCCCTGAAGATTGTAAGTTGGCGAATGTTGTGCCCATTCACAAGAAAGGTAGCAGGGAGGAGTCGGGCAACTACAGGCCAGTAAGCCTTACTTCAGTCATGAGGAAAGTAATGGAAACCATGTTAAAGGATAGGATTGTTGAACATCTAAAATCACATGGATTTCAAAATCAGACACAACATGGGTTTACTTCAGGGAGATCATGCCAAACAAATCTTAATGACTTTTTTGATTGGGTAACTAAAATAATAGACCAGGGTGGTGCAGACATTGCTTACCTAGATTTCAGTAAGGCTTTTGACACTGTTGCACATAGAAGGCTTATCAATAAATTGCAATCTTTAAGTTTGGATTCCAATATTGTTAAATGGGTAGAGCAGTGGCTGAGTGACAGGCAACAGGGTTGTAGTCAGTGGAGTATATTTGAAGCATGGGCTTGTCACTAGTGGGGCACCTCAGTGATCTGTACTTGGACCCATTCTCTTTATTTTTATTAGTGATATTGCAGCAGGTCTTGATGGTAAGGTATGTCTTTTTGCTGATGATACGAAGATATGTAACCGGGTTGATGTTCCAGGAGGGATAAGTCAAATGGCAAATGATTTAGGTAAACTAGAAAAATGGTCAGAATTTTGGCAACTGACATTTAATGTGGATAAGTGCAAGATAATGCATCTTGGATGTAAAAACCCAAGGGCAAAGTACAGAATGTTTGATAGTCCTAACCTCAGCATCTAAGGAAAGGTATTTAAGGGTGATTATTTCTGATGACTTAAAGGTAGGCAGACAATGTAATAGAGCAGCAGGAAATGCTAGCAGAATGCTTGGTTGTATAGGGAATAGTATTTGCAGTAGAAAGAGGGAAGAAGTCATGCCATTGTACAGAACACTGGTGAGACCTCACTTGGAGTATTGCATGCAGTACTAGAGACCATATCTCCCGAAAGCTATTGATACTTTGGAGAGCATTTAAAAAAGGGCTACTAAACTGGTTCATGGATTACAGGATAAAACTTATAAGGAAAGGTTAAATAATCTTAATGTATAGCTTGGAAGAAAGACAAGAAAAGGTGATATGATAGAAACATTTAAATACATAAATGGAATCGACACAGTAAAGGAGGAGACTATATTTAAAAGAAGAAAAACTACCACAACAAGGGGGCATAGTCTTAAATTAGAGGGGCAAAGGTTTAAAAATATCAGGAAGTATTACTTTACTGAGAGGGTAGTGGATGCATGGAATAGCCTTCCAGCTGATGTGGTAGAGGTTAACACAATAAAGGAGTTTAAGCATGCGTGGGACCAGCATAAGGCTATCTTAAATATAAGATAAGGCCAGGGACTAATTAAAGTATTTAGAAAATAAGGCAGACTAGATGGGGCAAATGGTTCTTATCTGCCGTCACAGTCTGTTTCTGTGGAGGGGACCTGCATTACCTACATATCCCAGATTGGGGATTATACCACTCCACACTATACCCTAGGAGCCACTGCTAGGCTCCAAAACATGAGTGTTTAACTACATACTTCCTTAGTTTCTTACGCTCAAAATACTACACACTTGTATACCTACGAGACTCTCTACCATGTGTTTTAAGGAAAACTACCTACAGAACAAGAGCTTCACTATATCCTTAGGTGGGGATCATACCGTACAGATGCTTTCCATCTGAGCTGGATTTTGGCTCAAAAAAGTGCACACCTTACTATTTTTTTTTTTTTAATTTCTTATCACAAAATATTCAGTAAACTTTCACTTTCTGTATTTTCTCTTCTTGTTGTTACATAATCTTTCCAGGTACTACACCCACCCCTATGATTTATTTGACTTTGACTCTACCAGGCAAGAGAGACACCGGAGTTTGTTGTTGAGCTGCTGAACAGAGCTAATCAGTATTATTCAAGAGCTAAATTTCCTCTTTCTACATTGTGAAAAATAAAAGATTACAGTGCATTTGTGAAATAACTGTAAAATCAAAAGTACTTAAAAAAAAAACTCTTCGGATTAATGTGGTGATAAGTTATGGTGTGTTCTGTTTTTTTGTGATATAAGGCCCATATATCTCATGGTCTGGTGGCATTATTGATTTATGTGACTAATGTTCTATATGTTCTTATGCTTGGCTACCTCTAATGGTTAATCCGTTATGTGGCGTGGCAGCCATTTTGAAATTGTCGCAAATATGTAAATTACCAATTATAATGACCACAAAATAAAGACTTTAAAATGTTTGCTATGATAAATATCAACAGTTTGCTCTGCCATCTTTAATATGTACCTGATACGTCATGTGGTCATATTGGATTACATGACCAATTATGAAAATTCTTCATATGAGCTTATGCAATTCATATCTTCACTATTTAACTCTCTATATTCAATATCTGCCTATGTGCTGTTTGCCAGCCTTTGTACTTGCCAACTTTCATTGTTGATTGTAGCTATATTTTATAAATATATATATTTTTTTTACACTTAAAAGCAAAGTACTTATTTTATGTAACATGTAACTGATTTATTGAGCCATTCTCTTCAACACTGTGTTTGATTTAATTTCTATATACATTTCTAATTAAACATGTTAAAGTTCATGTTTAGCTGAACAAAAGCATTTTTTTCTGACTAGACACTGTTAATTGAAAATGTCAGTTTTTGAAAGGATTATGTTCTTCTTGTTCTTAAAAATATAAATTTTCAGGCAATTGAAACTCAATTAATCTCTAACATAACTAGTACTGATGCAAGATATTGTGCGTTTCTTTTATTTAATTGATAATTGAGGTTATAATTGAGCTTCTATGAAGCCATTAAGTAATTACAGAAATTTTGTCTTGCATTCGAGCACACAGACATGGGTATAATTTCCAGAGACAAATTATCTTAATACTTTATTACTTATTCCATGGACAATTATTTAACAACTTAACTTTTTTTTTTTTTTAAATGAGTATTTTTTCCAAGTATAAGTTTGTGCATACTTAAAAAAAAAAAAACAACTAAAAAAAGTCTTTGCTGTATTTACTACAATCTGTGATAACGTTGTATTGTAATAATTTTAGTGTTTTTCTTCCTTCTTTTTTTTCTTTTTTTACTAGATTTAGTTCATGAATGAGGAAATTGCTTCTCTTTCTTTCCAAAAGACTCCTGAAAATAGGAAAAAACTAAAATTAAAAAACAAAATTGAGAATCTGATCCTTCAGAAAGCCATTACTAAGAAAGCAGAATCTGTTACCCCCCAATAAACATGGAGGTAAGTAAGAGCCTGGACAAAACCAAACATGGATAAGTACGAAGGGCAATAAAGCATAATGAAATATATTTAAAACATAAAACCTATATGAAAGCAACAGTAGTTTATTAACACCATACAGTAAAAGTAATAAATACCAACAATCCAATGAACAAAATAGTAACAAACTAGAAAAGCTACAATTTCTGGGGAAATTGTGCAAAGTGTTCTCGCCTCCACCAGTTTATATAGCACATTTTATTGCAACGTTGTTGCCCAAAGTGCTTCACAGTTACATTAAAACATACATTTATAAAAACATTAGCAGGTGTACAAAAGGCCCTGTCTATGACATCACTTGCTGCTCCAGCCTGGCACAGGTCAGAGTATTTTGGCGGTTGCCAACTTCAAACGGTCTTATTTTAGGAACTATACATCCTACAGCTTAGAGCTTGCTATGCAAGAACACATAATAATAATAATAATAATATATGTGAGATAACATTAAGTGGTCTTTCTATGCAAGAACACTTAATTAGATTAAATTAAATACTCGTAGTGGAGATATATTAAGGAAAAGCACACCTTAGAGGGATGCAACCCATTCAAAGTAGTGAATGACGAAACACAAATGATAAAAGTAGTAGACATGCAATTCAGTCGCATTTCAGCGATTCTGACATTCGGATGCTTCCGAATGTCCGAATTGCTGAATTTAGGAAGTACCAAACCGAGGTGCCAAATTTCGGAAGTGTCAAAATGCTTCGGATTTCTGAAAAGTTGCAAAACAGGAGAGGGAGGTAAAATTTAAGGGAATAATGACAGGAATCGTACTCTAACCCTAACCCCAACCCTAGCCCTACCCCTGCTAGGGGTAGGGTTGGGGGTAGGATTTAGGGGTAAGGGTAGCGTTGGCATTAGGAGTAGCGTTGGGGGGAGGGTTAGGGGTAGGGAATTGCCGAAGTCCCAAATTTACAAATTACCGAAGTCCTGAATTTCTGAAGTACCGAACCAAATTTTTTGCCCATGCACATCCCTAAAAGCAGCAGTACAATAGCAGCAATAAACACCGCAAACTAGAGTAGAGTTTACTTGCTGGCTGAATGCCAATTCCAATTGCTGAGGTAGAGATAATTCCTCTGTGGAATGGCTGTGCCGGTTAAGTCTCTCCTATTGTGTCTGTATAAAGATATTCTGTGGTTGCTCGACTGGTTCCTGGAGCATAAATAGCAAAATTTAAACGGCAACAATTTATTTAAAAATAAAAGTTGATTCCAGGGCCAAATAGTCACGATCTGGAAACAAAAGGAAATAGCTAAAGCTAAATAATATCGCAGTGGTCTCCACCTGAAAGAATTTTCCTTCAGCATGGCACTCTGTCTACGCATTTCGTCTAAAATAGACCTTTTTTCAAGACAGACTTAATTCACAGGAAAACACCCCTCACATATATAGGAGGGACCATAGCTGTGATTTGCCTACGATTCTATCATAGGTAATCATTGATTACAATGATTCTCTATGACCGACCGTGATGGCACTGAAAATATGTACGTGACCTCACTATGTTATGATATAAGAGTTCTTAAGTAAAATTCCCGGTTCTCATACCCAGGGGGCTTGGAGTCATGACTTGAAACTGCACTTCAGAGGCGTGGCTTGAAACCACACTTTTAAGCCATTTAATTAGTTTAATGTTAGGTTTTGGAGGGTAGAACAAAACCTAAGGACAAAAAAAGGACTGCTTTGTTAAAGTGCCTATAGTGTCCCTTTAAGGCCAAAATAGTTGAATTAGAAATTTTATCTAAGTCACCTATACTTCCAGTTCAGCTATTTTGGTTAAGAATTTGTAATTCACGTGAATTACAATCTGAATTCCTAACAGTATTCACTTTAGTAAAGAATTCCTTTTTAAGAGCCACTTACTGGCGAAACGCGTGTCGGGGCTCATTCTGTCTGATATCTCCAGCCTCACATTGATAGATTACTCCCATCAAGGTTGCTGGCATTATCATGATAATCTTACTTCAAGGAAATTAGGCTGTTGGAATTTTCGGTATATCGGTCTGCTGCATGCTCTATTGCAGGTGATACTCGAAAAATTAGAATATCGTGCAAAAGTTCATTTATTTCAGTAATGCAATATAATAGGGGAAACTAATGAAATAGACGCATTACATGCAAAGCAAGATAGTTCAAGCTGTAATTTATCATAAGTGCGATGATTATGGCTTACAGCTCATGAAAACCCCAAATCCACAATCTCCATAAATTAGAATACTGTGAAAAGGTGCAATATTCTAGGCTCACAGTGTCATACTCTAATCAGCTAAGCAAGCCATAACACCTGCAAAGGGTTTCCGAGCCTTTAAATGGGAATCACAATCATGGGGAAAACTGCTGACCTGACAGTTGTGCAGAAAACCATCATTGACACCCTCCATAAAGAGGGAAAGCCTCAAAAGGTAACTGCGAAGGAAGTTGGATGTTCCCAAAGTGCTGTATCAAAGCAAATTAATAGAACGTTATGTGGAAGGGAAACGTGTGGAATAAAAAGGTGCACAAGCAACAGGGATGACCGCAGCCTGGAGAGGATTGCCAGGAAAAGGCCATTCAAATGTGTTGGGGACTTTCACAAGGAGTGGACTGAGGCTAGAGTCAGTGCATCAAGATCCACCACACACTGGATGTGAGCTTCAGATGCCGTTTTCCTCTTGTCAAGCCGCTCCTGAACAACAAACAACGTCAAAAGCGTCTTACCTGGGCTAAAGAAAAACAGACCTGGTCTGTTGCTCAGTGGTCCAAACTTTTGCATCTCATTTGGAAACAAAGGACCCAGAGTCTGGAGGAAGAATGGAGAGGCACACACTGCAAGATGCTTGAAGTCCATTGTAAAGTTTTCAGTCTATGTTGATTTGGGAAGCCATGTCATCAGCTGGTGTTGGTCCACTGTGCTTCATTAAGTCCAGGGTCAACGCAGCCGTCTACCAGGAGATTTTGGAGCACTTCATGCTTCCTTCCGCAGATGAGCTTTATGGGGATGCTGACTTAATTTTCCAGCAGGAAACCTGGCACCTGCCCACACTGTCAAAAGCACCAAAGCCCAAAACAGTTCCATAGATTTGGGCTGTGCAGTCGGTCAATTTCACACAAGAAAAATGTCTAAGTCTCATTCGAATTCACGAATGGGGCCGTTCGTGCAAATAGTACAGCATAACCTGGCGTTCGAATTGTGGAACTCACTTCGACTTTAGCCGAAACGTCGAAGTGGATGAGACGGTAAACTTCACCACGTGCGAATGAACTAAAATGGCCGTGGTCACGTGTTCGGCTGTCGAATGGTGGCCACTTTGATTGCTTCGGCTGCATCTGACGTGCCATAACAAAGCTGCAGGTCTTTTCCCAAAGTAATTTAAAGGGCCAGAAACATTGCAGTACAATACAAAATGGCCAAATTCTGTCTTTAAAGGGCAATACCCCCAGGGCCATAGTCACGTGGCAGGAGGCGGGCAAGCAAGCCCCTCCAAAAGCTCATGGCAAACTCTCTTAAAGGGGTGAGTTTGCTACAGATTGAGGATTTGCATCATTTAATTTACAGAACATGCTCACAACTTTGAAAATGATTTTTTTTTTTTATAGCAAACAACAAATAGGACAAAATAACAGAAAACGTAAATGTGCATAACTATTCACCCCTCCATCCCCAAAGTCACTACTTTGTAGAGCCAGCTTTTGCAGCAATAATAGCTCCAAGTCGCTTTGGATAAGTCTCTATGAGCTTACCACATCTTACCACTGGGATTTTTGCCCATTCCTCCTTGCAAACTGCTCCAGCTCCTTCAAGTTAGATGGTTTCACGTGTGAACAGCAATCTTTAAGTCTGACCACAGATTTTCTATTGGATTGAGGTCTGGGTTTTGACTAGGCCATTCCAACACATTTACATGTTTCCCCTTAAACCACTCAAGTGTTGCTTTAGCAGTGTGTTTAGGTCATTGTCCTGCTGGAAGGTGAACCTCTGTTCTAGCCTCAAATCACACACAGAGTGGTACAGGTTTTGCTCAAGAATATCCCTGTATTTAGCACCATCCATCTTTCCCTCAACTCTGACCATTTTCCAGTCCTGGCTGCTGAAAAACATCCCGACAGCATGATGCTGCCACCACCATGTTTCACAGTGGGGATGGTGTTCTTTGGGTGATGTGATGTGGTGGGTTTGTGCCAGACATAGCGTTTTCTTTGGACGTAAAGTAAAATTTTAGTCTCGTCAGATCAGAGCACTTGGGAGTCTCTGACATGCTTTTTCTCAAAATCAAAGCATGCCATTATGTTTTTTGCTGAAAGTATTGGCTTTCTTCTGGCCACTCTGCCATAAAGCCCAACTCTATGGAGCGTATGGCTTATTGTCGTCCTATGTACAGATACTCCAGTCTCTGCTGTGGAACTTTGCAGCTCCTCCGGGGTTACCTTCGGTCTCTGAGCTGCCTCTCTAAATTTAATGCCCTCCTTGCCCGGTCCGTGAGTTTTGGTGGGCAGCAGTCTCTTGGCAGGTTTGCTTGTTGTGCCATGTTTTTTCCATTTTTTTATGATAGATTTGATGGTGCTCCTGGGGATCATCAAAGATTTGGATATTTTTTTTTTATAACCTAACCCTGACTTGTACTTCTCAACAACATTGCCTCTTACTTGTTTGGAGAGTTCCTTGGTCTTCGTGGCAGTGTTTGGTTAGTGGTGCCTCTTGCTTAGGTATTGCAGGCTCTGGGGCCTTTCTAAAAAGGTGTGTATGTGTAATGACAGATCGTGTGACACTTAGATTGCACACAGGTGGACATCATTTCACTAATTATGTGACTTCTGAAGGTAATTGGTTGCACCAGAGCTTTTTATGGGCTTCATAACAAAGGGGGTGAATACATACGCACATGCCAATTTTCTGTTTTCTATTTATAATATTGGTTTAATGTATATATTTTTCTCATTTCACTTTACCAACTTAGAGTATTGTGTTCTGATTCATCACTTAAAATTCAGATTGACAAAACATTGAACTTAAGGCTGTAATGCAACAAAATAGGTAAAAAGTCAGTTGGGGTGAATACTTTTGCAAGGCACTGTATATAGGTTTCTATATGTGATTACTGACTTCATCATTTTACTCACGTTCCCTTACATTATTCTTTTTGTTCACATGTTTTAGTTTAAGCGTTTGCCTTCTACCTATTATTTTTTTATTAACTACCATTAAAAGTTATGTTTTATGATCTATCTTTAGCTAAGGGCTGTGTATTTTAGCTTTTGTTTGCACCTATACTTCCAGTTCAGCTATTTTGGTTTAGAATTCGTAATTCACTTGGATTCAGTCTGAATTCCTGACCGTTCTCAATAATCTCGTGCAGATTTTAGTTGAGTGTTTTTCCGAGGTGGAGAATTTAGCAACATGATCTGGCTGTACTTTAGCTAGTCAGATGTGTAAAGAATTGCTTTATTTTTTTTTTTCATACATAAGATTGCCCTAAATGCCTGTTAATGCGCCCTTTATGGATCAGGGTTGTAATGCTTTGTGAACTTGTTTTCATTTGATTAAGAAAGAAAATCATAAAATAGATTATATAAAAACATTTACCACTATGTGACATAATATAATAAATTGTCATAACATAAAGTCAAGACAGAAAACATTAATGGAAAGTCTGCAGCTGTTTTCATAATTAACTCCACGGGCATTAAAGGTTATTGGTTTTTAAAATACATTGTAAGATTAGTTTTTTGTACTTTGCACTACGGAAAGGTATTATTTTTAATTGCATGAAAGTAGTTAGACGGCCAGAAGGTCAGGTGAAACTAGCTATGTAAGCTTAGTGTTCCCATAGACATTACCTTATAATTTCCCACAGACCTTGAAAGATGTCTTACATTTTTCCTACATCCTGGAAAAAGTGTCTAATTTTAATTTCCAATTTTTACAGATCTCTGGTTTTAAATCTTTAAAATGTTGGCATAAGCTCGACTCCTTGAACTAAGGTGTTTAATCCCACATCATAACTTTCATAAGACACTACTGTATGAAGCTCTTATTTGTCTTATTTAGAGGAAATGACATTATAAGTACCCAAATGAATATTATGTATTAAACTTTTCACGGTGAGTTCATGCATCAGTGGGAAAAATAGAAAGCTTGCACCTCTGCTTTGAGTCTGTATGTATCGATCGTTAAGACCATCCTAGAAACGTTACCTATTTAGAGTGAATTATTTTGTATGGCTTTATCCTGCTTTTGCTTCGGTAGGGTTTTTAACTTTGAGCTCAGAGCAAGCCCAAGTGAAGGTTGAGGTAGGACTCCACTAAAAGGTTTTCTTTGCTGACTGAAGACAAACTTACCCTTTATGGTATTATACTCCTACTACAATACACCGTTACTTAAAAGTTATGAGATTAGCAGGATTTCCATTGGGATTAAAGGCAAAGTAAAAAGAAAATGAGCCCAGGTTTGAGTTATGACCTGATTTGTATGTTGATGCACACAAGTTAATTAGTAACTATAAAACAATGCACTGATAATGAAACGGGAGCAACTAATGGCAAGAGTGGCCCCTCGTGTCAGACATAAATGACCAGAAGAATTATTATTCTCATTCAATACACAAATTAAGAAAAAAAATACAGATTTTTTTTTTTTTGTTCAGATATAGAGCATATTAAAGTGCAGTAATACAAGTAATATTTGTGTGTTATTATGAATCTCATAATTATATATGCTTTCAAACACAAAACATTAGTGCATGTCTAATTACTAGTCACAAGTATTGAAAGGCAAAGAGATGAAGGTCTTGCTCAAATGAGCTTCCAATCTATGCAATAAAATATGAAATAAGATACTAGTAAGAGGTACTTTTTTTCCTAGGGATGCAAAAATTGAAAGTCCATCAAGTTCAACATTGAAACCTATTTTTTTTTTTTTTTAGATAATCCAAACGAAGGCAAAAAGCCCAGTTGTAGCCATTTCAAATAATGCCACAAAAAGGGCAATCCGATTTATACTGTCTAATTACTAGTCACAAGTATTGAAAGGCAAAGAGATGAAGGTCTTGCTCAAATGAGCTTCCAATCTATGCAATAAAATATGAAATAAGATACTAGTAAGAGGTACTTTTTTTCCTAGGGATGCAAAAATTGAAAGTCCATCAAGTTCAACATTGAAACCTATTTTTTTTTTTTTTTAGATAATCCAAACGAAGGCAAAAAGCCCAGTTGTAGCCATTTCAAATAATGCCACAAAAAGGGCAATCCGATTTTCTCCTTGATAGATATATATCTATCTATCTCAACTCTACTATTACTCAGGAACGCATACTAGAGGTAAAAAGCACAAATAATGGCACCCACCCTTCCTGATGTAATGAATAGTAAAGTGCCCCGGTGCAATCTTATGCTGATAAATAATTATATTGAAAAAAGATGCACTCTCCAGTCTTTTTAAGAACGGTCTTTAATCCATCAAAGGTTTACAGGTTGTTTGATCAACGTTTCGACCCGTTCGGGTCTTCCTCAGGATCCTGATTGATTATATAACTACATTTACCAATGTATCTGTATATGTATTTTATCAAGAAGTTTATACAATTCTTGCTTTTTTTTTTCTTTATCTTTTATTGTATTTGTAAAAAAAAAAGTCAGAGAAATATTTGAGAAAAAAAAAATCAATCTTTTGACTGTATCTGCCCACAATGAATTCCATTTTGTTTATTGGCAATTAAAGCTACGCACACTTTAATGTAAATGTAAACTCACATTTAACAGTGAAAAATAAACTTATTCAGTGATAAAAATATGCAGTGTAGACAATTGCATATTTTGAAGAAAAAAAAAAAGTAAAATGTAGCTATGCCAGCCTCCGATTGAAGCAGTTAAACGTGCATTATAATAACAATTCCATTGGCATAATTCATGTTGTGCTACTATAAAAAAGGCGGGAGCTCACACAAGAACTAGCTTTTTCTTTAAATACCCAGCCGGGGGACAGGATTTCCCATAATTGCTTCAATTAATTTTTTCTTAAAACTTTGTTGTCAGGCTGAATTGTCATACATGTTTCCAATGTATATATGCACGCAGGAGAATACAGAATATTTTTTATTTTATTTTTTGTATGCAAGATCTCCAGACTGCTAATATCAGTGGGTTATTCTCCAGAACTTCTTTTACATACTCATAGAAATTACAAAGACATCTCAATATATTTATATATCGTGTTCATTTACATGTTGATTAATGGACACATAAAACATAACTTGTATATACTTGTGTTAGGTATTATGTTGTATTTTTACTCATTTAGTGCACTTCGATATTATAAATCATACTGAGACCTAGGTAAAACAATTCAAAAATTTGAATCCCACGCTAATTCATTTACAGACGGAGTGTGAGAACCATGAGCTATAATACACACTCAGACATAGAACATACACATGTTGTAATGTCAGATTGGGATTTATGCTCCTGGACAATTCTGCATTTTGTAATTTCATGTTCACAGTTCACAAGGAGGATATATGTTCACTGTCAGCATGGCAGAGAAAATAAGGATATTTGATGAAGATTTATGAGAGGTGATGTTTTAATGGGAGACTTCCCACAAGCGTTTAGCTAAATAATGATCAAATTTCATGTCTAATGTGGGACATTGTTTTCAATTTACATTCGATCGGGTAACTAGTAAAAACATGCTCTTTCACACATGCATATAACGTTTGTCCTTTAATTCAGCTTTTTAATATTTTACAAATGCACTATGTTTATTAAACCAGTGTTTTCTTACACATTTTTGATATAACATAGTGTGAGTAAAAAGTATTTTTTTTACTTTTTTAAAACTTTTTTACTTTTTAAAACTGTTTTTTAAACTTTTTTTATTTATTAAATTTTTTAAACCTTTTACTTTTTTACATTTTAACATTTTTATAATTTTTTAAATTTTTATAATTTTTTTTTACCGTTATTATTATTATTATTATTATTATTATTGCCATTTATATAGCGCCAACAGATTCCGTAGCGCTTTACAATATTTTGAGAGGGGGGATGTAACAATAAATAGGACAATTACAAGAAAACTTACAGGAACAATAGGTTGAAGAGGACCCTGCTCAAATGAGCTTACAGACTATAGGAGGTGGGGTATTAGAAACATTAGGACAAGAAATATCAAGTAGGAGTGAAGCAGAGCTGGAGGAGAGAGCAAAGCACTGTCCCATAGGAGAGAGCGGGAGACAGGTATGTAAGGTAGAGATTACTCTAGGAGGCCATAAGCTTTCCTGAAGAGATGGGTTTTAAGGCCCTTCTTAAATGATTGAAGACTAGGGGAGATTCTGATGGCAGTAGGCAAGCTATTCCATAGGAGAGGAGCCGTCCGCGAGAGGTCCTGCAAGCGTGAGTTGGCCGTACGGGTGCGAGCAGTGGTCAGGAGGTGGTCACGGGCAGAGCGGAGGGTACGAGGAGGGGCATATCTATGGATTAGTGAAGAGATATAAGTGGGGCTAGAATTGTTCAGTGCTTTAAATGTATGGGTTAGCACTTTGAATTGACTCCTATAGCATACAGGGAGCCAATGTAAGGACTGGCAGAGGGGTGAGGTGTGAGAGGACCGACTAGAGAGGAAAATCAGTCTAGCTGCAGCATTCATTACAGACTGTAGCGGGGCAATACGGCTTTTCGGGAGACCAATCAGGAGAGGGTTACAGTAACCCATGCGGGAAATTACTAGAGCATGGACAAGCTCCTTGGTAGCATCTTGCGTAAGAAAGGGGCGAATGCGGGCTATGTTTTTGAGTTGGAACCTACAGGACTTGGCAACAAACTGGATGTGAGACTCAAAGGTGAGACCAGAGTCAAGTATGACGCCAAGACAGCGCGCTTGCAGGGATGGACTTATGTGGATATCACTGACTTGAAGGGAGAGCGAGAGAGGAGGATCAGTATTAGGAGGGGGAAAGACAAGGAGTTCAGTTTTAGAGAGGTTAAGTTTCAGAAAGCGTGAGGACATCCAGTCAGAGGTGGAAGAAAGGCAAACAGTGACACGTTGCAGGATGGCAGGGGAGAGGTCCGGGGAGGAGAGGTATATCTGAGTGTCATCAGCGTACAGGTGGTAGTGGAATCCAAAAGAGGCAATACGTTTACCAAGAGAGGCAATATAAAGAGAAAATAGAAGGGGACCAAGGACAGACCCTTGGGGAACTCCAACCGAGACAGGACGAGGGGAGGAGGTATCCTTGGAAAAGGAGACACTGAATGAGCGTTGGGAGAGATAGGAGGAAAACCAAGGACAGAGTCACAGAGACCGAGCGATTGAAGAGTTTGAAGGATGAGAGCATGATCAACGGTGTCAAAGGCAGCAGAGAGGTCAAGGAGAATTAATATTGAGTAGTGACCTTTGGATTTAGCGGAGATTAGGTCATTAGTCACTTTGATAAGAGCAGTCTCAGTAGAGTGGAGAGGGCGGAAGCCAGACTGAAGAGGGTCAAGGAGAGAGTTGGAATTAAGGAAGCGGGACACACGGGTAAAGAAAAGTCTTTCCAAAAGCTTTGATGAGAAAGGGAGCAGGGATATGGGACGATAGTTAGAAGGGGAGGATGGGTCAAGAGATGTTTTTTTCAGGATAGGTATTACAGTGGCATGTTTAAGGTCAGCAGGAACAGTGCCAGAAGAGAGAGAGCAGTTAAAGATGTGTGTTAGGGTAGGCACAAGACAAGGGGAGAGAGATCTGATGAGGTGAGATGGGACAGGATCGAGCGGGCAAGTGGTGGGGCGAGAGGAATGGAGAAGCGCAGCCACCTCTTGTTCAGTAGCCGGGTAGAAGGTCTGGAGGGTAGGGAAAGCAAGATTTACATGTGGTTGATAAAGAGAACTGCAAGGAGGGGAGAATTGTTTCCTCAACTGTTCAATCTTGTTGGTAAAGTAGCATGCAAAGCTATCAGCTGTAAGGTTAGTTTGGGGGGTGGCCACAGCAGGGCGGAGAAGGGAATTAAAGGTGTCAGAGACGTCTGGGATTGCGGGAGCATGAACTAATGAGAGAGGAAAAGTATGACTGTTTGGCGAGGGCGAGGGCTTCGCTGTATGAAAGCAACATGAATCTATAATGGTGAAAGTCTGCCTGGGTGCGGGACTTCCTCCAGGAGCGTTCAGCACAACGGGAGCAACTCTGCAGATAGCGTGTTGATTTATTATGCCAAGGTTGGGGTTGTGTCCTCCTCGAGGTGCATGTTTTGAGTGGGGCTGCAGCGTTCAAGGCAGATGTGAGGGTAGTGTTATATGTGGAGATGGCCAGTGAGGGACAGGAGAGGGAAGGGATGGATAGCAGTTGTGAATCAATGTCAGCTGACAGCTGCTGGAGGTCAATAGAGTTAAGGTTCCTCCTGAGCTGAGGGGGGTTAGGCTGAGATTGTTGGGTGAGGGGGTAATTGAGAGCAAACGATAAGAGGTGGTGATCAGAGAGAGGAAATGGAGTGTTGCAGATATTAGATATTGTACATGAATAAGAGAAAATAAGGTCGAGGGTATTGCCAGCTACATGAGTGGGAGAATTAGCCCACTGCAAAAGTCCAAGGGAGGAAGTGATTGAAAGTAGTTTAGAGGCTACTGGGGTTAAAGATGGGTTAATGGGAATATTGAAGTCTCCAAGAATTAGGGATGGGATGTTGGAAGAGAGGAAGTAGGGTAGCCAGGCAGCAAAGTGGTCAAGGAAGAGGAGAGGGGAACCAGGGGGACGATAGATTACGGCAATGTTAGCAGAGAAGGGTTTGAAAAGGCGAATTGAATGAATTTCAAATGATGGGAAAGAGAGGGAAGGGGGGGTGGACAGGGTTTTAAAGGAGCAGTGTGGTGAGAGAAGAAAACCTACACCGCCACCTTTAATCTCTGCTTGTCTTGGATTGTGGGTAAAGTGAAGACCACCAAAAGACAGTGAGGCAGGTGTAGCAGTATCAGAGGGAGAGAGCCATGTTTCTGTTAGTGCAAGTAGGTTTAGGGAGTGTGAGATAAATAGGTCATGGATGGAAGTAGATTTAAAGGAGCTGCACACAGAGCGTGCATTCCAGAGGGCAGCTTTAAAAGAGGAATTATAGTGAGAATTACATGGAATGGGTACTAGGTTGTTGTGGTTTCTGGTGTTTGTACCAGGTGGCTGAGTAGTGGAGGGACCAGGGTTTGGAGAGACATCACCTGCTGCTAGGAGTAGTAGGATGGAAAGGAAGAGAAGGTGGGAGTAAGATTTAAATGTTGGGGATGAGAGCTTGTATTTAGGGTATTTTGAAGGGGTTTGTGGAGAAAGGCTGGATAAATATGAATAAAGTGCATGTGATGAATACAGAGATGAGGGGAGCAGAGAGGGAGCAATAAAGATGGTGTTAGCAGGAACAGGTAAGTAAAATGATAGAGAGATTTTAATGATGAGGGAAGTGAGAGAGAAAGTGAAAAATAGAAGTGAGAACATTAGTAGGAGAGTAGGTGCTGTATTTTTAAGAGCTGTGGTTAGGAGGGTTAAGGGTTAAAGAGGTATTGTGTGAGTATAGCTATTTTGGGTGTGGAGGGCTTGGTGGACAGAGGCTAACATAATTGGTTTAACAGGAAAGGTAGGTAATTTGAGCTATCTATAAATGTAATGATTACCATGGGTAGGGTGGGTGGGAAGCGATCATCCAGAAATGCTACCTCTGCTTATGGCAAGTCCTGCAGGGTTGTGTGCTGGGAGTCCTGGGTGTAGCTGATTCAATATTGTATGGGGCCCAGGCTCTGCTTATGGCAAGTTAATCCCTAACTAGCAGTAGGCAGCACAAACAGTAAATAACCCAGTTTCCCATAACTCCCACCCTTCCCAGCTAGCAAAATATCATTTTAAAATATTTAATTAAATAAATTTGAACCCCTGAGGGTTAAAAAAAATAATCAGATTACAGTATAATACTGTGATCTGTACTTTGATCACTGTAGGCAGTGATCAACTGGCAGGGAAGAGGTTCATTTTTACTAGGACTGGGTAAAGGGGAGTGGGATTGTGTTTCCTTTTTTTTCCTTTTAAACATTTTTTTTTTTTTCGGGGAGAAGCAGATCACTGATCAGTCTCCCTGCACTTCACACTGGATGCGGAAGAGCAGGAAGGCATATCGTGAGTCCCTGCAGAACATGTGCTCACTCTGACACGCTGTCAGAGCGATCGAATACTGAGGCAGACCGGAGGAGTGTTAACCCAGCGATCGCCGGCACTGCAGTGATCTGGGGTTAATTTTAGCACATGACGGACCCGGGTTCCGTCATCCGGCATTAAGTGCTTCCTCAGCATGACGTGCCCAGTCTGTCATCCGTCATTAAGGGGTTAACTTTACACATTAATAAAAAATAAAAAAAATACTCAAGACATCTCGTTAAACAGCAAAGGTAGCTAAAAATAGGAGCATACTTGGCTAAAATGTTAGGTTTTGGGGAGGAGGGAATGAACCGGCACTCGGTTAAATAAGTTACTTTAGTTAATTCTATTTTTGATTAGATAACTGTCCAGTCCACCACTTCCCAAAGTGGAAACAGACGACCTACCACATTGACGGACACTCTGTCTTACCTATTCAAACATTACTAACCGACGAATTCTAACCAAACATAGTGACTTATTATACAGTCTGGTGTGATGTATTGTTTCATACATCAACGAAGCGATAATGCCTACACCAACTGAACATTAACTATCTAACTGGACGTATACGTTGCCTCTTTTTTGTTACACTACTTTTCTTCTCATTTTTCTTTTCTTTTTAATTATGTTTTGTCACCTATGGAAAATATAAAGTGGATGTACCGTATTTTCCTTGCTATGTCAACTGTATAACTACTCATTATTCACAAAATGTGAACAATGATATTGTATATGATGTATTTCCACCTGACATTCACAATATAAACGGTATTAGGAAAAAAACGAATAGTAAAAAAATGGCATAATTATGCTCATTCACATAACATGCTACTTACACGTATTGTCTGAAATGTAATATTTTGGATAATTTTTGCAGGGTATTTTGTTAAATGAACACCCCAAGCACCATAACCATGGTTACAAGAATATGTGCATTCACGTTTAAAGTGATAGAGGATACATCTATAGTACACCTGATGTGTAGGAGCTTCTCAGAAAAATAAACACATTTTTTTGGTTGCAAGAGTGACCTACACTTCCCAAATCTAAGTAGTTAAATTGTTTTTTTTTATGATGTTTTATATGATGTGTGATATTTTATTATTATTCAAATTAACTTACTTAAACAATGAACATGGGACAAAATGTTACATCAGAAGTGACCCTTCTCATCCAGAGTTTTTATGTCTGACGATGATTGGTGTTATAAAGTGGCAGCAGCTGGATCTACATAATTTCTCCAGCTATGTTTATAGCAATAATATCCACTGCAACATGGCATTCACCATTAGGATCAAGGTACTGTGTATCTTTATAATACCCAACTATTTGTTCCCTATTTGAAATGTGTGTGTATGTGCTTGTTTGTGTGTGTGCGTGTGTGAACATAGTTTATAGAAATACAAGTGATTTAGGAACAGACCATGGAGAGTAGAAAAACAGAAGAGAAAGATTTTACTTATGATTATGTTCAAGGTCTATACACAGTATTTCCAGAAGAAAAGTGCAGATAATACAAGGTCATCCCTTGCTATTAAAAGGAAAGTTTCACCTTAATTAAAGGAGACAGTTCTTTAGAGCAAGGTCAGTGAGCTAGTGAAATTTACTACCACAGGAGCTTGTTTTGGGAGTTGCATAAAGTCAAGTATTATGGATACTGAGATAAACTGGAAAACACAAAACATGCACATTACAAAACTGAACAAATATATTCAAACACAGTGGCCAAATATCATAGAAATACTTTTTTAATTTCAGACAAAGAACAAATGTATTTAAAGGAACAGCACACACACAAACAAAAGTAGCCTTGTTAAATGTAAAGCTGCATTTTTGTTTGTGTGCTGTTCCTTTTACTGTATTTTGTACAGTGGTTCCCAAACCAGTCTTTGTGGCCCACCAACAGTCTTTGGTCTTTACCCCAGCACCACTGCTTGGAAAAGCATGTTCTGGGTGTGCTCCCAATTCCCATTTTGTTCTGTATCGATTTGGTATCCAGACCAGATTCCTATTTTAAAGGGACACTATAGTCACCCAGACCACTTCAGCTAAATGAAGTAGTCTGGGTGCCAGGTCCCTCAGGTTTTAACCCTTTGCATGTAAACATAAGTTTCAGAGAAACTGCTATGTTTACATTTGGGGTTAAGCCAGCATCTGTCTTCCGGACAGCCACTTGAGGCGCATATGTGACGCTGGAGGCAAATTTCGCCTCCATCACGCAGAGCGTCCATAGGAAAGCAATGAGAAATGCTTTCCTATGGACACTTTGAATGCGCGTGTGGCACTTGCCGCGCATGCGCATTTGGCTCCAGTGACTTTGGACGGGGAGGAGAGGTCACCCTGGGAGCCCAGCGCTGGATTAAGGTAAGCTGCTGAAGGGGTTTCAACACCACGGGAGGGGGAACCTGAGGGTGGGGGCACCCTCAGTGCACTATAGTGCCAGGAAAACCGCTTTTCCTTTAATGAGTACCCACCCCATCCACTATGGGTGCCCCTTTGAAGGTGACCACAGGAAAATGTAAATTTGAGGAGTCTTTAATACTACAAGTATTACAAGTTAGCATGTAAATCTCCAATGCTAAAATTAGTGTAGGACCCACTGATATTTGGGTACTGTGAAGTAGTGATGGACTTAACACAATATGGCCATATGGTGTATCTGAATCCCCATATTTATTTGCTACGATAGGTGATTTGAAGTAGCCTTGTTAAATGTAAAGCTGTATTTTTCTTTTTGTGTGCGCTGTTCCTTTAACTGTTTTTTGTATGGGTGCTCTTTGATGCAAGGTCCTTTCAACATGAGTTGATATGCTAAAGCAGACGTTCATACATCTGCAATATAGGACCACTAAAGGCATCCAGAACACTTCATATCAATAATGCGATCTTAGTGGAATGTAAAATATTACCATTTAGTAGAAACACAGGTTGTAATAGGAGTGTCCATTTAAGAAAAATATTAATAGAAAATGTATTTGAAGTTAACTCATTTTATTGCATCTCCTGGTTTATCCTTTCTCTCTAAGAGGTGAA
This sequence comes from Pelobates cultripes, assembly GCA_933207985.1. NCBI lineage: Eukaryota > Metazoa > Chordata > Amphibia > Anura > Pelobatidae > Pelobates > Pelobates cultripes. The sequence goes on along the minus strand of OW240917.1, from coordinate 109,910,802 downwards.
CTTTTTGACCAAACAAAACACAAATGCCATCCCAGGGTACATTTGTAAGATGCACAAAAGGTACATGAACAAACACCAGCGTTTAATTACCTGCACTGTTTTTGGAGATATACGTTGGTGGACTCAGACAGCTGCTTCTATACAGTAAGCAAAAGCATGTAGAGGCACAGAAAAGAGCCATTTACTTATATGAATGCATTACAAAATAATTTACATAGAGATGATCAAGTAGTCTTTTATTTTAAAGACTAATACAAATATATTAAAGTTTTTTTCTTTATGTTTACTAGCAAACATGGCCTGTTGGTTCACTTCCGAGCAAAGGTTTTAGGTATGTGTGAAACAATGCTGTAAAGTAAGAATGCTTTCAAAAATAGAAATGTTAATACTTTACATTTTGTTTACTGATAAAAATAAAGTTTGTGAACAGGAGAAAAAGCTAAATCAAATCAATATTTTATATGAAAATCACATCAGCATACATTCTTCTAGGTACACTTCCTCAAAGTTTTAGAAAGAACTAAGCAGGCTTCGTGTGCCACACATCTTGGTGAATTAACCAGTAATCGTGTGGATTTAAGAAGGCTCTGTAGCTCCTGTCTCTCTCTTTACAGATTCCATGAAGGTGCAATAAGGGCTATGTGTATGTCCAGGGCTCCTTGTTCTTCGTAACATTGGCTAAGTGTTTGGGGTCTTTGTTATGTTGACATAAATTTGAGGACACATAAATATTTTAGATGTTGACTTATCAGTCCAGAGCACCTGCTGCCATATTTCTGCATTCCATTTCCTCTGTTTTCATGAGTAGCTTTAGTTGCTTGACTTTATTTCCACATCAGAGGTATGGCTTTTTGGTTTCATACATACCTTCATGAAGATCACCTCTGTTAAGATATCTCTGGACAGTAGACGGGTGCACCAGGGTCCCACTGGTTTCTGCCAATTCTGAGCTGATGGCACTCATGGTCCGCTTCGAACTTCCAAAGGAGGTAATCATTACGTGTTTTTCATCTGCTGCATAAGTTTCCTTGGCCAACCACTGCATCTACAGTCCTCAGCAAGGCTTGTTTCTTTGAGCTTATTCAGAAGTGCTTGGAAAACACATTGGTCTGTCTTCAAATTTCAGCCTGGGAGAGACCTTGCTGATGCTGTAGGACTACCATGCTGTGATCTGTCTTGACATGGTGTATGACTTTTGACATGAAATATTTTTCAGCAACCCTACCTTGTTAGCAGAGTGTCTGTTCCTCACCCAGTTTTATTCCACCTACACAGCTGTTTCTATTTCTCTTAACAATTATGCTTCAACCTACATATTAAATGGATGATCATTAGCATCTGCTTGGTATAATTGTTTAATCATGCTCCTGACTATATGATAAAAAAAAAAACCTAGAAAAATTGGCAAAGGGTGGCCACCGATTATTAATTTCATTTAGATTTTTATTCTGTCCACTTAATTTGTATTGTTAATTGTGTCATTGAATACAAAAATAAACTTAATTTTTCCATTTTTGAAAACATTCTTTCTGTACAGTGTTTTTAACACCTAGTAAAAACATATGGACGGTACTGTATATAGAATTCTAATGCCAACAATTAAGTCTCCTACAATTACTTTAAGTATCAAGTAGCAAAAAGCCAATCTTTTTTTACAGAAAACTGTGTTTTATCCATACAGCATCCTGCTCTGGCATGTAAGGTATAAAAATGTCTGTATTGGCTTTTCAGCTGTACAGTCTTTTACTTTAAACCACAGGTGCCAAATTTCACACACTTTTCCCATGAGTCAAATGTTCCAAACCTAGGAACATCAATAGCAATATCAAATCCATAGGTAAGTAATATATTTAAAACACACTCCAGCACAGTTAGGAACACATTTTATTCTGCATTAATGAATGACTAATGCATTACTAATGAATTACATAAGTTGTCATTTAAGTTAAGACAAACTAATTATTAATCTGCTGGGTGTTAAACTGAATGCTTAAAGAATGAGTGAGTACATAACATTTATGTAATGAATCAAAAACTAAAACTAAACTTCAACTGGAAAACAAAGTGAACACAACAACGTTTTGACCCACACATTGGTCTTTGTCAAGCGTGTGGGGGTCGAAACATTGCAGTGTTCACCTTGTTCCTATATGCCTTTTAGAGCATCGGAGTACCTGGACCATTGTTTTTCAACTGGTATGTAACTTGCTGGGCTGATGCAGGCCCTGGATTACGTAAAGCAGACAATATAACAGACAAAGATAATGTGATTTGAGTGCAGTTCTTGTTTGAATTCACGGTCTTCCTGATTCATCTGTAATGTTGAAGGTCCGGGATATCTTCGAATGGTAATTTGAAATATAATATTTAAATACCTCACCCGTGACTTGGTAAACTGGGTGTTATATATCTCAGATCTATGTTTTGGCATGCCTTACACACAGAGTATCCCTTAAAGTTTATAATTGCTTTGATTTAATGGTGGCATTAATATTTTTTCTTTTTTTAAAGCAGGGTACTACTTATTTTTTATTTTCGGTTTAGATTTTTCTAATATATAATTAAATATAATTGTCAACCAATTTTCTAATATTGGACCTTGAAGTAATATAGTCCAAAACATTTTAAAATTTGTTTTTAATCTGCCAATAATCCGTATTGTATTTTGCTGTAAAATCATATAAAAATGCATTAACTGAGTTTTTTTTTTTTTTACTATTTTACATTCATAGATCACTTCTAATTTTTCCCCAATCAATCGAATTTGTTTTTCAATGCTATTTTTATTGTTGCCCTTTTCTACTAGTTTATTCTTTATATGTCCTGCCTACATTTTAAAATCCTGTAGGTCTGAACAATGGCATCTGTAAATTGACTTCTTGCTATACCCTTTAACCACGTTTGATAATGGCAACTTTTTTTATGTACAAAACCACTACTGCCGGTCTTTTTAAAGAAACACTTTTTCCTTATATTCCTCTCATCTGCAGATTGCTATATCCAAAAAATGTATACTGTTTGTTTATTCCATTTTAGAGAAAATTTAAGTTTAAACTTGTTGTAGTTAAAATATTGCACAAAAGCCTCTTCCATGCCTCCCCAAATAATACATAATCTATAAACCTTCTCCAGAGGATGAGGCTCTCTCTCCAGTTGAGTGACATAGCTGGGGGCAAACCTGTTGCCCTTGGCAGTACATGTGATCTTTTTTTTTAACTAAAATTTACCCTAAAATAAAAAATATTAATATATAATACCATATCATATACCACATTTTGCCCCCAATTTCTTTTTTTTATTCCATGGAAACTGACTCTTTCCTAAAAAAAAAAAAAATTAAAATTAAAAAAATAATCCATACACAATCTATGATGCAACGTTAAAAAAAAGTAAACTACGCAAGAAAATGCAATGCAATAAATGTTAGGCAGACTTTTTTAAGTGTAATGGAGATTAAATCTATGAAAATTAGGTGTGATAAAGCAGGAAATATATATTGGTGAGACCTCACTTGGAGTATTGTACGCAGTACTGGAGACTGTATCTCCAGAAGGATATTGATACCTTAGAAAGAGTTCAGAGAAGGGCTACTAAACTGGTTTATGGATTGCAGGATAAAACTTACCAGGAAAGGTAAATGATCTTAACATGTATAGCTTGGAGGAAAGACGAGAGAAGGGATATGATAGAACATTTAAACAAGAAAAACTACCACAACAAGAGGATATAGTCTTAAATTAGAGGGACAAAGGTTTAACAATAATCTCAGGAAGTATTACTTTACTGAGAGGGTAGTGGATGCATGGAAAAGCTGGAAGGCTTTTCCATGCATCCACTACCCTCTCAGTATGGGATAGGCATAAGGCTGTCCTAGCTATAAGATAAGGCCAGGGACTAATGAAAGTATTTAGATAATTGGGCAGACTAGATGGGCCGAATGGTTCTTATCTCCCGTTGCATTCTATGTTTCTATATAACAATTGTGTATTTTGGTTATATAGTTTTTTTGCACAAGTCTTGTATACCGATTTGCACTTAGGTTTTTTTTTTCCGCTTATGACTAATATACAACTTGCACGTTATGTCTGTGGCCATTGTGCTCAATTTTGCACTTACGCCAATGGTCGATATGATCACATCTTGCACCTTTATGCACAAGATTTGTGTCCACATCCTGCACTTTTCATATGCATGTATTTTCATATGATAAAGTTGCTGAGACTAAGTATTTTATTTAAACTAGATTGTGTTAATTGTATGGGGGTTTGGTATTATTATTAATGTTTATAAAGCGCCAGCAAATTCCACAACGCTGTACAATGGGTGGACTAACAGACATGTAATTGCAACAAGATGAGCTGGACGCACAGAAAGGTATTGAGGGCCCTGCTCAAATGATCTGCTATATTTTATTGCACACAGTATGGTGGTTTTTATAGGAAAGATATCTTTACTTGTATTGGATTTTTTGGACTTTCTATTTTGTCATTTTATTACTAGCTTTGGAGTTCCTACACCTGGAAACCTGTCCAGGTTTTTTATTTATGTTCAGAGACTTATGCTAGTGGACTTTTGGAGTTCTGCTGCTCCTGTTCCAAGTATTTTCAACATGTTATAAAAAGTATATAATATGCACAAGTAAAAAACAAACTGGGTAAATATGATCAATAGGTTGTGCCGGCCCTGCTCTTAATAAGCTTAATTTGTAGAATGAATGAGAAATACAGACACTGTTAAACTGCATATGTAGACATAAGGACAACGCTGTTACATATGTTTGGCCTCTAAATAACTGTGATCGCCAAATTATGTCTTCTAGTACAGATTCTAATAGGTGGCTTTCAAATAGACATGCTCTCATACACTTGAGTACTAATATACATGTAGATAAATTAGTAGTACTTGTGATACACACTTCTTTGCAGGACTTTAGGACAAACACAAAGGGGCAGAAATGAAACATTAACTTCAATACTCGTTAAAACCAGAAGGAGGCAATGTAACATCATAAACATCAGTATAAATCAACAATGAATTAAGTCGATAGGGTTAATGTTTTATTGGCACTGTGTTCAAAATAATTTTCATGGTTACTTGATCCTAGCATGATTAAATTATTTATTTTCTCTCTTAATCTACATTGGCATGCACATTGCTAATCATTCGTTGCATTACGGTGTTGTTTAAAATAAGACTGTAGTGTTGACTCAAACCATTAGCTTAAATATGCTTTACATGACCCTAGGATATTGAATGTCGTTAACATGATGCCTTTTCTAAATTAAGAAGTTGAGTAAAAGATTCTTAATGTTACAGTTAACTAGGGCTTTTTTTTATCAGCAGTTACTGTGAATCAGGCAAAGGCTGAGAACATATTGGAGATAGACGCGCAGGAATTCTGGCTTCAGACTGTATACACCTGGGTCTGGGGCACTTTCTAGCAGGAAAACCCCAAAACTATTAGCCAAAACTACAACAGAAAATGTTTAAAAGCCAGAACCCGAATGTCTTAGAATAGCCTAATTTTAAAGCAACTCAATCCAGTTGCAAATATGTGGAAACGGAGAACATTGCGGGATCCCGATGTGCACTGCTGGTACAGACTTCAAACTATTCCAAACTGCTATAGCAGCCAGGGATGGTTCAATCAAGTGTTGGCTTGGTGGTAATGGGAGTTTCAGTACATTCACAACTGATAATTATATTTTTTAATTTACTGGGCTTCATGATACAAGATACATTACACCTTCGAAGATTGACATATGTTGTGCAAATAAAATGTTAAAACTCCCAATAAATCAATTTTAATTCCATGTTTTAACACTACAAAATATGTAAATGTTCCAGTTCTTAAGCAATGCTTTGTAAATGCCAATCAAGCAAAGTACAAAGTAGAACTGCAGGGGGGAAGTTACAGCTCCCCACAGCCATTCTTGCCATTTCTATACATCTAAGTTATTCGTTTTTTACTATGGTTGCATTTTCTTATGTAGGTTATTTCTTTTAAGTTTCGATTTAAAGTTTGATGAAGTTGTCTTGTGGCTTGTAGATCCTAAATATCTGAGATTACCCTCACCTCTTAATGTAAGTGGTAGATTAAAAAGGACTACTTATCAAACTAACCCCCTTGGCTAATGGGAGTCAATGGGGAAATTCATTTTCAGTGTTGTTTGTTTGAATATGTTTACCTTGTGAGCTGCAACCAAGAGTTATATTTAGTCTTAGATTCAGCACTTAATGGTCAAATTATAGCAGACATTAAAGGTGGGATGCAGGGCTTAAACAGTCCCACTTTATCTGGGACTGTACCAATTTAAATCTAATTCCCTGGTGTTCCACATCTGGTGACACCTGGAGAACTGTCCTAGAGAAGCACAGCATAAAAAGCAATAAGGAGCAGCAACACCAAAGTAAACTGCAAAGAGATGTATTCCACCCGTGTGGAACCGAACCAGCAACGTAGACTTTGATAAGAACCCTGAGGTTGGGTGGAAACTTTGCCGGTTCAACACAGGTGGAATACATTTTTTTTGCCATTTACTTTGGTGCTGCCCCTCCTTATTACTTTTTATACTGTTTGTGAGGTAATTGGAAGCAGACCTTAAAAATTTGCACCCGAATTTTGAGTGGAGTGCTGTCTCTCCCTATTTTCACTAGTATCCTGCAGAGGAAGCTTTATCAGCGCTCTCTGCAGGGTCCTGCAAGTAGGGGACTAACTTGAAGTCTGTCTGTCAGCCCGGCATCCATGACACTGACACGACCCTTAAAATGGCCGGGCATGCCCACTTCCTGGACAGGCCGCCCCTTGAGGGTGTTGTCAGTGACATGAGTTCCTTCACTAGAATGCTGGCCAACCCATCCAATTACATACTTCCAAATATTGGGAGATATGGGAATGCACTACTTCCCATTATAAGGTGAGCAATGGTTGCTATTAGGAGTCCTGCAGACTATTTATTATCCATCAGTGTATGTATGTATATACAGTATCTCACAAAAGTGAGTACACCCCTCATATTTTTGTAAATATTTTCTTTTTGTGTGACAACACTGAAGAATAATTATGACATCCATGTTTGGCCCCTTTTTGGTGAGGCCTGTTCTCAGTCGAACCTGTCCTGTGAAACCGCTGTAAGGTCTTGCCCACCATGCTGCAACTCAGTTTCAGGGTCTTGGCAATCTTCTTATAGCCTAGGCCATCTTTATGTAGAACAACATTTTTTTTTTTTTTTCAGATGCTTAGAGAGTTATTTGCCATGAGGTGCCATGTTGAACTTCCAGTGACCAGTATGAGAGAGTGTGAGAGTGATATCACCAAATTTAACACATCTGCTTCCCATTCACACCTGAGACCTTGTAACACTAACAAGTCACATGACACCAGGGAGGGAAAATGGCTAACTGGGTCCAATTTGGACATTTCCACTTAGGGGTGTACTCACTTTTGTTGCCAACGGTTTAGACCTTAATGGCTGTGTGTTGAGTTATTTTGAGGGGACAGCAAATTTACACTGTTATACAGACTGTACACTTACTGCTTTACATTGTAGCAGAGTGTCATTTCTTCAGTGTTGTCACATGAAAAGATATAATAAAATATTTATAAAAATGTGAGGGGTGTACTCCCTTTTGTGAGTTACTATATGTGTGTATATATATATGTGTGTGTGTGTGTGTTTGTATGTATATGTGTGTGAGTGACCACCATCCCCAACACTCTGTCACTATATATATATATATATATATATATATATATATATAATCTCTATCTCTTGAAATCAATTTATTATGCCCCTAACTGTCAGCTTAAAACACAATTGTGCGTAGTTAAATGTGTTATTGCTTCACATTAAGAAAGCCAAGTATACAGTTGCATAATGCTTTTAGCAAGTAATAACTCGACGTTGCTAAATGACACATTTCTTTTACCACACACAGAAGACTTCACAGACACTTGCCAGATATTGTCCTTTAGGTTAACATGGTTGAAAGTAACACATCATCAATACAACATTAAGATTGCAACTGTATATATCCTTTCATGAAACCATTACTCAAATGAATTAGTTCAAAGAGCTAATAAAATAAAGTAATCTGGAAATAATTATGTAATTAAAACATTAACACTGACCCTGTGCCAACAAAGAAAACCGTTTTTACTTTTTTTTCTACTTTTTGTACTAGCAGTTTAAATTTTAAACTTGACATCACCAAACGATTTAAAACCAATTAATCTTTACCTAAAATATCTTTCTAAATAAAATAGGTTGTACTTCTGAAATATTTACACACTTTCTGCCCCAAATGGTTGGTTAAGAAAAACACATCGATCATGTATTTTATTTATTAAATAAAATGACTACTTCATATTCAATACAATTTCTGAAATTGACTTTGGAAATCCTTGGATATAATATTTCAGGAGTTGCATTTTTTTTTTGTGCAACTTTTTGTTTTTATGTGCATTTTTTCATCTTATTTTAATTCCATAACATTTTGATAGCCGCAATACACAAATATAAATCATGAGAAATGTTATCCTAGCAAATAGATTATTGCATAATAAAATGTATCCTAAAGCTGAAAAAGCAAATGTTTATTTTTGTCTTTATGAACTTTATTAAGAGATAAATATCTAAAGAGTTGAAATAATCTTTTCACTTGCTAAATAAGAATAAATGTAACCAGTGAAGAAACCAGTATAACTTAATTTATTTTAAGGTATATGCACCATAACCACTGCATGCCAGTGTAAATGTTATAGTGATAGGTTGCTCACACTGTCCCCAGGTTCTTGGTGAAATTGGTATGTCATGGTCTGAGCCCCCAGTTGCTGTAATCTGATCAGTCAATGAATGGTGCTAAAATCTGGATGCAGTTGATATTGCTAATGGCCTAAAGGAACAAGCACATTTTGCAAGCTGGGCCTAGGCCATGGGTATTTTGAGGACATGTGGCTGTGTACAAATCATTTGAAAAGAATTTGAACAAGAATCAGGGGACTGTGCATGCAGCTGAATGGCATTGGTATGTAGTCACTATGGTAGCTAAACTACGTATTTAATGATTATGCCCATTCATATTTAAAAGAGCATTCCACTGTCACCTAGTAAAAAAAAAAAGGGGGAAATCACTGTTTAGTAGATATACCCCCAATGCATACATGCATGCATTTCCATGCATGTATTCATTGGGGGTTTATATTAAGAGTTCTTATGACTACAGCCTTTGTAAGCCCTCCCATTTGTTTTCCCCTTGAAAATACTTTTGATCAGCAATATCTGACCTGGTGGGTATGTGCACGCCTGCTCATGCACATGCGTACACACCATTGCTGCACATATGTTGGCAAGCTGAAGTGCTTTTGAGGTGTGGAGTTGTCATTTAAGTGCTTTTATAATCCTTTTGTTTTTAGATCCTATTTTTATTTTCTCAATTTTTATATTGTCATCAGATTATATAATAATATTATAAAGGCAGGTACTGCTTTGAATGTTCTTTTACTTATTGCCTTCCTTAGTAATACAAAAAAGAAACTGGAAGCTCCTGCCATGCAATGATTTTAAAAGTCCTGCCTCTTGTTTATTATGGAATGGCCATTACCTATAAAGCAAGTTGTTCTGTTTTCCTGTAAGTTTTAGGTTGCAATTGACAAAAGCTCAGGATTGTTTATTTATTATTTGTTTTTTACCCCTGGAAATTAATTTTTTTTTTCATTCTGCATTCATTTTTTAAAAACTTTTTAAAGCATTGCATTAACTTACAGGAAAATACATTGCCATGGCATGAGATACTTGCACATTTTATTTTTTATTTTTTTTTAACAAAAATAAACAAAATAATCAATGCCTCATTTGTAAATTATAAAGACAGGTTAGGTAGACAGAAGTGAGTCGCTTATTAGTTATCATTAGAGACATAGTGAGTTATATAGGTATTTGTGAAAACAGGTATCAGTACATTTCATCTCGGTTAGTTTAATACATGAACAGATGGTTTTATCATAAACCTTAAACGTAGCGTAAGCGTGGGTAAGAGTTGGAAAAAACTGGAGTATGTGTGCTCAAAGTGTCAATCACATTTAGGCTTGAAGCAGGGATAATTTACATTCGGAGTATGGCCAGATGTGTGCTGATGTGTCAAGAACATGTATAAACTACTGGGGCACATATCATGAGAGCATGGTGGCCCTATGTAATGGGAGACTAGGCTCTTGATAGACCTGTCCATGGAATGAGAGGTGTTGTATATTTAAGGCATAAGGTTATGCAATGGGGAGAAAAGATAATTGAACATGTTATGTGGACATGTGTGAGCTGGACTAGAGTCAGACAATTCTCTGACTGGGTACTAGTCTGCCATGCATGCACAGTTCACCAAGGTGCGTCTTGCTGCGGACACCTAGTTGGAGCATAGTCCCTCAGGGTAGAGTAACTCCACCAGCCCAGTAACATGAGGGTTGTTGTGGTGACCGGTAAACTTTGCGGCATTCCTGACTTGTTCCATACCTCTCCCTCTCCTGCTTCCCGCTTAGCAATCCTAGGGCTTGTCTCCCTCTGCTCTGTAGTAGGCCTGTTCGCCGCCTCCCTCAAGTTTTTGTGGTCTTTGTCGTATGAGGAGCACCCGCTGAGGGATTGTTACTGCCAGTTGGGCCCGAAGACATAGAGCTGACTGCCCAGGTGGGTGGGTGAGTGAGGGAGGCTTGTTTGGTGGTTTTCGGACCAGGTAGGTCAGCAGAGTGGGTATGTGCTGCTTGTGTTTGAGGCCTTCCATCATTCTGCCGCTCGCTTCTCCGTTCATCGCTCAGAGGCTGCATCTGGGTCGCCGCTGTCTTAGCTAAAAAATTAGCTCAGAAGGTGTTAAAGTGTGCTTCTGATTTTTGTAGAAATTTCTCAACATAGTTGCTTGGGTCTTGCTGTGGCGGCTGTTGTATGCGCCCTTGTTGTAGGCGGCTGTCAGCCATCTTGTGGACAGAGGCGTGGTCCACCATGTAGTATAGGTGGCAGTTAGTCAGCATAACATCAACGCTGGTGTGAGTGTGGAACCGGGATGACCCCCACCGATCCAAAGGGGGGAGAATTGGGTCACTAGGGCAACCTTGCGTGGACACGCAGAACTGCCATCTCTCCTGCCTGAAAGCTTCACTAGACACCACTGGAAGCACCGGAGAAATGAAAGGGGAGCACTTTGTTAACACTTTACAAGGTGTGTCAACCGGCTTCAGGGCCAGGAAAGTCTCAGTTGGTGGTGGATTGGAGTGGTGAGAGTTGTTTTTTTGCTTTATTTTGTGGTCAGGCTTGGAGCTCTCAGAAAGCACATCCAGCCACCATGTGGTGCAGGGCCCACCCCCCATTCTGCATTAATTTTTAATTGGTGTATTCTGATTTGTATATAGTTTCTCTGCTATCCCATGTAAAATCTGCTTTCAAGGTGACTGTGAACATTAGAACTGTGAATAATAATAATATAATGGAGTTTATTATAATAAAATAAATATTCTCCAATAACTGGGGGAAACGAATAGAAGCATTATAAAACAAAGGGTACAACCTTTTGAAAAATGGAAACATTTTATTAATACAGAAACTATATGTACTTAAAAAATGTGTAAAATGTGCCTATTGTACATGGAAAGGAAATATCCTTGCAGGCAATATTTCTCTATAACCACAGCTTCACTTGTACCACTCTGGTCTCCATCCCATTGGTTCAGGCTATGTCTTCATTATAATAATGATGTGAGACTTTTTAGGGATTATCAGAATAGGGAATAGCTAAAAAATATCATGTTATTTCAATTTATTTCTAGTGAAAACTCCTGTGTAATACAAAGATCACCCTATCTTATCATCACTTAGCGCACACTTCTACAATCTAACTTTTCTAAGTGTTTTAGTCTACATTTAGAATGATGGCAGATATATTTTGACACTGTAAACTCATGGGAATACTGAAAGTGCGTAAAGCCAATGCAAACCTAACATGTCTTAAAAATGTGCTTTTAGCTCAAGTTAAAAACACATCTTTTCTTAGTAGTAACTGGAGGATGCGACTCCATTCGGCTACAAAATTAGTACATAATATATGAAATAAAAATTAGGATGTTCTATCATTGATTATAGTTATATAATTATACCACCTATGTGTTATTCTTTGAGTAGATTGTGTTTAAACTCCACAAACTTAATACACCACCTGCATTACAGAGATTATATAATTCATGGGTGTTAATGTGTCTAGATGGGATCTGTGACTGGATAGCTGACTAGCTAGGTAGTTTTGTGTATGACCGTGTGGGGAGTTGTGGCTGGATAGCAATATCATAGTGGTAGGGGGCTATGGTGTGTATGAATATGACCGGGTGAGTGGATGTACATGACTGGGAGGTAAAGTATTTATTTAATGCTTTTTCAGTTAATATGCTCTATGTGCTTTAGGGTTTCCATGTAATGCCATTATTAATATTATTGGTATTTATAGAGCGCCAACTAATTCTGCAGCGCTTTACAATAGTATGAACGAGGGGGGAAATTTACATAGCCAATGTGGCGGACCGCCTGGCACCCCGAATGCGTACCTCCGCCAATCGCGCTTCAAACAGCTACTAGATGCATACTTGCAAAAACAGAATATTCAAGGATATAATCTTTCAATGTAGGGTAATAGCTGCTTGATCCAAGGATAAATCTGACTGCCATTCTGGGGTCAAGAAGGAATTTTTTCCTAGCTTGTTGCAAAATTGGAAGTGCTTCAAACTGGGTTGTTTTGCCTTTTGGATCAACAGCAAAAAAACAAATGTGAGGAAGGCTGAACTTGATGGACGCAAGTCTCTTTTCAGCTATGTAACTATGTAGCTATGCAACTAGTAGTCGCTGAGTACCATAAGCACCGCACTGGACACCATAAGCACTGTAGCCCCCCTTAGCTACCGCAGCTTGGCTGGGGTCTTGCCGTCCCTTCCCACCCTGAACCAAAACCTGGATCCAGATCTCAGTGGGAAGACATCTCCAAGAGAGTGTAGCAGGTATAGCAGTGATCATAGCAGTATAGCTGTTCCCCCTCCCACGCATAAGCTGAGGCTTAATGCTAGGCGTAGTCTGTTTATTCCAGCCAAATGGCTCACTTATACAAAATCTGAGCACAGTTACACGCCTAAATAACACCCATAAACACACCCACAACATGCCCAAGAAATAGCAAAACAATACAAAATATGAAAACACATAAAAATAAATATTTCCCGCCTATACACAGTCTATACATCCCCGGATAGCCTGGATCTGAGCGCCCAAGTTCTCCAAATAGCGATCAGATCCATGCAGTATAGGCAAAAACGCCACCGTGTGAAAGTTCTGACTGGCCGCACACATCGTCCTATGCCCAAAACAGTTACTTGAATTCAGGGGTAGTGGCCGGTCCCTTTCAGGAGTTTCATACGAAAGAAATACCGAACACACACTCTAACTTATAGGTAGCGTTTGCTGATATGATTCATACGAACAAACCTACTGAATGGCACTCTCCTGACTTGGATGGGGAAGAAGTATTCGTCAAAGTTCAGCGGTGTACAGGAGTAATTGAGTCCAATTTTTAGTTCCATGCGATTGCGAACAAGATGAGCGCCAATACAGTTCCCACATGTTCGTACATGCGAACGGCGGCCACCCAGCTGCACAACTAGAACCCACACTGATTGAAGAGGTGGTCTGCAGTTCATGGGTTGGTTCGGTTCCCGAAAAGTCCAAGGGAATCCCACAAACAAAGTCTTTTATAAGCCTTTCAGCATGGCCCATAGTCCTGAGGCAGGAGGCTCCTTCAGGAGCCTGTGGCAAAGTCATGTTCGCCAAAGCCAACATGTATTTTTTTTTTTTTATATAGGATACATATTGATTTAATTGTCGTAAAATTCTTTGCAAAAGGGCAAATAATGGCATTTTTGGGGGGGTACAGTTAAATTTGGCACAAAGTAAGCATCCGCTGCTTGACAACAGCATTTTAGAGAGTAGCTGCTGGCAGATATAAAGTATCGCCAGGTTGGAAATGAGCCCTTTGTGGGGTGTGTACTAAGAAAAATGAGAATAAGGAACAGTGTTACAAAATTGCAATAATTAGTTATGTCTGAACTATTTATGTAACAGTGATGAATAGGAAATATAAATACTCCCTTATAAAAGAAAAAGAGAAAAAAAAATCACTTTCAAAAAATTGTTTAAGCATCACATTACAGGGTATTTTTAAACTGGTCAGGCACTGTGCTCAACTAGTTCAAATTTGTTGCTATAACTTAATTTGATCAGTAAATTGCTTCTAGTAGTAAAGGCACAAAAATTGTTATGAATCATGAACATCCATTTTTTGGCAATTTAAGTGTGTCTCTACTTTACATACATAAAGGAAAATCTGGTTATTTCGGAGTGCATTACAGACATTGCTAGCACTTTTAAATCCCATTACTTGATACAACCCTAGTGCATTGATATATCAAAGCTTTTTAATGGGGAACGTACATGACATTCACTCTTAATTGACACAAAAGCCTAGGCCCTATTTTATATGGCTAGTGAACAATTGCATAAAGTGCTCAAATGAGCAAATTCCTATAAAATAACCGTGTAATTACAGAGATAGCTTGACATTGTTGGATGTGATGCTGCAAAGAAAACTGCCAAAAAAAACCAAAAACCCTATCTCACTCCCACCTGGAGGAAATGGGTACGATTTTGAGATCTATGTGCCTAGTATTCCATTTTATTTAAATGAACAAACTAATTCTGCGTAGAGTCTGCTAAAGCTAGTTTTTAAAATTTGTTGATTTTTAAGAATAATAGTTGAGATCAGACTGACAGACTTGTACGTGAAATTTCTTAAAAATAAATATAAAAAATATCGCATATGTAGTTTGTTTATAAACCATGTCAGAATGTATATTATTGGATGTATCCCTCCTTAAGCACCAATTTATAAGATATATAAACATATGTAAGAGGAATGGCAACACAGACAAGACCAGGAAAGTTATGAATTATTGTAAAAATATTCTAATCCTATATATTACTATATAAAGGTTTTAAACTTTTTCTAAAATGAGTTTAAATTGGCTGCTGAGCACAACTTATATCTGCTTGAATCCACATTTCCATGAATTCCCCATTGTTCAAAGAAATACTCAATTTCAGTTATGGTTAAGATATTTATGTAATCTTAAAGGGCCTCTCCACTGCTAGGAAAACAAACCTCCCATCCCATGTTGCTGAAAGGGTTAAAACCCCTTCAGTGACTTACCTAAATCCAGCACCGATGTCCCTCGGTGGCGGGTCAGGCTCTGCCCATGTCCCCCCCCCCCCACAACAGCCAGTGGGGGAGACCTAATGCGCAAGTGCACGCATTGGACCTCCCCATAGGAAAGCATTTTTCAATCATGCATAGATTGAGGACGTCCAGCATCGTTTAAACACTCTTCGTGTTTTAAGAACCCAGAAGTCTCTCTAGTGACTGTCTGATAGACAGCCACTAGAGGAGGACTTAATCCTGCAAGGGAATTATTGCAGTACAGTTGCAGGGTTAAGGGTGATGGGAGTTGGCACCCAGACCACTCCAATGGGCAGAAGTGGTCTGAGTGCCTGGAGTGTCCCTTTAAATGATTCCATCTCCCTAAATAAGTAGTTTGTAGAAATGCCAAAGGAAGAAAAATTTAAAAGAATTAATGCAAAATTCTAAATTAATTTGAAAATCAGGTGCAACCTATGGCTGCTATTTAGTATATATTTGTTTAATGGTGCTACTAAAATAATCAGTATTGGAAAATATAGTCTGTAGACTGGCAAACCAACCAAAACATGAAATGGCCAAGCATGCTTATTTGAATTTATGATTAGAAATAAAGCCTGTGGTGGTGTTGGAAAAACAATATATCCACCATCCTTGTATATTTTAATAATAGCCTCCATCCACTTTCTAATGGGTGGTGATGGGAGGGGGGAGCACTAGGCTTCCACCTTGTATGATAATTAGAGTTCTCACCAACTGCCTGTGAGTGGGGCTGGGGACGATACTAGGTCCCAAATAAAGTTAGTATCCACTTGGATTAAAAGTCCTCCACATGATGCCGATGGGTGGGGGCATGTAAGGGACTATGTCAGACACTGTTGCTTTATAGGCCACATCCCCATGAGATGGGACCTTCCTAGCAACTGGACAGCAATTTCTGCCCAGCTTTCGAAGTTCAATGGATATGCCCCCACCTGCCGAATGGTGTACAGCCTCCCATTTACTAATATTGGGATGATATTGGTACCTATACGCTTTAATTATTTTTACATTTTAAAATGTGGAGTTCTGGTCAGCCACCAGACGGTTAACCCTTGCATCGCCAATTTTAACAATTTACCTACTGGCGTCTGGCGGGCAGTTCAGATTTTTTTAAATCTATGCTTGGATTTGAAGAATCTGGCATAGATTTTTAACAACCTGGTTCAAAATTTCAGCTGTCCAATAGCGTTTGGTCCAGTTGAAATCGAAACCTTATTCAGACTCATTCAGAACCTTCTCTGCAAAATATGGCATTGTTAAACAGCCATGTATAACACTGAATGTTTGTTTGCCACGTTTGGTACTGGGCTTTCAGAGTTTAATGAATAAACCCTTAAATGTTGAAATTATTTCACAGATCAATTGAGAAGAGACTTATACATGGGGGAAAAAGCACAGTAAAAAAATATATATATTTATATATATTATACATGTAATACACATAAAAAATATACATAATATATGTGTGTACATATACAGACTTTTCCCCTCTTTACCTGACCTCCTATCAGTGTACTTAAAGAAATGAAAACTTCAGCACACAGCAAAAGGTGGTATAATGGTAGTTTCTTCAGCATTCACAGAAGTGTCGTTATCAAGCCTTAAGCTAGGCCTGATAAAGACACTTAGTGTGTTGAAACGTTGCACCTTTGTGATGGCTGAATAATCCACCATTATAACTTTTGCTGTGTGCTGAGGTTTTCGTTTCTTCAATTTATTGGCAGTGTGTTGGAACACAAACCTTTCCTATGGCACAGGCACCAAATATTGGTGCATCTCATTGGAGCACCCTTGTATGATCACTTTGCAAATATTAATATTTTGCAGTACACTGACCCATAATCGCGCCCTTTTGGTTCATCTGATCCGTTTATTGTATCCATTTTCAGTAAAGAAATGTTGCCAAGCCTATCTGACATATGGCTAAAATTAGGCTGTCCAAAAGTTTTATTTTCTGAAAAAATAGCTCAGCTGAACCAAATTTTCGCCCTGTGCGCAAGTCTAGTAGTCTGCTTGGATTGTTTTATGTACATCAACAGAAGAAGGCAAGAGCAAATTAAAAAGAAACATTAAAAGATAAATAACAACATATCCCTAAGCATGAAATCCAAATTTGTATAATATATTGACTGACAGAAGGTTACCATATGAATTAAATCCTTTTCCCCAGGCTGTTTCTTTTTAGTTGTTTGAAGTATGCATTAAAAGCAGTGCCCCAGTGTCTGCTTGTTTATTAAAACGTATGTTATAAACACAGAGTGTTTAAACAAAATGATGGACTTGCTGATGAAATTCACAAATAAATCTTAGTGCATGCATTAACTCCTGTTGTGCTTAGAACTCATTCTAATTGTTGGAACTATGAGGTTAAATCCAATAAGTGCATATTTTATTAGTCCAAAGACGACGATCTATCTATTGGAAAATCTAATGCTAAGAGAGAGAATTAAATATGCACAAACAAATATATAAAGCAGAATTGAGAGATAAGATTCCAGTCTGGTATTTCCAGTGTCTGACTGAGGTTTTTACACAGTGGTAGAAGTAATACTTGTGCAATAACATGGTTAACACAATAGCAGTTCACTACAGAATCAAGAAAGCTCTGATCAACGCCATCTTGAATCCCATACCGTGATTCCCTAATCCCAGCATACATTTGCTGCATTTATGTTGAATAGAGTTGAGTGGACACCTGGATGTTCGGGTCCGGCGGGTTTGGCCGAACTTTGGGGAAAAAAAGTCCGGGTTCGGGCTCGAACTTGACTCCGAACCCGAACGCCGTTAAAGTCAATGGGGACCCAAACTTTTGGCAACAAAAATGCCTCTATAAAAACTCCTGGAAAGGGCTAGAGAGCTGCAAAAGGAAGTAAAATGGGGGTAAGAGTAGGACAAGTGCCCTGCAAACAAATGTGGATAGGGAAATCACTTAAAATAACATAAAATACCTAAAAATGAAAATAGCACTAGATGGAATCTTTGATTTTAGCTTTGGAAGAACATAAATACAAATCTGAAGCATGGCTGTCAGGAGGATCACCAGAATTATCCATTTGAGAGAGGGTTGGAGTGCAGGGTATTCTTTCATTGTTCAAACTGAGCTCAACTCCTGATGCATGGAGAAAAGGCCTTCACAAGCCTCTGCTATTGTGTACATAGTTTATACTAAGTGACCTATAGGTTGAGGAGGCGGTGACCGTGGCGGTGTAGGTGGAAGTGGCAGTGGAGGAGGAGGAGGTAGCCAACACTGTTTTTATATATATTATATATATATATATATATATATATATATATATATATATATATATATTTTTTTTTTAGTTGGGGAGCCATAGAATGTGACGGCAGATAAGAACCATTCGGCCCATCTAGTCTGCCCAATTTTCTAAAACTTTCATTAGTCCCTAGCCTTATCTTATAGTTAGGATAGCCTTATGCCTATCCATGCATGCTTAAACTCCTTTACTGTGTTAACCTCTACCACTTCAGCTGGAAGGCTATTCCATGCATCCACTACCCTCTCAGTAAGTAATACTTCCTGATATTATTTTAAACCTTTGTCCCTCTAATTTAAGACTATGTCCTCTTGTTGTAGTAGTTTTTCTTCTTTTAAATATAGTCTCCTCCTTTACTGTGTTGATTCCCTTTATATATTTAAATGTTTCTATCATATCCCCCTGTCTCGTCTTTCCTCCAAGCTATACATGTTGAGATCCTTTAACCTTTCCTGGTAAGTTTTATCCCGCAATCCATGAACCAGTTTAGTAGCCCTTCTCTGAACCCTCTCTAAGGTGTCAATATCCTTCTGAAGATACGGTCTCCAGTACTGTGTACAATACTCCAAGTGAGGTCTCACCAGTGTTCTGTACAATGGCATGAGCACTTCCCTCTTTCTATTGCTAATGCCTCTCCCTATACAACCAAGCATTCTGCTAGCATTTCCTGCTGCTATATTACATTGTCTGCCTACCTTTAAGTCATCAGAAATAATCACCCCTAAATCCCTTTCCTCATATGTTGAGGTTAGAACTCTATCAAATATTCTGTACTCTGTCCTTGGGTTTTTACGTCCAAGATGCATTATCTTGCACTTATCCACATTAAATGTCAGTTGCCACAATTCTGACCATTTTTCTAGTTTACCTAAATCATTTGCCACTTGGCTTATCCCTCTTGGAACATCAACCCTGTTACATATCTTAGTATCATCAGCAAAAGACATACCTTACCATCAAGACCTTCTGCAATATCACTAATAAAAATATTAAAGAGAATGGGTCCAAGTACAGATCCCTGGGGTACCCCACTGGTGACAAGTCCAAGCTTCGAATATATTCCATTAACTACAACCCTCTGTTGCCTGTCACTCAGCCACTGCCTTACCCATTCAACAATATTGGAATCCAAACTTAAAGATTGCAGTTTATTGATAAGCCTTCTATGTGCAACAGTGTCAAAAGCCTTACTGAAATCTAGGTAAGCAATGTCTACTGCACCACCCTGATCTATAATTTTAGTTACCCAATCAAAAAAATCAATAAGATTAGTTTGGCATGATCTCCCTGAAGTAAACCCATGTTGTCTCTGATCTTGAAATCCATGTGTTTTAGATGTTCATCAATCCTATCCTTTAACATGGTTTCCATCACTTTCCCCACTACTGAAGTAAGGCTTACTGGCCTATAGTTGCCCGACTCCTCCCTATTACCTTTCTTGTAAATGGGCACAACATTAGCTAACTTCCAATCTTCTGGGACTACTCCTGTTAACAATGATTGGTTAAATAAATCTGTTAATGGTTTTGCTAGTACACCACTAAGCTCTTTTAATAGCTTTGGGTGTATTCCATCAGGTCCCATTGACTTATTTGTCTTTACTTTTGACAGTTGAAATAGAACCTCTTCCTCTGTAAACTCACGTGTAATAAATGACTCATTTATCCTTTTTCTCAACTGAGGTCCCTTTCCTTCATTTTCATCTGTAAATACAGAACAAAAATATTCATTGAGGCAGTCAGCTAGACCTTTATCCTCTTCTACATACCTTCCTTCTTTTGTTTTTAATCTAACTAATCCTTGTTTTACTTTTCTTTTCTCATTTATGTATCTAAAAATGTTTTATCCCCCTTTTTTACTGACTGTGCTATTTTCTCTTCTGTGTGTGTGATTTGGAAGCTCTTATAACTTGCTTTGCCTCTTTCTGCCTAATCTTATAGATCATTTTGTCTTCCTCACTCTGGGTTTTTTTATAATTCCTAAATGCTAACTTTTTGTTTTTAACTATTTTGGCCACATCTGCGGAGTACCACAGTGGTTTCTTGAATTTTTGCTTTTACTGACAAGCCTAATGCAATTTTCTGTTGCCTTCAATAGTGCAACTTTTAAATAATCCCATTTTTCTTGGATTCCATTTAAATTGCTCCAGTCTGATAATGACTCCTCTACCCATATTCTAATTTTAGAAAAGTCTGTTTTTCTAAAGTCTAAAACTTTTGTTTTTGTGTGGTGTGACTCAGTCACTGTTCTTATATTAAACCACACTGACTGATGATCACTGGATCCTAAACTTTCACCTACAGTAACATCTGATACCAAATCTCCATTTGTTAACACTAAATCTAGTATGGCCTCTTTACGAGTTGGCTCCTCAACAACTTGTTTTAGAGACAATCCCAGTAGGGAGTTTAGAATATGTGTGCTCCTGGCACAAGTAGCTAATTTTGTTTTCCAATTTACATCAGGAAGATTAAAGTCACCCATGATGATAACTTCCCCCTTCATTGTTATTTTAGCTATTTCCTCAACTAGTAGATTATCTAACTCTTCAATTTGTCCTGGGGGCCTATAAATCACACCTACACGAGTTACTGTGTGATTACCAAATTCTAACGTAGCCCAAACGGACTCTATGTTTGCCTCACTAACTTTTATTAGGCTAGATTTTATGCTATCCTTCACATACAAGGCCACCCCTCCCCCTTTCTTGCCTTCCCTATCTTTCCTATATAAAGAGTACCCTGGTATTGCTATGTCCCAGTCATTTTTCTCATTGTACCATGTCTCAGTAACAGCGACTAAATCTACACTATCAGTTGCCATTATTGCCACAAGTTCATGGATCTTATTCCCTAAACTGTGAGCATTTGTAGACATGACTCTAAGCTTATCATTTTTAACACACTTGCTACAGGCACCTTCTGTCCTTGTTTTGGGGGACAATTGGATTGATGTTTTATCACCCTTTTGCCCCCCCCCCTCCTAGTTTAAATACATCCTAGCAAAACCTCTGAACTGCTCACTGAGAACATTTGTTCCCTTTTGAGAAAGATGCAAACCATCTTTTTTGTACAGCTTATATCCATTTCAAACAGAGCTACCATGAGAAATAAAGCCAAATCCTTGCTCCCGACACCATTCACCAAGCCACAAATTAAAGTCCCTAATACGCATCCGCCTGTCGTTCTGAGTGTTATGCACAGGCAGAACTTCAGAGAATGACAGTGTGGAAGCAACCTGCCGTATATCATTGGCAAAACACTAAAAACTTCCTTAACCTCTGAAACCTCATTGCAAGCCAAGTCATTTGTCCCTAGATGGACAAGTACATCCAATTCCCCTTCCTGCTTTGCTTGCTTAACAATATTACAGATACGTCTCCTGTCTCTGTGAGCAGTAGCTCCGGGAAGACACCTCACAAGACCACCATTGTCCATCTCCACACCTCTTATAGATGGACAATGGTGGTCAATCTCCACACCTCTTATAGCCCCCAAAACATTGGGACATATAAAAAAAAGAAACATTTGCAGCCTGCGTTGCATTACTTGCAGCACTGATGCATGGAGAAATGCTCAACTCCTCATGCATGGAGAAAAGGCCTTCACAAGCCTCTGCTATTGTGTACATAGTTTATATTAAATGACCTATAGGTTGAGGAGGCGGTGACCGTGGCGGTGTAAGTGGAAGCAGCGGTGGAGGAGGATGAGGTAACCAACACTGTTTTTTTTTAATTGTGGCAGCCCACAAAATATTGGGACATATAAAAAAGACAACTCTGTTCCGCAGAGTAGCTGTGGATATTATAGTTGCGCAGGCACTTTGTTGACTCTAGAAAACCTCGGCCCAATCGCACATTCCCGTGACGGCGATTTTGCATTTGGACGTCATCCATATCAACTTTCTATGCCAGTTTCTGTGCCTACCATGGTGACCATGGGTAACGGAGAATCAGGGTTACATTCCATACAGGGACCCTGAGAAATGGCTACCACATGCAAGGAAGGCATCAGGCGCGCAAATGACCCACTCCCGACACGGGAAGGTAGTGACGACAAATAACAATACAGGACTCTTTAGAGTCCCTGTAATTGTAATGAGTCCACTTGAAATCCTTTAACTCTGATCAATTGGAGGGAAGTCTGGTGCAGAGCCACTGACCCGTGTGTGCTGCAGCTGAAACTCCACTATCACCTGCTGCTCACACAGTCTCATGAGGCGGTGAATGGGAAGGCAGTGAATGTCACATCCTGTTCCAAGTTGCGGATCAGTCTGGTGATGGCTTCTGGTATCCAGTACTCTTTTTACTGAAGCTGCATCAGGGTCCTGGTATGTGGCCGCACAAACACTGATATTCAACACCAGGGGGCATGCGGTTACCCTGCACCAGACCCTGCTAATCCATTCCACACTGTGACTCCTAACTTCAACATCAGGCATACTGGGTCCCGGTCATCCGACTGCCGCCCAGACAGTGTATGGGTCCTGGTCACCGGACTGCCCACCTGACTGTGAAACTACGAATGGATCGTTAAATCTGATAAGAACCCGAACTTTGCAGTACGGGTTCGCTCAACTCTATTATGGACCCTTTGATCGCTACATGTATTACTTGGATAACTGGTAATTAGGGGACGGCCGCTCCGCTTTTGCACCCTGCTCCCTCTTATGCTGTGCTGGTGCCTCTGTGTGACCAGCGCCTCTTCCTCCAAACTGCACATGTCACTTGCATGACCTTGATTCCATGTGGGGTCTAGGACCTCATCATCCTCCACATCATCTTCCACCCACTCCTCAACCCTGCCCTCCTTGCTGATATGCACACTGCAGAAAGCCACAGCAGTTGGCACCTGTGTTTTTCCAGCATGTAAAGTCTGCAATGGACATTTGGAAATTGTTTTATAATTGTATCCAGGCAACAGTTTTCCCTATAAACTGACCTCTCAGTTTGACTTGTGAGGGTATTGCCCCAGAATTACAATATTGTTTAAGTACCTCTTAGCTATTGATAACTTGTTTAAATATAGCAGCTTATCTGGTAGTTTCTAGTGTAGAAAATATCAATCTGTTTTCTATCACTTAGATCTGTGTAACAAGTGTTGTAGGTGTGAAACAATATTACAAGTGACTGATGTAGTAAATTCGAATCAAAGTTGCATTTGCAAAAACAATTCTCGCCCATCTTCTGTGGGTTATTGCATTTTTAAGATGTAGACTTATTGTATCACACTAGCCATGCACAGGTAGATTGTCTTACACGTTGTTTTGGTGTTTGGTTTTTAATGTTGTAGTTGTGTCTTTACACAATATAGAAATGTATATTAATGCTTCTGTATATGAAGTGATCACAATAACAATTATTTTTCACTTTTTATAAAATCAGGCTACACAAAAATTGGTAATTCACAATATGACATCTGAAAAGCACATGAAAGAATGCTGTATGATTGAAAAAAAAAAAAAAACACACTACATGAAGGTCCTGTTCACTAGAGTGTGTAGTCATGAATGTAACCAGTAAAACTTTGTTTTCACACCCACTGGTTGGCCCATACAAATTTTAAAACTTGTTTAATTTTGTTGTAGCATGACTTGTAGATATGAAGAACAGGCCCCAAAATGTACTATTTAGCAGATTAGCACCCAGAAAATAAGAATGATTACCACTGCGCTGTAAGCACACTATTAGACGCTTCAATTTAGCAAATTGTTTAGCACCCAAAAATTTAAAGTTTTGAAACTGCAATGTGACAGCAGTATTTGACAATTCTATTTGACTCTCAGATATGAAGTGCACCCCACTAATGTACTAGTTTGCAGAATTCTTTCCTAAGCTGTCCCTCACAGCGGCAGCATCCTCTCCCTACACTAAGACCTCATGTGCGTGCGGCGCTACGCGACTCCAGCTTATATATAGAGGCTGGGTCACATGCTGCACTGGCCAATCACAGCCATGCCATTAGTAGGCATGGCTGTGATGGCTTCTAAGGGCACACGAGTCAATTGCTTGTTGATTGGCTGCTCTGCAGCCTTTGAAAATGTGCCATCAAATCGTCGAACACCGAACTCCAACCCGAACATACAGTGATATGTCCGTGTTGGGTCCGTGGTCCAGAAAACGTAATGTTCGGGTTCGCTAAACTCTAATGTTAAATGTTTTAGTCCCTTGTGCTTTCTATAGTTATTTTAATGTGGTATACGTTATTTCGTGGAAATATCACTGAAATCCAGGAATTAATAGTTGTAGATGCCACTGGGCTTTGAAGATTTGACATAATTTGTCAAAAATCTAAGTGCTAATTATATTTCACCATTGTTTAAATGACCAGACAGATAAAATCACTTATCACAGAGCTCTGCAGCAATAAAACTCACTGTAATGTGCAGTATATCTCAGAGCTCTGCAGCAATAAAACTCACTGTAATGTGCAGTATATCTCAGAGCTTTGTAACAAAAAACTCACAGTAATGCGCAGTGTATCTCAGAGCTTTTTTAACAATAAAACTCACAGTAATGCGCAGTATATCTCAGAGCTTTTTTAACAATAAAACTCACAGTAATGCGCAGTGTATCTCAGAGTTTGTAACAATAAAACTCACAGTAATGCGCAGTGTATCTCAGAGCTTTGTAACAATAAAACTCACAGTAATGCGCAGTGTATCTCAGAGCTTTGTAACAATAAAACTCACAGTAATGCACAGTGTATCTCAGAGCTTTGTACCAATAAAACTCACAGTAATGCGCAGTGTATCTCAGAGCTTTGTAACAATAAAACTCACAGTAATGCGCAGTGTATCTCAGAGCTTTGTAACAATAAAACTCACAGTAATGCGCAGTGTATCTCAGAGCTTTGTACCAATAAAACTCACAGTAATGCGCAGTGTACCTCAGAGCTTTGTACCAATAAAACTCACAGTAATGCGCAGTGTATCTCAGTGCTTTGTAACGATAAAACTCACAGTAATGCGCCGTGTATCTCAGAGCTTTGTAACAATAAAACTCACAGTAATGCGCCGTGTATCTCAGAGCTTTGTAACAATAAAACTCACAGTAATGCGCAGTGTATCTCAGAGCTTTGTAACAATAAAACTCACAGTAATGCGCAGTGTATCTCAGAGCTTTGTAACAATAAAACTCACAGTAATGTGCAGTGAAATAAGTAGTGTACAAATATATCAGAAAGATCCACACCATTGTGTCACAGTGAAGCCCAGCAAAAAAAATATGCAGCATAAAGTATAGCCCTACAACCATAACCCCATATAATGTGTTACAAATGCCCTATTATTTTGATACTACTAGTAGATGCTTTAAAAATACCTTACCCAGATAGCCACCATCTGTAAACATTACAGATATAAACATTTTTAGCACTCTCATTTTGCAAAACCAGGTGTTCCTATGGACAAACCTCTACTGAAATGTGCCTTGTACCTTTTTCACCATAACCCTCCCTGTCTCCAATTGTTCCCCTTTTCTTGTTCCCCTTCCCTTATTTGTTCGCCTATTCTTGCCTCATCCCTTACTTGTTCCCCTCTTATTTCCTTCATCCCTCACTCTTCCTTATCCCCATTCTTCTACCCTACTTAAATTACCTGTTCCACTATTCTGGGATCGGTTTTGGCGGTGGAGTAAGTAAGATGGCAGCAGCGGTTGGCCTGCAAGGGTCAGGAGGCCTTCACGACAGCTGAGCCCAGGCGCGGGACCTTATGTTGGAGGACCAAGTGTTCCTGAGGTGGCCGAAGTGGGCCGCTATCCAAGACGCAGGTGCAGTGGCCGAGTGGTTGAGTTCCCACCTCCCAGCGCGCTGCTGGAGCCTCAGAGGGGCTATTTGCAATGGGCGGCTGCCCTGGACTCTGGCAGCGCACCCTCATGCTGGATGGGGCCAACCATAAGTGACAGTGGGCCCCCTGGACTGCTACATAGGACGGGGCGGCCCTTGGCGGTGATGTCGGGAACGTTGGTGATGCCTGCTCCAGGGCCACACGGAGCCGACCCTCTACAGGACAGGCAAGTGTAGGGGGGTCCATCTGGATTGGGTTTCCAGGGGAGCAGGGCTGCCAGGGAGCTACTGTGGCACCCACGGGTGGGTGAGGGTTGCTGTGTTGGGGGGGACCCCCTTTGGTCCTGATGGGCTCCGAGGTTACTGGGGATACGTGGGTAGGGCAGTGGGCAGCCATTAGGGGTGCTGGGGGGGGTTTAGGGGTCATGTGGCAGCTGGATGTTGGTCATGTTTGGGGAATTGGGCAGCTGGCTCCCTTGGCGAGACTGGGAGAGTACAGGGTAAGCTTGCCCTTCTTCTTGGTTGGGGGTGGTCCGAGCGTGGGTCCACAAAGTTGGGACTGAAGTTCTGCTTCCTGGCCAGTGTTCTAGGCGAGAAGTCGCAGAGGCTGTGTTCATCGCTGTTTTGCTACTTGGACAGGATCTGGGAGGCGTACCACACATACGGCAGGCTAGCACGGTGGAGGTACGACGAGCAGTTCCGACAACAGCTGGCAGCTAATCCGGTTAGCCGAGGTGGGACCAGATGGACCTGCCTCTCTGGATGAAGCTGATGATGGGACAAAAGGCACAGAAAACGTCCGGAGCTTGTGGCGGGATTGGGAGCTGAAGGATAGGAAATAGGCTCTCTATTAGGATGGTTATGGAAATGGTGAAGATGATTATTGGTAGGTTTCTAACCCTGTCCGTGGCACAGAACCTGGGGGTATACCCCTACCATGGTTAATTAAAATGTTGGCACTTTAAGTTATGTTCATGTTGGAATACTGTCGTTGACATGCAAATCAATTTATAACTTTTTTTACATGCGGTTTTCTGGATTGTTTTTTGTTATTTTGACTCTCACTGTTAAACTACACAGACCATAAAAATTATAGACTGATAATTTCGTTGTCAGTGGGCAAATGTTCAAAATCAGCAGGGGATCAAATACCTTTTCCCTCACTGTAGGAGGTGGGAACCATTGGGAAGAGCATTCCACTCAGGTAGAGAGGGAGCTTCCCAGAAAGGCTCTTATGCACAAGGTTGGAAAGATGAATAGAGTGTCAGGATTCCTGCGATAGCTAGTTTTGCATGTCACAATAGTGGGTCAAGTAATTACATTCTAGTACAAAGTGGCATTACAAATTATATAATGTATTAAGTTTACAAAGGTGGGTTTGCAATGCAGGTGCATACACTACATCCACATAATCAATGACTGGCATTCATATTTGTTGCACTATCTGTTTCCTTACTGTCGGGCTTAAGTAGGATTTGTTTCTGTACAGGGAACCTAGATTTGGATAGCATTTGAAGAGATTTTTTCAATGTGAAGGCCAAAGGATAGATTGGGATCCAGGGCCGGTGCAAGAATTTTTGCCGCTCTATTTTTTAGGGTCCCTTACATAGCTCAAGGTCTGGGTCCCCAGGGCCTGACCGTGAGTATGCCTACATAGCCCACCCATAAATCCACCTTCATGGCCCATCCATGAGTTCTCTCACAGGGAGTGGAGTGTATGTGTGTAGGGGCTGTGTTATGTGTTATTGTAGAGGATGTAATGTGTGTGTTCTTATGGAATGTAGTGAATAGGGATACCAATTTGTGTAAGGGATGTAGTGTGTGTATAGGGGATGCAGGGAATGCATTGGATGTTTGTGTGTGTGTGTGTGTGTGTGTAAGGGATGCAAGGTGTGTTTCTGTGTATGTAATTTAATGCAGTGTGTGTTTGTAAGGGGTATATTGAGTGTGTGTAAGATGCATTTTGTTTCTGTGTGTAAGAGAATCAGTGTGTGTTTTGGTGTCTGTGTGTAAGTAGGGATGCATTGTATGTTTCTGTGTGTGTGGGAGGGGATGCATTGTGTATGTGTGTAGTGTAAAAGAGAGGGTTTGTGGGGTAGGATAGGGACCGCTCTTTATTAAAAAAAAAAATATATAGTGATCTCCCTTCCTGTCAATTAGTGATCTCCCCTTACCTCCTGTCCCTCAGTGTTCTCCCCTCCTGTCCCTTGGTGCTCTCTCCTCCCCTCCTGTCCCTTAGTGCTTTGGCCCCCTGGCCCTCTACAGTCCCCCCATTGGTGGTCTTCTCACTCCCCCCTCACCCCTCTTAGTTGTCCTCCCTCTCCCCTCCCCCTTAGTTGTCCTCCCTCTCCCCTCCCCCTTAGTTGTCCTCCCTCTCCCCTCCCCCTTAGTTGTCCTCCCTATCCCCTCCCCCCTTAGTGGTCATCATTCTCCTCTCCCCACTTAGTGGTCCTCCCTCTCCCCTTATCTCTTAGTGGTCATCCTGCCCTCCCCCTTAGTGGTTCTCCCTCTCCCTTGGGGGTGTGTCTGTCCCCTTACTGGACTTCCTCTACCCAAGCCCCCTTGGTCCTTCTCCCTTTCCCCCCTTAGTGGTCCTTCTCCTCTTCCCCCCTTAGTGGTCCTTCCCCTCCTTTTATGGTGGTTTTAACCTCTTCCCCTTGGTGTTTCTTCTCCTCTTCCCCCCTCTGGTTCTCCCTCCCTTTGGTGGGTATATACTCCTCTTGTGGTCCTCCCTTTGAAGGTCCTTCCCCTCCCCCCCTCTTAGTGGTCCTTATCCCCCTGTCCGTTTGCCGGTGACCGGGTACAGGAAACTTAAGGTCCTGTCCCGCGGTCCGCGCCGCCCGGCCACGCTACATTGAGTGACCGGCAGGAGGGAGCGCTGTGCGTTTTCCTCCTGCCGGTCACTCAAATCTGGCACCACCTAGGCCGGGTCGCCTATAAGCCCTGTTTGGGTCTAGCAACATACCTAGGTAGTTGAAAGAACAGACTGCAGTCAGTGTGTTATTTGAATTTGTTCTGATACATAGTTGTTAATTTTGTAGTTTACGTAATTTAGGTACAGCACCAAAGATTATGACAGTTTTGTCAGTGTTTAGGAAGAGTTTGTTAACCGTGATCCACTTTTCTACCTCTGTGAATTGGTCTTGGAGCACCGCCTCACACTGTGGTAGATTGGGTTTACTAGCGTAGATTAATGTCCTCTGCATATATGTGTACAGTTGAGGATTTGCAGACATTAGGCAGATCATTTATAAATAATGTGAATAGTAGTTATAATTATTAATTATATAATTATTATTATACCACAGCACCAACCTATTCCATTGCAGTTCTTTACAATTATAGAAAGGGGATATTTGAAGGTAGAGAAGGCATTGCTCAAGGGAGCTTACAATGACAATGTGAGGTAGGCGGATATATAGAATTAGGTGTCTTGCGAAAGAATACTTTCTGGTTAGGTTGTTTTAATGGAATTAAGTGACAATACTACTGCTTTGAACAGTTGATAAATAATGAATTAACACCTTTAACTATAAATCTTTAATTATGAGTTTATATTTTTCTCACTAGTGGAACATATTCTAGTAATATACAATGTACTTCTCCAAAATTAACTATTCATTGCTAAATTGCCAGCATTGTACATACATCCAGGTATTAAATGTTCCCGTTAAATCCTCACATATACCTGTAAATATTAATCCATGTCTAGGAAAACCACAATGACCATTATTCCTGTCTTACTGACACATTGAAAGCCTCCATCCCATTCCCAAATCATTGAGTTTTCCTTTTTTTTCTTTGTGTCAGTATCATATGTTTGACATTCATTTTAATGTAAATATTGAACTAAATATGACAACTTCCAGGCTACTTGCTGCTTCATGTTTTTAGCCCCACTACCTTGAGCGAATGTGCTTATTCCCGAATAAAGGCAAGCTGTAAAGAAAAGCAGAGAGCACACAAAGCTGTGACACTCTTTCTTGGCAGCAGAACATTAATTTCATTTACAGCTTTTCTCCAGGGATGTGAAAGATGAGCTTTAGATAAGAGGCAGTAGAGGAAATGATGGAATGCCTGAGCTGTTTGTTTCCTCATTCCATATCCCACTGGGACTAACACTGACTGATTAACCTCTTGTAAATATGCCATCTATGCTATGCTGTCAAAAGGAACAAGGTTTTACATTTTCAGTTTGCCAATAATATGAACCAAAAACCCAAGAAAACAGAAATAGATCTTTTTGTCCTATTTAACATTGTGGGGTCAAATCTGATGATGATTAAATGATTGTAGAGAGAAGATGGAGGCAGAGACTAAAATGGCATCATGATCACAAAAGAAACCCATATGAAAAGGGTATTTAGTTCAAGCACTCAGAAAATGTATAATTTTAACCATAAATACCTGGAGCCCTATTTAATGAGTTATATTAAAAATCTATTGTGATAGTATTTCCCATGTGCCCAAATGGGCTACTTTACAGGACGTCCGTGACCTTACTTGCTTGTTGATAGCTGCCAGGTTGACAACATTTAACAAATGATAACAAAAGCTTATTATTTTATAGGGATGCGCATGGGCAAATAATTTGATTCGGTTCGGACTTCCGAAATTCGGGACTTTGGCGGTTTGGCACTTCTGAAACGCGCCACCTCTGAAACGCGCCACCTCTGAAACGCGGGACTTTGGGAGCTCCCTAACGCTATCCCTAACCTCATCCTTCCTCTACCCCTAACCCTAGTAGGGCTATGGGGTAGATGTAGGGGTGGGGTTAGGAGTAGGAGTAAGCTTAGGGGCAAGGTTAGCTTTGGATTTCTGTCATCATTCCTTTAATTTTCCCTCCCTCTCTTGTTTTGCCACTTTTCAGAAATCTGAAGCACTTCGGCAATTCGGTTCGGCACTTCAGAAATTAGCGATTTAAGCAATTCAGCACTTCGGTAATTCGGTTCGGAAATTCGCCACTTCGGACATTTTGAAGCATCAGAGTTGCCGAAATTCATCCGAATTTAAATTCTGACCGAAACGAATTGCACGTCTATTATTTTATTACTTATATAGCGCCAGCAAACTTCCTTAGCGCTGTACAATATTATATATGTATAGGGGTCTACAGGACTGTCATTTAACTAGAGCAGAGTCTATGAATATTGTTTTGTTTACAAAGTGCTGAGAAAATCATTCTGTATGAAGAGTAGGCATGTGCATGGGGAAAATTTTCGGTTCGGCATTCCGAAATTTGGGACTTTCCAAATTCGGCACTTAGACACTTTGGAAATTCGACATTCCCCATTTTGTCATTTGACAGAGACAATGCAATGTCTTGAGCCAATTCTGCTTGCTAACACATGTTTTAAAAACTGCTTTTTGCACATTGGTGTGCAAAAAACAATGATGAACTCACATGCAGTAAACCATCTTTTGCAATGGATGGAGGATTGTATCTTAATTAAGATCTGTCAGAAGTTGTGCTATTTTGTTAGCCCTACTATCAAATGGCGGATATGACTTGGTGCTCTCCTGTGCACTTCTGTGTGTCAATGTATTGATTACATTGTGTACCTCCAACATGACAAGCTTTTCTTATTCCAAAGTGTTTTTTTTCTGAAGTCTATATATGTTTGTTTTGTTAAAATATAATATAGACTAGTTTGTCAGCCCATCTGGCATCTTTCTATTGTCTATGTATCATTTTCTAAACCCAATATTTTGTTAAAATTCCAGTTACCACAAACCTCCAGCGATAAAAAAAGGAATGTAAAGTGGAAGACTGTGAGTGGGGATGTGGCCAGAGTCATGGCTGTTAATAGAATATTTTAGGTGACTTGGTGATAACAATTTGTGCAAATAAAATTTAATTTAGAACAATTTTGTATAAAGGATGATGTCAGAACACATTTCTTTTAATTTAATGACACATCACTGGGAGTAGTATTGCTGTGGAACTCTGCTATACACTCAGCCATAACAACAATATGGAGTGCCTAGAAAAGAGGACAGACAATAGGGATTTGGAATGTACGGAAACTGTAAATATAATATGCACTTGCATGCAATGCAAATTTGGATTAGTATTCCTAGTAGAACCACTCATACATAACAGCATAAAATAATGATTCACCTTTTGTATTTAGGATTCTTGATAAGATTTTAAATCCGTTTATCTAATTGGGAGATGATCAACTACTACAACAAGAGGACATAGTCTTAAATTAGAGGACAAAGGTTTAAAAATATCAGGAAGTATTACTTTACTGAGAGGGTAGTGGATGCATGGAATAGCCTTCCAGCTGAAGTGGTAGAGGTTAACACAGTAAAGGAGTTTAAGCATGTGTGGGATAGGCATAAGGCTATCCTAACTATAAGATCAGACCAGGGACTAATTAAAGTATTTAGAACATTGGGCAGACTAGATGGGCCGAACGGTTCTTATCTGCCGTCACATTCTATGTTTCTATGCTTCTATAAAAAAAAAGAGCCAAGTGACTCTGGATAAAACAGATTCATTGCAGTTACTGATTGTCCAAGCAATGTGCCTGGACTTTTATTAAAATTGATTGTATCGTATCGACTTAGTTAGAACAGAGTGCTTTAAAAAAAGGCAACTTGTTAAATGTGTGTTAAAGAAAGAAACAGCCGTTTATTGTGAGATTAGGAGGGTTACATTCTGATTTTTTATTTTTTTATTTTTTTTAGCTCTTTGATCTTGTACAAAGTAAAGTGTTATTTAAAAGCTTATAGTAACTGGGTGCCGTTGGATTATCTCCAAACATAACACAATATTAAGCAGGAATCTTAAGAAATAATTGTTATCCTTTTATTGTAATCTTTTTGATTGAGGATATATATACATACAGTAACTATAATTTTAACCTATTTAACTTCCTAAAAAATATTTTTTTAAGAAGTTAGAGATTTGTTCAATTTGTTCAGTTGCAATAAGCATACATGTTCCTTTGGATAAGAGAATATCTCAACAGTCACTTAATATTTAAAGGGACTCTCCAGTGCCAGGAAAACAATCAGTTTTCCTGGCACTGCAGGTACCCTCTCCCTCCCACCTCCCAATCCCCGGTTGCTGAAGGGGTGAAAACCCCTTCAGTCACTTACCTGAGACCCCCGTCGATGTCCCTCGGCGGTGGTTTTCGGGTCGCCGCCGCTCCTCCCAGTCATTACATTGGACTGTGGACAAGTCTGATCCGGGCTGCAGAGACCTAATGCACATGCGCTGCAATGCCGCGCATGCGCATTAGAGCTCTCCATAGGAAAGCATTGAAAATGCTTTTCAATGCTTTCCTATGGGGAATTGAGAGACGCTGGAGGTCCTCACACAGCGTGAGGACGTCCAGCGACGCTCTAGCACAGGTTTTCAGTGCTATGGACAAGGAAGTGCCCTCTAGTGGCTGTCTAGTAGCTGTCTAGTAGACAGCCACTAGAGGTGGAGTTAACCATGCAAGGTAATTATTGCAGTTTATAAAAAAACTGCAATAATTACACTTGCAGGGTTAAGAGTATTGGGAGTTGGCACCCAGACCACTCCAATGGGCAGAAGTGGTCTGGGTGCCTGGAGTGTTCCTTTAAATAAATATATATATTCCCATTGTGACATATGGTGCTAGGCAGAGTGAATTAAGGATTTCATTGACATAATAAAGTGGAGTATTACATTTTAACACAAATAGCATGTGGGAGAAAGCAGGAGATAGTATTTCTCATTAAACAGCAAGTTGCAATGTCAACATTTCGACTAAAATAGCTGTGTTGGAGATAATGATCAATTCGGCCATATCAGAGATTTTTCCCACCTCTGCTATGTTGGCCCAAACTATGCAATCCAATTGTCGGCCTAAACGAGGACATATTTTCCTTCCTAATGCTATCGTGTTCCTTTTAGCTAAATCTTTAAAATAAACCTGTTATCCATAGATTCCTGGATAAGGACATCCCCTTTAGTCAGACAATTATTTTCTTCTATTTTTCGTCAAGAAGGGCTCTCATTAACCTCTTTGTCAACATTTCTTGACTATTTGATCTTTTATCCACTTTGAATATTTGTAAACTGGCCTTTACTATCCTTATATCTCTGCATCTCATATGTCCGTTTTCCATTGTAGTTGGACCACATCTTTTTGTGTCTGTGTTATATTAGGTTTTATGATAAACTTTACTTATTTTAATTTAATCAGCAAATTTAGTCTTTTTTTATATAATTGTCACAGTGTCTGTCTTGAATTGACATTCAGGTATGTGTCGAGTTATTGCAATGCGTTCTTTTTCAATGCGAGTTTGGATCTCGGTATATTGAGACATGCTACCTTCACCACCCTAGTGACAATTTGGATGGTGGCCACTATCCCAGGATGTCCTTTCATAATCCCCAGGTCATGCAGTTCTTTGGCCTTTCATAGTCTTCTGTACTCAAGAGTTCATTTATACCATGTTTTGGTTATTCTGGTTTTGACCGGACTATTCTGCTCTCTGCAATCCTTTGACATTTGCTTTTTTTTGTTGATCCTTTAGCATCCTTTGATCTTGGTCTTCTCTTTCAATTCCCTTTACCAGGTGATTTTTCTTGGCTTCTGCATGTAGTCTGACGACCTCTAAAAACAGGAAATATGTTGCTATCATGTTTATCCTTTTTCTAGTAGCATTTAAACGTGTCCTTAGCTTTTATTTTTGGGTGTCTTACCTTGACAATAATAACCTACACATAAATACATACAGATATACTTTATTTACTATAGTGAGAATTCAAAGTGAATTTCAAATTTAATGCTTAAGTAGCTGAACTGAAAACATAGCTTTCTGGATTTTTTTTTCCCAAAAATTTGAAATTTACTTTGAATTGACATGGAATTCTCAATTTAGTACATAACTCTGTTGGTGTACACAACATATAGAAACCCAGCCTCTCACCCTATGACAGTTACGAGGTTGTCACAGTGTATATTCCTGAATATATATATATATATTTTTTCTGGGATTATAAATTTCCACCTTTACAATGACCTCTGTTCTCTATCTACCTCACTTTTCCTTAAAAAAAGAAATATAATGGTTATATTTTTACTTACCTTATTTCCAGCAAAGCAATATCGTCATTGCAACAGCCTAATACACCACCCACGACATCACTCCGAATTCACTTCCTCTCCATCTTCTTGCCCAATCCAATGGTTCTCCTAGATTAGCATTGAATCCAATGCTTCCCTATGATGAACATTTGATGACGTTCAACATTAAACATCACATAACTGAGTCAAACTCTTTTGTTGCAGTGGAAAAACTCACTGGTGGCTTTCAGGAAGATGTTTAGACCTGCAATAAAAACCTTGCCTTCTCTCCAAAACAACTGCAGGAGTGAAACATCAGGACCATGCACCCAGACCACTTCACTGAGATTGTTTTCTGGGTGCCTGTAGTAGTCCTTTGAAAGACTACAATAGACATTTAAAGTTACATCAAGGTTAACATCTTCACTGCCAGGAGCGGTCCGTATCTTGCTACCATTTTTTTTTCATCATTAAAATCGAGGTAAAGAAGTTTAGGCATAGGAAGTCTATTGAGCTATATGATTATTTATTTTTGGGGAGGGCAGGGGGCAGACAGATGAGGGCTTTAGTGGTACAACATAACCCTACCTAAGGTCACCTCGTAGAGCTATGGATAAATCCTGTAAGTATTGTATTTGCATCTGATTACCTTTTCAGATAATAACATAGTGAGTGCTGTAGAACAAATTCTCATGTTTAAACTTCAGCTCTTTTCCTTAAATTTAATTGAACATGAGACTTGTCAGATTGTTTCTATGTTTTGTTTTGGTCCTTTACTCATACCAACAGCAAAAGAACCCATTATGCCTGCTCGCAGCTGCAGTGACTGTGCCAGATAGCTTTTGTAATGTTCTGATATCAGATTGCTCGAGAGATCTTGTTGACATTTTAACATCAACAATGTCTAGACATAAATGAAAACACATTACTAATGATAAAATCATAATGAAACATATCCTTCCTACTGGATTAAACCTAAAGCATAAGAAACATTTTATATATGGGTTGTTGACCTACCTATCAAGCAGTGTGATGACCACAAATGAAAGAGAAAACTATATACAGTCTTGGTCTCCTTACTGTTATATAGCAGTTTTTTGTACAACCTATTACAGATTGTAGAGAGCATCCTTTAACTTTGTATTTTCTATGCTAGTAACAACATAAGTCCCCTATAATTCACCCCTCGTGTCCAGTTGATCGCCAAATCCTGCCGCTTCCATCTCAAAAACCTAGCATCTTCCCCTATTTAACGCCTGATGTGACTAAGGTACGTGTCCATACCACAGCTATCCACTCTCACCTTGACTACTGCAATTCACTTCTCAGTGGTCTTACGTGCTCCCAACTTGCCCTTTTACAGTCTATAACGAATGCGGTGGCGAAGCTCATCTTCTTGTCCACCTGCACCTACCATGCCTCCCTCCTCTGTCAGTCCCTACATTAGCTTCCTGTAAGCTATACAGCTCAATTTAAAATTCTGGTTCTTGCTTACAAATCTCTACGTAATGCTTCTCAAACCTACCTATTCTCCCTAATACACAAGTATATCAAATCTAGGCCCCTACACTCTGCCGAAGACCTACGTATAAATTCTGTTCTTCCACCTCTGATGCTCACCTTGAAGACTTCTCTAAGGCTGTACCGTTCCTGTGGAACTCGCTTCCCTGCTACATTAGACTTTAACCCAGTCTCCATTCCTTAAAAAAATCATTGAAAACTCACCTTTTCAGGAAAGAATATCAATTAAACTGTTAGTAGCTTAGCCCCTGCTCTCTGATTCCTCTCCTACAACTGTCATATGGTGAATACTACCCTTACCTTTTGTGTCACTTTACCCCACTCCCTCTAGCATGTAACCTCATTGAGAAGAGCTCTCAATACCTCTGTTCCTGTGCGTCCAACTCATCTGGTTACAATTAAGTGTTTGTTCGTCCACTCATTGTATAGTGCTGCAGAATTTGTTGGCGCCTTATAAATAATAGTAATAAGTACTGTATCTATGCACTTGAGTATAACTGTCTTTAAAATTACAATATCTAAACATAATCTTTAATATAATACTTCTGTTTTTTAAGCCATGCATATTGAAATTTTTGAAGATATCACATGCCTATTATTTCCACTCCCTCTTTCTGACAGCCATCTTCATGCACCCTGGGTCATCCTCACTATTTTGTCCATTGTTTTTTAAAATAGTGTGATTTGTCCTCCTGCTACATATTTTTGTAAGGTGATCTTGAAAAACAAGACTGTTGCAGTATTGCAAAATAGACGCTGATTAGTTAAAGGTTATTTTTGAGCATATAATAATAAATGTTTAATAACCGCTTGAAGCTTGGCATTTAATCTATTACAGCTCTACAGTCAATGTATTCATAGTACACAGACCCATTGTTTATAAACCACTTCAACACTGTACACTTTTAACCATGCCTATTTACACTGCAAATAAAGCCAACATAGGACCCTGGACACGAAGTACAGTAAATCTTCCATGTATAATAATAATAATAATTTTCTTCCACCAATAGTAAAAACATATAAAAGAAAGGCATGGAATTGTATGCACACTAACAATTGGAACAATTAAACCTAAAGTAAGAACCATCCCATGCTGTGACTCTGAAAAGCCAGGAGTCTTGGATTTAGCATGTGTAGAAAAATATTCTTGTGATTCCATTTGTCAGCCAAAGGTGCAAAACTGTTTCTCAAACATGAAATAGCATGGCTTCAATCACTGCTGCTGCTCTTCTAATGGCTAAATCCAAAAGGATTTCAGAACTTTTTTGTATTACTTTTATTTAAGTATCATTGTATTTGGTGTCTTTGTGGCGGTTGTGTGTTTGAGTTCCTTTTAAAGTCTTGACAGCTTGATAATCTGAAGTTGCCCTTTAATTATGAAATATTGCCCAAATTTTTCTGCCTTTACGTCTGAACCTTTGCTAATGTTTGTTCCTTTTCTGGTGTGCATTTGTATGTTTGCTAGAAACGTACAAGCAAGCTCTGTGCTATATGTGCCAACATTGGAGATACCTGTAATATCCTTGTGATGTTTGATTTCTAATTATTCTAATTGAACTAATTACTTTGATGGAACCTCTTGGTGACCAGGAAAACACATTAAGGTCTTTAAACTTCTAGTACAGTTACGTCAAATTCCCTTACACTTCTATTTTAATAAGTATGGTTATTAAGAAAAAAATGCATTTGGTGTGATTAACATTAAAGTAAATATCTAGTTAGTGACGCAAGGAAATTTTCCAAAATTCAACGCGTACGTGTAAGTTAGATTTCCTGAGCCACTTTTTATGTTTGCGTATTCTTGTTGTAATTCAAGTCATCTAAATTCCCATATTAAGCAAGTGCCCCATCAGGGTCAAATATATAAAACACAACACATTCTTCCAATACCTTCTTTTATCAGTGCTATGTGTGCACTTTATATTGTACATAATCAACTGTTTTGGAAGGATCAGCTGTGTTAACATCTTCTTAGAAAAGACTGTTATACAATGTGCCCACTGTCTATTGTATTTGGTTACACACATTGCAGCAATCAAGTCATAAAAATGTCTTAACAAAATACATTTTATTTGTTCTTGACCCATGCGTTACTTACTTACCTAACACAGAATACAATTATTGAAAATGTACCCGGAACTCGTCTTTCAGATGTATAATGGCTCGAAGCTTTTTATAAATTCCAGTAAAATATAAGAAAGATATGATGTGTACATTTTCTAATGCATACCATATACCATGTTTACTCTGTAAATGGAAAAATGTGGAGAACAGACAAGGGAATTACAAGGTTTAGGCAAAAAAGCAGAGCTGAAAAAAAGGTTAGGTTATAAAATAGTTCTAGGCTTTTTAAGCATGATAAAAAAGAAACCAAAAAAAGACTAAAATGCTTCATACTTCCCTCATTATATCATTATACCTAGAAAGAAAGAAACCATGTTTTCATGTCTACAATAAAGGGATCCATCTGTAGGTCAGTTTAAAAGAAAGGGTATAGGCATAGTTTTACATATCTTGTATATTAAAATACTTTTCTTTATAGCATTCATGAGTAATAGTTTTCCTATTGTGTTACTGAACTGTAGCAGCATATTGTTAGATACATTTAATAAGCTCCACATTCTGGTAGCAAGCCTATTCTGGACAGGTACCATGTTTCCCGTCTAACGTTAAATTTGCTGTATCTGGTTGTTATCATGTCTTTGGCTGATGATTAAAGATACTGAGATCACTTGACTAGATACACCAAAAACATTCCTCAGCTCTTTAATCACTTAAACGACTAGACATTCATCAGTAAATTTGTTCATGCATGAATTATAGAATTCTAACATTTTTAACATGCAACACAACCCTTCGTATTAAAAAAAAAAAAAAAAATACTGTGACCCAACATGTTAAATACATTTTAGTGCTGTTTTTGCCATACATGTTAGAAGAAAGTGAAAATGTTGAGGAGAAAAAAAAAAATTGGGGCCATATGTATTTATTGACCCAGCTGGGACAAAATCCTTTAAGCCTGCTTTCGTTTGGAAATGGGAACACTTTTTCTTGTTGTAATAAAAACATTCTTAGTCAATAAAGGCATTCCTGAACTGGAGTACTTTACACGTTTATAAGTTAGGTACTTGACAAATGCTGATAATACTGCTTGCACACTTATAAGTCCTTTAGACTTTTTGCTACTTACGTTTTGTAAAATTATGCAACCCCTCCACTTCACGTGTCATTTAGTCTGTAGACACTCATATTAAAGCTCAAAGGAGAGCGCAATAAAACCCAGATGAGTCCAGTATTGCTTTGTAGAAAGTTAAACTGCATCCGCTTGTGTCTTAACTAAACCAGCTCTGGAGACCTTTTGAAATAAAAGGTCTCAGCGTATTTGTCACAATTATAATGTTAGCTGGAGTACAGGGCATGTAAAACATATATCCTAAGCAACCTGTTTTATTTCAAGTGTATGCATACTTCATACAGATTGCATAAGAAAATATTTAAAAAAGCATGGTCAACAAAAAAAAAAAACAGTAATTGGGTAACCTTACCCAGGACATGCATAACTTAATAATGGTGCTGCTGGAATTACCAAAATTAATGCAAAATACACCGGAAGTGTTCAGCAGAATGTATAGCTTTCTATTGATCTTTTCGATACACCTTCATATCGTTGTTTAAATACATATTAATATACGCATTAAATATGTAAATTGTGGACTAAAATAAAAAAAGGTTCATTAGAAACCTAGCCACTGATTGTTAGCTATGTTAAAATTGTAATTAAGTCATTTATCATATCTGATCTGGAATAATGCACATATTATTTAAGTACAAATGCACAACTAGACTGCTGGTAAAAACAAACAAAAACTGTTATTGTTTCAAGTGAATATCATGTGTGAAGTCTTTAGAATGGAGAGAGTGAACCTTGTAGGCGAAAGTATTTACTTCTGAACAAAGGGTAAGAACAAAGCAAGGTGAAAGTGAAAACCACCATGTTTTATTTAAAATTGGAAAGTTTTTTTTCCCAAGCAGGTTCTACTTCCCCAAAAAATGAACAAAAGTAACTTGGAAAAAATAAATGCACATAACCACAGAGGAAGTAAACAAAAGTGAGAATAATGGTGATTTAGTCTTAGTCACTGCCCTCCGTTCTTCAGAACTTGCTGGAAGTTGCTGGTGAAAATGGAGTGAAATGGATAAAGTGTGTGAAGCCTCTCAGATCTTGTTGGAAATTGGTAGGGAAATGGAGGTTGTTGTGTTAAGTGGGTATGGTGTGTGAAGCCTCTCATAGTTTGCTGGAATATGTTTATTTTGCTGTCCATCAAAGGACTTATATGTCATACTGAGCCTTCACAACTATTATTTCTCAGAAGCCACCATGTTATTGCTTTTAATCGAGAAAACAATTTTTACAATAAACTCCCGCAAATAGAAAAAAAAGTCTGCATGCTTTCACACAAAGTTATTGCCATTGTAAGGCTGCCTCAACTTCAAGAGGTAACGTTACCCAGTGAAATAAAATCTAAACTATTTAATTGTCTGTAACCTGCTCTTACTTCTGGGAAACTCTCTGAAACGTATAAATAACCATGTGTAGATTAAACAGATCTGATTTGTCCCAAATGCAATGAAAATGCTAACCCTTCTTTGAAAAGAGTTACTCGTATCAGCAAAGACACATTTGACAAATAAGTAAATACAAACTAGACAGAGTGGAGGGTTTACTCTATCACCATGATGCAACATGGTGATTGTTCATCATCTTATACTTCATGAACAAAATGTGAAGTCAAATAAAAAAGCAGGGACCTATAAGGCTATCTAAAGAACCAGGCAGATTCTGATGACCTGCCTACTTCACCCTACGATATGAATGGCTGTAGGCACATTGAATAGAACCCTTCTCATTTACCCTCCACACTGGGAAGCTTCATATTTTGTACCATTCGTATAGCTGGAGACAGTGGAGCAGTGAATTACATCTATCATATCATTGAAAAAGTCAGAATAATGGTGATTTAGTCAGTCACCAGTTCAGTGATTGAGGCAAATTGCTATAATATTGAATAGATTTTTTTTTAGAAGTCCATGATATAACATACTGTATGGGGGCTCAAAAACTGTCATTTCCTTTTACATTCATACATCTAGACAAGGTCAAGTGTATCCCTTCAGCTCTGTCTT
This sequence comes from Pelobates cultripes, assembly GCA_933207985.1. Lineage (NCBI taxonomy): Eukaryota > Metazoa > Chordata > Amphibia > Anura > Pelobatidae > Pelobates > Pelobates cultripes. The sequence continues at coordinate 109,868,673 of OW240917.1, read as the reverse complement.
CTTCAACAATGATTACTGCAACCGTGTGCAGCTATACATGTCCCTAACTTGTTATGTTCTCTCCAGTTCATCATGAACACCTCTGTTTGTTGTTGTTGAGCCTTAACATCGACAATATTGGAGAGTTACAAAGAACACTAGTGATGCGTTCTTAGACATAGACTTTGAAGATATGGTAGTCTACATAGGATGCAGACCATCCCCACATCAAATCTACATATGTGGTCAAGAATTGGAACTTTCAACTTGCCAATATCTAGTCCTAGGTAGAAATGGTTGAAAGCAGTAAAAATCTAAAAACAGTAAGCAATCAGTTTAGACATAGGTCCAGTAGCAATATGCCCTGGCAAAATACATACAGAGATAGGTGTCTGTCAGAGAAAAGACAACTTGCACGTATTCCCACCTTTTACCCCCAATGGTAAAGTTTCCCCATCACCCCTCACTTTCCACCAAATCTCAATTACAAATGTCAGAAATGCAAAATTGTTCTTGAATACCGTTTAAATGTACATATCACGTTCATGCAGGCACAGAAAATAAATTTGGTGTCGTTCATAACAGGATGACATCTGGTAAAGATCCATTTTGTATTTTGCAACACAGCAGAGAAAGTGCAACCAAACTTGAGATAAGCAGTTACAGGTTTGTCATCTTAGAGGAGTCAATTAAGTTGGATCAAATCTTCGTGCACACGTACAGATTCATGCCTGCATATATCATTCATAAATCAACTTGTAAAGTTTTTGACTCAACTGCATGAGAACAGAAAAAAAATAATTAAGCATCCAATCACCACCGGCATCAGCCCAAACAGCAGATAAGATCCAATGGTGTGAAACTAACCGCACAGACCAATGTCCTAGCCCTCATGAGAAATAATAATCTTTTAATCTTAGTTATTGAACAATTTACCAGCATAGCTTCTTGCCTTTCTCTATATGGAGGTCGATGTATGTCCACTGTTGTGTTAATGTGGCTAAATATACTGAGCCTTGTGATACACAAATGGGATATTTATATTTAAAACATTTCATAGTCAACCTGTATAGCAGTGATGGATTGCACCTAAACTGAAGAGGGTCTGCTGTGCTGGGGGATAAGATGGCTAGAAGATTGGAGGAGATTTTAAACTAGTAGTAGGGGGGAAGGGTCATAGCAATCTAGAAAATGGAGATAGGACAGAAAGGAGATGGGCTTTAGCTCAGTATAAGGGGGGGAGGGGCAAGATCAGAACAGAGTAGGTACGTAATATTGATAAAAATTCACAAAAAGTACAACTGACTCATGATATCAAATGTATACACAGCATACACTAAACAATATGATATACGCATTACAGAAATATGGTAGGATGAGACTGGGCACTTAACTTAAATGGGTACATGCTATTTAGAAAGGATAGGAACAAAAAGAACTGTGGTGAGGTATGTTTGTATGTCAACCATGAGTGAAAGTCAAATCTTAGGTATATGGAGTGTGACAAGGAAAATGTGGAAGTTTTATGGGTAGATATCTGCTTGGGGCACCACCTAATGTACATATTAATGAGGAAGAACAACTGTTAGAGCAAATTGGGAAAGCTGTCTAACATGTTAATTATTGGAGATTTTAATTACCCGGACATAAATTGGGATAGAGGGACTAGTACTTCAGCATGGGGGAATCAGGTTTTTGAATGTGTTAAATGACACCTTCATGTAACAACTGGTACAAGCACCTACTAGAAAGGAAGCTTATCTGGATCTTGTTATAACAAACAATGTTGATCTTTTGACCAACATTCAAGTAGGGGAGAATTTGGGAAATAGTGATCACAATATGGTAATTTTTTAAATAAACTCAAAAAAGGAAAAGCACGTGGGGTATAATAAAATGTGTAATTTGTAAAAAGCCAATTTCAATTAGATTAGGGCAGCTCTACAACATATTGAGTGGCATAAACTCCTTAGTAGAAAAAAAAAAAAAAAACGCTGAGGATAAATGGAAACTATTCAAACAAATATTAGAAAGGTACATTTCTCAGTATGTACCGTTGGGTAATAAATATAAAAGAAACAAATTGAAACCAATGTGGGTTAGTAGAGAAGTAAAACAAGAGATTAAAAATAAGAAAAGGGCATTTAAAGCATTTAAATCGGACAAGTCATAGGCATCCTCTGTAAGATATGAAGAAGCCAATAATGCTTGCAAAAAGGCAAATAATGTGGCTAAACTAGAAAATGATAAATAAATAGCCAAAGAATCCAAAACCAACCCTCCAAAAATATTAAAGTACATCAATTCTAAAAAAACAAATGAAAGTGTAGGTAAACTGGAAACAGAAATGGGTTTGTTAGTTAACGAAGACCAGGAAAAGGCAAAACATTTAAATAACAATTTTTCCTCAGTAGATATTAATGAGGATCCTATGGCAAGATATATGCAACTGATTGCTGCAAAAAGCTTGCATATAACTTGTGATTGGATGACTCGAGATAACGTGCTACAGTAGTTAAAGAAAATTAATGCAAATAAAGCTCCGGGGCCTGACTGTATTCCCCCACGAGTATTTAAGGAGCTAAGTGGGGAAATAAGTGAACCTCTGTATTTAATCTTTCAAGATTCTTTTGTTTCAGGTATTGTAACGGAGGATTGGATGAAGGCAGATGTCATTCCTATATTTAAAAAGGGTTCAAAATTCTTGCCTGGAAATTATAGACCTGTGAGCTTAACTTCTATTACTGGGAAAATATTTCTAGTTATTAAGGGATAATATTCAGGAATTCATTGGGAAGAACTTTGCTATTAGCAATAATCAGCATGGTTTTATGAAACATAAGTCATGTCAAACTAACCGAATTGCATTCTACTAAGAAGTAAGTAGAAGTATAGATCATGGTGTTGCAGTGGATGTGATCTATTTGGATTTTGCCAAGGCATTTGATACGGTTCCTCACAATAGGTTAGTCTTCAAACTAAAAGAAATTGGTCTAGATGAATATTCTTGTTCTTGGGTAGAACATTGGCTTAAGGATAGAGTAAAATGAGTTATCAATAATAGTAAATGTTCAAGCTGGAGAACAGGGGTAAGAGGTGTGTTCCTCAGGGTTCTGTTTTGGGACGCTTCTATTTAACATATTTCTAAATGGTCTTGAAATAGGCATTGAAATCCATGTTTTAGTGTTTGCAGATGCCACAAACTTTGTAAAGTAATAAAATGTGAGCAGGATATTGATTTGCTGCAGAGGGATTTAGATAGATTGGAGGACTGGGCAATAAAATGGCAGATTAAATTTAATATAGAGAAATGCAAAGTTTTGCACTTCGCGGTCAAGAATGCACAAGCAACTTACACCCTAAATGGTCCTAAATAAGAGGTAACCACACACGAGAAAGATTTAGGAATTGTTATAGACAACAAATTAGGCAGCAATATGCAATGTCAATCTGCTGTTGCTAAGGCCAGTAAGGTTTTGTTATGTATAAATAGGGGCATAAATTCTCGGGATGAAAATATAATTTTGCCCCTTTATAAATCGCTGGTAAGATCACACCTTGAATATGCTGTGCAATTTTGGGCACCTGTTCTAAAGAAGGATATCATGGCACTAGAAAAAGTGCAAAGACGAGCTACAAAATTGATAAAAGGAATGGAGCATTTTACTTATGAAGAAAGGTTAAAATATTTAAATCTCTTTATGTTTGGAAAAACGTCACCTCAGAGGGTATATGATAATATTATACAAATATATTCAGGGCCTGTACAAACCATTATTTGGAAATCTATTCATAAACAGGGCTATACATAGGACATGAGGTCACGCATTTAGGCTGGAAGAAAGGAGATTTAATCTAAGGCAGAAAAAAAGTTTTTTTTACAGTAAGAACTAAAAGGATCTAGAATTCTCTGCCTGAAAAGGTGGTTTTATCAGTCCATACAGATGTTTAGAGAGCAAAAAACCCAATGTGAGGAAGACTGAACTTAATGGATGCAAGTCTTTTTTCAGCTATTTACCTATGCAACAATACCTCTATTATAGTAATATAGGGGTCCAATAGATCACCCATAAGCTTTTTATTTATTTATGTAAACCTTTATAACATGCCAGCTGGCATGAGGGTAAATAATGGGCAAATAGTATTTCAAATTATAATTCACTTGCAAAAAGTAATTGAACGATCATTTGTGAATGTGTATCCTACTGGATCGGTTGATATTTGGTCACCTGTGATCATTGATAAATGTCCAATTTCTGTGCTTTATATTGGTTCGCATGTGGAAATTACAGATTTTCTGAATGCTTCCAAATGAATGATACATAAAATGGTCAAACTGTCTAATCCCGACCACACTTGGCTTTAGTAAATCTGCGAATTGCCAATGCAATCAGAATTTGGTTATTTTCACCAGGTTTTGATAGTTTGCCAAATTTCGGGTGTTCAGTGAAAAACCCTGAAATTATCTGGAAAAATCGTGCTTCAATTGACAGATGTAGAGATTGTTTTACTGCACCTTCTTTTTACCTTCTATGGGTCAGTTGTCACTTGATCTGTGAATAAAATGAGCATTTACTGGCTGTCTTTGAACCATCAATCTTCTTTTGTTTTCCACCTCTTGTTTGGACAGGAGACACAGCCAAGATTCTAGCGTGGGTTGGTTCAAAAATCAGAATTTTGGCCAGTCACCGAATGCCCCAAATCTGGAAAAGCTGTAGTATGGAATGAAACAAATCTGCAAGGCTACTGTGTGTGCAGCAGTGTCCTGATGGGGAGAGGATGGAATGTGATATCACTTCCACCGCTCCAGTACAAGTTCCACTCAAAAGGAGGAAATTGTAGAGAAAGCAGTGGTAGGTAGGCACATTGCTTGCCACTGTACCTGCAGTAGGCCACAAAGAGCAGGGGGTGAATCTGGGGTGGTGCCAGTCAGATCAATCAGCACTAGATTGAAAACAAAATCTTAAATGGTTGGGAATTTAATAACTGGACAGGCTCAGAAAGTCTGGGACAGGTTATAAAAGGAGGGCCTCCAAATGCTTTATACAAGAGATCTAGAGCTTTTACATATGCTCCTAATGAAATAATTAAATTTTTTTTTTTTGGGGGGGGCGGGAGGGGGAGTGTGGAGGAGCAGTGGAGTGTCCATTTAATGCAGTAACAAAATGGCAAGTGTATGGGACATGTAGAGTGATGGATAGGAGTACCATGCCACTTCTTCACACCTGCCGCCTTGCTTTTAAATAATCTGTTTTCATCCCTCTATTTCCCCTAGGTTGTTTTTTTTTGTCTGATAATTTTTTAATTTACAATAGTTATTTAATTATAAGTGAAGTAAAGTAGGGACTGCCTTTTCACATGTACATATAGAGTGTGATATTGAATTTTTGAAATCTACAATGTTTTTCCATATGGCATAGGTGCACTCAGAAGAACCAAACATGTAATACATGGTATTTACCAAACTCTTAAAAAATAAAAAAATAAAAAAATGCTCAGCAAATATATTTTTACCTAATGTTCTCTGACATTTTTAGTATGTTGATGTCAAAAAGGTGCACATGTATATGCTCTGAAACCATAACGGGTGGAAATTCTGCATCACCGTATCTATAGCCAAGTGACTAACTTAATGCATAGGTTACTTATTATGCAGTATATGAAGTGAAACTTGACAACCACTTATAATAGGTCAAAGTTGCTCAAACATTCTGTATTTCTCCATGACTCGAGGGTAGAGAATAAAGTTATGACATTTGCATACACCACACATTTCTACATAATTTGTATTAATATTTTAGTGATCGGTAACACCATCTCGATTTGGATCTAAAGTAAACCAGCTGGAGGTATGAAAAGGAATGTTAAAATGAATTATATTATACTGAATTGTGCCCTAATACAGTTATTTTGTATCAAGGTCATTTCTCAATGTATTGTGGTAGGTTTTAATGCATCTGCCTCGTGGGCCAACAATAAGTCACAAAACAGGATTGTTTTTTTTTGTTTTTTCTTGTCATGATTATAATATTTATAACTTTTACTATGTATTTTTTGGAAACACTCCAACAGATGACAACAATGACTCCTATTTCAAAGCGATCTGTGTGAAATATTTAACAAAAAATGTGAAGGCAGCTGTAAATTTAAAGATCTTATGGCCAAGCATACATAATACTTATTCTTTTTCTATATACCTTGACTCAGTCAGAGGGGTTTCATCAATTAAATCTAAATTGTAGCAAATTGAAATCTGAACATCAAATTCAGGCGAAATAGCCAAGCTATTACTCTAACTAAGGCCTTGATTTAATATTAACTGGTAAGCTTTTCAAATAATGATTTAAAAAAAAAATAAAAAAAAATTTGGATAAACTTTGAAAACATTACCAAGCAAAATCTGCTGATATCTCATTTAAAAAAAGGAATGATCCAGCTTAAGAATCTAACAAAATGATAGAGGCAGAAAAGAGCTAGTTTCCTATAATGTGTACATAGCATGAATTGAGTGAACTCTTCTGTCTAGACAAGGTTCCAAAAGGTTCTCCAATTTCCTTCTAAACCTAAAGTTCTCAAGCATGCTGTCAGTGTGTTGATTAGCAGACTAATCCCTGCCAATTAACAGTGCAGTTTATGTAATGCCTATTTCAACACCTAAAATTGATACAGACTAGCAATACCACCCTTCATTTCCAAACAATATTCTCATTTTTATCTGCAGAGTCAAGATGTTGACATATTTTATACTTGTACTTGCAATACACAAATACACACTTAGTCACACACTTTACACAATGATAAACATACTCTATTTATTTTGGGCACCGTAAACGGACATGCCACAGTTTTAAGCCTTATGGTTATTTGAAGCTGGACAATGACTTGATAACATAGTTGCATAGCTGAAAAGAGACTTGCGTCCATCAAGTTCAGTCTTCCTCACATTTGTTTTTTGCTGTTGATCCAAAAGAAGGCAAAAAACTGAGTTTGAAGCACAATTTTGCAACAAGCTAGGAAAAAAATTCCTTCTTGACCCCAGAATGGCAGTCAGATTTATCCTTGGATCAAGCAGTTATTACCCTACATTGAAAGATTATATCCTTGAATATTCTGTTTTTGCAAGTATGCATCTAGTAGCTGTTTGAACATCTGTATGGACTCTGATAAAACCACTTCTTCAGGCAGAGAATTCCACATCCTGATTGTTCTTACAGTAAAAAAACCTTTCCTTTGCCTTAGACGAAATCTTCTTTCTTCCAGTCTAAACGCATAGCCTCGTGTCCTATGTAAAGTCCGGTTTGTGAATAGATTTCCACACAATAGTTTGTATTGGCCCCGAATATATTTGTATAATGTTATCATATCCCCTCTCAGGCGACGTTTTTCTAAACTAAATAGGTTTAAATTTGTTAACCTTTCTTCATATTTGATATGTTCCATTCCTTTTATTAATTTTGTAGCCTGCCTCTGCACTTTTTCTAGTGCCATAAAATCCTTCTTTAGAACAGGTGCCCAAAATTGCACAGCATATTCAATATGTGGTCTTACCAGCAATTTATAAAGAGGCAAAATGATATTCTCGTCCTGAGAATGAATGTCCTTTTTCATGCATGACAATACCTAACTGGCCTTGGCCACTGCTGATTGACATTGCACATTGTTGCATAGTTTGTTGTCTATAACAATTCCCAAGTCCTTTTCGTGTGTTGTTATCCCTAATTCGCTTCCATTAAGGGTATACTGCTTGTGTATTCTTTACGCCAAAGTGCATAACTTTGCATTTTTCAACATTAAATTCCATCTACCATTTGAGTGCCCAGTCTATCTAAATCCCTCTGCAGCAAAGTACTATTTTGCTCACATTGTCTTATTTTAAAAAGTTTTGTGTCATCTGCAAACACTGAAACATGACTTTCAATGCTGTCTTCAGATCATTTATAAACATGTTAAATAGAAGGGGTCCCAGAACAGACCCCTGAGGGTCACCACTTGCCATCTATGTCCAGCTTGAAAATTTACCATTAATGACAACTCTTTGTACTCTATTTTTAAGCCAATGTTCTTCCCAAGAACAAGCATTTTCATCTAGACCGATTTCCTTGAGTTTGAACACTAATCTATTGTGTGGAACTGTATCAAATGCCTTGGCAAAATCCAAATAGATCACATCCACTGCAACACCCTGATCTATACTTCTACTTACTTCTTCGTAGAACGCAATCAAGTTAGTTTGACATGACCTGTGCTTCATAAAACCATGCTGATTTTTGCTGATAACCATGTTCTTCTCAAGGAATTCTTGAATATTATCCCTTAATAACCTTTCAAATATTTTACCAGCCACAGAAGTTAAGCTCACAGGTCTATAATTTCCAGGCAAGGATTTTGAACCCTTTTTGAATATAGGAACCACATCTGCCTTCCTCCAATCCTCCGGAACACTTCCTGAAAGAAAAGAATATTGAAAGATTAAAAACAGAGGTTCACTTATTTCTACACTTAGTTCCTTAAGTACACGTGGATGGATACCGTCAGGCCCTGGAGCTTTGTTTATATTAACTTTCTTTAGTTGCTGCAGCACCTTGTCTTGAGTTAACCAATTACAATTATTCTGCAAGTTTTTAATAGCAATCATTTTCACATCTATTTCCATGGGTTCTTCCTTAATATATACGGAGCAGAAATAGTTATTTACAATTCCTGCCTTTTCCTGGTCTTCATTAACTAACACCCCCGTTTCAGTTTGTAGTGTACCTACACTTTCATTTTTATTTTTATTTTTAGAATTTATGTACTTAACAAATGCTTTGGGGTTGGTTTTGCTCTCTTTAGCTATCATTTTTTCAATTTGAAGTTTAGCAAGTCTAATTGCCTTTTTGCACGCATTATTTGCTTCCTTATATCTTTTATAAGATGCATCTGATTTGTCAGATTTAAATGCCCTTTTCCTTTTTTTAATCTCTTGTTTTACTTCTCTACTAAGCCACATTGGTTTTAATTTGTTTATTTTATATTTATTTCCTAATGGTACATACTGAGAAATGTACCTTTCTAATATTTGTTTGAAGATGATCCATTTATCCTCTGTGTTCTTTTCACTAAAGAGTCTATGCCAGTCAATATATTGTAAAGCTGCCCTTAACTTATTGAAATTGGCCTTTTTAAAATTATATGTTTTAGTATACCCCATGAGCTTTTGTTTTTTTGAGTTTATTTCAAAGGACACTATATTGTGATCACTATTTCCCAAGTGCTCATCTACTTGAATGTTGGTAAAAAGATCAACGTTGTTTGATAAAACCAGGAAAAGACATGCAAGGTTTGAAACTGTGGTGACCAAAATAATAGTGATCCTGGAGTATGTTTGCTATTGTGAAAAGAGTCTCCAGTGTAACTCCAGTCCATGGTCATTGGTTGAGTTTATTACTTCACACATACAGCATGAAAACCAGTGGCGATACTACTGTGACTGCACCAGGGCCAGCCAGCTCAGGGGGCCCATCGAGTGGCCCATGCACTTTTAGCCAATCGATGGACAACTTTGACCAGGGGCCTGGTCAGGCACTATGACCCTTTAACAGTGTAACCAGACCCCTGGTCTGTGAGAAGCCATGGTATTGAGAAGAAGTGAGTACAAGTCACTTTCTCACAGCCTACCAACAAGCTGCACGGGAGAGCAAGATGGGGAGGACCAGAGAGGAGGGAGTCTGAGAGCCAGGACCAGAGGAATAAAGGCCTAGCCCAGACTCCCATCACACTCAGACAGACTCCATTAGACCCCAGGAAAGCCTTCCTCTAGCACCAAAAAGGTATAGAAGCAGGGGGTGGTTAAATATATGTAATGTAATCATTAAGTGTATATGTGTGTGTGCTATCTTAACTGTGTGCATGTGTTATCTGTGTATATGTTGTGTGTCTATATCTGTATATGTGTGTTAGTGTATGCCCCTGGGTATGTGTGTGTCTGTGCATCTGCATGTGTGTCTTTGTATCTGCACGTATGTCAATGTGTCTGTGCATTAGTGTGCCTGTGTATCTGCATGTGTCAGTGTGTGTGTCTGTGTGTGTCTAAGTATCTGCATGTCCATACCTATGTATCTACATGTGTGTGAGTGTGTATCTGGAAGTATCACACTGTGTATGTGTATCAGTGTGTAACAGTGTGTGGCAGTATATACATCTCCGCATTCAAACTCCTACATTAGACACAAATACATTCCTACATTCAAAGGCAAACACTACACACTAGTAAACCACTGCTATTAAATGGCCACAGTACATAAAAATACACAACACTACACTACACACTAATACACACTTACATTCAAACATACAAATGATGCTCAGTGCCAAGTACAACCCTGGAAGGATGGGCAAATGATAGAGCCCCAGCTGGCAAAGCATTGTAGGAGTTGGTTCACAGACCAGGATCTACCTTTTCCTTTCCTTTCCTTGCGATAGGGGACACAAAACAAATTCTTACACCAGGGCCCTCTCTACTGTAGTTCCGCCACTGATGAAAACACAATATCACTCTACAAAAGAATACACCTAAATACTACAAAAATACAATCCTGGATTTAGATACAGTCTGTTTAAATTTAGATGTTTTATTAGCACAACAGCACCATGTAGAAGTCATGGCAGGTCACACATATGAAGCTAGGTAATTAAGAATCGTTAGGCAGAGCTTTGCAAAATAGATAGAAAAACCAGAGAGAGAGAGGAAGTGGGGCAAGATAATAATGCAAGTAATGCATCTCCATAAATCATTTCTCATACAGGTTTCTTTTTGTTTGGCCTGTAATGCCACTGTGATTGGTAATTTACTCATTCAGTTTGCACCATCTTTATACAGTGCTGCTTGTCTTCTACCAGTCAGATGGTTCTGGCATCTCTTGAAGTTGGTTAAGCCATTGTACTTCCTTGCGTGCATCTGCAGAGTTCCCCACTAATTCTTGTTTATGATTAGTCTAGCTGATAGGATTATTCTTATATTAGCACATGTGGCCACTTCTAGATTTACAATCTGATTTGTCTCCATTCCAGTCTGCATCTGTATCTGCATATCCTATTAGTCTGTTATCTATGACAGCTGATAACTTTACTTTGAGGTGAACAAACCCTTTGAGATATCCTACTGCTCTCTTGGGTGCAGTCCAGTCTTTTTGACTGAGAGGGTTCACTTTTCTGCACTATATTCCAACTGGAGATGCAATGTCAGCTCTGCAACTTGTACCTACGTACAAAAGTTGTCTTTTTGCTGCACAGAATCATGCCATCCACATCAGCTAGTAGATAACCCATCTTCCATTCCTTTGTCTGGTAAATAGACTCAGGTCTGCTTTATTCTGAGTGATTTATTCTATGAGCATTTCCTATATCTTCTCATTGCACACTCTCACAGCTAGTTTGAGCCCATTTACTGCTTTCTTTAGCTTGCATAATAGACTTTTATTTGTTTCAAATCCTTTAGGTTCTATCATGTAAAGTTCCTTGTCTATTTTAACAGTCACAAAAGCTGACTTTATATCTAGCTGTATACAAAGGGGATGCCTTCTGTCTGGCCACTTCACAAGCAGCTCCTATAAACAGTTTGTTTTTCTTGTTGCCCAACATAGAATGTGATGGCAGATATGAATCATTCCGTCCATCTAGCATGCCCAATTTTCTGTCACTTGTGGCTTGTTCCCCTTCTTTAAAAGAAGCATCACATTTAATTCTCCTGTTTCTGGATTCAGGATTTTGTAGCCCTTATGTACTGTCATATACAATCATGATGGCTATCTCAGTTCTGTTTTTTAAAATCGGACCTTTTATGAGCTCAAACGAATGCATACACTTTGCATTGAAATGCTCTGTGTTTAACATTCGGGGTTCTGTCAAACCAAAGATCAAATGGAGTTCTATTTGTAGCTTTTGTAGGTATTCTGTTTTGTAGATATCTAACCATATGTTTCTTTCTGTGGGTAAAATGCATGAATGTTTTACTAGTGTTTTATGTTACACTGTTGGTTTTATTATTTTGTTTACTAATAAATACTAGCTTTTATTGGATTTTGGACCCTCCTTTGTATCCTTGAGAATTTTATCAAGAGAACCCTGCACCTCATATTCCTTGGTGGGAAACATACCATCTATTCTTCATTATTGAGACATGCTACACTAGGATCCTCTTTTTTTCCCCTGTGTTCTTCTTCTATGCAAGGGATCTACTGACGGGTAAAGAGTCGTTCTTGGGTTTGGTGTCGCCAGAAGTACACATCCGCTTTTGTGATCTGAGCCTATCCTAGAGGGCTCAGAGTCATGTGAGTGAATTCATATAGACCACTTTACTATTATACCTATTTTGTGACGTTATTTGCACCATCTTTCTCCTTTTGTATTTATATTTGTTCTAGACACGCTATCTTTGAAGTTTGCGTATACATTTGTATATATACCTATATGGGTGAGTGTATTACAATTTGAGCGCTCCACTTGCACACCAGGGGTGGTTTTCTGCTAATTCCTCACTGAGTGTCCACTTTATATACCATCTATGCTGTTTAGGATTGAGAAATACCTAATTTGCTCTTCTTTTGTGAGTATACCTCTTTTTTTTTCTTTCTTTTTTTCAATCTTGCTGTGATATTGGGCTTACAAATAAAGATTCTCTGCAAATTCAAAGCAAGAGTCATGGTGAACTAAGAGAAGCCCCTGAACCGACTTGGACTCCTCACTGTTCCTGTTTATTAGTTTAATAACACGGTCATTCATGAGGTTTTCTGAGAGCAATTTTATCTCCTTCTCTGCTAATAGCCTTCTAGACCCTGCAGGAGCTTCCTGTGTGTGATTGAAGTTTTATTTACAGAGCAGGAGTAAAAAAAAAAACCTATCTGATTAAAAATGAAACCATTTTGTTTTTTTATGCAGGTGAGACAGGAGTAGGGCTGCACAAACTCCATCAAAACTGATTTAACTCCTAAATGGCAGAGAATTGAGCAGTGAGACGGCAGGTACAAAATCTATACACCAAAACTGCTTTATTAAGCTAACTTTGTTTTTAGGCCTATAGTATCGCTTTAAGGAGTCAAGTTTGTTAGTCATAAAGTCAGGAGAGCAAGGGGTGAGATAAGGATGCCAATACTTTACAAATACAAATTCTCAGTGATTGAGATTCGACTGCAATACCAAGTCACTGTGTGGAGAGACGCAGGGATAGGAAGTTACATCTTCTCTCCGCCTCTCTACTCATTAATTCCACCGTGGAGGAGCTATACAACACAGACAGTTCCCAGCAATCAGACAGTCTACAGATAAGGTAAGTTAGGGATGGGGAAACAGACTACAAGGAAACAGGCAAATGTGGGTTAACCGTATGAGAGGGGCACAGATGGAGGCAGGCCTGACTGGCCATCGGGCATACCGGGCAAATGGTCTGGCAGGGAAGATCACAGGATCAGAGTGCCAGCCCTGCTGTGTGCCTTTATGGGCCAGTGGGGAGATCAAAGATCTCCCTCACTGTCCCACAGGCACTGACATGCTGCTGCTTTCTGGGGAGGAAGGGAGAGGAGGACCCGGCGGAACTCTACCCTGCAGCTCTGCTGGGTTCCTCTCGCGAGGTTGGAGTGTTGCTGCGGTTACCATGGCAATGCTCAGATGTCGCGAGAGTGAACTCGACTCCAGGAACTGCAGGGTAGAGTTCACTCACCACCAGGGTCTGCAGCACGGCTCCCCCCCTCCCATGCTAAAGGTAAGAAGGGGGGTAAAAAAAAAATACATATTTTATATATTTACATATTGCCCCCCCCCACCCCACACACAATCCCTCCAGACTTATTCACACACACATGCACACGCACATGCACACTCACACTAGCAGCACACTCTCACACGTAGCACCCTCAATACACACACAGCACCCCACCCCCCACACACATATCTATATATCTATATATATATTTATATATATGTATATATGTGTGTGTGTATATATATATATATATATATATATATATGTGTGTGTATATATATATATATATATGTGTGTGTGTGTGTACATATATATAAACAAAACCCTCAGTGAGTTAACAGACAAAGAAAATTAGAAACATAGAATGTAATAGCAGATAAGAAAACCTACACACACATGCTGCACCCTTCACACATACACACAGCACACCCAACACACTGCACCCCTCACACATTCAATACATCCAAATATATATATGTATATACATACATACATATACACACTGCAGCACCTCTCACACTGCACCACACCACACATTACACTCCATCTACACGCTAGATCCCTTACCCAACTCTGGATCATCTAATCTACACACACACACACACACACAATATCTCCTATACACACTCTGGGTCCTTTACACAGTAGATCCCCTACACACACTACATTCCTGACATACAAACTCTGAATCCCCTATGCACACACTACATTCCTGACATACAAACTATGGATCCCCTATGCACACACATTCCTTGTAAGCAAACCCATACTACATACTCTAAACATACACTCTCTACAACCGCTACACACGCTACGTCACCCATATATACACACACACACACTACAGCCCGTATGCACACACTCGCTACATTCCCTATACACACACTCTCTACAGCCCCTAGCTGCACATATTACACCACACACACAAATGAAATCGACCTATTTACATTATACCACATTGCAATCAGTTCACTCTACACACACGCAATCCCACAAGCAGACTCCAAACACATGCACCATACGCTTTCCTGGCACTTTTCTCCTCTGGTATCCCACTTATGTAGACACCAGAGACAAGTTAAAAGCAAACACAGCACAAGCATGTTATCAAATTTGCTTGCGCTGCGCAGAACAAATACAGGGCCTTTTTCTCATGCTAGAGCTCTTCAGCAGGGCTTTGCGCATTGAAGCAACATGCTCACTTTGACAGGGGGCATGCTTGTCATTAGTGATGACAAAACACACCCTCTCTGGTCACTCCCCCCTCAGGGGGCCCATGTGATTGAAAAATGCCTGGGCCAAATTTTTTTCCCAGTCTGTCCCTGAATGGAGGTTAACACCCAAACACACAGGTGTTTGGACTGGAGGAAACACAAATGGGTGTTTGGACAGGAGGAGAGACAGAGATAAGGGTTTAGACTGGGGGATAGAGGAGGTGGTTGAGTGTCTTAATGGCTGTATGAGTGACAACTGGGACTTATTTCAGCATTAACTTGTAAAAGTAACAATTTCAAAAAAAATAAAAAAATATTTATTTATATCTTGTTCCAGTTTGTCACAGTTCATGTTAGAGGTAAACACATGAAATAAACCACAATAAAAGCTTAGGGATAATATGACACGTTACTTTGTCATAAAGAAAAGCAACTGGAGCAAGGTTTTTATATGTAATATAGTCTTTGTGACCTCCGCATGAGAGTCTTGGAGCTATGGATGTAGGGGTATGCATCATGTAATGGTCCATATATAAGACATGGAAAAGTTGGCACCTGAAATAGCAGATTATATTCCAGTAGGAGCTGCATGGTATCACCTAATGAACAATAGGTATCAAAAGCAAAATCGTAAAGTAGAAAGTGAAAATCGAACTATATAGTGTGATAGCCGTTATTTCTATAACAAGAGAATAAGTATTAATAGTGCCCAATATCCACTGAGCAACACAGTGGGGAATGTGTATTTAACCCATAATGTAAAATGAAAGGAAATTGAAATACAAAATGAAACATAAGAAACAAGAAAATAAAAATCATTCTTTTTAACTGTGCTTTTTGCGCCACTATGTCCTAAAAATGTAGCCCAAGAAAGTCACACTTTTTCACCCGGTGTCCACAGTGGACCAAGGCACAAAAAGCACAATATTCTAAATGTCCTAGAAGCATCCAGCAATGGGATCTCGGTTGGGTGAGGCCCAGGTCAGCAAGGAAAGAGTTGCCTCTGGCACCCTGGTGGGCTTTGGAAGCTGGTAAGAGTCTTCAACTAGCATATTTTAAGTCTGCCCGGGAGGCAGGATAGCGGAGAGGAGACGTCTGAGAAAATATGTCAATTTGCTATCAAATTCAAGCCACAAATAGCCAAACCGGAACTACAGTAACTGGGGAATTTTACCAAATCCTCTACTTTAACTTTGTAGTTTGCCCTTAACTTTGCAGTTCAGTTTACTGTTCTCTACACTGAATTCTTTAGTTTAGGAAATACACTATAGAGGTTTATTAATTAAACTGTGAAATGTAATAATTAAACATAATTGATTTGATAAAGATCTCTAATTTAACCTAGGCACAGTTCAGCTATTTGAATTAGGATTATTTATTTATAAAATATTTTACCAGGAAGGATACATTGAGATTTCTCTGATTTTCAAGTATGTCCTGGGTGCACAAAACATTGCATTGATAAAATTGGGTACAATAAAATACAAAAACAATATTAATACACAATATATAAAAAATTTAACATAGAACATGTAGGAAATATATAATCAACCATGACCGGTGCGTTCTAGGTTCATGTAGAGAAGGATCTCTTAAAGGACTTTAGGCTTGGGGAAGATTTGAAAGTGTGCAGGAGGTCGTTCCATAATTGTGGTGCTCTGTAGGAAAAGTAGGATCAGGCTGCTTTCTGTGTGTATTGAGGTAGACTAAATAAAGTGCTCGTACTGGATTGGAGGTTTTAGGAGGTGTGAACATCTGGGCAGAGCATTCTGCTCCGGTAGGGTGGGAGCTTCCCAGAATGGTGCGTCTGGATTCCAGCGACAGCCAGTTTAGTTCTTTTAGCATGTCACAATGGTGGGTCCTGTAATTACATTGTAGCACAAATCGGCAGAACGAGTTCTACAATGTATTAAGTTTATTAAGGTAGGTTTGCGGTGAAGTTGCATATGCTACATCCCCATAATCAATGATTGGCATTAGGGTTGTAATTCATTACAATTTGGTGCTTATTTAATAAACCCCATGTGTATTTGTCTACAATACAGCTGGGGATGTGATGCAGATAGCCTGCTGGGTTCATTGAGTGACCACTCAAAGGGCAGCCCAATGTCTCCATACTAGAGACCAATCCCCTTTATACAGCAAAAGTACAGCAAGTAGATTTTTTTTTGTCATATCCTGTAATGTCTTGCATATATAATTAATTATGCAAATTTGCATAGCCGGTATTTTTTTTTTTTCCAAGCAAGGTGGCAACCCTTTCGTGGATACACACACAAGTTCACTACAGACAAGCTCACCGACATGCACACATAAGCTCACTGACACACCCACAAACTCACGACAGACAAAATCATTGGTTGTCACACACACAAACGCCCTATCAGTCATGGGCTGTTGGGAAAACTAACAAGTAACTGTCACTGGCAGTGGAGTTCAGAGGGCAGTGTGAGGTTTCCTCATGCAAGATGTTTTCATTCTGGACTTCTTCCTGTATGCAAGGTCAGCTGATTGAGGCTGAGGTGGGGAGGCACTCCAGTACAGGAGATGGTTCCTTTTTCTGTATCCATGCTTTTCTGGAAATGGTGAAGGGGCATTTGTGAGAGACTTATAGGGCTCTCTCACTCCTCTCTGCTGCTAGCCGGCTGACAACTTTGCTGGTGACAATGTTCCAAGATCCCGGTGGGTCAGTCTGGCCCTCAGCTCCAGTGTGCGGGGCCATCCTTATAGATTCTTCTCTTGACAGACAGGTAAATGTTACCAGTTCTCCAACACATCCAGAGTAGCTACCAGCGATTATTACTAACACAGGCAATTCAAATGTATCCTTGCGTTAACACTACTCAGACTTGCAACAAACAAAAACATTACATAATTGTACTACCCTGAAACACCCGGCATTGTTGCCTGATTTACTTCTTTGTGTACACAATAACCTGCATAAATAGGTACATTGATGTTGAATTTTTAGATCTGATATTGGCCCAGGGAGTTCTTGATAAGTTCCCACACTTATTTTTTAGACCTCGTTCCTGCTTTCCATAGGAATTGAGAAAACATTACTAATGTATTCAGCTTTTTTTGGCACCAGTATATCCTTTAATAAAATGGTAATGAACATGAAATGAATGCAACCTTTGAGCAGCGATCTTTAACTTACAAGTAACTTGTTGCCATGTTGGACAAGCCGCCTTTCAGCAGTTATTACCAATCAGTAAACATTTTCTCTGTAGGGACAGGCAGGAAAAGGAAAACTCAGGGCACTACATTCTAACGGGGTATATCCATCAGCAGTTAGTCAGTCAATTAGTCATGTTATCACATTGGCTGATCTGATACTGCATCACATAACACACATTGCTGCTCAATGAAATATTTTATAGTTGGAATAAATGTAACTGTTTTATAATTTCCATTCAAATATTCTCTTGGGCTATTAAGCACACTGACATACATCTTGCAAATACAAACAGTAGCTCATTTATATGATGTATCAGTTCTGTGTCTATATATCATTCGTGAAGAGGAGTTGTTTTTCGGTAGACCTGATCGGAACAGTGTTAACTTAACCCTTTCATTTTGTATATCTATTGAGATTGCATAAAATATTTAAATAACTTAAATGTATTTAAATACATGTTTTATTGGATGTGGTTATCTCCAGTACAGAAGGAATACGTTTTAAAATGGAATGCTACAGTATTTGTCTGTTATAGAAATGTATTAAATAGGCATTTTACGTAAATAGCAGAAATAATATTTACATAGTTACATGGGCTGAAAAGAGACATGTGCCCATCAAGTTCAGTCTTTTTCACTTCCGTTTTTGCTGTTGATGCAAAAGTAGGCAAAAAAAAAAACAATCTGAAGCACTTCCAATTTAGCAACAAACTAGGAAAAATTATTTCTTGAATGCAGAATGGCAGTCAGATTTATCCTTGGATCAAGAAGCTATTACCCCACAAATTGAAAATTATATCTCTGAATATTAAGTTTTTGCAAGAATGCATCTAGTTGCTGGTGCTTGTTTACCCTCAGATCAGATTAATTCACTGACACGCTATACTTACCGTAGGAGTTTAAAAGATATCAAAAGAAGAAAGAGAAAACATATGTTAACGGTATTGGGGCATTACAATAATTATTCATATATTTGTGCTTTTCATAACACATTGTGGCTAAAACACCATCACAACTGTAAATCCTTAAAGTGACATAGTGATAGTATCATATACCTGTATGGACTATGGCATACTTATATCTCCATGTGTCTAAAATAAGATCGAGATCTGGGTGGATATTTATTACATTCCCTCTATTATAATACTGTATACTGATTATATGTCTCTTAAAGAGTGCTGACAAAATGTACTAATACAGTACTGAGAAGACATACAAATATAATAGAAAAATGTACAAAAATCTAAAATCCAAATATATAAAAATTGCAAAATAAAAATATAGATATAAAAGGTACACGCATTCTAAAAAATGACAGATCTCAAAGTCATTATTCAATCCGTTGGGAATGAGGGTATTCAGTTAAAATATCCACCTCATCTCTGTACGGCTAAATTTTGAATAAAATTATACCTCCCCTCCAATTCTTGTTAATCTGTTGGATTCCCATAAAATTTAAAAGGTCTTTTATTCTGTATGTCTTTCCATTAACTGTAAACTCTTTAATACACGGTTTCTCACTCTGTGTGTTCTGGCAGGCATTACAATTACCACATCTGAAGAATCCTTTTAGTTGATTCAAAAAATTAGGTTTAACTTTGCTTATATTCGGGATGTTATCTGTTAGGATTATTTTCATATTCTTCACTCCTCTGTGTACTATTTTTGGGGTGGAGGGTAAGAATTTTGGTAAAACTGGATCCTTTAACAACCAATGCCAATTTTCAGAAATAATCTTTCTGACTTGGTTGTTCTGGGGTCCTGAAAATTGACAGATGAATGGGACACAACTTTCTTGCTTCGTATTTTCTTTCTGAGCCCTATAGTTCAACAAGCTTTCTCAATTTATACTTTGGGTGTCCTCTACGGCCTTGCATAGGATATGGTCATAATAACTAGTGATGTCGCAAACCGTTCGCGAACTTCCCGCGAACGGCTCGCCACGGTTTGCCACGAACTGTTCGAGCTCCGGTCAGCTGACACATCCCAGCCAATCTCCAGCAGACCCTCCCTCCCAGACCCTCCCACCTCCTGGACAGCATCCATGTTGAAGGCAGCTTGAACGGTTGAACGGTTTGCGACATCACTAATAATAACCCCACTCCCTAAAATCAGATAAAATCTGCTGGCTTTGATGCACAAAAACAGAGATGAGGTGGATATTTTAACTGAATACCCTCATTCCCAATGGATTGAATAATGACTTTGAGATCTGTCATTTTTTAGAATAGATGTACCTTTTATATCTTTATTTTTATTTTGTAATTTTTATATATTTGGATTTTAGATTTTTGTACATGTTTCTATTATATTTTTGTCTTCTCAGTACTGTATTAGTACATTTTGTCAGCACTATCTCTTTAAGAGACATTATATAATCAGTATACAGTATTATAATAGAGGGAATGTAATAAATATCCACCCAGATCTCGATCTTATTTTAGACACATGGAAATATAAGTATGCTATAGTCTATATAGGTATATGATGCTATCACTTTCACTTTAAGGATTTACAGGTGTGATGGTGTTTTAGCCACAATGTGTTATGAAAAGCACAAATATATATATATATGAATAATTAATTATTGTAATTCCCCAATACCGTTAACATATGTTTTCTCTTTCTTCTTTTTATATCTTATAAACTAGGCATTTAAAAGAAAATGTATATTGAGTCAGCTGGATTTTAAATGTATTTAATGGGTTAAATGTGACCCTGTATTGTAATTGAACTTGTATTTGAATCATGTTGTATGTGAAAAAATATTGATGAACCTATGAAAATATATATTGCTGTTATATTCCTGAGTATAAGGAGTAAAATGCCCATTGAAAACGGTGGTGAAGTAGCCATTCATTTACAATATGATGTGCTTGCCGATCCTAATGTTTTTTTTTGGGGTGCTTTTACATATGCAAATGAAGACTGAAAGATCACACCAATTGCGTACAGGATCAGTCTTATAAAAGCTTCCGATAGTGGGAAAGGACTCTAGCATCCTGACGAAGCCGTCTGAGAACTGAGAAACGCGTAGACACGTAAGCACGTAAAGTAGGGGGCGGAGTCTGATTACAAGCCGGGAATTTTGAAAGGCAGCCACTGAACACTCGCCTACTACCCGGACTTCACTTAAGGAACTCTACCGAACCCGCTATACAGGAGACTTCTCCCAGCGTGGGAAAGCTTTGTTGTGAGTAATGGGAATATACACTATTTTATTCACCATCCTTTCTAATAAGCAGTGATTTGTTCTGCATTTTGATTTTATCATTTTGTTTTTATATATTGTATTGTTAATACATTGGTAATAAATTACTTTCTCTTGATCAGCTGGGTATTAAAGTATGTGATAACCAGCACTATTTAAAGAGTGCAAGCAATCCATACAGATATGTACTATTATTTTCTCCATTTTTTCTTTTGCATGCTATATATGAATTGGAGTGCCATCCAGTGAGGAGTATAAGTACTTTCTTCCTTTTACAAGTTTTGATGCATGTGGAAAGGGACATATTATTGTCTTTATTGTGTTCATATTGCTCTAATTCTTAATATTATATTCTAGATACCCTGTATATGGTGAAGGGAACACCTTGAAGTGTGGTAGCTGGAATTTATGAAATATTTATTATATATTAATACATACAGTTCATTAGAAACTCTACCTTTTGCCCCTATAGAGCTTTTATATATTTAGCACTCCGATATCATTTATTTATTTATTCCTCTCCTTTATTTGCACCTAGTTGCTGTTTAAACAGTCTGTACAGACTCTGATAAAACCACTTCTTCAGGCATAGAATTCCACATCCTTATTGTTCTTACTGTAAAAAAAAAAACCTTTCTTCCAGTCTAAATGCGTGACCTTGTGTCCTATGTATAGTCCTGTTTATGAATAGATTTCCAGACAATGATTTGTATTGGACCCCCATATATTTAATTTGTATAATGCCATCATATCCACTCTGAGGCACAGTTCTCAAGAGATTTAAATGTGTTAACCTTTCTTCATAATTAAACTGCTCCATTCCTTTTATTAATTTTGTAGCCCACCTCTGTACTTTTTCTAGTGCCATAAAATCCTTCTATAGAACAGTTGCCCAACATCGCACAGCGTATCAATTATTTATAAAGAGGCAAATTATATTCTCCTTCCAAGAATTAAAGGGAAACTATAGGCACCCCGACCACTTTGGCTCACTGAAGTGGTTTGGGTGCGTTGTCCCAAGTCTTTTAACCCTGCAAAGGTAATTATTGCTATTTTTAATAAACTGAAGTAATTACCTTACAGTGTTAACTCCACCTCTACTGGCTGTCTACCAGACAGCCACTAGAGGGACTTCGGGTCATTAGGCGACTTTTGGTCGCCTGACTGACACTTCCTTATGCTGAGGACATAAGATTATAAAACCCCATAGGATTATAAAACCCCATAGGATTGCATTATACATGCTTTCCTATTGGGAGAAATACTAATGCGAGCGCGGTCATTGGAGTGGAGGTGGAGTTGAACCAGCACCGAGGGGCATCGACGCTGGAGTAAGGTAAGAGACGGTAAGTGTTTAAGGAGGGTAGCTATAGTTTATCGGTAGTTATATTTTGTTTTCCTGGTACAATAATTTCCATTTAATGCACCTTTTTATGCATGACAATACCTTACTGGCCTCAACCACTGCCGATTGACATTGCACATTGTTGCCTAGTTTTTTATCTATAACAATTCCAAAATCCTTCTCATGTGTTGTTATCCCTAATTCACTACGATTTAGGGTGTAAATTGCTTGTGCATTAGTTACCCCAAAGTTCACAATTTAGCATTTTTCTATGTTAAATTTCATCTGCCATTTAAAAGCAGAGTGGATGGGGTCAGGCTGTGAGCCAACCCCTAACTCCGAACTACCTCAGCCAGATCTTCACACTGGACCCCAGGGAATTTACCCTCTGACACTCAAAAGGTAGGAAGTAGGAGGTTGGCTATGAAAATGTATAGATTGATCAGCATGTGTGTGTATGTATCTGTATATCTGTCAGTGTGTGTGTCTGTCTGTCAGTGTTTGTGTCTGTGTGTGTATTGCTGTGTCTGTGTGTGTATCTGTATGTCTGTCAGTATGTGTCTATGTGTATGTCTATCTGTATCAGTGTGTGTGTGTGTGTATATATATATATATATATATATATATATATAATGGAAAATTTATTCATACTTACCGTAATTTTCTTTTCCTGGTCATATGCCATGGCAGCACAACATTGGGTAGCTCCTCCCTATCCCCATTGGACAGGAATAATTATTAAGCCGTATAAGTACCACCTCCTACCCCTCCTTCCCCAGTCATGTTTTCCAGCAATAGCCCCAGGTGGGACCCTTGTGCTGCCATGGCATATGACCAGGAAAAGAAAATTACGGTAAGTATGAATAAATTTTCCATTTTCCTGGCCATATCCATGGCAGCACAACATTGGGTAATACCCAAGCAATAAACCAGGGAGGGAAAGAGACACAGACTCCAAAATTTTGAATGCAAAGTGTATTAACACCACAACAGGTGAAAAAAATAGAAATCAGGTATCGGATACAGACAGAACTGATTTAGCAAATTGATCAGATATACCTGCTCTAACATCAATTTGGTAGCTCTTAATGAAAGTGTTAGAGGAAGACCATGTAGCTGCTTTACAAATGAGTTCAGGAGAAACATTAGCAGCAGCTACCCAGGAAGATGAGAGAGCCCTCGTGGAATGGGCTTTAAGACCCACAGGGACCGGATATCCAGCAGATTGATAAGCCAGAATAATAGCTGCTACTATCCACCTGCTAATGGTAGATTTGGGAGCTTGTGAGCCCTTTTTACAGCCGCCATGAAGGACGAAAAGACTGTGAGAAGTACGCCAAGCAGAAGTCCTATTAATATATATCTGGAGGCATCTTACTAGATCCAGAGAAGATAGGTTAGTAGCATTCTCCATTTCTAGGGAGTCAGACCTCAGAGATGGAAGAACAATATCCTCGTTGATGTGAAAGGAGGAGGTGACTTTAGGTCGAAATTCGGGAACCGTACGGAGGACAACTCTGTCTTTGTGAAAGACCGTAAAAGGCTCCTTAATGGATAGAGCGTGGAGCTCAGAAACCCTCCTGCCGGAAGCTAGGGCAATCAGCAAAGCAGTCTTAATAGAGAGAGCATGAAGAGGAACTGTCTCAAATGGTTCAAAAGGTTCCAACTTTAAGGCATTCAAGACCAAAGGGAGATTCCAAGATGGAACAAATGGTTTAATAGGAGGTTTTATCTGAAGGACTCCTTTGATGAATCTGATGACATCCGCGTCCAGTGCCCATCGATGATTGGTTAGAGCGGACAAGGCTGAGACGTGCACCTTGAGAGTGTTATAGCTCAGCCCTTTAGCAAGCCCAGACTGCAGAAACTCAAAAATATTAGAGGAGGAAGGATCTTGAATATTAATGTTCCTGTGAAGGGCCCAGTCAGAGAAAACTTCCCACACTCTATAATAAGTGGCCGAAGTGGAATGCTTACGTGCCTTCAGCATAGTGCCTATAACGTCCTGGGAGAATCCTTTACTCAAAAGCCGGTTCCTTTCAGTCTCCAAGCCATGAGATTTAGAGAGACCGGATTTGGATGAAACACAGGACCTTGGAACAGAAGATCCGGAGTTCTGGGGAGTGGGAGAGGAGGTTCCATCAAAAGACTTTGAAGCAGAGGAAACCAGGGTCTTCGAGGCCAATAAGGCGCAATCAGGATGAGAGACACCTGCTCTGTTCTCATCTTCCTCAGGAGCGGGAGAATTAGTGGAAATGGGGGAAAAGCATAGCCCATCCTGAACCTCCAGGGGCTTGATAAAGCATCCCTCCCCAGTGCAAGGTAGTCGTCTTCTTTCGTGAAGAAAAGCTCTACTTTCCTGTTGGCCCGAGTGGCTAGAAGGTCTACTTGAGGGAGACCCCATTTGTCCACAATCAAGCGGAATACTCTGTCCGAGAGGCACCATTCCCCCGGATCTATCCTGGATCTGCTGAGAAAATCCGCCAGATGATTCTGTTTCCCTGGTAGATGGATGGCAGTAAGGCCCGCCAGGTTTCTCTGAGTCCACCACATCAGGTGATTCATGATTTCCATCATCTTGCAGCTCCTGGTACCCCCTTGGTGATTGACATAGGATACCACAGTGGAGTT
>OW240917.1:109810901-109843278 GCA_933207985.1 Pelobates cultripes | reverse complement strand
CATTAATTCCACCGTGGAGGAGCTATACAACACAGACAGTTCCCAGCAATCAGACAGTCTACAGATAAGGTAAGTTAGGGATGGGGAAACAGACTACAAGGAAACAGGCAAATGTGGGTTAACCGTATGAGAGGGGCACAGATGGAGGCAGGCCTGACTGGCCATCGGGCATACCGGGCAAATGGTCTGGCAGGGAAGATCACAGGATCAGAGTGCCAGCCCTGCTGTGTGCCTTTATGGGCCAGTGGGGAGATCAAAGATCTCCCTCACTGTCCCACAGGCACTGACATGCTGCTGCTTTCTGGGGAGGAAGGGAGAGGAGGACCCGGCGGAACTCTACCCTGCAGCTCTGCTGGGTTCCTCTCGCGAGGTTGGAGTGTTGCTGCGGTTACCATGGCAATGCTCAGATGTCGCGAGAGTGAACTCGACTCCAGGAACTGCAGGGTAGAGTTCACTCACCACCAGGGTCTGCAGCACGGCTCCCCCCCTCCCATGCTAAAGGTAAGAAGGGGGGTAAAAAAAAAATACATATTTTATATATTTACATATTGCCCCCCCCCACCCCACACACAATCCCTCCAGACTTATTCACACACACATGCACACGCACATGCACACTCACACTAGCAGCACACTCTCACACGTAGCACCCTCAATACACACACAGCACCCCACCCCCCACACACATATCTATATATCTATATATATATTTATATATATGTATATATGTGTGTGTGTATATATATATATATATATATATATATATGTGTGTGTATATATATATATATATATGTGTGTGTGTGTGTACATATATATAAACAAAACCCTCAGTGAGTTAACAGACAAAGAAAATTAGAAACATAGAATGTAATAGCAGATAAGAAAACCTACACACACATGCTGCACCCTTCACACATACACACAGCACACCCAACACACTGCACCCCTCACACATTCAATACATCCAAATATATATATGTATATACATACATACATATACACACTGCAGCACCTCTCACACTGCACCACACCACACATTACACTCCATCTACACGCTAGATCCCTTACCCAACTCTGGATCATCTAATCTACACACACACACACACACACAATATCTCCTATACACACTCTGGGTCCTTTACACAGTAGATCCCCTACACACACTACATTCCTGACATACAAACTCTGAATCCCCTATGCACACACTACATTCCTGACATACAAACTATGGATCCCCTATGCACACACATTCCTTGTAAGCAAACCCATACTACATACTCTAAACATACACTCTCTACAACCGCTACACACGCTACGTCACCCATATATACACACACACACACTACAGCCCGTATGCACACACTCGCTACATTCCCTATACACACACTCTCTACAGCCCCTAGCTGCACATATTACACCACACACACAAATGAAATCGACCTATTTACATTATACCACATTGCAATCAGTTCACTCTACACACACGCAATCCCACAAGCAGACTCCAAACACATGCACCATACGCTTTCCTGGCACTTTTCTCCTCTGGTATCCCACTTATGTAGACACCAGAGACAAGTTAAAAGCAAACACAGCACAAGCATGTTATCAAATTTGCTTGCGCTGCGCAGAACAAATACAGGGCCTTTTTCTCATGCTAGAGCTCTTCAGCAGGGCTTTGCGCATTGAAGCAACATGCTCACTTTGACAGGGGGCATGCTTGTCATTAGTGATGACAAAACACACCCTCTCTGGTCACTCCCCCCTCAGGGGGCCCATGTGATTGAAAAATGCCTGGGCCAAATTTTTTTCCCAGTCTGTCCCTGAATGGAGGTTAACACCCAAACACACAGGTGTTTGGACTGGAGGAAACACAAATGGGTGTTTGGACAGGAGGAGAGACAGAGATAAGGGTTTAGACTGGGGGATAGAGGAGGTGGTTGAGTGTCTTAATGGCTGTATGAGTGACAACTGGGACTTATTTCAGCATTAACTTGTAAAAGTAACAATTTCAAAAAAAATAAAAAAATATTTATTTATATCTTGTTCCAGTTTGTCACAGTTCATGTTAGAGGTAAACACATGAAATAAACCACAATAAAAGCTTAGGGATAATATGACACGTTACTTTGTCATAAAGAAAAGCAACTGGAGCAAGGTTTTTATATGTAATATAGTCTTTGTGACCTCCGCATGAGAGTCTTGGAGCTATGGATGTAGGGGTATGCATCATGTAATGGTCCATATATAAGACATGGAAAAGTTGGCACCTGAAATAGCAGATTATATTCCAGTAGGAGCTGCATGGTATCACCTAATGAACAATAGGTATCAAAAGCAAAATCGTAAAGTAGAAAGTGAAAATCGAACTATATAGTGTGATAGCCGTTATTACTATAACAAGAGAATAAGTATTATTAGTGCCCAATATCCACTGAGCAACACAGTGGGGAATGTGTATTTAACCCATAATGTAAAATGAAAGGAAATTGAAATACAAAATGAAACATAAGAAACAAGAAAATAAAAATCATTCTTTCTAACTGTGCTTTTTGCGCCACTATGTCCTAAAAACGTAGCCCAAGAAAGTCACACTTTTTCACCCGGTGTCCACAGTGGACCAAGGCACAAAAAGCACAATATTCTAAATGTCCTAGAAGCATCCAGCAATGGGATCTCGGTTGGGTGAGGCCCAGGTCAGCAAGGAAAGAGTTGCCTCTGGCACCCTGGTGGGCTTTGGAAGCTGGTAAGAGTCTTCAACTAGCATATTTTAAGTCTGCCCGGGAGGCAGGATAGCGGAGAGGAGACGTCTGAGAAAATATGTCAATTTGCTATCAAATTCAAGCCACAAATAGCCAAACCGGAACTACAGTAACTGGGGAATTTTACCAAATCCTCTACTTTAACTTTGTAGTTTGCCCTTAACTTTGCAGTTCAGTTTACTGTTCTCTACACTGAATTCTTTAGTTTAGGAAATACACTATAGAGGTTTATTAATTAAACTGTGAAATGTAATAATTAAACATAATTGATTTGATAAAGATCTCTAATTTAACCTAGGCACAGTTCAGCTATTTGAATTAGGATTATTTATTTATAAAATATTTTACCAGGAAGGATACATTGAGATTTCTCTGATTTTCAAGTATGTCCTGGGTGCACAAAACATTGCATTGATAAAATTGGGTACAATAAAATACAAAAACAATATTAATACACAATATATAAAAAATTTAACATAGAACATGTAGGAAATATATAATCAACCATGACCGGTGCGTTCTAGGTTCATGTAGAGAAGGATCTCTTAAAGGACTTTAGGCTTGGGGAAGATTTGAAAGTGTGCAGGAGGTCGTTCCATAATTGTGGTGCTCTGTAGGAAAAGTAGGATCAGGCTGCTTTCTGTGTGTATTGAGGTAGACTAAATAAAGTGCTCGTACTGGATTGGAGGTTTTAGGAGGTGTGAACATCTGGGCAGAGCATTCTGCTCCGGTAGGGTGGGAGCTTCCCAGAATGGTGCGTCTGGATTCCAGCGACAGCCAGTTTAGTTCTTTTAGCATGTCACAATGGTGGGTCCTGTAATTACATTGTAGCACAAATCGGCAGAACGAGTTCTACAATGTATTAAGTTTATTAAGGTAGGTTTGCGGTGAAGTTGCATATGCTACATCCCCATAATCAATGATTGGCATTAGGGTTGTAATTCATTACAATTTGGTGCTTATTTAATAAACCCCATGTGTATTTGTCTACAATACAGCTGGGGATGTGATGCAGATAGCCTGCTGGGTTCATTGAGTGACCACTCAAAGGGCAGCCCAATGTCTCCATACTAGAGACCAATCCCCTTTATACAGCAAAAGTACAGCAAGTAGATTTTTTTTTGTCATATCCTGTAATGTCTTGCATATATAATTAATTATGCAAATTTGCATAGCCGGTATTTTTTTTTTTTCCAAGCAAGGTGGCAACCCTTTCGTGGATACACACACAAGTTCACTACAGACAAGCTCACCGACATGCACACATAAGCTCACTGACACACCCACAAACTCACGACAGACAAAATCATTGGTTGTCACACACACAAACGCCCTATCAGTCATGGGCTGTTGGGAAAACTAACAAGTAACTGTCACTGGCAGTGGAGTTCAGAGGGCAGTGTGAGGTTTCCTCATGCAAGATGTTTTCATTCTGGACTTCTTCCTGTATGCAAGGTCAGCTGATTGAGGCTGAGGTGGGGAGGCACTCCAGTACAGGAGATGGTTCCTTTTTCTGTATCCATGCTTTTCTGGAAATGGTGAAGGGGCATTTGTGAGAGACTTATAGGGCTCTCTCACTCCTCTCTGCTGCTAGCCGGCTGACAACTTTGCTGGTGACAATGTTCCAAGATCCCGGTGGGTCAGTCTGGCCCTCAGCTCCAGTGTGCGGGGCCATCCTTATAGATTCTTCTCTTGACAGACAGGTAAATGTTACCAGTTCTCCAACACATCCAGAGTAGCTACCAGCGATTATTACTAACACAGGCAATTCAAATGTATCCTTGCGTTAACACTACTCAGACTTGCAACAAACAAAAACATTACATAATTGTACTACCCTGAAACACCCGGCATTGTTGCCTGATTTACTTCTTTGTGTACACAATAACCTGCATAAATAGGTACATTGATGTTGAATTTTTAGATCTGATATTGGCCCAGGGAGTTCTTGATAAGTTCCCACACTTATTTTTTAGACCTCGTTCCTGCTTTCCATAGGAATTGAGAAAACATTACTAATGTATTCAGCTTTTTTTGGCACCAGTATATCCTTTAATAAAATGGTAATGAACATGAAATGAATGCAACCTTTGAGCAGCGATCTTTAACTTACAAGTAACTTGTTGCCATGTTGGACAAGCCGCCTTTCAGCAGTTATTACCAATCAGTAAACATTTTCTCTGTAGGGACAGGCAGGAAAAGGAAAACTCAGGGCACTACATTCTAACGGGGTATATCCATCAGCAGTTAGTCAGTCAATTAGTCATGTTATCACATTGGCTGATCTGATACTGCATCACATAACACACATTGCTGCTCAATGAAATATTTTATAGTTGGAATAAATGTAACTGTTTTATAATTTCCATTCAAATATTCTCTTGGGCTATTAAGCACACTGACATACATCTTGCAAATACAAACAGTAGCTCATTTATATGATGTATCAGTTCTGTGTCTATATATCATTCGTGAAGAGGAGTTGTTTTTCGGTAGACCTGATCGGAACAGTGTTAACTTAACCCTTTCATTTTGTATATCTATTGAGATTGCATAAAATATTTAAATAACTTAAATGTATTTAAATACATGTTTTATTGGATGTGGTTATCTCCAGTACAGAAGGAATCCGTTTTAAAATGGAATGCTACAGTATTTTTCTGTTATAGAAATGTATTAAATAGGCATTTTACGTAAATAGCAGAAATAATATTTACATAGTTACATGGGCTGAAAAGAGACATGTGCCCATCAAGTTCACTCTTTTTAACTTCCGTTTTTGCTGTTGATGCAAAAGTAGGCAAAAAAAACCCCAATCTGAAGCACTTCCAATTTAGCAACAAACTAGGAAAAATTATTTCTTGAATGCAGAATGGCAGTCAGATTTATCCTTGGATCAAGAAGCTATTACCCCACAAATTTAAAATTATATCTCTGAATATTAAGTTTTTGTAAGAATGCATCTAGTTGCTGGTGCTTGTTTACCCTCAGATCAGATTAATTCACTGACACGCTATACTTACCGTAGGAGTTTAAAAGATATCAAAAGAAGAAAGAGAAAACATATGTTAACGGTATTGGGGCATTACAATAATTATTCATATATTTGTGCTTTTCATAACACATTGTGGCTAAAACACCATCACACCTGTAAATCCTTAAAGTGACATAGTGATAGTATCATATACCTGTATGGACTATGGCATACTTATATCTCCATGTGTCTAAAATAAGATCGAGATCTGGGTGGATATTTATTACATTCCCTCTATTATAATACTGTATACTAATTATATGTCTCTTAAAGAGTGCTGACAAAATGTACTAATACAGTACTGAGAAGACATACAAATATAATAGAAAAATGTACAAAAATCTAAAATCCAAATATATAAAAATTGCAAAATAAAAATAAAGATATAAAAGGTACACGCATTCTAAAAAATGACAGATCTCAAAGTCATTATTCAATCCGTTGGGAATGAGGGTATTCAGTTAAAATATCCACCTCGTCTCTGTACGGCCTAAATTTTGAATAAAATTACATCCCCTCCAATTCTTGTTAATCTGTTGGATTCCCATAAAATTTAAAAGGGAAGGTTCAGAATTGTGAAACTCCTCAAAGTGCAGGGAAACTTGATGTAGTTGGTATTTTCTCTTAATATTGTGCGTGTGTTCGCATACTCTAGTTCGCAATTGCCTGGTGGTCCAGCCTATGTACCTCAAGCCACATGGGCAGGTTAACATGTATATTACGTTTTGTGCTTGGCAGGTTATAAGGTCTTTTATTCTGTATGTCTTTCCATTAACTGTAAACTCTTTAATACACTGTTTCTCACCCTGTGTGTTCCGGCAGGCATTACAATTACCACATCTGAAGAATCCTTTTAGTTGATTCAAAAAATTAGGTTTAACTTTGCTTATATTCGGGATGTTATCTGTTAGGATTATTTTCCTATTCTTCACTCCTCTGTGTACTATTTTTGGGGTGGAGGGTAAGAATTTTGGTAAAACTGGATCCTTTAACAACCAATGCCAATTTTCAGAAATAATCTTTCTGACTTGGTTGTTCTGGGGTCCTGAAAATTGACAGATGAATGGGACACAACTTTCTTGCTTCGTATTTTCTTTCTGAGCCCTATAGTTCAACAAGCTTTCTCAATTTATACTTTGGGTGTCCTCTACGGCCTTGCATAGGATATGGTCATAATAACTAGTGATGTCGCAAACCGTTCGCGAACTTCCCGCGAACGGCTCGCCACGGTTTGCCACGAACTGTTCGAGCTCCGGTCAGCTGACACATCCCAGCCAATCTCCAGCAGACCCTCCCTCCCAGACCCTCCCACCTCCTGGACAGCATCCATGTTGAAGGCAGCTTGAACGGTTGAACGGTTTGCGACATCACTAATAATAACCCCACTCCCTAAAATCAGATAAAATCTGCTGGCTTTGATGCACAAAAACAGAGATGAGGTGGATATTTGAACTGAATGAATACCCTCATTCCCAATGGATTGAATAATGACTTTGAGATCTGTCATTTTTTAGAATAGATGTACCTTTTATATCTTTATTTTTATTTTGTAATTTTTATATATTTGGATTTTAGATTTTTGTACATGTTTCTATTATATTTTTATGTCTTCTCAGTACTGTATTAGTACATTTTGTCAGCACTATCTCTTTAAGAGACATTATATAATCAGTATACAGTATTATAATAGAGGGAATGTAATAAATATCCACCCAGATCTCGATCTTATTTTAGACACATGGAAATATAAGTATGCTATAGTCTATATAGGTATATGATACTATCACTTTCACTTTAAGGATTTACAGGTGTGATGGTGTTTTAGCCACAATGTGTTATGAAAAGCACAAATATATATATATGAATAATTAATTATTGTAATTCCCCAATACCGTTAACATATGTTTTCTCTTTCTTCTTTTTATATCTTATAAACTAGGCATTTAAAAGAAAATGTATATTGAGTCAGCTGGATTTTAAAAGTATTTAATGGGTTAAATGTGACCCTGTATTGTAATTGAACTTGTATTTGAATCATGTTGTATGTGAAAAAATATTGATGAACCTATGAAAATATATATTGCTGTTATATCCCTGAGTATAAGGAGTAAAATGCCCATTGAAAACGGTGGTGAAGTAGCCATTCATTTACAATATGATGTGCTTGCCGATCCTAATGTTTTTTTTTGGGGTGCTTTACATATGCAAATGAAGACTGAAAGATCACACCAATTGCGTACAGGATCAGTCTTATAAAAGCTTCCGATAGTGGGAAAGGACTCTAGCATCCTGACGAAGCCGTCTGAGAACTGAGAAACGCGTAGACATGTAAGCACGTAAAGTAGGGGGCGGAGTCTGATTACAAGCCGGGAATTTTGAAAGGCAGCCACTGAACACTCGCCTACTACCCGGACTTCACTTAAGGAACTCTACCGAACCCGCTATACAGGAGACATCTCCCAGCGTGGGAAAGCTTTGTTGTGAGTAATGGGAATATACACCATTTTACTCACCATCCTTTCTAGTAAGCAGTGATTTGTTCTGCATTTTGATTTTATCATTTTGTTTTTATATATTGTATTGTTAATACATTGGTAATAAATTGTTACTTTCTCTTGATCAGCTGGGTATTAAAGTATGTGATAACCAGCACTATTTAAAGAGTGCAAGCAATCCATACAGATATGTACTATTATTTTCTCCATTTTTTCTTTTGCATGCTATATATGAATTGGAGTGCCATCCAGTGAGGAGTATAAGTACTTTCTTCCTTTTACAAGTTTTGATGCATGTGGAAAGGGACATATTATTGTCTTTATTGTCTTCATATTGCTCTAATTCTTAATATTATATTCTAGATACCCTGTATATGGTGAAGGGAACACCTTGAAGTATGGTAGCTGGAATTTATGAAATATTTATTATATATTAATACATACAGTTCATTAGAAACTCTACCTTTTGCCCCTATAGAGCTTTTATATATTTAGCACTCCGATATCATTTATTTATTTATTCCTCTCCTTTATTTGCACCTAGTTGCTGTTTAAACAGTCTGTACAGACTCTGATAAAACCACTTCTTCAGGCATAGAATTCCACATCCTTATTGTTCTTACTGTAAAAAAAACAAACCTTTCTTCCAGTCTAAATGCGTGACCTTGTGTCCTATGTATAGTCCTGTTTATGAATAGATTTCCAGACAATGATTTGTATTGGACCCCCATATATTTAATTTGTATAATGCCATCATATCCACTCTGAGGCACAGTTCTCAAGAGATTTAAATGTGTTAACCTTTCTTCATAATTAAACTGCTCCATTCCTTTTATTAATTTTGTAGCCCACCTCTGTACTTTTTCTAGTGCCATAAAATCCTTCTATAGAACAGTTGCCCAACATCGCACAGCGTATCAATTATTTATAAAGAGGCAAATTATATTCTCCTTCCAAGAATTAAAGGGAAACTATAGGCACCCCGACCACTTTGGCTCACTGAAGTGGTTTGGGTGCGTTGTCCCAAGTCTTTTAACCCTGCAAAGGTAATTATTGCTATTTTTAATAAACTGAAATAATTACCTTACAGTGTTAACTCCACCTCTACTGGCTGTCTACCAGACAGCCACTAGAGGGACTTCGGGTCATTAGGCGACTTTTGGTCGCCTGACTGACACTTCCTTATGCTGAGGACATAAGATTATAAAACCCCATAGGATTATAAAACCCCATAGGATTGCATTATACATGCTTTCCTATTGGGGGAAATACTAATGCGAGCGCGGTCATTGGAGTGGAGGTGGAGTTGAACCAGCACCGAGGGGCATCGACGCTGGAGTAAGGTAAGAGACGGTAAGTGTTTAAGGAGGGTAGCTATAGTTTATCGGTAGTTATATTTTGTTTTCCTGGTACAATAATTTCCATTTAATGCACCTTTTTATGCATGACAATACCTTACTGGCCTCAACCACTGCCGATTGACATTGCACATTGTTGCCTAGTTTTTTATCTATAACAATTCCAAAATCCTTCTCATGTGTTGTTATCCCTAATTCACTACGATTTAGGGTGTAAATTGCTTGTGCATTAGTTACCCCAAAGTTCACAATTTAGCATTTTTCTATGTTAAATTTCATCTGCCATTTAAAAGCAGAGTGGATGGGGTCAGGCTGTGAGCCAACCCCTAACTCCGAACTACCTCAGCCAGATCTTCACACTGGACCCCAGGGAATTTACCCTCTGACACTCAAAAGGTAGGAAGTAGGAGGTTGGCTATGAAAATATATAGATTGATCAGCATGTGTGTGTATGTATCTGTATATCTGTCAGTGTGTGTGTCTGTCTGTCAGTGTTTGTGTCTGTGTGTGTGTATTGCTGTGTCTGTGTGTATCTGTATGTCTGTCAGTATGTGTCTATGTGTATGCCTATCTGTATCAGTGTGTGTGTGTGTGTGTGTATATATATATATATATATATATATATATATATATGTATCTGCGTGTGTATGTGTATATGTGCATACATCTCAGCAGTCAAGTGTCAACACTACACAAAAAATGCATTCACACACACATTCTTCATATTCCATACAAAGACATGCTTACAGTCAAACACACACACTGCTCAGTGCTAAATACAACCCTGTAAGCATGTGAAATTGGTAAAGCCCCAGCTGTCTCAGCGTTCCTGGAGTTGCCCGACTGATGGGGGTCTACCTTTAAGCCACCTTTACTATTAATTCCTGCACCATGGACCTCTCTACTCTAGTTCCGCCACTGGCGACCATTGATTGGACTGGGCTGCTGAATTGTATCCACAGATCAGAGCCAGACAGCAGGCTACTAAGGGACCTGATTGCACAAGATGTAAATATGTACTTGCGACTGCCTGTGTCTTTGTCTTTTTATGACTATGTATGCCTGTGTCTGTATGTCTCTGTTAAACTATGTATGTATGTCTCTTTATACCCGTGTCCAGTGGTGTACACACGATCCGTGGGCCCCTCGGTGGTTACACCGCACGGGCCGTCGCCGCAACACATGGCGGCAGGCAACGTGTCGCAGGGATCCGCAGGGTGGCTGGGCCCCATGGAGTGACTGGCCCAGTCGCAGCTGCGACCCCTGTATGTACACCACTGTACACAGACACATATATACAGAGAAACACACATATACACATACATACATACATACATACATACATACATACATACAAACAAACAAACAAACAAACACACACATACAGATATTTTCGTCACCCTCCTGTTTCCTACCTTTTAAGATGCAGGTGACTTCCCTGGGGTGTAGTGGTGGCTCAGCCTGATGGGAGTCAGAGTTCCCACTCTGACTCCCTCCTCTCTTCCTCCTGCGAGGCTCCCGTTGTAAGCTGGGAGAAGTGATAGAGCCGCACCGGCCCGCACAGTAAGGAGGCCCCCCAGGTGTCCTATGCACTAAGGGCCACCCGGTGGTCATGTGTCAGCAGGGGCCCGGGCTCCTTCCTGTTCTGCATCCGGCTGGGAGGAAGTGAGTGCCGCGTGTCACTTCCTCCCACCGGAGATCAGAGCCGTGGCGGGAGGAGGAAGGCAGGGAGGAGGGGAGCCACTGTACCCCAGGGAAATCACCCTCCAGAAAATGGGAAGAACCTGGAGGGTGGCTAAATGTATGTCAGTTTGTCTGTGTGTGTGTGTATGTCAGTAGGTGTGTGTGTATATCAGTATGTCTGCCTGTGTGTGTGTGTATGTCAGTGTGTCTGTGTGTGTCAGTATGCTTCTGTCAGTGTATGTGGCTGTGTATGTATAAATCTGTGTCTGTGTGTCAGTATGTCTGAATGTGTGTCAATTTGTCTGCCAGTATATATTTGTGTGTCAGTATGTATCTGCAATTTTTTTAATATGTCTGTCGGTGTGTGTATGTGTCAGTATGTCTGTCAGTGTGATTGGGGGTTGGGTTTAATGGGGGGGGGGGCAGGGACCAGGGGGCCCAACAAAATGCTTTGCCTAGGGTCCTAGTCATATTATAGACTGCCCTGATTCTAGAGGAGGGTTATGGAACACTAAAGGGTTTAAAAAAAAAAAAGGGGGTCTATGAGACACAGAGTTGAAGATGCATTTTTTTTTTTTTTATGGTGGGGGGAATGCATCTTCACCAGTGTAGTCAAAAATCCTTGCACCAGCCCTGCTCCCATCAATCCCAAATGGCCTGGAGCATGCCTGGCCAGAAGACGCACTTTGTTTTATGGGCCCTGTGATTCACAATTACCTTTACTCTACTGTTCCCTGCTTTAGTAATATCATGGGAGCTGGCAGAGTTGAAATCTCTGGTTCAAAGTGCTGTGCAGAAAAAGTAAATGGTCTATTAAAGAGGATTCCACATGCCTTCATCCAGCATGCTCCTTTAATAAACTAAACAGACTATGACCTAGCGCTTGAAATCATGTATAAAACTTCCAGTAATAAACTGAGTGTCCTTGCATCAAAACTATCAACACACAAAATGCAAACAAGACAATTTGTAATAAATTGATTACTTTTATGAGGACCTGATATACACAATAGTTATATTGTTAAATCTGTTTTTTCATGATAATGTGTTTTTTTTACATATATATATAGTATAGTGTTTGTGTACTTGAGTATTCATTAATTATTGATAGTGAGTTACCAGTTATCAATGCTAGGATTAAGACACCAGATATAGTTGGGGATTGGAGTCTCCTGACTTGTTTTTTATTCTGTATCCACATGCTGTGTGGCCAGTGTTATGTAAACACGAGCTCGAGATTCCTTTTATTTTTTTATTTTTGTGAAGTACAGAAGAAAATGCCCTGAGATTTCTCTAAATATTATTCTAGCTATGGCATTTCCATTTTAGAAGAGAGAATGTAAATTAATTAATGTTCCTATAATATGCAAACACAACATTTTATTTCACTTGTCTTACATTTAGTATATAAAACACATTTTGTAATTTAGAGGGCATTTGACTTAAATTGCATTAAATCTTCCTGTAAGTGCTTCCCCACTAAGCAAATAACCCAAAAGGTCCTAATGTCAACTTCAAAGGTGAATAAGGAATTTCAATGACTCGTCTGGGAAGAAATATCCAGACCCAGCAAAAAGCGAAAATTATTATGAACTCTTTAAAATATATCAACATTTGTTAATTGTCAAACATAAAAAAAGAACCATGTTTTTCATCCAGTTTTCAAGGCTTGCAATAAATTGCACATTCTTTAAAATAAGAGATATAATTCAGCTTGCCCGTGGACACTGGAAATCAATTGATTCAAAGCCAAGGCCGATATAGGTAACCGGTTTCTGGGATACTCTGTACTATCAGGTGCCTGTAGGAGAACTCATTCTTTCTACAACTGTGAATGTGTTAGGACTGTGCATATCTTCCATGCAAGGGCCTTCTATGATTTAGTGTCATCAGAAAAAACATTAACAATCCAAGCACCATAACCATTACAACCCACAGGAGCAATAATGGCGCCAAGGGTGCTTATACGCTATCCCAGTGTAATTTTTTATAACATTTTAGAACAATTTGACAGTTTTCTTGGGCCTTGCTGGGCATGTGTGACTGCATTTTTTGGTGTTACTATTTTTGTGACCCAATTGCTGCCTGATTGTTTTCCACTGTTTAGGTGATATGAGCCGAATTGTGTAGCAGAGCAAATTGGTACCTTTTTTCAATTGTGTATGCACTTATGGGCACAGTTATTACTAAGTATTTTATTTACTTTTTGACATGCAAATTCCACCTCAAAAACATTGCCTGCATCCACCCCTTTCTTACACAAGATGCTACTAAAGAGCTTGTCCATGCTCTAGTAATCTCTCACATGGACTATTGTAACTCTCTCCTAATTGGACTTCCCAATCATCGTATTGTCCCTCTACAGTCTATAATGAATGCTGACGCCAGACTTATTTTCCTCTTTAGTCGATTCTCTCACCCCTCTGTCAGTCCTTACATTGTCTTCCTGTATACTATAGGAGTTATTTCAAACTGCTAATCCATACCTATAAAGCACTGAATAATCTTAGTCCCTCTTATATCTACTCACAGATTCATAGGTATGCCCCTTCTCTGTCTCTCCGCTCTGCCCGTGACCACCTTCTGTCTGCTGCTTGCACCCGTACGGCCAATTCACGCTTGCAGGACTTCACGCGGGCAGCTCCCTTCCCATGGAATAGCCTGCCTACCGCCCTCAGACTCTCCCCTAGTCTTCAATCATTTAAGAAGTGCCTTAAAATTCATTTCTTTAGGAAAGCTCCCAGACTAACCTCTACCTCACATACCTGTCTCTTGCTCTCTCCTAAAGGGCAGCGCTCTGCTTCACTCCCACCTTATTTGATTGCTGTTTCCTGTCATAATGTGTTTTATACCCCACCTCCTATACACTGTAAGCTTGTTTAGAAAGGGCCCTCTTCAACCTATCGTTTCTGTAGGTTTTCTTGTAATTGTCCTATTTATAGTTAAATCCCCCCTCTAATAATATTGTAAAGCGCTACGGAATCTGTTGGCGCTATATAAATGGAAATAATATTATATTATAGATGTGTATGAATAACATATTTAGTTTTATTCAGTTTTTATTCTAAGTACATATTTGAATTTTATTAAAATGGTTTTATTGCTTTTGTGCGCATCCACTATATATTATAGTATGTATACCATCCTAAAAGAGCCATGTGTTGCCCTTACTTAAATTTCTGACTATGGTTCCATATTTCTACTTTCCTTCATTTCTAAGCTTCTTGAATAGCTTATATTTACTTGTCTAACTCACTTTGTCAATACTAACTCGCTCCTTGACCCTCTACATGCTGGCTTCTGCTCCCTACATTCTACTGATACTGCCCTCACCGAAGTGACTAATTACATAATCTCTGCTGAATCTAAAGGGCATTACTTTTAAGTCTTCTTGACCTCCCTGCTGTTTTTGATACAGTTTAACCACTATCATCTTCAAACCCTCAACAACCTTGGACTCTATGACACTGTACGTTCCTGGTTTTCATCCTATCTTTCTAAATGCTGATTGTCTATTTTTCTGGTGCCAACTCCTTCCACTGCCTTTCTCAGTTGATGTTTCCACAGGGTTCTGTCTTTGGTCCTCTTTTCTTCTCTATTTATTCTGCCTCTCTTTGTAACCTTATGAACTGTTTTGGATTTCATTACCATCTATATGCTAACAATACTCCAAAATATTTTTAATCCCTTGATTTCTCTGCTTCCATCCTGGAACACATCACAACCTGCCTCTCTACTATCACTAACTGGATTTCTTTCCATTATCAAAAACAAAGTCTTTTTAAAACTGAACTCCTCATGTTTCCCCTCTGAAATAGTCTGCATCCCTCTATCTCCCTACATATCTTTTACTACCTTTTCTCAGTTTTTTCTTTTTTCAATTCTTTATTTTTGGAGTGCATAGAGATACCTTGAATATTTCAACAACAAGTAGAATGATATACAGCAATTAACATAGGTATCGTATCGCTGCACTTTTTCTTTTTAGCATAAAACATAGACTTCTCAAACACACAAGCCATAATAAGGTAGAAAACAAAACTGTGCCCGCTAAACTGATCTTGCTTCATGTGAGAGTTGAGAGAAGCGTGGTAACATATCAGACATTTAGTGGCACAGCTAGTCAGAAATATAGAACAATTAATTAGTGAGAGCTGGTTTGACACACTAGACATAGTTACCACTGCATATCAAGATACAGAACATTTGGCAGCCTGTATTTGCAGGGCAATAAAATAAAAATAAAAATACACTAAAAGAAAGATAACATAAATTTCAAGCTATATAAGTGGACAGTATGATTTGAAAAATAGATCAGACTATCAGTTTAACAAAGAGTAGGTCCCCCAGGAGGCCTCTGAAATGAAGCAGGCGCTATTTCCCCATGATAATATAGAAGTCTAAGACTAGGCTACTGCTCACAGTGTGCTTAGGAGTGTGATAACAAGAGAGATCAGCATTGAGATCACCCTATGCTCTGCTGGGGCTTATCAGAGTCCCGCCATGAAAGTCCCAGCATCAGGTTCCGGGTCCCTCTAGTATTGGGGAGCAACGCCGTCTTGGAGCATTCTGGCAGGACCCGCAGGGTTAGCAGAATCTACTCTGCATATCCCGCTGTGACGGGAAGTCTATCCACTCTGCATAGCAACGAGAAGATGGACATCTCCAGACCGCACCCTATGTTCCGCATTACTTCAGACCTGATCTCAAGAGGGCCCCCCACACAGCCTCTATTCATAAGCCTCCAGGTAAGCAGCACCGCTGGTTTTAGTCATGCAGCAGTAGGTGTAGGACATAACAGTATTCTCTGCATGGTGTCGAGGTGCACGAGGCATCTGCCATCTTGCGTGCAGTGTTGTGGCTTCCTGCAGTAATGCCTCATGGCTTCAGCTTTGCAGCTCTGCGAGGGGAGCCTCCCGGGAGTAGACTGGGATCACCCTAACTGGTCCATAGAGGGGGAAACGGGGAACCAAACGGCAGCTTGGGTGTGGAGCGGAGGCTGTCAGTTTCTCCACTCCTCCCAATGCACTAAGCTGTGGAACCAGCTCTCAGCCCCATCTCTGCGTGGACATCCCAAGGCATCAGAAAACGCTTAGGTGCATTCCCCATTGGTCTTTAAGCACCGATGTGGCAAACCGATTTGTTGATGGGGGTATAGTCGGTAAATATCTTGAAGGTAAGTGAAGTGCTGGAGCTCTCTGGACGAAAATTCAGGACTTTGGCAGTTCCCTAACCCTACCTTACCTACCACAACCACTTACACATCTAGGGATAGGGTTAAGGGTAGGTGCCCGGGCTGCCACCACAACCACGTACACATCTATAGGGCTCCCAGTGCCAGGAATTAGCTTATTGGTCTAGATTTCAGTCATCATTCATTTAATTTTCCCTCCCTCTCTTGTTTTGCCACTTTTCAGAAATCTGAAGCACTTCTTTGGACCCCCAAGCAACACAGAATCACCAATATGTGGCCATGGGAATAGATGCTAAAACATTTAAAACCTTGTGTCCCACTACAGTAAAAAAAAAAAAAAAAAATTGGCCTCATAAAAAAAAAAAATATATATTATTCAGCAATACCCAAATGTAGTTGCCTTGCAGATTCCCTTGCCCTGTATTGAGACTTTCAAAGATTTTTCCAATGATATTTCCATCTCTTAAAAGGTCAGGTAGGTTGTTCATGAGATGTTGTTCTGACTCTGTATATCTCGGGTCAACGGTAGATCCTGGTAATTTTATTTCATATTATTTAGCTTCACACCAGTTAGTAAATGGAAAACAGACAAGCTCCTCACTGGAATAGCAAGTCACAGAGGGAGAGACATTAAATAAACTCAAATGAAACAAAAACGGAACATTTTATTAGCGGAAATCATTAAATAATGCTCCATGACTCACTATTTAGGGAAAAGACACTGAACATGTCTTCATTCTATCTCATGCAGATTATGTCAATCATATTTTAGGTATGAACTGGAATGTCTGCTTTGATGTAAATGTTTTGCTTTTCTGAAAGTTTCAGAATAAATACAAAATTATTCATTTGCTACATTTTTTCACATTTTAATTTATTTACAGCTCTTGGTTAGAGTGCCAAACCAACTGTTGATTTTACTTACTTCAAACGTCTGAGGTCGTGTTTGGGTTTGCTAACCACACGAGGCAGAAAGCTGCAGTTAGATGTGCGTGTAATACAGTGCTGAATTGTGAATGGATTCAGTGATACCCTATAATCTAACTGAAATATTAAGACACGTGTACCAGTATTTACTTAGCAATCAATGTAAAGGAAAAATGTTTTGACTGTTGTAAATACCTAGGCATAACTTGTAATCAAAGAGAAAAAGATAGCTTAATGATGGGAATAACCATGCCATCTTTTAAGCTAAATATGCACGTAACATAAATTCTGAAATATTTTATGGTCCTGCTAAAGCAAAACGGAAGACCAAATTATTTCCAGATTGGCTATTGCTTCCAGAAGGCAGCATGTATTATGTTAGCATGACTTTTCTCTACTTTGGCTTTTTAATGACTGCTTGAGAAGGTAATCCAGATGGTGCAATGGCCACGTCTATTTTTAGTAATGTCATTTATCCTTTTGATTTTATGACATT
Organism: Pelobates cultripes; assembly: GCA_933207985.1. Classification (NCBI taxonomy): domain Eukaryota; kingdom Metazoa; phylum Chordata; class Amphibia; order Anura; family Pelobatidae; genus Pelobates; species Pelobates cultripes. Next base: position 109,825,329 of record OW240917.1, on the reverse strand, counting down.
GTTTATCCTATCTACTTCGACTCCGGGAGCTCATAACTAGCCTCGCAAATGGAAATTCTTTGTATGTATGCTAAAGTTAAATGGGTTCCCATTAATAGACCATCATTCAGTAAGGTGGTAAAAAAAAAAATTCTCTGTTTGAATTTAAACTAATGTCTCTTTAATGACATTCATTCTACTGCAATATCAAGTTGTGTTTAGAAGTGTGCAGTGACAGTGCATTTAATTAAAGTAAGAAGTGTTCATTCTAACACATTTTTTATGGTTATGTTTAACTGCTGCTGTTAAACTGCTATTATATAATCATCAGAGGGGTCAAGTAAGGGTATTAAGCCATTGACATTGAGATCATTACATATAAATAGTTAAATGTTGAGGGCAGCTGAGTGTGATGTATAATGTTATCCATGTTCAGGATATTCACACTGAGACATCCCTCACAATCTGTACAAGAATTTTCATTTATTAATATGAAAAGCGAAGCTGTGGCTATTTTTCTAAATTACTTCTCAAATGACATCTAAGCTTCTCGTTTTGAAGGTTGATATGTTAAGATTGTCACACAAGGAGGAGGAAAAGGGCTGTGCCACAGAAAATCACAGTAACAAGAGACAATTGAAATAACAAGTGTTAAAACAAGATATAAAATGTATAGTCCCAACAATAAAAGTTCTCACATACAAAGATGCCTCTAACTTAGAGGAAAGTGCAGCTGCAGGTGCTTAATAAGGTTCTTTGGACTTGGATGTAGTAGTTCCCATTTCTTGGGTATCTCTATATAAAAGGAGCTAAAAAAGCAGGGAAAACTCAATAAATGGATATAGTTAGAGTAGCGATATCACACTCATATGTAAAAGAGCTATAGCCAGCTCTAGCGTATGTTGCGTGCAGTGGTACAATCCCTGGCACTAAGGGGTGGGGTGGTAGGAGAGAGCACTAAGGGACAGGAGGGGAGAGCCCTAAAGGACAGGGGGAGGAGAGGAGACCACCAAGGGACCAGATGGGAGTGAAAGAGATTAAGGGACAGTGGAGTGGAGGACACACAGAGAGGCTAAGGAAGGAGGGGAAGAGAAGCACAAAGGGGCTGGTAGGGAAGAAAGAGACAGAGAGGGGTTCAGGAGGGAGACACACAAACAGGGCCGGACTGGCCCACCGGGATACCGGGAAATTTCCCGGTGGGCCGCGGCACCTGGGGGCCGGCCGCGTTCCTGGGCCGGCCCTTTAAATACTGCAGCCGCCTGAGCGCTCTGTGAAGAGCGGTCAGGCGGCTGCAGCTTCTCCCCTCCCCTGTAGCGTGGCCGAGCTGCACTCCGGTCCGCGGTGGCCGGCCGGAGTGATAGGAAGGTGCACACTGAGTGTGCACTTCCTGTCAGTCCGGCCGGTAACAGGAAACAGATCCCTGTTCCGCTGAGTTTCTTGAATCAGTCGACCGATGCGAAGTGCACACTGAGTGCACCTTCCCACCAGCCAGGCCCACCGCGGACCGGAGTGCAGCTCCCGGCCACTACAGGGGAGGGTAAGAAGAGGGGGAGGGGGGGGGCAAGATGAGGGGAGGGAGGGAACAAGATGAGGGAGGGAGGGAATAAGAGAGGGAGGAGGGAACAAGATGAGGGAGAGGGAGGGGAACAGATGAGGAGGGAGGGGAATAAGAAGAGGGAGGGAGGGAATAAAGAAGAGGGGAGGGAGGAATAAGATGAGGGGAGGGAGGGGAATAAGATGAGGGGAGGGAGGGGAATAAGATGAGGGGAGGGAGGGAACAAGATGAGGGGAGGGAGGAACAAGATGAGGGGAGGGAGGGAATAAGATGATGGAGGGAGGGGAAAAAAAGAGGGGAGGGAGGAACAAGATGAGGGGAGGGAGGAATAAGATGAGGGGAGGGAGGGGAATAAGATGAGGGGAGGGAGGGAATAAGAAGAGGGGAGGAGGAATAAGATGAGGGGAGGGGGGAATAAGAAGAGGGGAGGAGGGAATCAAGAAGAGAGGAGGGGAATAAGACGAGGGGAGGGGGGAATAAGATGAGGGGAGGGGGAAGATGAAGGGGAGGGGGGGAATAAGAAGAGGGGAGGGAGGGATAAGAGGGGGAGGGAATAAGATGAGGGGGGAATAAGAAGAGTGGAGGGCGGGGAATAAGAAGAGGGGAGGGAGGGAATAAAAAGGGGAGGGGGGAATAAGAAGAGGGGGGGAATAAGAAGAAGGGGCAGCTCTATAGGACAGGGGCCAAGACAGGGAACTCTTTCACACTACGCGCGCACACACACACAATGCATCCCTATACATACACAGAAACACAACATGCTTCCCTTACACACAGAGAAACACACAATGCATCCATTACACACACACACACACACACACAATGCAACCCTTACACACAAAGACAATGCACCCTTTGCACACATACACAGAAACAGACAATGCAAACCCATACACACGCATGCAAACACACACACTTCTTTTCTTACATACACACAGAAACACAATGCATCTCATGCACACACATACAGACACACACCTTGCATCCCTTATGCATACAAACACAGATTCACACAATGCATCCCTTACACACAACCAGAAACACATAATACATCCCTTATACACAAATACACACTGCTTCCACTACACACAAACACACTGCATCACCTGCACAAACTGGTAACCCTAAACACTACATACCATAAGCACACATATTAGATCCTCTACAATAACACATAACACATCCCCTACACACTCCACTCCCTGTGAGCGAACTCATGGGTGGGTGGAACTTATGAGTGGGCCTTATGGGCATACTCACCGTCAGGCCCTGGGGCCCAGACCTTGAGCTGTGTAAGGGGCCCCAAAAAAATTGAGCTGCTTCCAATTCTCCCAGAACATTGAATTTTGTGACCACAGTTGCAAACAGCCTCCAGAGATCCTGTTCTACACCAGACCAGTGGAGCCAAACTGCAGCCCATCATCATCCTCATCTGCTTGTAAGTAGGCAATCTAGTATATTATTAGTGACACTAATCTATAATTTACCTCACATTAAAGGGACACTATAGCTTAATGAAGTGGTTCTGGTGTCTATAGCTGGTCCCTGCAGGCTTTTTAATGTAAACACACACTGTGTGCAGCACTGGCGTTAGTTCATATGGCAGATCATATGGGTGGGGCATTGTGATGTGACATGTGGGGGCAGCAAATTTTTATTTTGTCTAGGGCGGCAAAAATCCTTGCACCGGCTCTGATCCTGGGCAGGTGCACCAGTCTACTTGACTGGTTTTGCCCCCCAGGCCTAAGGCTGCCAGCCCTCTGCTCCCCAGCACGCAGCTGAATGAGACCGGCGCCGGAATATGACGCCATATTCCGGCGCCAGTCTCATTCAGCAGCGCGGGAGGGCACTAACACAGGAAGCACCTCTAGTGACCGTCTGAGTGACTGTCACTAGCAGTGTCACTTTGAAGCAATGTAAACACTGCCTTTTGTCTGAAAAGTCAGTGTTTACGTTGAAAAGCCTGTAGGGACATGCTATAGACACCAGTACCACCACATTAAGCTGTGTGTGTGCGTCTGCTAGTGAGTGAGCTTGCTTGCATGTGTGTGCCTGCTAGTGAGTGAGCTTGTGTTTTTATGTCAATGAGCTGATGTATATCAATAAGATTGTTTGTCTATGAGGCTGTGTATCAATGAGCTTGTGTGTGTCACTGAAATGTCAGTGAAATTGCCTGTGTCTGCATGTGCGTATGCTTACTGTATAATTAAACGTTTTACCCTGAAAGGACCAATATTTTATATTAGAAAAAGCAATATATATATATATATATATATATATATATATATATTACTCAATCATCTGTCCTGGCAAGACATAGCCTTACATATTACACGCGACAATATATGGCGCAGTGACTTATGGGGCTGGCACAAATTTTTTTTCCAGGGCTGCTTTGTATCCCCAGTCCGGCCCTGCACACAAAGGGGCTGGGGAAAGTAGGACATGCAAAGAAGTTGGGAGGATGTAGGAGACATACAAAGAGGGGGATAAGAGACAAACAAGGGGCTTGTAAGGGGCTTGTAAGGGGCTTACATCCACTAAAAGGGGATGTAAGACGCAAAAAAATATATATTAACAAAATAAATATAATAAAAATAAAGAGCTGCTCTTCTCTCAGCCCTTATCCTACCCCACAAACTCTCTCTTTCACAATACACACACACACACACTGCTTCTCTTACTCACACTCAATGCACCCCTTGGACAAAATCAATGCACCCCTTGAAGACACACACACCTTGCATCCCTTACACATTCAAACACATATTCACACAATGCATCCCCTACACACACAATGCATCCTTTACACACAAACACACACTGCTTTCTATCCCTTACACAAAAACACACTGCATCCACTTCACACACACACACACACACTGCATTGCCTACACAAACTGGTATCCCTATACACTACATTCCATAAGCACACACATTAGATCCTCTACAATAACACATAACACATCCCCTACACACTCCACTCCCTGTGAGCGAACTCATGGGTGGAACATGTAGGTGGACTTATGGGTGGGCCTTATGGGCACACTCACCATTAGGCCGTGGGGGCCAGGACCTTGAGTTGTGTAAGGGGCCCCAAAAAATGGAGATGCTTCCTGTTTGACCCAGAACATTGATTTTTGCGACCACAGTTACAAACAGCCTCCAGAGAGCCTATTCTACACCAGACCGCTGGAGCCAGACTGCAGCCAGAGCCAGTCCTCATCCTCATTTGGTTGTAAGTAGGCAATCTAGTATATTATTAGTGACACAAATCTCTAATTTACCTCACATTAAAGGGACACTATAGTCCCCAGAACCACTGCACGGCATGGGAATGTAGTGGTTCTGGTGTCTATAGCCTATCCCTGCAGGCTTTTTAATGTAAACACACACTTTGTGCAGCACTGGCATTGGTTCAAATGGCAGATCATATTGGTGGGGCATTATGATGTAACATGGAGGGCAGCCGCATATTAGGGGGGGCGGCAAATTTTTATTTTGCCTAGGGCGGCAAAAATCCTTGCACCGGCCCTGTTGGATGGACACCAACGCTGTCATCATAAAGCACTATTTGTTGCCTTTTTTATTTTTCCCTGAGCACCGGGCAGTGGCGTACTAAAGGGAGGGCGGGGGGGGGCGGTCCGCACTGGGTGCCATCAGGCACGGGGGTGCCACCAGGGCTGGCCAGGCTTAGGAGTCAGTGAGCTGTGTGGCTGCACCGGGCTCCATAGCAGCAGGGGCGCTGGGCAGCCGACACAGCTCACACGCAGGGGATGGGAATACAGCAGGACACCTGCACAGAGATTTGGGGGCGGAGCCAGATCGACCGTGGGGGTGGAGCCAAGCCGGATGTGGGGGCGGAGCTAAATGCAGCCTCATACTGCTGCACACAGAGGCGAAGCAGGAAGGAGTCCCTGCTTCCCCAACTACAGCACAGCAGGGACTGAATCCACTCCTCCTCCATCCCATGGTTACTGTAAGTGAGAGAGTGTGTGCTGTGTGTGTAACTGTGATTGTGACTGCCTTTGACTGTGTGTGTGACTGCCTGTGATTGTCTGTGTGATTGCCTGTGATTGTCTGTCTGTGATTGTCTGTGTGATTGCCTGTGATTGTCTGCCTGTGATTGTCTGCTTGACTCTGTGTGTGTGACTCTGACTGATTGTGTGTGTGTGTGACTGTGACTGTGTGTGTGTGTGTGACTGTCTGCCTGTGATTGTGTGTGTGACTGTCTGTGACTGTGTTCTGTGTATATGTGACTGTCTGAGATTGTGTGTGTGTGACTGTCTGTGAATCTGTGTATGTGTGACTGTCTGCCTGTTTGATTGCCTGCGTATTTGACTGTCTGCCTGTAACTGTGTGTGAGTGACTGTGTGTGGGACTGTGTGCATCTGACTGTGTCTGATGGTCTTCGTCCTGCAGTGAGCCGGCAGCCAGGATATGATGTCATCGCGGCCTCGGCGTCATTACAGGGCGTGCGATGGACCTGTGCAGAAAGAGCACAGAGATCCCAGCAGCAACTACTGACCACCAGGGACTGAGGATCCACTCCAGCCCTTCTAGAGCAAGGTAGGGAGGCTGGGTGGACCTCTTAATTATTAAATGTGTGTATGTATGTAATGTTTGTGTGTGTATGTGATTGTGTGTCTGTGATTGTATGTGTGTGGGTCAGTGATTGTGCTTGTGTATATCTGTGATTATGTGTGTGATTGTGTGTATCTCTGCGTATGTGTTTAGTAGATAGCTCCCTTATTTCCTGTCCTCAAATATTGCAATTCCACATAAGGATAACAAATAAGGGATTTATCTACTAAACAACTGAAAATAAGAAAAGGGTGTTTTTTATCCTTAGCTGTTTAGTAGATCATTCCCTAAATTGGTGCCCGTATGTGAGATTTCCATATTTAAAGATACCAAATAAGGGTGCTGTTTAGCAGATAGCACCTTATTTGGTGTCCTTAAATATGGCAATCCCACAAAGGATAGCAAATAGAGGAGTTATCTGCTAAACAAAGATTGAAATTAAGAGGTGTCAGCCAGCCCACAACAAGAAATCTGGGTGGCTAATGTGAATTATATGCAAATGTGTAATCTGATGCCAGCATGCAGAACACAGCATGCTGGCATCAGACAACCAATGGCAGCATATTACCCCATCCCCTAGTGAGAAGTTTTATTGCTCCACCTCGCCCTCCTGTTTTGACTGTGGTATCTTATGTGCAAGATATATATATATTGTTCCTAGAGTCGCCACGATGTCTGCATGTGTGTCAATGTGTATCTGTGTGTGACTGTGTTTGTGTGTGTGTGTATTTCCGTGTATGTGTATATGTGCAGACACCTAAAAGTCTCGCCAACACTACACACAAATACCCTCTTGCATTTCAACGTCAACACTACATACAAACCCCACCATTATATATAACCACATCACTGTATTCAAATACCACACAACACACAAATGCATGCTTGCATTCAAACGCCAACACTACATACAAACACACCGCTACATTCACTCACATATACTCCATACAAAAACATGCATACATTCAAAAACACAAACACTGCTTAGTGCTAAATACATTAAAACATTTTTTAGTTGTTTATATATTTAAAGTTGAGCGGGGGAGCAGGGGGGGGGGGTGCCAAAAATAGGACCCGCCCCGGGTGCCAAATGCTCTAGGTACGCCCCTGGCACCGGGCACTTCTACCGATGTGGACATCCCTCATCATATCCTATATCGCTACTCTGGCTATATCCAACTATTGAGTTTTGAAATATTTCACTATCAGTTTTCCCTGCTTTTTATCTCCTTTTATATATAAATACCTAGAATTCTGAAGTACTACATCCTCCAAGTCCAAAGAACCTACGCTTATTAAGCACCTGCAGCTGCACTTTCCTCTAAGTTAGAGGTATCTTTGTATGTGAGAACTTTTATTGTTGGGACTATACATTTTATATCTTGTTTTAACACTTGTTATTTCAGTTGTCTCTTGTTACTGTGATTTTCTGTGGCAAAGCCCTTCTCCTCCTCCTTGTGTGACATTCTTTTAGATCTCCTAAAGGGTTGAGAGGGATCCCCTTTTAGGGTTGCTGCCTTTTTTCCACTGTTTGGTTGTTTAACACTAACCCATTTATGTTTTTTTACTTGATATGTTAAGATGTAGGATGCACCTCTGGTTGGGTTATCACTGCACTATTTGCATAGTTTGCAAGGATAAAGGCCCAGTAATGCATCAGAAGGTGACAGCATAGAAGCTGGTGAAGATTACATCAATATGGTTCGCTGTGGTGTACATTAGTGCACTGCAGTGGTTATGGTGACCAGCATTCCCTGGCACGGTCCCAAATGGTGTGACACTTACTTGACTCTGCCCTGTGGACTTTCCGGTCTGGACCGATCATGCTAATTCATAAATACATGGTTCAGCATTAGCTAGCATTAGCTATTTCAATTTTGTGCACCAGCATTCATTGGTTGAGGCTGTCAGCTGACTTTCACAGTGACCTGGACTCTATGCTAAATGCAGTAACAATTTTTACTTTGATTTTTTTTTTTTTTTTGGGATATACATTCAGTAGGATACTTGGCATCTTTATTTTCTATTTAAATTAGATTTGGACATTTGTTATATTCCTAATTGCAATTTGTCCAAATTTAGGTCAATCAGGTTGTTCAATAGTTTGAATTCCTAAACTGTGAGCTAAATGTACCCAAATCACGAACCAAATGACTCTCATGATAAACATGAATTCCACCATTGGCACCACAAAAAGAAATGATTAATGGGGAAAAAAGATGATTGATGACCAGACCAGGGGACAGCCACTAAATATTGATGTATTTATTTTATTCACAAATCAAGTGAGAAATGGCCACTTAAGGGGAAAAAAATGAGTAGCAGTAAAAATAACTACACTTATATTTAGAGGACCACTATAGGTACCCAGATCACTTTAGCTCAATGAAGTTGTCTGGGTGCCAGGTCCCTCTAGTTTTAACCCTGCAGCTGAAAACATAGCAGTTTCACTCAGGGTTAATCCAGCCTCTAGTGGCTGTCTCACTGACAGCCACTAGAGGCCGCTTCCACGATTCTCACTGCAAAAATCCCAGTGAGAAGACGTTGACGTCCATAGGAAAGCATTGAGTAATGCTTTCCTATGAGTGGTTTGAATGCGCACGCAGCTCTTGCCGCGCATGCGCATTCGGCGCTGACGTCAGCAGGAGGAGGAGAGTTCCCCAGTGTAGAGAGAGCCCGGCGCTGGAGAAAGGTAAGTGGCTGAAGGGGTTTTAACCCCTTCAGCCCAGTGGGAGGGGGGCCATGAGGGTGGGGGAGACCTAATGGCCCTATAGTGCCAGGAAAACAAGCTTGTTTTCCTGGCACTACAGTGGTCCTTAAAAAAAAATAAAATATATATATAAATTTAAAAAAATTCTATGAGCCGAACCACAATATGGGCAAAATTTGGCTGTCCCAATATGTTTGCTTTCTTCGGATGGAAAGGTTTGGCCATAACGATTTTTTTTCCCATGTACAAGTTTAATTTTAACTTTACATTGCTAATATATATTTCTTTTAGTTATGTAACTAAGATAACTTTTTTGAACTTTTTGGAAGTATGTCAAGACTGGAAATACTGAGAAATCTGTAATATAATATGCTATCACCCAAAATTATCTGCAAAAAAGAGCAAATATTTTAAGAAAAATTCTAATTTTTGATGTCTATGAACCCTTGAATAGAACTCCTTATGTAAGACTGAACTCATTTCATGTTATCTATCTTGTATTTTTAAACTAATTTTGTCTCTAAAAAATCTTCTCACTAAAGTATTTTATAATTAGATTATTTTGAACTATAAACACATTTACACAAGTTTACTAAGGATGTAATCATTTGTAACTTTTTTGAAAATTGAATATTTCAAGATTTAGCCCTATACACAACTCTTTTAATATCGGTTTCACATGAATAATAAACGAAATATTTTAATTAGTATTATTACATTTTGTAGTTTGTATCTAAGATTTATGGATTTAATTTCCAGTCAGGGTAAACTCTTTCATCCTTTCAAGGTCAATACAATTAAAGGCCATTAAAGGAAACTCCAAGCACTGTATCCCAGTACAAGCTTTTAAAGTGGTTATGGTGCCAGGAGTGCCTTGTCGCTATTCCAGTATAATATGGCAAATTTTTTAGCCTGGTTTGAAACTTACCTGGGTTCTGGCGGGCACCTGCTCTGCTCCTCGTTTAACCAAGTGGATGAAGCTGGGTGCTAATATAGGTGTTCATGCATTGAATGATTACGATGAGTTACATGATTTCCTAATTTGATTAAGACTGGTATCTGGCTTTTCCAGCTTTAGAAAACTGTAAGCAGAGCTGGTACCTGACCCAGACCCAGCTAATTATCTAAACATGCTGTTGATTACGCTTGCAAGCCTGAAACTAGAACCAAAACAGTGGGGTAGGAGAGTTCTTTTTATATGACTAATAATAATTCACATAGAAACTAGTGAAAAGCTGTTCAATTTCTGGTTATACAATTTGATTATTATTATAACTTTACATTGTTGTGAGAAAATGTTTCTATTTATTTCACAAAGAAACGAAATATAAAATGAAAGTTTACACTTATCCATAAACCTTAGGTAGAAAGGTAGGAACTAACCAGCAACAAATACAGCTTAACTTCCATTTAAGAAGTGTAAGATTGTTAGTGCAAGAGTAAAAACACAAAGCAAGACTAAGCAGTTATGAAAAAATTTGAAATATTTCACTTGAAAATAATGGACAATGAAGCTAAATGGCAGAATTTCTAACATTCTCTTTTAATTATCTTTGTCCTCTGACCTTTCTTTATTACGCTGGTGTAATAGAGTGGATGCTTGTTACTAGGGAATGGCACATTATGAAACAGATTACACATAATACCTTTACATAATACACAAAAAAAATAATTTGGGTAAAATTAAAACATCCTTATTTAATCCTACTTTTCAATAATATGTCTTAATTTGCTATTCGTGTACTGCAACATTTATACATAAAGAATGTCAATATTTTGCAGTACACTTGCCCATTTTTCTGCCTTTTTGGTCCATCTGATTCATTACCCAAATCTGTTTTTGGTAACCGTAACCAAACTTCAGACCAGCCACTATTAACACCATTTTAAAAAAAACTCCAAGTTTTTATAATATTCTATTCTAACTGAATTTTATTTTGAAATAGTCTTTAGTTCTTTTTATACATATAAATTTTTTTTTTTTAAACTTAATAGACCACACAAAAATATAATTATTTAATAAAATGTAATTATATTTTCTGCTATTACATTTACAAAGGTTGTAATGTCTCAAGTATGATGCCAAATCATAGTTAACTAAAGTAAATCAATTGAAAAAGTAATAGTGCAGTGTTATTTACGTATATGCTATCTTCAGATGTTCTCATATTTTTATTTTCATTGTTAGCTTTCTCATATTGATTTATTTATACGGGTACTATTAGACACATCTTAGCAATATCATATAATGTTTTCTACCTGTCAGTCAAGTAAGTCATGACCATGGGAACAATTTTTAGTCCTGCTCTTGAAGGCTTTTGTGCTGCCACCAGAAAAAATGTAACAAATACAACAATATATTTTGAGCTTAAATTTTGTTTGATATTTCCTGATAATAACAAAGTTTTAAGATAATTTTTGATGAAACTGTTAAAATGATAGATTTGTAAGTAAATATTATTTACTAAAAGGAGAATTACAAGTGGATTTAAAATTTAAAGTCAGAGTAGCCTACCTGAGTGCATAGCTGTCTTAGAAACATTTTCCAGTTTGGCAATTTTGACCTTAAATTTTAGATTCACTTTAAATTCATTTATATTTCTCAATTATAATGAATTTTACTATGTAATGCGGACTTCAAATACACCTTGCCAAAGTTTAATACAGCTGCTGACCATTAAACAAATAGCAAGTCTCCATTAATAAGAACAAGCATATCATTAGGGCTCAAAATGTACACTCTGACGAGTAGAAATCCTGGCTAGTAGCACTGGACTACAAAATGATACCCTGGATATCATGTTTGAGCTCAGAAACAAGTTCACAATACGTTGTTGGTGGCCCATTTGATAGCTTCATAGTGGGTCATGATACTTCCTGGTAGCTTAGCTCTATTTAACCAGTCTTCACACCTTCAAAAAATCATTAAAAAACAACTTCTTCATAAAAGTGTATTATTATTTTATTATTTATATAGCTCCATCAGATTCCGTAGCGCTGTACAATGGGTGGACTAACAGACATGTAATTGTAACCAGACAATTGGACGTACAAGAACAGAGAGGTGGAGGGCCCTGCTCAATGAGCTTACATGCTAGAGGGAGTGGGGTATAGTGACACAAAGGGTAAAAGTAGGGGTACGAAGTAGGTTGTTAGAAAAGTATTCACTGAGGGCTTCATAGGTAGTTTTTGACAGTTGCATTAGAGGAGTCATGGAGGGTGGGGGATAAAAATCTGCTAACAGATTAATTGATATGCTTTCTTGAAGTGAGGATTCAATGATTTTTTGAATGAGTGGAGACTGGGTGAAAGTCATACGGAGAAGGGAAGGGAGTTCCACAGAAGAGGTGCAGACCTGGAGAAATCTTGGAGGCGAGCATTAGAGGTGGGAATATGGACAGAGAATATACGTAGGTCTTTGGCAGAGCTTAGGGGCCTCAATGGGACATACTGGTGTATTAGGGAGGATAGGTAGGTTGGGGCAGTATTATGTAGGGACTTGTAAGCAAGCACCAGCGTATCAATTAAACTGCTAATAGCTTCCGGCTGATTCCTCTCTTGCAACTGTCCATATTCTAATACTATCCTTACCTTTTTGTGTTACTTTATCCCACTCCCTCTAGCATGTAAGCTCATGGAGCAGGGCCCTCAACCCCTTTTACCCTGTGTGTCCAACTTGTCTGGTTACAACTACATGTTTGTTCGTCCACCCACTGTAAAGCGCTGCGGAATTTATTGGCGCTGTATAAATAATAAATAATATAGTATAAATAATAATACATTCCTAAAGCAACCTACCTTGCACAGACTTTTCAAAGAACTGCATATACTGTTCGAGGAGAAGTCTGTGATAGGAAAGAGCCACATAAGGTCTGTACTGGGAAAGAAAGCGGGGGAAGGGGGCTTGCAGGAGCTGCAGATACTAGATCTGCAGGTATTGCAAGCCAAGATTTCACATACCAGAAACCATGCAAAACAAATAAAATATATATTTTGATTATTATGTGCTAAATATGTGTTTATTTATTTAATGGAATGTTCCTGAACTGTTGCATTAAATGTTTCACTCCTAGAAACCTACATAACAGTGAACATGGATCAAGAGAAGGACCTTCCATAGCACCAATTAGTGTATTCTTTGAACATAGACCACTTAATATTAGAACAGTGAGTGCAGGGCATATACCACAATGTAAATAATACTAAAACGAGCTAAAAGTATTTCAAGTATAACACTTTTTGTTAGCACTGCCACGAGTTAATGGACATTCTAGAGCACCGATTTTCCAATCAATGTATTCTTTGTCAAAATCATTTACTGGGAAATTCGCTGACCTGTGTCCTTCTATTACAGTTAGTAGCAAATAAAACAATATATTTTTTTGTGTAATACAACAAGAAGTAGGACTGTCTAGGCGTAGTGCTGAAATATAATGGTAGGTAGCTTGTATGGGCTGAAATATCTCAGCGGCTAATTGAAAAGAGGAGGAAATGACAGCATAAAATGCAAGATGGCCTTTTGTAAGTCACCAATTAATCAGAAAAGCATTAGAAAAGTATTCTCATTAAAGTGTGTTTACAGAAAACTTAATGTGCCCCTATTGTGGCTGTTATAATGGCAATAATAGTCTTTTCAGATATCTGTACAATAAAAATAAATGTAATCATTGTTGAATTGCATTGTGCCCCTACCTAACCTTTGCCTAAATGTTGTACCATTCATTCAGAGAAATTCTAAATGAAATAACAACAGCTCAATACTAACTCTTGGTGGTCTGTGCCGTTTATTTTCAACTGCAGTTCAAATTAGAAGTTAGAAATCAGTTGCATTCAGCTTGATGGATGATGTAACAGTAGAGTTTGTATTAAGAAGCAGCTTTCTAACAAGCCACTATGTTCTTTTCCAGAATACAAGCAAATGTATTTGAATGCATGGATGTATTTTTCATTTGTAACAATATAGTCCTGTGGGAAAAAGTGAATGCCTGGTGGAAATAACTTCTTTGCTCTTGGTCTTGATTTAGGCCTCCGTTACATTCTGACACATAGTGTCTGGTGTAGTGGTTATGATGTCAGGAGCGACGGGTGCCCTGGTAATTTGGACAAAAGTTTAGCAACGGTTTTCTCCTTTACCACAGAGGTTGAAATCACACAAAATATAAAATAAAAGGGACAAGGGGTTGATTCCCAATTACTCTTACTGCATTTTATTTTATATTCTTTTGTGATTTTAACCCTAGGTGGAATTAAGCTTGGACATTTTTGCCTAAAGGAGCATTTGAGACCTTCATATCATGAATACCAAGGTAGTGATGATCGGATACTGACAGAGGAATATTTATATCCAGCCTTAGTCTGTCAGCTTTTGATTGACTCAGCAGTATGTGAGTGTGCCGTTCTCAGTATTTATATTGCCGTGTATACCTTGATATACTACACCATATATTTTTACTTTTTGTTTTACACAGGTTCATGCTATAGGGTAATATTATCTTATTGGTATTCATATTTGTATGTTTTATTATTACATCTATTTTATATTTATATCATTCACTGTATGCTTTTTGTTGCTTTGGAGTGACACCAAGTGTGTGTAATTT
>OW240917.1:109774521-109810801 GCA_933207985.1 Pelobates cultripes | reverse complement strand
GTTGCACTGAAATAGCACTTTTTTACTGCTGCACCTTTTTGTATACTGTATGACTGCATGTCAGTACTACTAGCCATATGAGGAGTGGCCATGGGAGTTATCTCTAGGCCGTAATTTAAACACGGCCATTTCTCTGTAAACAGTTTTTACTGCAAAGAGCCCGAAGGGAATGATTATGCTCATCAGAACAACTACATTAAGCTGTAGTTAATCTGGTGACTATAGTGTCCGTTTAAGTGTCACTGCAGACTCAACAATGTAAACACCACATTTTCTAAAAAAAGGCAGTATTTACCTTTCTTCCATGGTCACCTCTAGTTGCTGTCACTCAGACACTAGAGGGGCTTCCAGAATAATAACAGATTTCCTAACTTTTAGACCTGGGGCACTGGTCTCACTGTGGTCACAGCTTTTTTCTTGGCTGATGTCATCATGGCGCTCAGCCAATCCAATGCTTCACTATAGGGAAGCAACAAGAGGACATGTCTGCCCAAAGCATGCATGGAAATCACCACTCTGTTCCAACGTTTGGCATCTTCACACTCAGAACAAAGACACCAAATGCTCTCCATAGGGATACATTGTGTCAATGCATCTGTATAATGAGATGTTGAATGGCACAGAGAGGTGATTGCCACACATGTGCACTAGCCCCCCTTTGCTTCTTTAAATGGTACTGCAATCCTAATTCAATGTAGGAGAGAAATAACTGGTTACATTTGATTATTTAGGATTTAGCTACAAATTGGTTTCTAGGTGAATAAATGAATACTGTAAATCAAAATGTAATTACTATGATGTTAAATTGATTGATTTAATGTAATTGCTCCTTTGTTTCGGTGACTTTTTACAGTCACATAATTTAAACAGTTAGACTTAATTTAATACTAAGAAAACAAACACTCTATTCTTATAATTCATGTTACAATGAAATGTATAAATTAGCAACACATTTTTGGTGCAATGTGTTGTTTTCTCTATACTTCTCTGAAAAATTAGAAAATAAAATGAAAAAGATTAAATATTGTGCTGTCATGAATTAAACTCACGAGACATTGCCCAGGAGTTATAGTCTGTGGGTAATTTTACAGCTTCTACCATGTGTCACATGAGGCTAACAATACATTTATGCAATAACCACATTGTTATGAATGTATGAAATAAAATGATTTAACTTGTTCTTTTGATCATATTGTTTACATTTAAAATCAAACAGTGGATGTGAAATTGATATGCAATTTCCTCATGTTAACATCCATGCATTTGTAGGACGTTGATATAATCCGACAATCTTGTTACGAAAAGTATTTGTTGAAAAGCACGAACAGTTCAGACCGGCATCGAATGCTACAGAAAATAAAAGCAAACAACTGGAATTTAAGACACATGTTTCTTTTCGCTTTTAATATGTATTTAAACACAATTAAATGTTCATGGTTATGGAACACATCTAAAGCAGTTCTATAATAATATTAACGTACACTCACAAGGTTTATGAGCTTTGCCTAATATATATTTTCACAGTAACACACAAGGGGCCTCATTCTAGGCCTCCACAGTGTGAAAAAAATCAGCCTGCAATATATTGCAAGTTTTGTTATTCTGTGACCCTCTGATCGCAGTTTAATGCTTATAACACATAACACATCAATAAAACTTATTAAACATGTTGCAAGTATATGCTCTCATCTAAGACTTGACATAAAAACAGAAAAATAAAAAAAAAGTCACTGAGATTAAAATATATTATCTGGGTTCCTTAGATTCAGAGCAGGTGTAAATTCTAAATGCTAAACGTAAGACCTTTTTGCCAACTACTAAGTCCTAGACTGTATTACATAAGTGCAATCTCTCTAACCATTGCCTAAAACAACCCTGTAAGTGCTGCAGTAGAAAGTGAGAAATCACTACTTTTTGCTTAAAGCACTGAAACAAGAATAAAATAAATGCATTCAGCATTGATAGGTCAGAGGACCCCATTAACAGAGGGAAATCTAGAATTCTTAACTTCACCCTTTATATGGGAGATATGAAAATATGAAAAGAATGAGTAGAGATCCCTTTTACTTCTTATACAGTTGGGTTGGCCAACTTGCTCCTAATTCCATTCACACACACCATATTCCGGGAACTGAGGACAATCTAGTAAACATACCCTCCAACACTGCTGTCCTAAGAAGCAGGATGCTTGTGGGAGGGGGTAAAGGGGATGGACCAGTGACATGATCACATTGCTCACTCTGCCCTAAAGGCAGCAGATCAACCCAGAAAGGGATCTGCTCTGTCCAAACAACTGGCAGGTTAGTCCTGTTATGAATGCACGCCAGGCTGCCTGCCAATCAAGTTGGACAGGACTTGCAGGGAGCAATCATGGACTCACTAACACTTTCTGGTGACAACCAGGGAACAACGTTGGTGTGTGTGGAAATCAGGATGGATGGGAGGCATGAGTAAATGTTACTAATGGATTAGAAAGGTGTGTATTAGCTAACATGGTTTATACGATTGTATGTTGATATACTGGTAAAAGGGTGTGCCACTGACGCAAATCCCGTAGCCTGCCAAAAGGGGCGAACATGCCCAAAAAGAGGACATGTCTGCCCAAAGAATTAGAAGGCCAGCCTGGCATGAATGCATGTTAGGCTGCCTGCCAATCATGCATCTGGCCAGCTAAGGGCATACTATGCAGACAGCATCCTGAGCTTGGCATAAATGCGTCCAATGATGCACTCGCTCAACGCTTTCTAAGGACTGTCCCCTAGTACTCGCTGGTCCACTTGACTCCTTACCTTCTTACTAGCGGGCAGAAGCTCCTGGTATATAGTCTGGGACATAGAGAAGGTGGATGTAGTGAGTGTAGAAGAAAGGGAACATGCCACAGTGTTAGAGAGACCAAAATCAGCATTACCTTAACTATATTCATTGTCCGCTAGTCCACACAAGTTTTGTTCCCATACATCCCTCTTAAGTTTCCATACTTAAGCAAGAGATGTGAAAAGTAGTTAGGGGTGCCACCTTTCTTGGAAAAACAAACCGGCCTTGCTAATTTGCATAATTAATTATGTATAGGTAACATCACATGATGTAAATCGCAAGGAGTGACATAAGAGAAAATGCTGTAAAATCACCAAAAAACGTAGTTTGATTCTGCTGTATAGATGAATTGCTCCCAGTGTCACCATGTCTCCCAGTGCCCCCATGTGTCGATTACTCCAGGTCTGTGTTCCTATGTATCATTGTCTCAGTGCCCCATGTCTCCCAGTGTCCCCTAGTCTCCCAGTATCCCCGAGTGTCGTGTCCCCAGGTCTCCCAGTGACCCTATGTATCACAGTGTCTCCATGTATCAACGTATATCAATGCCCTATGTCTTCCTGTGTCCTCCTGGATTCCCATGTGTCCATGTCTCCCAGGGTCCCCATTTTACTAGAACACTAAAAACACGGGGAGACCTAGGGACACGGAGACAACAGGGACACTGGCTGGGACACATGGGACTCTGGGGAAAATAGGGGACACTTGAAGACATGGGGACACAGACACTAGGGACACTAGCTTGGAGACATGGGGACTTTGAGACACTTGGGGCACTGGGAGACATGGAGGCACTAGGAGACATGGAGACAGTGAGACACAGAGACTAGGGGGCACTTGGAGATGAGGGGGCACTGAGACACCGGGGACAGTGGCTGGGAGACATGGGGACACTGAGACATGGGGACACTGTGTCCCCATGTGTCTCTGTGTCCCCAAGTGTCTGTGTCATAATGTATCCCAATGTCCCTTAGTGTCTGTGTCCCCATGTCTCCTTGCTGCCTTTCCCCCATCCCTCACTTCCCTGAGCTGTAGGCTGTCTCTGTAGCTGTCTGGACTCTCTGTAGCTCCTCCCCTGCAGATCAGTGAGCAGAGAGAGGCAAGGAGGGATATGCTGGAATGTCCTATCCCTGCCTCTCTCCACACACAGCGAACCCTACTGGGTGGTGCTGGTATTGCATTGTAATCTCTGTTTACACTGAGAAAAATACCAAAATTTGTATTGCCAGTATGACTGCAATATTGGCACTAGCCAGGCAGCCTCAAATACTGGATGTGCCAATAAAATAAAAGCCAGGTGGAATCCCTCACACATCTGAAACATAAAATACACATGTACAGCACACTCATGCTCCTTTATGTAAAACATGCCCATATATGACATACACAAAACTTAAAAACCTTGCATGTATATAGCTTGTACGTGTGTGTACACATGCACACATAAAAATAAATGTTTACATCTATGATACAGCACACACACATTTTATACTTACAATATTTGTAGACATCATGTACATGCAACACACAAACCTACTTATCTTGCACACACACACATATATTTCCCATATGTAACACATGCTTTGGGGGTTTTATTCATTTGTAAGCTCTATGAAACATTCATGTTCTCTAAATGCTATTCTGATTTTTAGTACCCTGTAACTCTATGAATTTCTCATACACACCACACATCACCATGAGTTTTATAGCTTTCGACTTCTGTGATACTGTAAGCAGCAAATATTCACATCAGTAGTTCATATGCCCTCACCATATTTCATTGCAATCATACTATAACTCTCCTCTCATGCCATCACTCACCCTCCCCTGCCATATATCACATCCCTGCACATAGATAAGAGAGTGTGTATGGTCACAAGGAAGCACGGAAGGCATTTGTTTCTACATCCTCCTGTTGAATGCAAATATTACCTAATTTACATCTTTGAATTTACCCAACTGGCCAAGGTCAGGTCACCCCTTATTCTCTGGATCAAAGGCATTTTATATTGGATATTGGATACAGTCTGAAGTGTAAATGCCATGTTGCACAAGGATGATGTTTTAAATAGCACATTTTATCATGAAAATGTTTTATTCAGAAAATATGGTGAGTATGGCTTACATTAAGAACTCATATTAGTCTATATATACACAGTGAGGGGGAAAAATGTATTTGATCCCCTGCTGATTTTGAACGTTTGTCCACTGACAAATTATCAGTCTATAATTTTAATGGTAGGTGAATTTTAACAGTAAAAAACAGAATAACAAAAAAAAAATCCAGAAAAATGCATGTCAAAAAAAGTTATCAATTGATTTGCATGTCAGTGAGTGAAATAAGTATTTGATCCCCTATCAGTCACCAAGATTTCTGGCTCCCAAGTGTCTTTTATACAGGTAACAAGCTGAGATTAGGAGCACTCTCTTAAAGGGAAGGCACCTAATCTCCACTCGTTACCTGTATGTAACAGAGCTTCTTGTACTCCGACCGAGTACCTCAGTTGATGGATGCTCCTAGTGCTTCCCGAGGGCTCCAAGCACTTCTCCAGACACCATAAGCACTGCAGACCGAATCTCTCTTTCTGGAACAAGCTCTTAAAAGAGCCTAGTGATTATAGCTAGGGGAGTATACAGAGTACAGTAATCCTCCAGTGTAGATGCAGCAGTATCTCCCAATCATAAGCCAAGGTTCTATATTGAGGGTCAAAACAGGAACAGACAGAGCTGTAGCTTTATTGTTCTTATATACACATTTTACACAAAGTACCACCCCCAGGGTTTTAAGGAACAGCCAATCAAACACGTAATATACAGTAATATACAGTAAAACACAACCATTCATTCCAGCAAAATCCTACCCTCTGCCTGTGATATAATTACTTAACACAATGGGCTAACGTAATTATCACAGGCAGGAAAATACAGTTTTACACAATATTCATAACTTTAAAAGTATACATCACATTCACATACAATACTTACATTTTTAGAACCAGCATACTCCAAATACAAACATACTCAAAAATCAGACAATTCCCTCCAGTGATTTAAAAGTTAGGTCGAAGTCCTTTGTGACCAACTGCAAGCATGGCTTTCCAGTCCAAACCAGTTCCACAGAGTTAGGCTGTTCAAGATAATTGGCTTACCTGGGTGTGGTAAGCCAACTATCTCTAGGTACAGAAAATATCTCTATTCACAACAACAGCAAAAATGCACAAAAATACATAACTCCCATCATACTGAACAGAACCCCCACATTCATCTATCTGAGCGCTCAATATATCCAAACAGCACTCAGATCCCACAAACACAGTCAAATCGCCATGTGGTTTAAGTTTAGCATGGGCTGATGAGAGGGGGCTGTAGTTATGAGGCAGGAGGCTGGCAATCAGGCTTCTCCATAACCCAGGGAAGTAGGGCAATTTGTCATAAGAGAAATTAGGGACAAAAGGTGTTTTGTAAC
Organism: Pelobates cultripes; assembly: GCA_933207985.1. Taxonomy (NCBI): domain Eukaryota; kingdom Metazoa; phylum Chordata; class Amphibia; order Anura; family Pelobatidae; genus Pelobates; species Pelobates cultripes. Next base: position 109,804,524 of record OW240917.1, on the reverse strand, counting down.
ACAGGCTTCTCCAGGACCCAGAAGCGAGGTTAGTTTTGCCACACTGTATAAAAGACACCTGTCCACAGAAGCAATCAGTCAGATTCAAACTCTCCACCATGTCCAAGACCAAAGAGCTGTCCAAGGATGTCAGGGACAAGAAACACAAAATAACTGTCGGTCTCCTTCGGTCTAGTGCTCGATGCAAGATCTCACCTCGTGGAGTTTCAATGATCATGAGAACAGTGAGGAATCATCCCAGAACTACATGGGAGGATCTTGTTAATGATCTCAAGGCAGCTGGGACCATAAATCCTTGAAGGACTGAAATCCTGCAGCCCCCACAAGGTCCCCCTGCTCAAGAAAGCACATGTACAGGCCCATCTGAAGTTTGCCAATAAACATCTGAATGATTCAGAGGAGAACTGGGTGAAAGTGTTTGTAGTCAGATGCAGGGCCGCCATCAGTTATGGTTGTCACGGACCCGGCGGCCCTGGGGGGCCAGGCCGCCCGGGCCCCACGCGAAGCAGCGAAACTGCCGCAGGTGCATCTGTACCGGGGCCCATCAGGTGGCCCAAGCACTTAGGGCCACCCGATGGACCCTATATCTTCAGGGGCCCAGTCAGCGCTGCGGGCATGTAATTGCGCGACCGAGCTACTTTAAAAAAATTGCGGCTACACCGCAAGTGCTGCTGAGAGGAAGTGACAGCCGGTCGCTTCCTCCCAGCTTATTCCGCGTGGGAGGAGAGGAAAGGAAAGGACAGGAGAGGACACCACACCAGAGGCATCCACTCTCATCATCCCCAGCCACCCTCCTGCAACCTAAGGGTGGCTGATAAATGAGGTGTGTGTGTGTGTGTGTCTGCAAGTATATATGTCAGTATGTCTGTATGTATGTGTGTATGTGTCTATCTGTCTGTTTGTGTATGTCAGTATGTATGTCAGTATATATATATATGTGTGTGTGTGTATGTCAGTATGTATGCATGTGTGTGTGTGTGTATGTCAGTATGTATGGCCAGGTTTGTAGTATTCCCTCATTATCCCATTTACAAGGAGCAGATAAAAGGTCCAGAGTTCATTTCAAGTGTGCTAGTTGGATTTGGAATCTGTTGCTGTCAACTCTCAATATGAGATCCAAAGAGCTGTCACTACCAGTGAAGCAAGCCATCATTAGGCTGAAAAAACAAAACAAACCCATCAGAGAGATATCAAAAACATTAGGTGTGGCCAAATCAACTGTTTGGAACATCCTTAAAAAGAAAGAATGCACCGGTGAGCTCAGCAACACCAAAAGACCCGGAAGACCACAGAAAACAACTGTGGTGGATGTAGCGGAGATGCAATATTACGCAGGGTATCTCCGCTTATAATCCAAGTGGGACTCAGGAACAAGTAAATAGTAAATCCACAGGCAAGGTTTCCAGCAGGTAAAATACAGCAATATCCCAACAGCAATCCCAATAACTGGACGACACACAGTTTCAGGAGCATAACTGACAAGCCTTTAATCACAGTCTCCTTATAAAGCATGCTCCCATGCAAGGGAGGGATTTACAGTAATTATTACAGTAGCCAATCCTGTCCTGGTAACCTCCCACCCATCTCCTCCCCTCGGCCAGCATCATAATCCCCTTATCCAGCACACCAATTCCCCCCGTTTCTGGATGTACCCCTAAACGTAGGGGTACCTCTTTAAATCCTTCATCCCCGGATACCCCTGATCTGGGTGAACAACATATCCAAAAATCACCCAGATCAGACCAGGGGTTCGGGAAATGTATGGAGGGAATAAAATGACCGATCGCACTAACTGATATAGCCAAATAAGGTTCCATGCGAATGGGCCCTGCGGTCGGTCCTGGCATAAGGGAACAAAATACACAAAAGCCTCTAGCTATAGAGGCTAGGGAGGGTTCGCCTGAATCCCCTTGTTCGGTATTTTCTATCTACCGAACGAGGGGCCGTTCGGTAGTTTGGAACCGAACGGACCAGGGCTGTGGAGGTCTCAGCGGTGTTCGCCTACTCGAGTGTCCGATTTTAGTTCCAGACACTCGACGGCAAAACACCGCTGTTCGGGAGTTTTAAAATGGCCGCCGCCACGTGTTCGTTTGTCGAATGGCGGCCACCCCCGAGAACAAAGGACGGCTACTTACGATTCAATTACCCGTTCGCAACAATGTTGCAATGGGTAATTGAGGACACACTTCACACAGGGGAGGTCTGGTTGTTCGGTAGTTTCATTCGAATAAACTAAGGGAATGAAACTACCGAACAACCAGAGGAATACAATTCTTTTTAATACATAGAAAATACAGCAGATACAGGAATGCAGGTAAAAACAGTATATTTGTAGGGTCGCCTGGTGCTAACCGCTACAGTGGATGACTGAAGAATTCTTTCCCTGGTGAAGAAAACACCCTTCACAACAGTTGGCCAGATCAAGAACACTCTCCAGGAGGTAGGTGTATGTGTGTCAAAGTCAACAATCAAGAGAAGACTTCACCAGAGTGAATACAGAGGGTTCACCACAAGATGTAAACCATTGGTAAGCCTCAAAAACAGGAAGGCCAGATTAGAGTTTCCCAAGCAACATCTAAAAAAGCCTTCACAGTTCTGGAACAACATCCTAATGACAGATGAGACCAAGATCAACTTGTACCAGAGTGATGGGTAGAGAAGAGTATGGAGAAGGAAATAACTGCTCATGATCCAAAACATACCACCTCATCAGTGAAGCATGGTGGTGGTAGTGTCATGGCGTGGGCATGTATGGCTGCCAATGGAACTGGTTCTCTCGTATTTATTGATGATGTGACTGCTGACAAAAGCAGCAGGATGAATTCTGAAGTGTTTCGGGCAATATTATCTGCTCATATTCAGCCAAATGCTTCAGAACTCATTGGATGGCACTTCACAGGACAATGACCCAAAGCATATTGCAAAAGCAACCAAAGAGTTTAAGGGAAAGAAGTGGAATGTCATGCAATGGCCAAGTCAATCACCTGACCTGAATCCGATTGAGCATGCATTTCACTTGAAGACAAAACTGAAGGGAAAATGCCCCAAGAACAAGCAGGAACTGAAGACAGTTGCAGTAGAGGCCTGGCAGAGCATCACCAGGTATGAAACACTCTAGTGATGTCTATGCGTTCCAGACTTCAGGCTGTTATTGACTGCAAAGGATTTGCAACCATGTATTAAAAAGTGAAAGTTTGGTTTATGACTGTTAATCTGTCCCATTACTTTTGGTCCCTTGAAAAGTGGGAGGCACATATACAAACTGTTGTAATTCCTACACCGTTCAATAAGAAGCACATTAAGTTCCTAGAGTGACATAGCCAGTCTCCAGACCCTAATCCCATAGAAAATCTGTGGATGGACCTGAAGGTTCAAATTGCCAAATGTCAGCCTTGAAACCTTAATGACTTGGAAAGGATCTGCAAAGAAGAGTGAGACAAAATCCCTCCTGAGATGTGTGCAAACCTGGTGGCCAACTACAAGAAACATCTGACCTCTGTGATTGCCAACAAGGATTTTGCCACCAAGTACTAAGTCGAAGGGGTCAATTACTTTTCACTCATTGACATGCAAATCATTTTAGAACTTTTTTGAAATGTGTTTTTCTGGATTTTTTTTTTTTTTATGTTATTCTGTCTTTCACTGTTAAAATATACCTACCATTAAAATTATAGACTGAACATTTCTTTATCAGTAGACAAATGTTCAAAATCAACAGGGGATCAAATAATTTTTTCCCTTACTGTAAAACCATCACAATTATACTACAAGATATCTTTATTAGCTGTAAGGTAATCTTGTAGAATAAATAAGAGAATTAATTTTAATCTTGTCGAATAATTGTGATTGTTTTACATATAGACTAATATCCGTATATATTTCTTTGAATCTTAAGTTTAATACAAATTCATTAAAAAACGTTTTTAACAAAACATTTAAAGAACTATAACCACTACAGGCCACCATAGAAGTTATGGTGCCAGGAACTAATAGTGCCACATATTTCATAACATAACCTACTAAAGTAACACTTTTAGTGCTGCTCATCCAGGCAATCTAGAATTGCACGAATGATGAAATATCTCTTAGAGGTAAGCTAATATAAATATAGCAAACAGAAGTGAGTGCATATTAAAGACTAAAACGTAACTGATGAATACTGGCTCTAATTTATTCTGAAGTTTCTAATAGCCATATAAATAAATATAACCTATAGAAACAATATTCTGACAGCATTTCAGAACGCTATTTGCAAAATATTTTCCAGCATCAGAACAGCTTCTATTATTATATGCACTGTATTAGTTCAGCTGTTATTGGACTGTAAAATTATCTTGGTGAAATACGCTGCAAGTGTAATATAATTAACATTAAAATAAGTTTTCAAATCTATCAAATGGGGTCTCCACCACACTGGCAAAAGCAATGCTTCTACAATATTGAGGGCTGTTGTCTTGGATCCGACACACATAATTGCTTAGATATACTGATAGACAAAACACTAAAATATCAATGACCGTTTTGTTACTAGACTCAGAGATGAAAGACCACTGCCACAAACAGCCAATATTTGCTGCCTATCCACTCCATGCCCTTGATTGTTGTGTCCTTTGCCCCTCTTTCCTGCCAGGGAGGGATTTTAAGAATGGTGCCTTGCAAAATTGTTAAGTATCCATATTTCTTTGAAGATGATAGTGTTTTTATAAAAACAGTTTTTTTTGTCTGTTTTTTTTTAGTTGCTCAATTATACATTGTTTTATTTATTGCTTGTGAAAACTCTTTTTCTCCATTTTTACAATAGTTTAGTGGTGTGTGTAGTAACATGTTTGAAAGTGAAGTACATTACAGTAAATATGAATATTTTGCATTTGGTTAAACCTGTACTGCATAAAACATATGCATGCTGAACAATGAATTAAAATGAACTAAAAAACAAAATTGCTAAATTAATGTCAAAATAGATAAGCAATTCTTCAACTTGGCTATAGTTGCAGTTTCACTATTTTAGCCAGAATTCTACATTTTGGTTTTTTTAATGTTTACCACAGTTATTTGTTTGCTGAAAATGCCCCAAAGATGCCCACACATGTTGAATTAGCATAGGTGGACATCATTCAGAAACATTGTAAAAATATCAGGTAGTAGTGTCATGGAAGCCTCAGAGTAGTTATAATTGAATTAGAGTTCTACACACAGTATTAAAGTAACAGCTATCTGTACAGATTTATCTATCTATCTATCTATCTATCTATCTATCTATCTATCTATCTATCTATCTCTGTGTAGAATTTACATCCCTTCTCATACATACACAATTTATTCAAAAGGCCAAAAGTAATTGAGTAAATTAAAGATAATCCTAGACAAATTTGTCATATTTAATAATTGTCTAAATCTGGCTATTGGTGAATCTTTGTCAGATTTATACTGCAATTATCGTTCCATCCATCATTTCTGTATGTTTGGGAGAGTTTTTAACTTTCATCTTGTTTTGCAGCAGGTAAAATCAATGCTTGGTCAAATTCAGAACAAGTGATTGATGTGATCAGTCAAATGTTTTAACTTTTTGTCCATGACAATATCCTTGGTTATTTTAGGCGTTTTTTGCTGCTTTCCAGTGAACTTTTGGTTATTTGGTTTGGTTTTTGATTCTTTTAAATGCAGCCATCTGTTGCTCCCAGCAGTCATATCATGGATAAATAAAATGAGACCGCTGCAGTGGCGACCATGAAAATGTAAGTCATAACACTGCCTGCAACATGTTTCACAGATGAGATGCAATGCTTTGGATCATGAACAGTTCATTTTTCCCCCACACTTTCTTCTCTCCATCGTACTAAGGCAGGTTAACCTTTGTCTCATCTGTCTTTAAGACTTTGTTGCAAAATTTGGCATTTTTAGGCACATTTTTAGCAAACTGCAACCCAGGCATATTTTCTTTTGAGGTGTACAGGTGGTTTGCATCTTGTGATAAACCCTTTGAGGTTATATTAATGTAGACTTATTTTTTTCTACTCTTTGTGTACTCTTTTTGTTACTATATCCTGATTTGGGTTTTTTCTTTGCAAGGTCTTCCTATATTTTGTCATCCAATTCATTATCCAATCCATACAGTTAATTCTGACATACCTAATATTGTGGCTTATTTTATAGTCAATCAACTTTACTTGTGCTTCAAACTTACAATGTGAACACACTTGGATAAGAACAGAGAACACTGTAATAGCCAATTGTCTAAGTTATTTTTGAAGGAGGAGGGAAATATATATTTTTTTTCACAAATGAGAAACTGGCAGCAATGTGCCCAGGTGCACAACTCCTGCTTGATAAAGCACCCATGGGAAGGAGCAAAACGCAAATTGAGTGTCAGCTATTTTTGTTCCAGATTGTGTTTCAAGCATGTTGCGTTTTGATCCTTCCCATGGATATATGTATACACATCTATACAGGCATAAAATGCTTGACACTCTTTCTAAGCAAAAAAAATGGTTAATTCTTACATGAATAATTTTGAAAATAATTTTAAATCCCTTACAATTAGATGACGTTATTAGGTGACATTATTTACTTTATCTTCCAATAGGCACTGTTGCTACTAAATGGCAAGACACACCCAGATATTTTTATATATTTGTAATACAAATTATGAAATCTTTTTGGAATTATACATCTCCTTGCTCCTTATTGGGAATTACTACTGCAACATTTGAATCTTCGGATTACTTATCGGATTCACTTCCGTGAAGTAGAACTCTTTCGTTAGTCTACATACTGTAAGCCGCATTCTTGTTTATTCATCTACTAGTGATACAATGAGCACTATTACACTTTCTGTTGTGTTTTGTAGATTTAGAGATTTGTTATGGAACAAACTGCAGTTGTGCTGTAATTGGACCAATCAAGTGTTTGGGCAAATTTCCAAATTCTGAGCTGAACTGTACATGAATTATGAACTAACTGAAATGCACAATGCCAAACATGTTTTAAATGAGGCAGTGTCAATATTCTGAATTCCAACCGTGGTTCCAAAACAGAGAATATTTATATATTGATGGAAACAAAGATGTAAGGATAAGTATAATTAACCCCCATGCAAAGCTTAAACCTATACTATCCAAGAGTGAAGTATAGGATAGTAGAGCATTACTGGACCTGGACTGGGCTTAATGAAATGCTTATAGTAGGTGAAACAGCATGGTCAAGAAACAAGCCAAGGCCAGGGATTCCAGAGGTTCATATAAACAAAATGCCAAGCTGAGTCAAGGATTACAAAAATCAAACAAGTCAGGCAAGCCTAATCATATAACAAGTATATTACAATGAATAATGATGTGTTATAGGGATCACACGGGAACCACAACCGTGCTTACATCACTCCAGTGCGCCCAAAGCATTTGTGTGCACCATAGTAGTGTTGTGCATCAATATTAATGCTTCACTGCCAAGAGCCAAGAACCTGGATTGTAGTGGCTATAGTAAGGTTTGGGACATTGTTCAGCCTTACTGTTGACCTTGAGGCAATGGGGACTGTGCCAATGTATGCTGAAATATCTGTGCTTGCAAGGAGCTCTATGTGAATGGCTATTTTGCTTATTAAATATACACCAATACCATCTTGACATATCTCACTATTGTGTTTTCTTTGTTTGTGTTCCTCTCATTACATAATCCATCTGAGTAAATTAAGGATACATACCAGCTGTGTAGCTTGTCGCTCTGTATGCATTTCAACTTGTATTAAGCTGTATGAAATGTGAGTGACCCTTTCTTTTATTATTAGACTTGTTTTTCAACATACTAGACTATTGAGGCTTCTCCATATTTGTGCTCTTCTGTTTCATATTACATTACGGATCTTTGTACTTAAGCACATTTACCAAAAGAGAATTATCTGAGGATATTTTACAGCTATACCGTTCAGAGGAATATCTGTGTGTGTGTTTATATATAATTTGCTATTCAGGGGAATATCTGTGTGTTGTATATAATATTTTTTTTTTTCGGGGCAACCTTTTTATTTGCTAGTATCCTCCTTTTTGTGTGGATACTGAGTGATCCCCCATATTAAATGTTTGCTGTCTCTTTCCACTTCACTCCAGACATTTAGTGCTTAATCCATTCTTTATTTCTATATATTTAATGCAAGTTTATTTTATGTTTGCCTATATAGTCCAAACCCTAGAATACGCATTCATGTTAAATTATCCAGTTTATATGATTTTTATAAAGATCAAAATAATCAGTGCCTTTGCCTCTTTGAACAAAGGGGACTAGTCTGGTTGGGTCCCATATGTAAGTAGTAGGAGAATTAGTAAGTTGTCAGGGGTACCGATACTAGCAACGTTGTACATGAACTATATTGAAACAAGCAAGTAAATGGACAGTGAAAATGCTAACTGCGCTCAAACACCTCCACAAACATTTAAAGACACAGCACATGGATCTGCCTTAAAAAGTATAAAACAGACACTCACACTTTAGTCTGCACAATCTATATGCTATATAGAAAAAAAAAAAAAAAAACTATTTTAGCCTAAGAAACTGTAGCAATTCATTCAGAATTTTCAGAATAAAACCTAAATGGGAAAAATATTAAAATAGCACATTAACACTTATACAATGCATTGAAATAAAAATAAGATACCTGGATAAAACACAACTCTGTGTGTAGTGACATTAAACCTCTATGTGCCCTATGAGGACCCACAAAGTACAAAATCTTTAATATCTGCATGTTATTTCATTATTTGTGATGCTTGAGCGTGATGCTTGGTGGAAAGGAAATGTCTATACATTAGTTGTTTCTGCAAAAGATTTTATTGTGCACAAAGAAGTGAGGAAATGACATACCATATCATGAAAAAAAATTGTCAAGATTCAAATCTAAAAGAATCATGTACTAATAAAACACTGGTTTCAGGACTGTATATATTCCAAAAATATATTTATTTTGCTGACATTAATATTAACAAAATTAAAAAAAAACTGATTTTGGGTACAAAATATACCCATATAATGCCTTTAGACGATGAACTCGTATATAATCAATACAATTCAGAAAAGTTAGAGCCATTTAGGGTAATATATTTCTCTTAACTCTAGATATTGATTCTTTCCTGGGAATTTTAGCCTCCGTATCAAACTTCAAATGAAATCTGATACATATCAAAAATATGTATAAATACAGAACAATCCTGTGTTATTGTAAAGAGTAGATTTATCAAAGGGTAGGTAATCCCACCACTTGATAGATGTACTCCATTCATTAACATACGATTTGGAAATTTAGTTTTTTTCACTGGAGAGTTTTTCTCACCACTCCATAAATCTCAGCGTAAGACCATAAGAGACTTGAAAAATCCGCCATCTGGTTTGCAGGTGCCCAGACTGTTCCATACAAAAGGATCTATTCCTATTGGTCCTCAGTATGGTCATATTAAAATGCTGCTAAATGTCTGTAGTAGCCAGAACTGTGTATACAATATGTTATACTTTATAGGCAACAGTAAAACAAACCGCTCCTATACAGGGGCAATGGACCTCATAAAAAGTGTCACCCTACATCACACTATCAGCTGGAACCAGAAAACACCCTTACAAGTTATAATTCCTATCTCCAGCCTCTAAATTTACATTTTTTTTTTTTTTTTTTTACATAACTGCATAAATCTGCTGCTGTTCCATGGAGCAGAAATAACCCTGCTCTGTTGTTTACATAGCAGCAAAAGTGAAGTTCACTTTGAATTTTTTTTTAATATTTTTTACTCAATATTTTAAAACAATATCTCTATATTGCATTAAAAATGAGAAGGCCAACTTAACTCTGACATTCCACTTGAGAAATCTCCCACCATGCCCATTCAGCTAAAGGCTATTGTGAGTGTGTACAAATATGTGTACTGTCATGTGGCCTTGTGTTTGTTTCCTGCTTGTTAGATTTTTGCATGATGTATATTTCTTATTATACAAATATTATCCATGCATAAATATCAGTATCTCATTCTTTATATCAAAGCAATCATTTGTACTTTGACTCAATAAGAACCAAAAAAAAGCTCTCTTTATGACAAGATGGAATGTTCTGCTTGTTTAGCTTTGACAGCTACTGTCAGTCCTGCGGTGATTGAGTGGGTCATTCCATTATGCAGTACAAATTGAGCAAGTTGTTTTGATGGAATAGACCATCATTGCTCCTTAAAGTGTTAATGGCTATTCTGTAATGCACAGCATAATAATGTTGACTGCTTTTAATACGTTTGAAGCAAGAAACATTTAAATTAAATGCTTCTCTGAGAAGCATCCAATTAGCCGAGTTTAGTTATTGATGTACAAGATCCCTATGTTCCCATTAACACAGGGTGCTGTATTGATCCTGATGTAAGCTACGGATGATGGCTGAAACGTTGATCATATTTTAAAGGAATGAAATAGAGGAAACTTTTATGAAGAAAAGACCGTGAGTGCAAGCCTTCATTGATGGTAATATATAGTAAATTTATCCCATATATATATATATATATATATATATATATATGTGATAGAGGACGCTTGGACCATATGACTGTGACTGTTCACTTGTACTGTCTACTTGATAACTTGTATTGTTAACTTGTATTGTTGCACTTTTGTGTTAGCTTGAGAAGGCTTGAGAAAGATCTCGTTAGAGATCAAAACGTTGCATCTTTACCTTGTTTTTCCAATAAATCTGCTGCCCAAGTGATCCTTGAGTGCCTGGGCAATACTTTTGTTTTAACATTGGAGTAGGGGTAGCGAGTCCCAGGTTTGGCAGCACCAGGACCTGAATATTAGTGTGGTCTCCTTTGTGTTTAATACATTGTGACTGTTAAGAGTAATAAAGCTCTGGCTATGTAACCAAGAGCTTGTTATCTCCATAAAATAGGCTGAACAAGGAAAGCAATGGACCCTTGCACCAAAAAATGTGAGTGATAAAATTAGAATTGATCCAAGTACAGCATGTACTCTTAAGGAACCTTGAGCTAATACAATATATAGACAGAGGAAGCTCAAATTCAAACTATTCATTGTTATTATTAATAATAACATTTATATTATTATTGCCATTTATATAGCACCAACAAATTCATTAGCGCTTTACAATATTATGAGAGGGGGATGTAACTATAAATAGGACAATTACAAGAAAACTTACAGGAACAAGAGGTTGAAGAGGACCCTGCTCAAATGAGCTTACAGTCTATAGAGCATATTCCACAGAACGTCTCAAAATTATAAAGTTGGGAAACGTAACAATAACTGAGAGAGACAAATAAAAAATGTTACAGGACCCTGTTCAAAAAAAGCTTACAATCTTAGAGATTGTGATTTCTGTGCCAGCAGAAGCCTGACCCAACAACAACCTGACCCAGCGTGACCCAACCCAACAACAATCAGCGAACATGCCTTCTGTACTGGAGGAATTTTACCCCAAAACAACATATTGAACACATGAAAACCGCATACATCATGCCAACATATGTGACTGTGTGCACAAGGAAACTTAAATGTAAGAACATAGAAAACATAGTATCAAAGTAACTAACTCAATGTAATAAAAATAAAAAAACAGATAAAGTGTTAACATAATTTATATGTACATTGTGATCTAGGCAATCTTAAGATACAACTTGTATAGAATAGGCAATCATTAAGATGTTGATAGCATGAAATAACCATGACAACTAAATGGAAAGCAACACAATGAGTGACACATGAGTGCTCTTAATACTTCCTGACCTCATGCCACTACCAAAATTGGAAAAAGAAAGTAAAAGCATATAATACTATTACTGGAAAACATAAAAGTAACCCAAATATAATTTTGATGCCAAAACTACTTTTAAAAAATCTGATAACCATTAGCACTGCCTTATTAGGAATAGTGATGTCGCGAACACAAAATTTTCGGTTCGCGAATGGCGAACGCGAACTTCCGCAAATGTTCGCGAACCGGGCGAACCACCATAGACTTCAATGGGCAGGCGAATTTTAAAACACACAGGGACTCTTTCTGGCCACAATAGGTGATGGAAAAGTTGTTTCAAGGGGACTAACACCTGGACTGTGGCATGCCAGAGGGGGATCCATGGCAAAACTCCCATGGAAAATTACACAGTTGATAGAGTCTGGTTTTAATCCATAAAGGGCAGAAATCACCTAACATTCCTAAATCACAATGAATATGGATTGACACCTGACATATGACATATTGACACCTTGACATATGGATTGACACCTGTCCTCAGAGCCCCTGATGCACACGGACACAGAGCAGAATAGAGACTGGTCCCCCTACATAGGGTCACTTGGCAGATATGGATTGACACATGTCCTAAGGATCCCTGATACACACTGACACAGAGCAGAATAAGGACTGTTCCTCCTACATAGGGTCACTTGGCAGATATGGATTGACACCTGTCCTCAGAGCCCCTGATACAAACTGACACAGATCAGAATAGGGACTGTTCCTCCAACATAGGGTCACTTGGCAGATATGGATTGACACTGTCCACAAGGACAAGCTGCAGACTTCCTGGCAGGGCCCATACAAGGTGGTAGAGCAGGTTTGTGATACCACCTTTGTGATCGGTGCGGTCACAGGCACGGGAGGCAAGCGCATGCTCCATGTGAACAACCTCAGACGCCTATCCTATGCCCCGGATAGACGAGCTCCTAGACAAAATGGCCAGAGGCCAGTACCTCACCACAATAGATCTGTGCAAGGGGTACTGGCAAATTCCATTAGCCGAGGACGCCATCCACAAGTCGGCATTTGTCACCTTGTTTGGCCTGTATCAGTTTAAGGTCATGCCATTCGGGATGAAGAATGCCCCGGCTAACTTTCAGAGGATGGTAGATCGGCTACTGGATGGGTTTCAGGAGTATGCCTGCGCCTACTTGGATGGTATAGCCATTTTTAGCTGCTGCTGACCCGAACACCTGACCCACATAGGAGCCGTACTAGACCGGATTAGGGAGTCGGACTGACCCTAAAGCCCAGTAAGTGCCATATAGGAACGCGTAAAAACCTCCCCAAGATAGTAGTATGGGCCCCAGAGTGTGAACAGGCCTTCCAACAGCTCAAGACGGCGCTCATTAAATCACCTGTACTTTCTGCTCCTGATCCAACTAAACGCTTTCTCGTCCATACAGACGCTTCTATGTTTGGATTGGGAGCAGTACTGAGCCAAGTCGGAGCAGATGGTGGCGAGCAACCCGGGGCTTATCTAAGCCGTAAACTTTTGCACAGCGAAGTAGATTCACTGCCATTGAAAAGGAGTGCATGGCGGTGGTGTGGGCCCTCAAAAAGCTGCAACCTACTTGTATGGACAACCGTTTACCTTACTCACAGATCACAACAAATTTGGGGCACTGCGCGTGCAATCTAATGTGCCACCAGATAGGAGTGGTGTGTTTAGTACTATTGTTATCAGTTTAATCACTGTTACGTCCCCTATCCGTTGATGTGGAGCAAGACGCAGCAGCAGAAGAGGACTCAGCCGAGGAGGTTATGGAAGAGGATGGAGTAGGAGGAGTAGAGGAGGTGGCAGCAGGCCTGCCTGCAAGTCATGGCGGTGTCTGCAGAGCCACGCATTCCATGCTTGGCAGCCGTCAGCAGGTTTGCCCAATGCGCAGTGTAGGTGATATACCAGCCCTGACCATGCTTTACAGACCAGGTATCAGTGGTCAGATGGACCCTTGCCCCAACACTGTGTGCCAGACATGCCATTATTTCCTTTTGCACAATCGAGTACAGGTTGGGGATTGCCTTTTGTGAAAATAAATTTCGTCCGGGTACCAGTGAGTGAGTGGTGGCACTGGGCACAGTATCCACTGTGAGCCTGACACACCTGCTGGCAGACAACTAACTGCTATTCAATCTATAACAGTGAAAAAAGTATTTTGTTTTTAAATGCAAGCTATTATGACACCAGATTTGAGTGGCACTGTAAACTGTCAGAGTACACGCTGTAGGGCTGACACACCCACTTGAAGACAACTAACTGCTATTCAATCTATAACAGTGAAAAAAGTTTTTTGTTTTTAAATGCAAGCTATTGTGACACCAGTGAGTGGTGGCACTGGGCACCGTATCCACTGTTAGCGTAACACACCCGCTTTAAGGACACTGACTGCTATTCAATCTATAACAGTGAAAAAAGTTTTTTGTTTTTAAATGCAAGCTATTGTGACACCAGATATCAGTGGTGGCACTGACTGGGCAAATGGGCACAGTATCCACTGTGAGCCTGACACAGAAGCTGGCAGCAGTGGCAGACAACTAACTGCAATTACATTACACAAAAAAAAAAAAAAAAAAAGCATACCCTAACCTAGCTATGCATTTCCCTATCTAATCAACAGCAGCTACACTTTCCCTCCTCTCACTAAGCATGCAGCATGAGAATGAATGTAAAATGGATGCCTTCCAGTAGGTGGGAGGGTCTGCTAGGGAGGGTGTGCTGCTAATTGGCTGGAATGTGTCTGCTGACTGTGAGGTACAGGGTCAAAGTTTACTCAATGATGACAAATAGGGGGCGGATCGAACCGCGCATGCGTTCGCCATCCGCGGTGGACGCGGACACGCTATGTTCGCAGGGAACCGTTCGCCAGCGAACCGTTCGGTACATCACTAATTAGGAATTATCACTAAAAAATAGCTCATCACCTCCTCTCCAGATGTTGCCCAAACTGTAAGCCTATAGACACAGGAGAAAGCCTGTCCTCATAAATACATCAATAGCTGAAATCAGCACTTAATAAAGCTCACCCAGTTGCTTGAAAAGCACTTGTTCTCTTTGCTAAAGGAAAGTTGTACTCATATTCTGATAGCCCGTATTGCTGAACATATGCTTTCTGGCAGATGGCTGTCATTTTGTCTCCCGAACGCTAACAGCGGTACTTGGCCGCGAAGCTCATGAAACTATATTCGGCCACTTGACCATGCAGATCCTGGTCTATTTGTCTTGCTGTTTTGCCCCATTTACAGACATGCCAGGAGAGCCCTAATTGGAGGAAGGTACTATGGACTATGAGTTATAATCACTGATCAGTGCTTTTTCTAGCTTTGAGGAGGATTCAGCGGAGATACCTAGTCATGGTGGGATGCAAGTCTCAGAATGGTCCATGAATAGAGACAAACTATTCTGCTTTGAAGCAAAAGACCCTGAAGGAAATCTTGGAAGCACGAGACCAAGTAGCAAGCAACAAGAAAAAGACTACACTTATTGCTGAGCTAATGGAGGGCGATCAGTCCAGCAGCGCTTCCTCTATGTCTTCAGCCAAACAGATGGAGTTCAACAGGGAGGTGATGTGCCGACTATCTTTCTATGGCGGGAGCCCCTCTGTAGAAACCATGGTATGGACTTTATCTGAGGTAAATGCCTACCTCATGGCAAGAGTGGAATGGGAAAACCAGCTCTGGCTAGCTGTACAAAGATCCATGGAGGGGTCACCAATCATTTTACCCATTCCTGAAGGGAAACCATGGAGCATTTAAAAAATTTATTGAAGCTGAAGAGGACATAGATGGGTTTTTATAAGACTTTGAGCATCAGTACAACTAACACAACATCCATCCAGCGATTGGGTCCCACTCATGGCTGGTAAACTTTCCGGCAGAGCAGCAGAGGCATCTTGGGCCATTCCAGATGAAGATCTCCGGGATTAAGTTTGGGTCAAGGAGGTTATTCTGGCCCGATATGCGATCACTCCCGAAGCCTACAGATGACAGTTTCAAGAGTTGAAAAAGAATGAAAGACTCACACCAAATAGGCTTTCTGAATGCAACGGGCCGCCCTAGTCTGAGTACAAGCATGCCAAGAGCCTGGAGGATTTACTACAACTTTTTTTGCTGGAACAAGTCTATAATGGACTGGCCCCCGAGATACAAGAATGGGTATGGGACAGGAATTCAGCTACCCTAACCGAAGCAGCAAGTAGGGCAGTTGAGTACCAAGATGCCCATCAACATCAGTACCCCAACCTGAGGCCTCTTCCATGAACAATTCTACCGAATCCCGGACCACCAGTACAGCAAAGGTACATTGAACCAATGACTGCCCCAATTTTAACCTCGCAGCGGAGTGCAGTGCCACCAGTGTCAACTGTTTGACTATTACAAACAAGACTGTACCCAATGAAGAGACAAGCCACAGTGAATCTGGCCTGAATCACCTCCACCAGTAAGAGCAGCAGCGCACTGCTATCATGCTGTGGCAACCCATTTGTTCCAACTCCCGAACGCACTGAAGAACAGTGGAGTATGTTACATGAACCCGACCTGGTCCAAGCAGTCACAAACAACTGGCAACACCACTGCTAGTTGGTCTGCCTTAATGGAAAGCCAGCACAGGGGCTCCGAGACATGGAAGCCACACTAACACTTGTGACAAAAAAAAACATTACACTATCCTGTAACTACCTGCCAACAGGCTTGCACCACTGAGTACCGCTCCCACTGACACTTGGGTAAGCAAATCTTGCCTGCCCTTAGAAACCCTTGCCTGGGATGCCCCTGCTGAATTTGGAAAGGATGTAGCCAACAGCCGTACGCTACAGATATACAGGGATAGGGTCACCAATAGTCAAGCTGGGTTTGAAGGAGAGAGGAACTTCTAGCACCAGGGGTTTTTGTACCGGGACTCAGAGGATAGTCCTCATTGCTTTTTCTAGCTTCGAGGAGGATTCAGCGAAGATACCTAGTCATGGTATTGGAGCTCCACTACAGACCTATACATAAAGTGTTTCTGCCAGGCTTCTAATTTTATGTCCCCAATATACACTTTTTCAATTATAACTCATGCTGCTTTCCACTTCAACCATATAGTCATAAGGAGTACAGTTGTGGACCATAAAGCTGCTGTATTACTGAAATGTTCTCTGCTGTATACATTTTTGCTTATAATTAACCATATGTATGGAACATTACTTGCCTGTGCCTGTTATGTTTAAAGGAACACTCTACAATATTATAGATATACCCCCAATTCAAACATGTACACGTTTAAGTATGCATTTTTTAATTTAGTGTAACCCAGCCAACGCTTTCTGTGACTGTCCAATCACAGACTTCCCAATGCAGCTCAATGAGACGTCTTTGTAAGGCAGATGCTCTAAACCAGTGGTAGTCAACCTTTTTCCACTTACCGCCCACTAATGCATCTTTCTTGATGGAAAAATTTCCTTACCGCCCACCAGTTTTCGCGCAAGCGCAGAATATTTTTTAGAAAGGAGGGTGTTTTAAAAAATACATAAATGAACGTACATTTATCTTTTTATTTCTACTTTATGCATGTTTATAATGTTTTTAACTTTATAAAGTTTAATGAGGAAGCAATAAAGTAAATTGAACTTACCTTTACTAGAGGTTGATGCTGCGAGACTAAATATTTGATATCTGGTTCGATTTTCATAAGGAACAAACGAAGGTCTCCTCTTTCAGTGATAATCGGAAGACTTCTTTGTTTGCTCATAAAATGATTTCTCATCTGTGCGTCAGCTCCCCTCCTCTCCCTCCTCAATTCCCCTTCCCACCTTTTTCCCCTTTTTTCTATTTTTTAACCTTCCTTATAGCAATGGCCAATAGGAAGGCTGAGCTAGGTAGCCCACTTACTATTATTAGTCAACAACAATTCTCTCCTTTTCCTTTTCTTTCCTTCTCCTTTTTTACAAGTACTCTACTCCTTCTTTCCTCTATACTAGAAGTACTCTACTCCTTCTTTCCCCTATACTAGAAGTACTCTACTCCTTCTTTCCCCTATACTAGAAGTACTCTACTCCTTCTTTCTCCTATTCTAAAGTACTCTGCACCTTCTTTCTTCTATTCTACAAGTACTCTGCACCTTCTTTCTTCTATTCTACAAGTACTCTGCTCACAGACAAACACATACACACACACACACACACTCACATAGAAACACATACACACAAATATACACATACTCACACATGCACTTACAGACACTCACACATACACAGACAGACCCACAGACACACATACACTTACAGACACAGACACATACACTTACAGACACAGACACATATACTTACAGACACACACACACACACACACACACACACACATACACTTACAGACACACACACATACACTTACAGACACACACACATACACTTACAGACACACACACACATACACTTACAGACACACACACACATACACTTAGAGACAAACACATATACACACAAATTATTAATATTAAATATCCACCCAGCCTCCCTACCTGGAGAGCTGGTGTGGATCTGTCCCTGGGGTCCAGTGGGGCTTCACTTAGGCGGGCGGCTAATCAGACGCTGCGAGGGAGCTCTAACCTCTCTGCTCTGCTCCCTCGCGGACTGTCTACGGATGCCGGGAGCCGGAATATGACATCATATTCCGGCTCCCGCGGCATCAGCAAACATCGCGCGAGGGAGCAGAGCAGAGAGGTTAGAGCTCCCTCGCCGCGACTGATTAGAACTCTGCCATGCCGGGGGGTCCAGAAGGTGGCCTGGCAGGAGGGAGCGCTTCCTCCTGCCGGTCACTGAAGACTTGCGCATGCAGAGCCGCTCGCGCCCGCCCAAAAGGAGAAATCCTCTTAAAAAGAGGATTTAGCCTCAGAAATCCCTACCGCCCACCTGGAATCCTAAAACGCCCACTAGTGGGCGGTAGGGACCAGGTTGACGACCCATGCTCTAAACGAATGCTGCCTGTTAACTGACAGTCAGGGGGCTTAAACAAGGTTAATTTATAAAAGTACAAATTTCAATTGCAATCTGCACTAGTCTAATATGAAAAAATAATACATACTTTTCACCAGGGCCAGCCTTAGGCCATTAGGCACCCTGTGCGAAAAATCTTCATAG
This sequence comes from Pelobates cultripes, assembly GCA_933207985.1. Classification (NCBI taxonomy): domain Eukaryota; kingdom Metazoa; phylum Chordata; class Amphibia; order Anura; family Pelobatidae; genus Pelobates; species Pelobates cultripes. The sequence continues at coordinate 109,785,642 of OW240917.1, read as the reverse complement.
CGCCCCCCATCCTCCCCGGTCATACACCTACATCCATGTATGTGTGTGTATATAGGGGTGTAGTGTTTTTATCTGAGATTTATTAAATTAATTATTTACAAACATATATTCATTCCCCCTTCCCTTTTACCTTGCAGTGAGGGGGGAATGTTGATCTCTGGTGTTCTAGTGTGCTGGGAACCTGGTCTGCAACTTTCACCAGGTACAGACTACGAGTAACTGTTTTGTTAGCTCAGGCATTTACAGTGTCAAGGCTTTCCTCTGAGAATCCGCAGCAACACGCTGATTGGCCGGAGCTCGGCAGACAGCTACTTATGGTCTGCAGCCAATGGCAGTGCAGGCCAGATATATCAGACTGCCTCCTATGCATTACAGAGTGGCAGTCTAAGCATGTCACATAATACTGTGATACACAGTTACAGGCAGACAGTCGTACACACACATGCTCAGTTAGATAAAGTCACACACGCTCAGTTACAGACAGTCACACATACTCAGCATCAGGCAGACAGTCACACACGCTCAGTTACAAGCAGACAGCCACACACTGGCAGACAGACAGACAGACACACACACACACACACTTACCTCTTTCCATTATGGGCTGGAAGGGAGGAGTGGAGGCAGTGCAGCTCTTGTAGCCTATTTGTTGGGGAAGGAGGGACTTCTTCCTGCTTCCTGTGTAGCAGTTACAAGAGGCTTCTGGTCGGTTTTAGCCCTGCCTCTGCTGCAATTTTAGCCCCGCTTCTGCCCTTGTGATAGGCTCTGCCCCATTGCACAGTAATCCCCGCCCCCGTTGCCTTGGGTACCTGCTCTAGCTCCCCCTGCACAGCTGTGACCCGGCCATATGTGAGCTGTGTCAGCCTCATGGCTCCCCCTGCTCGATGGGCCCCCTATGCGGCCGCACAGCTCGCACAACCCTGAGGCCGGCCCTGCTCTTCACACATAAAGCGCCTCAGCAAGCTAAAGTGCTGTAGGTGTGTGGAGTGTCACTTGTTTTGCTCACTTGCACTTCTGAGCACTTCCCTGATAGAATTGAAAAATTTCATTTATAGACTTTTGCATGATTTAATAATAATCTATGGCGTATTCACAAAATATAAGTGGTCATGGTATTTACCCTCTGTAGTTAATTATATCATCTGTAACACTTCTTACCATTCTATGAGCATGGGGACTCTCTGTAAAGGCACAAAAGCTTTTTGTTGACTTCATAAGTGCTAAAATCTATATTTGCTGCTCTGTTGGTTTATTATTCTCTGTGGTTGCTAATGGATTATATAAGACCACAATACATTATTCACCATCTTTACACTATTTTAGTAATGATATAGATTAATACATAACTTTTTTGTTTAACAGATTTTTTTCACTATACTTCTATTGAAGAGTTTAATAACTGCAGTATAAGCTCATGGAAGTTTAAAGAACATAACAGATAGTATTTTTCAATACAGCTGGAATCTGCCTGCACATGCCATTCCAGACCAGAATATACTGCTTGCTCCATAGTAAGGCATATTTTTGACCACATGGTGGCAGTTGACATTACAAATTTTTAATCGGTAAATAAATTGTATGTGTTTAAGTTAATAATGTATAAAATGCATTTTCCCCCTTCCAATAAAATAACATTTCACAGCTTTTCAGTTTTTGTATGATTTCCTTTTAATTACTTATTTACAGTTTATTTTTTTAGATTTATTTTTATTATTATTATTAGAATAAGTAAGAAGTTTAACAACTACTCTTCTGAAGTAACTTTTCGATTTAATAGAGTAAAATGAAGACTGGAAGGGCAGTATTAAACTTTTATACCCACAGCAGAAAGAATAGCTGAAGATTTCAGTCAGCAAATATATTGATTGCTAAAACATTGATTTAAAGCCATCTGGTGCATTCTAACTATAACAGGACATTATATTATGTTACATGAAAATATATACTTGCTTTTATGCTACACTAATATGCCATTATTTACACTACTTTAATTTTCATTTATATATATATATATATATATATGTATATTTATTTATTTTACAATATATTCTGATTGTGTTCTTATAGTAACAAGGTCATTACACTGATCAGCCACAACATTAAAACCTGACCTGGCTGCCAAGATAGGTTCCCCTTGTGCTGAGAAAACAGCTCTGATGCATCTAAGCATGAACTCCACAAGACCTCTGAATGTGTCCCGTGGTATCAGGCACCAAGACATTAGCAACAGATCCTTTAAGTCAAACAAGTTGAGAAGTTTGGCCTTTCGTGGATCGGATTTTCTCCAGCACAACCCACTGATGCTCAATCGGATTGAGATCAGGGGAATTTGAAGACCAATACAACACCTTGAACTATTACCCATGTCCCTTAAAACATTCCTGAACATATTTTGCCATGTGGCAAGAAGCATTATCCTGCTAAAGGAAGCCATTGCCATCAGGGAACCCCATTGCCATGAAGGGGTGAATGTGGTCTGTAACAATCTGTAGGTAGTGGGTATGTGTCAAATTAACATTCATATGAATGTTAGGACCCAATGTTTTCCAGAAGAACATTGCCCTGAGCCAAGCACTGCCTCTGCCGGCCCGCCTTCTTCCCATAATGCATCCTTCTGACATCACTCCCCCAGGTAAACGTCATACAAGCGCTCAAACATCCTAAAACATGATCTAAAAAAAAATGATTCATTAGACCAGCTAATCTTCTTTCTTTGCTCCTTGGTTCAGTCTGCTGCTCACATCCCCATTGAAGTCACTTTTGGAGGTGACAGGGGTCATCATGGGCACTCTGAATGGTCTTGTCTCCTGCACAGTATTTGTCCTGGGCTTCATCTTTTGTCATTAAAGACCGCTTTAATGCTAGGATACAAGAAATATCAGTCAATATTTTTTTCCTATGTAAAAAAAAGTTATTCTGCAGTGGTAACAGAATAGAAGGTGATATTAATTGAGTTAGTTGCTTTTTTTTTTTTTTTGAACATTTAACAGCCATGTAACAGAATCTTGGGGGAACCATTTCACGCAAGCCAGAATATTCTCGGTTTGATCCTTCATTTGTAGTGCAGTTCCTGGTGCTGGGGGCAAATAAGCAGCTTAGTTTTCCATTATGGAGAAGAGTTCTGCCCAATCATGTGGGCTAGATTCCCTGTCAAATCAAGAGATGGGGAAAAAAAGATGATTGATAGAAGACAGTCAGTACACTTTGATTTTATTCACAGCTCAAGTGACAACTGGCCAATAGAGGGAAAAAGGGAAGAGCAGTAAAACAGTCTATACTTCCAAGCAACAAGTTCTTAATTGGTGTTAATTATTTAGACAAAAAAATTTTTTGTTCGTGGAGTGATTGTGATGTTCACAGTAAAACATATAAAAAGTTCCTCTTGCCTAGTCTGGGTCATTGACTCTAGTGTGAGAGTAGACTGCAGCCATAGGTGCAATCATTGTACTTGTTGCCATTGCCTGTGTTACCACCTATTGCTTGTAGTTCCCCAAGAAGCAACTAAGGGTGAGCTCAGCAGAGACATTGTCAGTGCCATCACTGCCACTCTTTACTGAAGAAACAGAAACATAGAAGCATAGAATGTGACGGCAGATAAGAACCATTTGGCCCATCTAGTCTGCCCAATTTTCTAAATGCTTTCATTAGTCTCTGGCCTTATCTTATAGTTAGGATAGCTTTATGCCTATCCCACGCATGCTTAAACTCATTTACTGTGTTTACCTCTACCACTTCAGTTGGAAGGCTATTCCATGCATCCACTACCCTCTCAGAGCAAATAACCCAAATAGTTACCCCAATATCTGGTTTGGTGTTGGTGGTAGTGAGTGGTGATGGTAATATTGCCCTTTCCCCCACTACTCCAGACATTTGTTTAAGACTGTCCCAGGTGGAAATTAACTATGATACAAAAGAATTACAAGAGGAGAGACAGCAGTCCACTATTTTCTCCACCTACTATGTAATCGCCATTTCGTCAAAGTCCATCTCAATCTGCAGTAGAATCATCTAATGTAATGAATACATTTGAAGCATGATCTCCTAGTAGTGCCAGAAGTAGCTCACCTACCACCACCTACCTTCCCATTAGCATTAGTCAACCAAGTGCTAGTGTTGCAACAGCTTTCAAAGATGCAACTCCACCTGCATCTTCATCAGCACAAGGACAAGGGTTGAGGCTAATTTATTGTGCCAAGGCAAAGTTTGGCATCACTTTAACAGCCTCCTAGAAGAGCAAATTTGAAAGTGTAACTTGTGTGGCATGAATGTGAGTAGGGGGTGAGCCAAGTGTCATCACACTAGTGCCTGTAGTGTTAACATCAGAAAAGAGACAAACCATAATTTATCGTCCCACCTCTCCATTGACATTCACTCTCCACTGGCATGAGAGGACTGGACAATAATATGGCAGGTAGTGTCACTCCTTATTCCATTCAGGGACATGATAGGAAAATAAAAAAGTCTGCCGAAGTGCCTAAGTTTGGAAGGATCAACATTTTTTACTCTGCACAAGTCTATTGTACATTGCCTGCAATAGCATATAAATATATATAAAGCAAACAAAATTTTTCTCACAGTACATGTCTCTCTTATATCTTCTTGTTTATATGACCTCTGTTGATTTTTTTTCTGGAAGTGTTTACCAGACTGTTATAGCAGGCTGAACCCATGATCCAAACATGAAACAGTTTGTTCCTTACTCATATTTAAATGCATCTGTTTTAATTTATCATATCAACTCGCAATCTCTTTCACCATCCATATCTTAATATTTTGTGGCATGATTAATACAGGTAATAAAAATAACTAGACTGGATCTCTCCATTACGCAATGCTCTCCCTATGTCTCTCCTCTTACACACATTGATCACAACATAAGGTTTGATGCTATTTCTCTCCTGAAATCTCAAAGGATTATGTTCAAATTTCTTTGAAATGTACCATCCAACAACACAGGAAATATAAGATTCTTCATAAATTTCTAAAAGTAAAAAGAAAACAACTTGTCAGTAGATATAATCTTACAAAGGTCAAACAGATTCCACTACTCCTAGCATACAAAGACATTTTGGGTAGTGATTTCTGCAACCAACATTGTGACGAAAGTAACTTCACCACTGGTTTTTGGAGGGGCCTGTTTGCCAGCCACCTAACCTGTGACTATGGCCCCTGCAATAGACCTGACTAAAATATTTTAAACAGGCTCTGTTCGTGCAATTGGGACTATATGGTTCGTTTATCGAACAGCCGCACGAACTGGAGACCACCCTGGAGCTTGTTAAGCTTAATTGATACATTGTTGCAACATACCACCGCAGTGGTCTAAGTGTTCATCTGGGTGGCCGAATTTCCTATGGACAACCACAAGGTGGCGGCAATCTTGTTCGCATGGACCAAAACCGCGAATAGACTTCAGGGGGACATAGCCGCTAATGCCCTGAATCTATTTTCGGCATGAAAACTTTGCAGTTCCCAGTCGGTCCTCCAGCGGCACTTAGCCACGATTCTATGAAACTATGTTCGGTTATGGGACCATGCCTGCGGTCGGTGACCTCCAGGAAATTCCTGAACTGATCTGGGTGATTTTTGGATATGTTGGTCCCCCAGATCAGGGCTATCAAGGGATGCAACATTTGTGCGGTTTTATGTATTTTTAGGGTACTTTTGGGGTGTTTTTTAAAAGTGTGGTTTTTTTTGTGCTTGGAGATAATTGCATTAGAATAAGTACAGTTACTGATCCAATTATTTCCCAAGCAGAGGGGAGGGATTGTGTGCTGTGTGTGGGAGTGTCGTGTCTTGTGACCTTATTATTGTTCTGGGTCTGTGAAGTTGCAAATCAGTCCCCCACAAGATCCCTGTGAGCGTACCCCTTGCATGGGGATTGTCATGTAAGGCCAAGTGTGGCTCCCATTAAAGAGAAATTCGTTTACCCCTTCATGAAGTTTTGGCTCATGTTTGGGGGATTGGAGAACTACATTCACTCTGGGGATTGCTATAATCACTATACTCCCCTGAGTATCCTGGTCTTGGATCAAGGGTGGTTGGAGGACTGCGAAACCCCAAACAAGCTGAGGCGGTTTGTGGGGTTAAGGTGGTTATAGTGTTCCAGTACAGTGCTTATGGTACCCGCAAGTACTAGGAAGCCGTGTTTGACGGAGGTACCCAGTCGGGTGCCAGACGGTCTGTCACAATTATACTTTAATCATATTGTAATAGCTGCACCCAAACTGTGGACTTTTTTTTTTTTTTTAAACCAATCCATACAGGACTGTGAAACCCTCCATTAATCAGCTTCAGCAGCACATATAATTAAGCACGGAGATGTGTTCTGTTATGTGATGACATTTTTTTTTAATATCATTTGTAACGAATATTGCCTTCATAATTGTAACTTAAAGAAGAATGAAGACCTAGACGGGTCAAAGTAAATCACTGTATACTATATTGTTATGTAAAACACCAGATAAATTGCCAATTGTTTATACAAGCCCCTCCCTTAAGAACCAAATGTTACATGCAGTTGTCATCTTACTTATGTCCTAAGATTCCTAATTACTGCATGGAATGCCCTAATTATTTAACATCGGCATCTCAATGCAGCCTTGTTTCCGTTACTTGAATTGGGCACTACTTTGAATTAAACTGTTATGATTGGATAGGTCTATAAAATAACACTCCAAGCACCATAACCACCCAAGTTTACAGTCCCAAGGTAATATGCCAAACCAATTTAGCCCAGTTTTTTCAACTACCTGGATCCTACCTCACACCTGCGACTACATCAGCCACACCTAGTATTCTCCAGTGTATTGCTCTATAGAACAAAGCAGAACTATATAGTTATGTGCTCATTGGCTGAGAAAGTGGCTGTTATTCTTTTCCTGCTGGAGAACCAGGTGTGGTTGATGTGGTGCAGGCACTAGGTAAGTTGTCAAATCTTGTTAGAATGGTTTGACATATTGTCATAGGATAAGTTCAGGGCATTCCTGGTGCTTGGAGTGTAACTCTAAGTGGTCAAATTGCATTATGCACAGTGTTTCTTAACTCATGTACCCCAGCAATATATTCACATTTCTTTGTGGGTGTTTATGCATTTCAAAGCTCAGAATTGCCTTCAGTTCTAAAAGATTAAGGTGGGTTTGCCTAGTGTGGATGTGCACATCTAGTGAGATATTGGGGCCTGTCTAAACTCATTTGAAAAATCATCTATTTTACAAATATTTTTATTGTGTGTGTTTCCTTCAACTGCTGGGAGAATAGGGTAGGGAGAAAGTGAACCAAGAGCACTATCTAAAAAAAAAAAAAAAATGCAAAAAATAAATAAATATATCAGCAAATCTTGTAGTGTTTCCTTAACTATGTTCTTTATTGGCCTACATTGTCCCATGGACAGTAGAACTGTCATCTAGTGGGGAGACACACACATATGATTGTATTAGAATAGACGTGCAAAATTTGTTTTAAGCTGATCGGCAGGTCATCCGAACTCCATAACTCTACTACATGGACATAGAATAAAGCCGTGATGGACAAGCAGTTACAACTGTGGCACCAAACAAAGAGATCATGGATGGAAAAAAAGATAATTGATGGTTGGGGACAGCCACTAAATTTTGATTTTACTCACAGATCGACAAACAGAAGTGACCTATACAGAGAATAAAGGGAGGAACTGTAAAAAAATAAAATAAAATAAAATCTATATTTAAATATATATTTATATATAATATAAATACATACTATGTATTTTTACTACAAAAGAGCAGAGTATATTACCTGTACTCACTCTTCAAGTTATTTATATAACTTGCTTTAAATGATTTTATAGATTTACAATGAGTTTTTAAAGGATACATCTTCTAAAAGCATACAACATCTAAAAAGAGAGATGCATATAAACACACATAGAGATATATTTTACATTTTCAAATTATTTGATGATTGTATTATATACACACCATGAACCCAGCACTCAAGTTCCACGGTCTTCAGAATGCCCCGGTGCTAACTCCAGCCATAACACAGGAATGAAGACGAGTGCACTCTGGGGTCTGTAGAAAGTATAGATGCTTTTATTCAGCACAAATCATACATCTACGTTTCAGTCCAACCGGACTTTTCTGAAGACTGTCTTGAGAAAAGTCTGGTTGGACTGAAACGTTGATGTATGATTTGTGCTGAATAAAAGCATCTATACTTTCTACAGACCCCAGAGTGCACTCGTCTATCCATTTGCTGCAAAATATATTTTGTGTATATATTTTGCAGCAAACTGATAGGAGAATTTTTGCTCCATTTGGTTCAAAGATCAACTGAGAAAAAGTAACCATTAGAAGATAAAAGAGAAGCAAAAAAATAATATTTATAAATGACATATTTATTAAACATATAATATATAAATATACTTTTGTTTTTTTCCTCTGTTGGTTACTTCTTACTTGATCTGTGAATAATATCTGTGGATAAAACTAAGTAAGTTTTCCATTAATTATCTGTTTGTTTGTGTGAAGCAATCCCCCTTTTAGTACACTATTTCTGCCTATTGCATTTGGTAGACGTAACTACCGAACAAAGACCACCCCCCTGGCTCGTTAAATATCAAAGACTGCTTTAATTAATGCCTCTGTCTGTGCGGCCAGCGTTCGTACTGCTGAACGCCACCTGGCAGAGAAAACCGCGGCCATCTTTGTTCATGCGAACAAAGGCAGCGGGACTTGGTCGTCGAGTGTATGGAACTGAAATCGGACACTCGACTTCCCGAACACCGGTCTCAAACAGACGAACGCTGGAACTCTACTTACCGAATAGCTAGAAGAGCGCTATTCGGTACTTTGGTGCATTCGACAGAGGGGAACGATCGCTGCTAAGAGCCAGGGGGATCCATTCAGTAGTTTGTTTGTTTTTCTCTTTTTTCTAAAGTGACTGGCAAAACCCACCAAACTCATGGAACTGTTTTGGGCATATAGCCCAGGGTGAGCCGGACACAGAAGACCTCCATAGTTTTTGTGAACTCCTGAACCGATCTGGGTGAAATTCGGATATGTTGGTCACCTAGATCAGGGCTATCAGGAGAAACGTTATTTGTGGGGATACGCCAAGTATAAAGGGGTGTCCCAGTTATTGGAAAAAATGTGATTTTTCTGCCTGGAGATAATTAAGTTATTATTTTATCAGACTTAATTATCTCCAGAGCTAGGGGAGGGAACTGTGGGTGTGTGTTATGTTTTTACAGTAAGTGATTGGTTAATGTTTGTCCCTCCCTGAGGGATGTCCCCTTGCATGGGGACTTGCATAAAAGCCTATGTGACCCATTAAAAGCTAGTTCATTTTGTACCCTTCTTCATGACTTCGGCTGATGTTTGCAGATTTGTGTGTTTCACTAAGGGAATCATCTTGTGAAGCTATTGGGATTACTATATGGTTCGACTACTTTATCTACCAAACGGAGCGCTATAGTCACTAAGGCTCTGGCGGTTCGGGAGGAAACTACCGAATGAGGTTTAAATATACTTGGTTTCCTTACAGTTTGCAACTACGGGGGGAATTAAAAATCACAAATCAAAAGGAATATGTTTGGCCATTGGTTTGTGATTTGGGTGCATTTTTGGCTCGTAGTTCAGGAACTTGACTAATGAGTCTACATTCAGACAAATTGCAGCTCAACACAAAATAAAATAAATCTAAAATCGATGGCAGGGTTTGAAAAAAAATGCTATATAGTAAGTATAGTATAGCTTTTAAAAATAAAATATGAATAGTTTGTTTTTATCAATTAAGAAAATGGAAAGTGAATTAACCGAAGAAAAATCTAAATAAAATCACTAATTGGCTTGACCACCCTTTGCTTTCAAAACAGCATCAATTGTTTAAGGTACATTTGCACACAGTTTTGCAAGGGAATCAACAGGTAGGTTGGTCAAAACATCTAACTACAGTTGTTCTCTGGATTGAGTCAGCCACAGTAACTTCTGTCTCTTTTTGTAATCCTGTGCCGACTTAATGATATTGAGATTAGGGCTCTGTGAGGCCATACCATCACTTCCAGGATTCCTTTTTTCTATTTCATTCTTCTTTATACTGAAGATAATTCTTAATGTCTTTGGCTGTGTTTTTGGGGTCATTATCGTGCTGCAGAATAAACGTGGGGCCAATCAAATGGCAAAAGCTGCCACATCCAAGACAATTTATAAATGCATTACAAATTGGATTCAAAAACCTCACAAACACAACTAGCCAAATATGTTATCAAAAATACTAAATGTGTCTCTTCAAGTAACATGATTCTTTAACCATGAAAGAACTTAGTAAAGGAACATTTATTATGAACAAAACATAGTCAAAGTGTATAAATAAGAAAAAATAAAAAGGATAAATTAACAGAAGTCCTAATTACTCGCTAAGCTGTTAGAGTAATAGAAACTTCTGGCACTTACCCAAATAACCTTTAACTCCCTGGGCACACACACATTTACTAATTTATATTCATAGGACTTCATACTCTTTTTTTTTTTTGCCCCATGTCAGGTTTCTTAACATTCATTGCATGCATGCACTACGCACATCATCAATATTTCTATAGAACAATAAATTCTGATTGCTGGGCATGATGCTATGTCTTGCTCATAATAAATGTTCCTTGAAGTTCTTCCTTTGTCTGTTATAAGAATCATGTTAAGGGACTTTTATAATAGTACTGTGATATCCTAGTTCTATATCCTATTTCTATACTGTCTTTTGTGGGTTTTTAAATCTGATTTGGTGGGGTAATCTAAATTGCCCCATTTATAAATTGTCTGTGCTGGTGGCAACTTTTATAGGTGAGGGTGTTAAGAGATTTGTTTTAATCATTATCTGTTTTCAAGTGCAGACAAATAGTGATTTTGAACTCTTTCACCCACTGAAACAAGTTGTGTGACCAACTGAAATTGGTGTTTGTGACAAAAAATGATTTACAAATGCACATTCTACTGGATGCATTAGGTTCCAGTTTTGTCTTAAATATTCTGAATCCAATACTTGGGATATGGTTAGCTGAAGGAATCCAGCTGATTGTTGGAAATTTGGTTGGGTTGACAAATTCCAATCAGAATCAGCCTAGTTAGTATGTTCATTGATGCATGT
>OW240917.1:109754955-109765435 GCA_933207985.1 Pelobates cultripes | reverse complement strand
CGCAGACCCCAATATAATAATGTACTAAACCCCCCCCACTCCCCAATATAATGCACTGAAACCCCCCTAATATAGAACCCCCTCCCCTCGGATGGCTGAGAGTGTTGGAAGTAGGGAGAGACTGACCTGTTCCCAGAAAATGCTGTACTCAGATGATCAGAGTCCGCGCATGCGCAGTATAGGGGTAGGGAGATTTCACAGGGCTTACTGGCCATCAGATTTCCCTACCCCTATACTGCGCATGCGCGGTGTGTGAAGCGCTCCCTGTCCCCAAGTGCGCACGCGCGCTGTACCTCCGACGGGAGTACTTTGGCGCGCGTGCGCACTATGCCTTTTGTCGACTACTCGCTGTGCGAAGTCCCTACCTGGGTGGTGTGCGCCTGCGCGGTGGCGCACACCCCCGTCCCAACGTCACTTCCGGTGCGGCTTCGTCACCGGAAGTGACGCGGGTAGGGTTTTCTAACGGGGTAGGGAAATTTGATAGAACACAGACTCTGTCAATCACAGCCAGGGGAGGTGTGGCTAGGGCTGCATAAACAGAAACAAAAGTGATTTAACTCCTAAGTGGCAGAGAATTGAGCAGTAAAACAACAATGGCATGATATATACTTCCAAACTGATTCATTAACCTGAAGTTGTTTTGGTGACTATAGTGTCCCTTTAATACATATACATATATATAATTATATCTATTAATATAAAAATACACTTAGAATGAAAGTGTGTGTGTATATATATATATATATATATATATATATATACATAAATAAATAATTACATTATTATACACATAGACTTTAAATATATCTATATGTATATTTATGTAATCTTTTTATATAATGTTGTGATTTTATTGATTATACTTTTACGGACCTGTCTGAAAACTCCACAGAATTTAATTTGTAAGCCCTATATTTAACCCTATAACTTTTTAAGACAACATAATATATGTACATAGGAGGATACTGTTTTACTCATCATACTTCACTGAACACAAATATTAGTGTTTTAAAACTGTAAAATGTATTACAACGAAATAATCAGTGAGAGTAGTTTTTGTGTAACAAAATGGAAAAAAATATGCTAATTTTGGCTGGGGATTGTGACTTAGTGGCTACTAAAAAAGAAAGGACATACACTATTTTGAAAACCCTGGGTTGTCTACTGTTTCAAATGGTATGTCATGATGGGGATAATTCTCATTCCTGGGCTACCATATGGTCTTAAAGGCAACATAAGCAATCTGGCAAAAATGGAAATGGGCAAGTTTTTATATTTAACCCCTTAAGGACGGAGCCAAATGTACACATTGTGAACAAAACAAAATGTAAACAAAACCTGGCATTTGCGCTACATGTCTGTCCAACCGTAATACACCTCTTTCATAGTAAATGCATCCACCCTTATTATATATCATTTTATTCAGGGGAAACAGGGCTTTCATTTAATATCAAATATTTAGCTATGAAACATAATTTAATATGAAAAAATGGGAGAAAATACGATTTTTTTGATTTTTTTAGTTCTAAATTGCATTTTAAAGGTCAGTGTCATAATACTGTTTGATTTTACTGCAATAAAATACACATATTTGTATTTAGTAAAGTCTCACGTGTAAGACAGTACCCCCTATGTACAGGTTTTATGGCGTTTTGGGAAGTTACAGGGTCAAATATAGCACGTTACATTTGAAATTGAAATTCGCCAGATTGGTTACGTTGCCTTTGAGACTGTATAGTAGCCGGGAATGAAATTTACACCCATAATGGCATACCATTTGCAATAGTAGACAACCCAAGGTATTGCAAATGGGGTATGTCCAGTCTTTTTTAGTAGCCATTTGGTCACAAACACTGGCCAAAGTTAGCGTTAGTATTTGTTTGTGTGTGAAAAATGCAAAAAACGCCAATTTTGGCCAGTGTTTTGTGACTAAGTGGCTATAAAAAGACTGGACTACTATTTCTGTACAGCAGGTTGTCTACTATTGCAAATGGTATGCCCTCATAGGGGTAATTTTCATTCTTGGGCTACCATAGGGTCTCAAAGGCACCGTAACCAATCTGGCGAATTTTAATGTGAAAAAAATGAAACGCAAGCCTTATATTTGACGCTGTAAGTTTTGAAAACACCATAAAACCTGTACATGAGGGGTATTGTTGTACTCGGGAGACTTCGCTGAACACAAATATTTGTGTTTCAAAACAGTAAAAAGTATCACAGCAATAATATTGTCCGTGTAATGCTGTTTGTGCGTGAAAAATGCAAAAAACATCACTTTTACTGGCGATATCATCATTGTAATACATTTTACTGTTTTGAAACACTAATATTTGTGTTCAGCTAAGTCTCCCGAGTAGAACAGTACCCCCCATGTACAGGTTTTATGGTGTCTCGGAAAGTTATAGGGTTAAATATAGTGCTAGAAAATTAAATTCCCTTTACTTTTGGCATGGGTTGTCAGGCAGGTCCTGCTAATTGTAATTAATTAAGATACCTAATTATGTAAAAATATTACATAAATATATATGTAGAATTAATATATGTATATATATACGTATGTGTATATATATGTATATATCTATATAATTTTTTTAAAATATTTTTATTTATATATAGGTATATATATATAGTGATATATACGTATATATTTATGTATATAGATATATTATTTCATTCTACGTGTATTTTGATATATATATATATATATATATTAATTTCACAAAACAGTTAGAACGAAATAACACACATCTATATATTTTTAATTATTTATTTTTAATTATTTTTTAATTTTATTTTTTAACGTATTTACATTTTTATTTTTTTTATATTATATATAAATATATATATAACAATTATATATATATTTAATCAGTATCAGTCTACGTGTAATTTGATATTAATATATATATATTAATAGTAAAATACACCTAGACGGTGTATGTGTGTGTATGTATATGTGTATATATATACTTAGATCATATATATATAATATATACATATGATCTAAGTATATATAATTATTTTTTTTTACACCATTAACTTATTTTTATTTTATTTTCAGCCAGCAGGGGGACCACCTGTAATTACAGGCAGCCCCCCTGCCGGCAATACAGAAGCCAGCTATACCCGGCCATGTGATTGTGGGGTCCTCGCTAGGACCCCACTCTCACATGGCCGGGGGGCTTCAACGAGGACGGATGTGCCGCGGGGGGCTCCCTGGGAGTCCCCCCCACCGCGATCGCCGGCGTGGGACCGCCGGCGACCGGGTAAGTTAACAAAAACCGGAGGGCGTACAATTACGCCCGGCGGCGTTTAGAGCCGCCTATTAGAGGGCGTAATTGTACGTCCTGCGGTTTTAAGGGGTTAAACACTATAACTTTACAAAACACCATAAAAGCTGGACATGGTGGGTACTTTTGTACTCGTGGGACATTACTGACCACAAATATGAGTGTTTTAGAGCTATAAAGCACATAATGCAGATGATATCATCGGTGAAAGGGCAGTTTATTTGTGAAAAATGTAAAAAAAACTAATATGAATGCTTTTTTTGGCTGCTAAAAAAGACTGGGCATACCCCATGTTGAATACCCTGGGTTGTCTACTTCTTCATATGGTATGCCATTATGGGGGTAAATCTAATTCCTGTGCTTCCATGCGGTTTCAAAGGCAACATAACCAATCTGAACATACAAATATGTTTATTTTATTGCGGTAAAAGCCAATCATATAATGACATTCACAGTTAAAATGCCGCACAGAACTAAGAAAATAATAAAATGTCTTAATTTATCACACTTTTCCAGTTTTTATTACTATAAATTGTTTCATATATAAATATTTGATGTGAAATGAAAGCACTGTTTTTCCCTAATAAAATGATATAGAAGAAGTGTAGGTGCACTTAATATGAAAGAGGTAAATTATGGTAAAATCCACAATTTTGTTTTGGTCAGAACTTTTTCCTCCACTCTTAAGGGGTTAAAGCAAATCTGATTATCTAGATTTGAACTCATCTCTGAACCACATTGCAACCAGGACTGAACTCTGGAAATGGGAAGTTTAGAGATATTCAATAATTAGAGAATTACTGTAGTTGAATGCACCAACATTTGAACCAACAATTTCATTTTAGTTCTGCTAAGTTTTAGCTGAGTAAAAACTTAACATTTAGTGCGTAGTCTCATTTCTATCACTTGTATGGAACTGAAACCAATCATCTCTAGAATATATTAAGTAGAGCTAACTAAACTTATGGTAAACATTCTTAAATCACCACTAAACGCTTCTCTTCTTCTCACCTACTCAATTCATCAAGCGTGTTGCATTACCAACAAAGTTGTTCTAAACAAGCCAATTTAAAATAATACAACTATGGAAATGGCAGCTGGACTGCTTTATTTAATACCAGCCATATATTTTTATAAGTTTTCCAGATAACAAAAGGCAGACTGCAAAGCAGATTAACACGTAGACCGATATGCTGAAATACTCATATAGAGATTAAGAGCAGTTTTTTTGGAGCGACAAGGCCACAAACACTTTAAGTGAAGATCTCATGGGTAAAGTAAAACATTGAAAAGTTTCTTCTAAATCCCACTGCAGGAACCAAGCCAAGAAGCATATTAAAATCAAATTCTTTGCTTTAGGTAATAAAGTACTGCCTGTAGGCACAAAGTAGATGGAAAATACATTCTTCATATATATATATATATATATATATATATATATATATATATATGGGTTCTACCTGCTGCACTTCAATATATTGTGTTTTATAGAATCTATGACAATGAAAAAAATATGTAGCTATTTCCCCAAAAAAGAAAAATTCCTTAAGAAGTAGCAGACCTTTATTTGAAGCAAGTATGTTTTTCATAATAAGATTAATTTTTATTGTATTATTCCCTAGGTGGAGACAAGTTAAATCGTTCTTGGAAAATTAAGAATTATACGGCATTTCCGATCTCTTTCATATATTCACATAAAAACACAAAGTAAAGCTTTTCTGTGACGCATATTCTTTCATTGTGTTTAAACTATAGTCAAAGGATAAGCCTTTCCAAAATGCTTGCACGGTATAAATATTAATCATATTGATACCTCTATATATTAACTTTTATGTGATGTTATTCACACTATAACATAAAAGATAAAAGAAAAAGAAGACACAAGCGATACAATGTATGTACGTTTTAAACTTTTTTTTTTTTTGCTGATTCAGATTTCACCATTCAAATAACTATTTTTTTTTCCCCCAAACTACATTTTTTTAAGCTTGAAAGTGAGAATTTCTGTGCATTCTCCTGAAAAGTAATAGTGTGCAAAGGAAATATAATTGGGTTACATTTCTAATTTATTATTTCTAGTTAAAGAGACAATCCAGGCCCCATAACAGCTTCCACTGTTCACAAAACAGTATGAAAAAGATATGTACAGTATCTCACAAAAGTGAGTACACCCTCACATTTTTCTAAATATTTTATTATACCTTTTCATGTGACAACACTAAAGAAATGACACTCTGCTACAATGTAAGGTAGTAAGTGTGCAGCCTGTATAACAGTGTACATTTGCTGTGCCCTCAAAATAACTCAACACATAGCCATTAATGTCTAAACCATTGGCAACAAAAGTGAGTACACCCCTGAGTGGAAATGTCCAAATTGGGCCCAAAGTGTCAATATTATGTGTGGCCACTGGCCACCATTATTTTCCAGCACTGCCTTAATGGGCAACATGGGCATGGAGTTCACCAGAGCTTCACAGGTTGCCACTGGAGTCTCTTCCACTCCTCCATGACGACATCATGGAGCTGGTGGATGTTGGAGACCTTGCACTCCCCTACCTTCTGTTTGAGGATGCCCCACAGATGCTCAATAGGGTTTAGGTCTGGAGACATGTTTGGCCAGTCCATCACCTTTACCTTCAGCTTCTTTAGAAAGGCAGTGATCGTCTTGGAGGTGTGTTTGGGGTCGTTATCATGTTGGAATACTGACCTGCAGCTCAGTCTCCAAAGGGAGGGGATCATGCTCTGCTACAGCATGTCACACTATATGTTGGCATTCATGGTTCCCTCAAAGAACTGTAGCTCCCAGGCCCAGGCCCAGACCATGACACTCCCAACACCATGCTGGACTGTCAGCAAGACACACTTCTCTTTGTACTCCTCCACACTTGTCTTTGTACTTGTTGCTGCCACACACACTTGACACTATCTGAACTAAATAAGTTTATCTTGGTCTCATCGGACCACAGGACATGGTTCCAGTAATAAATATCCATAGTCTGATTGTCTTCAGCAAACTGTTTGTGGGCTTTCTTGTGCATCATCTTTAGAAGAGACTTCCTTCTGGGACGACAGCGATGCAGACCAATTTGATGCAGTGTACGGCGTATGGTCTGAGCACTGACAGGCTGACTCCCCAACCCTTCAACTTCTGCAGCAATGCTGGCAGCACTCATACGTCTATTTCCCAAAGATAACCTCTGGATATGACGCTGAGCACGTGCACTCAACTTCTTTGGTCGACCATGACAAGGCCTGTTCTGAGTGGAACCTGTCCTGTGAAATCGCTGTATGTCCTTGCCCTCTGTGCTGCAGCTCAGTTTCAGTGTCCTGGCAATCTTCGTATAGCCTAGGCTATCTTTATGTAGAACAACTTTTTTTTTTTTTTTCCAGAGTACATTGCCATGAGGTGCCATGTTAAACTGTCAGTGACCAATATGAGAGAGTGTGAGAGCAATCACACCAAATTTAACACAACTGCTCCCCATTCACACTTGCGACCTTCTAACACTAATGGGTCACATGACACCAAGGAGGGAAAATGTCTAACTGGGCCTAATTTGGACATTTCCAATTAGGGGTGTACTCACTTTTGTTGAAAATGGTTTAGACATTAATGGCTGTTGAGTTATTTTGAGGGGACAGCAAATGTACTACTTTACATTGTAGCAGAGTGTAATTTCATCAGTGTTGGCTCATGAAAAGATATATAATACAATATTTACAAAAATGTGAGGGGTGTACTCACTTTTGTGAGATACTGTATATCTTGTCTTATGTTAAAAAAAAAAAAGTGTGTATCCTTTGAGGGTATATCCACGAAACTGTATGGTTAACCTATCTTTATCTTCCATGTAGTGCTCCTTTAAAGATAGGTTAACCATACTTGCGAAAAACACCAAATTGGCAAATATTTAAAGGAACACTATAGGTTTAAGAATACAAAGCTGTATTCCTAGCACCTTTCTTTATCATGCCCCCCTGTTGCAATTAAAAGGGTAAAAACCCTTTAAACATTTACTTTATTCCAGTGCTGAAGTCCCTTGCTGCTGGATCAGGATCTTTTTACGTCATCTCCGAGTAGGAAACTAATATTCATGTGCGGCAAGCAACAAGAGCATTAGGTCTTCCTCGTAGGAAAGAATTAAATCAATGCATTCCTGTAGGGATTTGGAGATGCAGGACATCCTCATGCAAAGCAGGAAGCATCTCTAGCAGCTGTCTGGTAGACCGTCACGATAGGCAGTCTTAATACTGCAATATCAACTTTTCAGTTTCTCTGAAAATAAAATGTTTTAGATTGCAGGGTTAAGAGGACAGGAACACTATAGTGTCCTTTAATTAGTGTTTGTTTGTTTGTTTTTTTACAAATTCACATATCTGCTCTTCCATTTAGTTAAACTTGGATATGGTTAAAAAGATAGCTGGTTGTTATGTAGTAAGCAACTTTTTTTTGGTGCTTTTATAAAACACCAAATAGAGCGTAACCACAATAATAAATTAATAATTAAATCAATTAGGTTTGAAATGTCAGATCACAATAGCTCGATCTAAATGAAGGCATCAAAGTATTTTTCTCAGTTTTCTCATTCTTGCAAATGTATGCATTTTGCAGGTATAGGCCTGTTTAAAGCATCATTATTGGACCAACCTCACCCAACTGTTTCCATTGGGGGCTTTCTATTACAGGGTACTTGAAATTTAGTTTTTTTAGGATAGACTCATTGAATGAAATAGACTAGACTTGCACATGGTAAGAACGTTTGTTTCAATGAATCCACTTTGTCCCACAAAAAATGTAAAAGTCTGTGAAGGATGAAATTTGACCACTTAGCGGTTTGGCTTATCCGAATTTTGTTAATGAAAATGAATCCGATGAACAAAAAGGACATAAAAATGTGCTAATCAGTGTACTGCAAGATCTATGCATAATATAAAATTATGTATATATTTTGCAGTACACTCCTTTAATTACCATTTGGTTCACAGATCAAGTCAGAAAACGTAACCACCAGAGGGAAAAAGAAGACTAGCAGAAAAAAAGAAATGTAAATTTATATAAAGACACTCCTCACTTACCGCCTGGGTTCTGTTCCTACAACCCGGTCATTAAACGAATTGGTCAGTAAGTGAGAAGCTAAGGGATTCCCTGCTCTGGTGTGTATGTCTATGTTCGGGGAAATTTCCCCGAACATAGATTAGAGGGATTCCCTGCTCTGGTGCGTTCGTCTATGTTCGAGTATGTTTCCCCGAACATAAACATGTGCACCAGAGCAGGGAATTCCTTTAAATCTATGTTCAGGGAAATTTCCCCGAACATAGGGATTTCCTGCTCTGGTGTGCATGTCCATGTTCGTAAGTGCGAGCCGTCGTAAAACAGGTAGGTCGCAAAACGAGGATCACCTGTATTATATATTTATTAAATGCATAAATATCAAATTCTTTCTTTTTTGTTTTCTTTTTTTTTTTATTATTGCTCATACTTTTTTTTTTTTTTGGGTTCCTATCTCACTTGATCTGTAAATAAAATCAACATTTAGTGGCTGTTCCTTAGCCATTAATCATCTTTTTCCCACCACTCCTCTCTGTGTTTGGTGCCACGGGTAGAATTCTGAATCACTAATCAAAACAAACATATTTGACCATTTAACCAGCGGCTTGTTTGGCTCGTCATTTGCGTGCATTTGGATTTGATTTGTGTGGTTCAGGAATTCGACCAATCATTCCAAGCGGCCCAAATTCAGGCAAAATGAAACTAATCTCCAAGTCTAAAACACAGCCTGCAAAATGATATGTAGAATTTATAGATGGACAAATGCAACATTATAAGAACAATATTGATCAAATCTTTATTTTACTGATCCTTTAAATTTGAATGATTGCACAAAACAGATGCAAAATTGGGTATTTCAATTATTTAGCACAAATGAATACTACAACTTTTTATCATTATCTCTAAGGAACCAATTTATTTTTTTATCACAGATGTTTTAAAACCTGGTATTGCTTTTCTTCCTATTTTTGACATGAATATCTCAGAGCTTCATGCAGCAAGAAGTAAGTCATCCTTAATAAGTGAGACCACACAACCCGATGTGCAGATCGGATAACATGTTAGCAGCATGTGTGTCTCCAAATCATGTACAAGTCATTTTTTTTAAGACTGCTTGGTTATTGGAGACATATCTGTTAATATTTCTAATGGGAACTCGTCACTTGGGCTTTATTCACTAAACCAGGACCTGTTTGAGGTTGCACACTGAATTTGTAGCATGTAGACCAAGGTGGGTCAGAAACTGAGAAGAACTTTCCACCTTAGCAGTTGTATTCAACAACATAAACAACACAGATTTTTCAATATATTGTTTGATGAATAAATCCCTTAATTTAGTAAATGGAAGATTAAAGATTAGAAATTAGTGTGTTTAAACATGCATATTCTGTCGGTGCTCATTTCACATCATATGGCCAGCTCATTTAAAGATCAAATAAATGTATCTCACCTTTGAAAGAACCATCAATTGCCCATATATATATATATATATATATATATATATATATATATGAGAGAGAGAGAGAGATAACATATCAATATATGTACAAATATATAATAATAGTATAATATAATAGTATAAATATATATATTTTTTTTAAATCATCACTGTCCAAAAGAAAATACACTATAGAGAAACTAAATAGCCTAAAAAAAAATAAATCATGTCATTAAATAGTTTCCCATATTTAATACATGTTATTTTTTATTCTACATTTGGTTTAAGGGTTTTACTGAAATGCTGGTGTTTTCACAATCAGGTTAGGTAGATTTCTTTATAGACTGGTCCCTTGACACCTGACCACTTTTCTTAACCCGTTCACTATCAAGCAAAAAGAGAGGGAAAAAAAAAAACACCAGACACCATTTTTGTTTTCTGGGAAGTATGTGTGAATGTATTTTTAATTTCAGAGTACATAGTAGACTTGTGTATTCGGTTTATCCTAATTTGCAACTTTTCCGAATTTTGGGTGATTGGTGACTCTTCTGAATTTCCAAACTGAAAAATGGTATGTGGTCGAATAACAAAACAAATGAAACTGACAATGGACAAAGCATTTTGTTTGTTTGGTGTTTCAGAGTTCTGTCTGTGGCTCAAAAAAAATGATGCTTGGTGGAAAATAGATGATTGATGGTGA
>OW240917.1:109680798-109754855 GCA_933207985.1 Pelobates cultripes | reverse complement strand
GAGGACAGAAACTGAAAGATTATTTTATTCAATAGATATATCAATATAGATTTCTGCTCATCTTCTTTTTCCATCTATTGGTTTTTCTTACTTGATCTGTGAACCAAATACATTTTGCAAAAACATGCCTGTTGTGGAATTTCAAAATATATACTGTACATAATATTTCTATTTCACAGTATAACGATTGGCCAATTTTCTTGCCTTTTAGGTTCACCTAAATCTTTTTTCCTGAAATAATTGCATGGGCAGAATTCATCTGAACCAAAACACCATATGTAAAAATCCTGAAGCAACCAAAAATCCAGTAGGATACTTTTTAGCTGAGACAGTTTTTGAAGTAGAAAAATCAAAGGCAAGTCCCAAAGAGTAAATGTGCTTTTAATAGAAGGATGTTTTCTAGGGCCACTTATTTGAGAAAAAGCAACCAACAAAGGGAAAAGAGATGAGCAGGAAAAAAAATTACATATATTAAAAGGCTTGGCCTGTAGTTGTGGGAGGGGCTTGGTTTCCCTATAAAAAGGCTGCCAATCCACTCCCACATTACCGTAATGGTCTGGCGAGTCTGAAACGTTACTTCCGGTTCAGACCGCCATTTTGGATTCCTCTTACCTGTTTCCTCGTGGTCTCCTGGTCCGGTGCCCTCCTGAGTGGTTCCGGGCTCTCCAGGGCGCTTTTCCGCCATCACCGCCGACTGCACAGCTTCCCCGGTACTGCTGCCGCCAAAAAACCGTAAGTGGGCCCGCCGTAAAGCAAACCGCTTCACATTTACGGCTTACACGGCGGAGCCCCATTCGCATTCAACCGCATTCGGTTATTTTCGCCAAAATACACTTCGTCGCTAAGCTATGTAATTCATGTTTTAGATTTCATACGAACGCTACATTCGGCTAGATACTTAGGATTTCTACTATACAAAATAGTCATTATATACTATCATCACATTCGACTCAAATTCGTGCATTTCTCACTAATTATACAAGATCCTGCATCCACTTCTTAGGTGGAATCTCGCCCCCTACAGGTCAATAATGATATAGCACCAAAATAAATACAAATTAAAATTAAATTTTTTTTTTTCTCTTAAATTATGCTACACTTAATTCAATCCTGATTTCTGACATCTTCCAACAGGTTGCCTTACCAGAATTCATATTAAAATTTGGGGACCCAGTGATCGGTATCAATTATACTTTATAGGTTGGTAACATTGTCATATGATTCATATAAATGACCATATAAACATATGATTTAGGTAAAAATGTTATAATTTACTCTCCTAGGTTTAATCATTGGAACGGTAGCTTTTACAAGCAAGGAGCCGGTTTCTTTTGATTATATCCCCTCCGCAGTTATCGGGTAGGTTCTGGTCCACGATCTGGCCTAACTACCACCCCACTTTCCAGATATTTACTTATCATCTTATACCTACAGGTCAACTTCCCGACAAATATCACAGTTACGTCATTGAGAGATCAGCCTGACTCAATATCAGGTACTACGCCAGAACCCAATATACCCTTAAATATTGAGGGGTACTGGTCCCAGGTTAGGTGGCCCAATTAGTTAAAATATTTCTGGTCTTAATCCATAGGCTAGTGGTCCCGCGAGGCCAACATCCCTAACCTCACACTCGGAGGTAATACGTCCCTCGGGCCAAATCATAGCTAGCCGCCTCGCATCAATATACAGAGAGGGCCTCACCTGTCACTCCCAATCTTTTTTATGCTTTAAATGACACCGAGAGGCCTACACCCCGCCACAACGTTCGGTGGCCTCAATCTTCCCCTCGGGCCCACGCATAGATAGTGCCTCTCAAGCCGCTTGGCAACTAGCAGGGTCTCATCTGTCACTCTCAAAAGAAGTTTAATTGTTTCACCGCTTGGTACTTAGCTAGCCCACCAGTACCCACCCACAATACATTTTATACGACTGACTGTTTATATTTATAATTTCAGTTATGTCACTAACGCCTGATATCCCTGAAGAACTGTCACTACCTAGCACACCCGCTAGGCCTGCCACCCCTGTTCCGGGTACAGACGTGAATAGCCCTGCATCCCTTAGATCATGGACCATACCACGTCTTACAGCTGAACTAAGAAGACGCTGCATCCCTTTCCCGGCTACAGCTAGGAAGGCGGAGTTGTATAGGCTATTATACACTACCACTGACAACTCCGATGCAGGGGAAGGCACTAGCGGATCGCAAATGCCAGCATTTCATGCTATGATGACGTCCCTTATGGCATCCATAGGGACAATCAGTGACAGGCTGGACAAATTGGAGGCCGGTAGTGTTACTCAGTCCACAAATGCAACGGTCACCACCCAGCCTCTTGCTAATACCTTACCCGGTAATACCCTGGCAGCTACGGCTGACATAGAATCCATTGATCCTTCACACATGGTCCCAGCTCACCTTAAAAAAGACATTCTGGAAGGCAAGGACGTTAACCTAGCTTCATTGCTCATTGCCTCCCAGGATGTCCTTGAGAACAGGACCTTTGCTTGTGGGGATGTTTCCGTAGTCCTTAGAGCTAGAGACCCTCGCCTAAACAAAAAATTGAACATCCCAGAATTTGTATTAGGGTTTGGCATCTATAGGGATGTATATTGCACTGTATACCCAGGGAAAAGAGCCGAGCTGGATACGTACATGCACAAGTTGGTGGATCTGGGACACAAATACGGTGGTACAGCGTTTTACGATTACCACCGGTCCTTCTCTGCAAAAGTGGCAGCAGCTCTGGCTCAGTTCAACTTAAACATCAATTGGAGCAAGTTGGACACTGAGCTATTCTGTAGGCACTTTGCAGGCCTCAGGCCCCCAACTTGTGCAGTATGCTCATCAGCAACCCACAGCACAAATTTCTGCCCTAATACAGCTGAGGTAGAACAAAACCAAGCAGCAACTTACCCCCCAAGATCAAACAAAGGTTTGAAAGACAAACTAGGAAGAGATATTGTCTTCTTAGGAAAATCCCAAGTATGTAACAATTTTAATGCCGGCAATTGTGGTTTTAGTTCCTGTAGACTAATGCATGTTTGTTCACATTGTTTCAGGGCTCATTCCAAGACAATGTGCCCAAATAAAGCTTTCCCAAAACCCTATCTCACATGCGTGAACCTCAGCTTATTCACCGATTTGCTACGTCTACACCCATCACGACACTTCAGCGACTATCTCATAACAGGATTATCAGAGGGATTTCACACAGGGTTGATACATTTACCTACAGGCACACTGGAATGTGACAACTTACTTTCCACACGGGATGACCCACAGCTGGTACTTAAACTTATCACAACCGAGGTGAAACAAGGTTTTTTGCTGGGTCCATTCCTTTCACCACCCTTCAATTCTTGGAGAACCAATCCCATTGGGATTGTCACGGGGAAAAACTCACTTAAACCCAGGCTGATCATTGATTTATCCGCACCACATTCCTCCACGGTCCCTAGCCTAAATTCACTGATACCATCTGAAGAGTTTTCACTACATTACGCCACTATCGACCATGCCATCGGGGCTATCATTAAAGCTGGCACAGGGGCATGGTTAAGCAAAACGGATGTAGTAAATGCCTTCAAACTACTGCCTATGCACCCTACACTTTGGCACCTTCACGGCATTAAATGGGAAGGGTTATACTATTTCTTCACTCGTCTCACTTTTGGCTCTAAGAGCAGCCCGCGTATTTTCGACACATTTGCAGAGGCTTTATGTTGGTTGTTGCTAAATGTTTACCAATGTCCCTCTGTGATTCACTATTTAGACGACTTCCTCACAATCGAGAACAACACAAGTCCACCCACAAGTTTAAAACACATGTTGGCATTATTTGAGTCACTTTCTGTTCCAGTCTCCCCACACAAGACCCTGGGGCCCGCCACCCAGATGCAATTTTTAGGAATACAACTAGACACAGTACACATGCTGGCCAGCCTCCCTCAGGAGAAAATTGAGCGTATCCTGGCAAGTATTGACCACTACCTACAGCAAGGTCGTTGCACTAAGAAAGACCTACAATCATTGCTGGGATCGCTTAATTTTGCAATGAGAATCATTCCCCAGGGGAGATCATTTATTTCACATTTGCTATCACTATTTCCACAATTCACCTCAGACACATCTTACATTTCACTAGACAAACATGCGACATCTGATTTGAGCATGTGGAGGATTTTCCTCACTTCTTGGAATGGGCGTGCCATGTTTATACCATCTCACTCAGACACTTCACCCACAATATGGACAGACGCTGCAGCAAACACGGGGTTTGCAGCCATATGGGGTGACCTATGGCTCGTGGGGCCATGGCCAACTGAGGTCAAATCACTCACAAAATTCACAGAGACCTCAGCTTTATTCGAATTGTACCCCATCGTGGCTGCGGCCGTTACCTGGGGCCGCCAGTGGTCCGGTCACACGGTGTGGTGCTATTCTGATAATATGGCTACTTGCCATATTGTCAATAAAGGCCGGTCATCATCCCTGGTAATTATGAGGCTATTGAGACGACTCACATGGATAGCAGCCACTTGTCAATTCTTTCTAACATGTATTCACGTTCCAGGGTGCACAAACATCAGTGCTGATCACTTGTCTCGATTTCGTTTTCAGGAATTCTTCACGACACTACCCACCGCCTCCAGACGGGCAACTCCAGTCCCACTTTTCACAGACATGATAATGGATTAAAGCTTTGTTAAATCACGCACGTCACATTTCTCACATGGCACTCTCTGTAAACACTAGAAACACTTACGACAGAGCTTTTCACATATTCAAAAAATTCATCACTGAATTTCACATTCACGATATGTTCACGATAGAAACAATATTGGGTTTCACTTCTTTTTGCCACATCAACCTTAAACTATCATTTAACACTATAAAACTATACCTTACGGGAATTCAACACCACATGCTAATTCAACAACCCAACGCCACGAGTTTCCTGTCCTCATATCAAATCAAGACAGTTCTTAGAGGCATTAAGAAATTAGATACACATATCCCCGAGAAACGACTACCTATTGATAACCACATATTTCATGCACTAGTAAACTTGTTAGATTCCTCTCCTTTTGAGCCCAGGACAAACACGGTAATAAAATCAGCCATATATCTTGCTTTTTATGGATTCCTCCGTCCCAACGAATTCACAACTAGGACTATCACGTCCCCTGATTACCTAAGAATTATGGACTTAGCGAAACAGAACGACCATTACCTACTCACGCTAAAACACTCAAAAACCAGCGCCATAGGTCATACCGTTACGATCCCCTTATACCCTACTCATAACAAATGGTGCCCTGTACAAAATTTTGACAATTATCTTTTATCACTCCACAAACAACCATTACAACCTTTGCTAGAACTGCACGGTAACGTTCTAACTACAGTAAAGTTTATGCTCTATGTAAGACTGCTGTTGACTAGACTCGGCTTGAACCCTAGTCAATTTTCGGGTCATTCTTTCCGAATAGGAGCAGCATCTACAGCTTCTGCTAACCACATTCCTCCGCACATCATCAAAACAATGGGACGCTGGAAATCTTCCGCTTATACTCTTTACATACCCAATCCTGTTAAAGAATTAAGACTAGCTTTCTGTGACTTATCTAAATAAAGTTTTGGTCAACGTATTACGTCTTATGATAATTTATTTTTGCCCACTTTTACAGGCCTACTCCTCTGTCGGTTTCAGCACACCACAACCGACTAATTCCAAATATTGTTATGTTATCATATGCTATGTTTCCATATACGGCTATATTGCCACGACCACAAATTAAAAGGCTTGGCCTGTAGTTGTGGGAGGGGCTTGGTTTCCCTATAAAAAGGCTGCCAATCCACTCCCACATTACCGTAATGGTCTGGCGAGTCAACCCACCCACCACTCCCTCTATTACAAACACCCTCTAAGGTGGGCCCACTTTTACAGGCCTACTCCTCTGTCGGTTTCGGCACACCACAACCGACTAATTCCAAATATTGTTATGTTATCATATGCTATGTTTCCATATACGGCTATATTGCCACGACCACAAATATATATATATATATATATATATACACATACACTGAACAACATTATAAACACAACACTTTTGTTTTTGCCCCCATGTTTTCATGAGCTGAGATCTAAGACTTGTTCTATGTATGGCACAACTATGAATGGCACTCTCCAAAGTGCCAGACGCCATTGAATGTGATCATTTGCTCACTCAAGTCGGTTACAACGATGACATGCAGTCAGGTCGAGACCCCTATGAGGACGACGAGCATGCAGATGAGCTTTCCTGAGACGGTTTCTGACTGTTTGTGCAGAAATTCTTTGGTTATGCAAACCGATTGTTGCAGCAGCTCTCCAGGTGGCTGATCTCAGACGATCTTGGAGGTGAAGATGCTGGATGTGGAGGTCCTGGGCTGGTGTGGTTACACGTGGTCTTTACTTTGGTTGATTGAATATATTGCCAAATTCTCTGAAACGCCTTTGGAGATGGCTTATGGTAGAGAAATGAACATTCAATTCACTGGCAACTGCTCTGGTGGACATTCCTGCAGTCGGCATGCCAATTGCACGCTCCCTTAAAACTTGTGACATCTGTGGCATTGTGCTGTGTGATAAAACTGTACATTTTAGAGTGGCCTTTTATTGTGGCCAGCCTAAGGCACACCTGTGCAATAATCATGCTGTCTAATTAGCATCCTGATATGCTACACCTGTGAGGTGAATGGATTATCTCAGCAAAGGAGAAGTGCTCACTAATACAGATTTAGACAGATTTGTGAACAATAATTGAGAGAAATAGGCCTTTTGTGAACGTAGAAATTCTTAGATCTTTGAGTTCAGCTCGTGAATAATGGGGGCAAAAACAAAAGTGTTGCGTTTATAATTTTGTTCAGTGTATATGTATGTATGTATATATATATATATTATTTTTTTTAAATTAAGGGTTTTTCAATGTAGGATACATTTCACAAAGACACTAATATGAATCGTTGCACTTTCAAAGCTTAAACTTTTATTAAGACCTTATTGTAGGAACACCAAGATGTCAATCTGAGATAGATGAAGTGATGAAGAAAATAAATCACTTTAGAAACTTACACAATCTGTAAACCCTTTCCTCCTTTCAGTTCTCCATGAACTCAAGCTCAGAGACTGTGGGTAACAATAAGATGCCATAGCTTGAATCAAAAGATGCCACCTGTCAGGTTAATGCCAAAACTGTTCTAGACTCATTTGTCACTGTAGCACAACTCTAGCACAATTGGCTCTTGGGGCAAATTATGGTTTTGGCAACAACAATCTTACCTTTCTTACAGATCTTTTTGAGAGTCTATAATATTAGTGGCAGGGGAGGGAACATGCATTCCAAATCAAAGTCCAATGCTGGGGCATGTACTTACCTCCCTCGAGCCGCACAGCCCTCCTTCTGCCGCGCATACTTTAGTGCACTCACCTCCTCCTGCCATGCGGTCCATCCGAGCTTCATGACAGCCTTATATAAAGTGTAGGCGTGACGTCACGCTTGTTCTTAAAGTGACCACGTCATCACTGCGATCCTAATCTATTTTAAGTCGTGATGTGGACCAATCCGTACACAGGTAAGCCTATTTAAGGCTTGCTTTGGTCCCTATTCTTTGCCCTTTCATGTTTCTGTATAGATCCTCGCTTTGTGCTCCTTGTGATTCCCTTGTGATTTTCTCTGTTTGACCTCGGGTCGTATTGACTTTGTGATTTCTGGCATCCTGACTCTGCTTCGTATGACCTTGTGATTTCCTGTATCCTGACTCTGCTTCGTATTCGTCTTTGTGATTTTTTGGTATCCCGGGTTTGTCTTGACTTTGAGTATTTCTGTAATCCTGACCTTGATTTAGCTTGACCCTGTTTCTTGTTGTATTAATACGTTGTCTGGCCATTCTAAGGCTTGGTAACACATCTTTTGGCTCCATCTTTTGTGGGTTTCCACTTTCCTGCATGTTGGGGTAAGATTCTCGTAACACATGCATAGTCCACTAATCTCCGGTTCACAAGTAGCACGGAGCTTGTGCATTCTTGCATGTTTTTATCAGGTGGTTCTGAGAAATGCCACGCCAACTTATCATCTATCTGAATATTTACTGATTCAGAGACCATTCTTCTGGGTCGATTGATGAGCAGATCAGAAAATCTGCTAATGGATTCTTTGCTCTTGTGAGTTATACAGCTTTTATCCACTTCAGATAGTACTCATTGAAGCAATATACTGATTTATTTGAGTAGTTGTTTATTGCATGGGAGACAATAATATTGGACCTGTAATGACCATTTAATAATCTGGGAGACGGCTTGCAAAGGCTTCAGAAAAGAAATGTGGTCTTTCAATCAGCATGAGCACCTTCATGAAATGGAGGACTGTCAATAGGCTGACACTTTCTAATGTTCTACTCCATCCATTGCTTGAAGCAGCATTTCTATTGTCAATCAGTTAAAGAAATATGTCCTGTGGTAGAGTTTTAAATGCGCTTTAACCAATATCCAATTCTATGCAACTTAGATGGGTTTAATTTTGCAGCTGCTCACATATTTTATTGTGGACGCTGTTCTGAAGTGTTTTTTTTGTTGTTTTTGTTTTTCTAATGGGCTACAAAATTGATAAAAGGAATGGAGCATTTTAGTTATGAAGCGAGGTTAACAAATTTAAATCTCTTTAGTTTGGAAAAACAGTGCCTCAGAGGGGAAATTATAGCATTATACAAATATATTCGTGGCCAATACAAACCATTGTGTGGAAATCTATTCATAAATAGGACTGCATAGGACAAGAGGTCACGCATTTAGACTGGAAGAAAAGAGATTTAGCTTAAGGCAAATTAAAGTGTTTTACACTGTAAGAACAATAAGGATATGGAATCCTGTGCCTGAAGAGGTGGGTTTATCAGAGTCTATACAGGTGTTTAAACAGCAGTTGAATAAATACTTGACAAAACATAATATACTGGGATATAAATTTTAATTAGTGGAGTAATAGCTTCTTGATCCAAGGAGATATGACTTACATTCTGGAATTAATAAGGATTTTTTTCCTAGTTTGTTGCACATTTAGAAATGCTTCAGATGGTGTTTTTGCATCCTTTTGGATCAACAGCAAAAATCTAATTTGAGAAAAACTGAAATTGATGGACGTATGTCTCTTTTCAGCTATGTAACCATGTAAAACTTATCCTTTAAATTTATTATAGTGGAGATATTTTGGAAAGCATGTAACCTAATTTCAGGCAAGCCTATGATTTTGAGATAGTCTATCAATAGTAATATTTATTACATAGTTACATAGGCTGAAAAGAGACATGTGTCCATCAAGTTCAGCCTTCCTCACATTTTTTTGCTGTTGAACCAAAAGGCGGCAAAAAATAAAACAGTTTGAAGCACTTCCAATTTTGCAACAAACCAGGAAAGAAATTCCCTCTTGACCCCAGAATGGCAGTCAGGTTTATCCTTGGATCAAGAAGCTATTATCCTACAGTTAAATTTTTTTTATATAATTGAATATTCTGTTTTTGCAAGTATGCATTTGGTTGCTGTTTAAACATCTGTACAGACTCTGATAAAACCACTATATCAGGCAAATAATTCCATATCCTTATTGTACTTAAAGTACAAATAACCTTTCCTTTGCTTTAGACTAACTCTTCTTTCTTCCAGTATAAATACATGAACTTGTGTCCTTTGTAAATTCCTGTTTGTGAATAGATTTCTGCACAATGGTTTGTATAATGTTATCATATCCCCTCTGAGGCGACGTGTTTCTAAATTTGTTTTTGTTTCTAAAGGTTTAAATTTGTTAACCTTTCTTCATAGCTAAAATGTTCCATTCCTTTTATTAATTTTGTAGCCCGCTTCTGCACTCTTTCTAATGCCATAATATCCTTCTTTAGAACAGGTGCCCAAAATTGCACAGCATATTCAAGATGTGGTCTTACCAGTGATTTATAAAGGGGCAATATCATATTCTTATGCCAAGAATTAATGCTCTTTTTCTAGTTTATTGCTACTTTAAGGTATTTTAATACATTTTTAATAATTTCATTTTAATAATGAATTCAATAAAATTCAGTGTATTTGTGTAGAAAAAGAGCAACAGTTCTGTTTATTAAATTAGTTACTAAACTCATGCCTCTTTGTTAAGATATTCTGATTTCTTCAACATTTTGCAAAACACACACACATGTATAATATAAAACCTGTGTTAGTGTCACTTCTTGCATGTAACCTCCGTGTATCTCCGCATTCTAATCGATTACTCAATGCCTCATCTTCTAAACTAGATACCCCAGGAATAGGCTGATAATTCACATCACGAAAGCTGAAACTGCAGACTGCATATTTTACTATTCTTGCACATCATGAATTTTCTTTTTACTATTGTAAAGAGAATTCATAGACAGATTATAGAACACTTTGCAGTTGGAAAAAGGCCATCTATTAACAGCACACAGTTGCTAGTGCTGGGGATTTCTTACAGTTTGTGTTCTCAAAAATGTCATGTATTATCAAGGGTATGTCAAGTGATTAAGATAAGGTGCAGAAAGGTGTAAGTGTGAGATCTTAATGGGCTATCCACAAATACCACCCCTCTATTCTCTCTGATTAGCAATAATTGTACTCTGATAGAATGTAGAATTTTTGAGTTTAATGCTCTAGAATGATTTAAAATTAAACATAAAGTTTAGAATTTACAATTATATTTCATTCATATCATTTAACAGGAAAAAAATGTCAACACATTAATAACGTGTTCTCTTCCAGGCAACACATTGAGCTGCTACAAAATGTCAAACATATCACCGATCAAGTCATGCTCAAGTGGAAACTATCTAGGTTCTCAAGAAGAAGCATATTAAACCCTGAACTCTGCTTATTGTTTTGAGACAGAAATATATAATCAAGGGATAACTAACTCTGTTGCTAACACGTAAAATTGATTTATCCCTAACCCTTTCAATTCCAGCCAGTAGAGTAGTTTTTAAATTCTATATACTTTTGTACTATATGCCTCTGGCACAAAAGATGCAGTGTTATTCATAAAAAAGGCTAAATTTTCATCTGATTTGTATAGGATGACAATTTAAACCACTTCATCTCATTGAAGCGGTTTGGGTGCAGTGTCCCTGTTTTATTAACCCTGCAATGTAAAACACTGCGATTTTGAGAAACTGAAATGCTTATATTGCAGGGTTAAGGCTGCCTTTAGTTGCTATTTTCCAGTCACCTACTAGAGAAGTTTCCTGAGGTTTCATAGAGTTTGACTCTGTAAAACAACGCTGGGTGTTCTGATGCTGTGCATGAGGACATCCAGAATGAAGCAAGAACACATCGGAAAGCACTGGCTCAAGGCCATCCTAAGGAGAAGGCCTAATTGTCACGTATTCATCTGCACATAAAAATGTGGTTAATGTCATTTACTGTCCTGATAGGAAACGTTGTGCAGCAACATTACCATCCTGACAGGAAAAGTTGTGCCGAGCAGCAATCATGCACATGGAAACCAGGTAATTACTTTTAGGGTCAAAGGCCGGCCATGGCCAATCAAATCCACAAGAGAGTTTGTGCTGAGCAGCAATCATGCACATGGAAACCTGGTAATTGCCTTTAGGGTCAAAGGCCGGTTACAGCCAATTGGATCCACAGGAGGGGTATTTAAACCCAATTTTCCTCTTGCTCATTGCCCTGTCGGGGTTTCATGCCTATGGTTATCCGAGAGTGCGTTCCTGGTCTTGATTTTCTGGTATTTGACTTTGGCTTTGTTTTGACTTCCCTTACATCTGGTATCCTTGACTTTTTGCTTTCCCTCATCTTTGTGTCTAATTCTGTGTCCCTGACCTCGACAAGTATTTTGATTATTCTTGGAGACGTTAAGTCCAGCCATCCTAAGGTCCGGCTATACGTTATCCTTAGTCCTAGGTGTGACACAGTACTGCGTGCTGGATCAACTTGTATTCCTGACACTAATGAGCTTACAAAATGGCTCTTGCATTGAACACTCAATTCCCTAACAGAATTAGGTTGGAGTTTTGTCCTCAATGCTTGTCTATGAGGAACAAATAACTGTACAATTCCTAATACTAACAAGGAAATAAGGACTAGAAAAAAAGGGGCGCATTTTGGTAAATGAATATTTTTTGCAATGATTAAATGCATTACAAAAACTGCAAATACTATGCATATTGCTTGCTATTATTTTAGCAATACCAAATATTTGTGAAAGAATATAGTGACTTGTGGCTAGTGATGATTGGTTTGTAAAATGAAGGCCAAGAACAAACACAATGTACTGTTTCAGAAGTATGCAGTTTTAAATTACACAAACGAGAACAAGTGATTTTTTTATTTTTTTATTTGATGTGTATAATTGAATAGATCAGCATGGTCACTAAATAATCTAAATCTAAAATGTTTATCATTACTTGTTATCAAACACCAAATTATTTAATTGCCCAAAATAATGTATCTGAAAATGATGGAGTTTTACCCAAATTACACAAAATGCTAGCCCTATAATTTTCATCTGGAATTGGTACATCACTAAATCATAGCTGTAGAAATGGTGAAGTGCGAATATACATCCAGCTTCAAAATAACTTAATATCTCATATGGTCTCAAATTTATAACTGAATTCTTTTTTAGCAGGCTCAAAGCATTCTGTTTTAGGCTTAATAAATGGAAGATCTTCCAGAAGATTGTCATTCCAAAAAAAAAAAAACCCAAAAGCTACATGATTTTCTTGAACACTCCATTATTTTGCATCTGTATCAGTGGATTAATATGGCTGCTCATAACAGTCTAAATCCAGGTGTATACACACAGTACAATAATGCTTTAGTTCTTTGACATCTGCATAGACTTTGTATTGCCAGTATGACTGCAGTAATAGGGCAAGCAACCTCGAACTTTGAAAAGAAAGTGTCAGTATTTTCTGTGCATGCTTTTATTGGCTTGAATGGATTTATAGAGGTCTCTGAATATGTATTGTAGGTGTGATATATTTTATTGAATCTGTGGAAATGCTTTCAAATGCAAGCTGTAAGAAACTCAATATTCATTTATGGTATAGTATGACTTCACTTTTTTGAAAGTTAATGAGATGATTCTTTGTGATTTTTTTCAAAACATGGATCCTATTTTATTTACTTATACTATGAAAAGGTGTGTTAAAAGATACGTTCTGTATGCGGGAGAGTTTACTAAAATAATTGAATATATATTTTGAGCAGGATATGGAGTAGACAGATATAGGATAAAAAAAAAATGTAGATGGATCGACAGACCGACCGACAGGCAGGCAGGCAGGCAGGCAGGCAGGCACATAAATTCATGATACGTTAATGAAGATTTTTTTTTTGTTTGCAACCAACACAGATTTGTGAAAATGACACACATGAAAGCTTTACAATTACAGGAGCCATACAGTTTTCAGATACTTCATTACATAACTTGTTACAAGAAGACTCTTTAACCTAGCTTCACCACAACCAAAGCACTTGCCAAGATTAGACGCAGGTGTACACTGAATGGGAAAGTGAAAATGTGACCATGAGAAATGTGATGACAGTTCTGTCTCCTTAACACTCTTATCAAAAATACATTTATTCATATGGTATCTATATAGGAAAGTTTGATATTTTTCCCAAGCATGCTGTGCAGAATCCATTTCTACATTCAATAATTGTCTACATGATGTGGGAATGCAAACTGTTTCAAATACAAAGTTTAATTTGGAAATTATATTGTGAAGAAAATAGCATGCCATACGGGACTTTTTATGTTTTATTGGTTCGGGAGCTGTAACTACCGAACACTGACCACCCTCCTGGCTCATTATCTTCAAAGGAAAACCGTCAATTAAGCGCTTTCACTGTGTGGCCGCCGTTCATATCGCCGAATGACACGTGCCATCTTGTTTGCACAAAAGGAGGCAGCGGGACTTGGTCGTCAAGTTTCTGGAACTAAAATCGGACACTCGACTTCCTGAACACCGGTCAAAGTATACAAAAGCCTGCTTCCTTTTACTGAACAGCCAGGAGAGCGCTGTTCAGTAGTTTGGTTCCCACGAACAAGGGGAACAATCGCTACTATGAGCCATGGGGATCCGTTTGTGTATTCTTTCGTTTTGTGACTTTTTCTAAATAGACTGACCCCACAGCCTAAACTCATGGAACTATTTCTGGGTAGTGATGTCGCGAACTTCCCGCAAACGGCTCACCACGGTTTGCCACGAACCGTTCGTGGTGAGCTCTGGTCAGCTGACACATCCCGGCCAATCTCCAGCAGACCCTCCCTCCCAGACCCTCCCACCTCCTGGACAGCATCCATGTTGAAGGCAGCTTCAACATGGATGCTGGCCAGGAGGTGGGAGGGTCTGGGAGGAAGGGTCTGCTGGAGATTGGCCAGGATGTGTCAGCTGACTGGAGAAGTTCGCGGGAAGTTCGCTAACGATTCGCGACATCTCTATTTCTGGGCAGGATACTTGTGTGCGGTCGGTAAAATGGGATTTCCATAAAACTTGAAAACCCATGAACTGATCTGTGTGATTTTTTTTGATATGTTGGTCATCCAGATCAGGGATATCAGGGGATATGACATTTATGGGAATGTGGTGTGTTTTAGGGTACTTTCTAAGTTTTGGGGAAAATATGTTTTTACTCCCTGGAGATAATTGAGTTATTAATCTAGTTGACTCAATTATCTCACAGGCAGAGGGGAGGGAATTATCTGTTTGTAGTGGGAGTGTCACACTTTGTCACTGTATTGTCATTGGTTGTAAACTTTGTGTCCCTGTTCCCCACAAGGTCCAGGTGGGAGTGCCCTGTGCACTATTAAATTTGATTCCTGTTATACCCTTAATGAAGTCTATGCTCCTGTTTATGTAACTGTCTGTCTACTTGCTGGGGAGAAACTACTTGGAAGCTGCATTCGTCTGAAACTATTCATATCTACACCCGAACTGCAGCTATAATAACTCAGGCTCAGCAGTTCAGGAGGAATAGGCGAACAGGGTATCTACTATACCAGTGTTCGGAACATATATAATACTAATTTGATAAATACCATATATATATAATTACCAATTGACTATTTTACCCCACTTGATGTTTGGGGTTTTTATTTGTGTTTGTATGTCTCAACTTTGGGTCCTTTACCTGGGAATCTGAGGATTCTGAGCAATTCCTTCAACTGCATTCATCTGGACACCTACAATCTGCTGAATCTAGTTTCCCAGCTTGGGGGGTCACAGCCCTGACTGCTCCTCACACAACTGTCTTCAATTTCCACATCATTTCTAGCTCCTCTTGTAACCCTTGGTATTTGCCCAACTTCTCATGTTCCTTCTTGATATTATGGTCACTGGGTATTGCGACACCCACCAGCAATTTCTTGTTTACCACCACGACATCAGGTTGATCAACATTTTGTCTGTCTTGATCTGAAGTACCATAAGATTTTAACACTGTCATTCTCTACAGGTCCAGCCCATATTCTATACAGATGTTTCAGTACACTATCTAAGCAGCTTTGTTGTGCCTTTCAGTGTATGATGTCCCTGCTAACATCTTGTGCTGGATTGTCTCAGAGGCTTCTATGCAGAGTACTGTCTGGTGCAGTTGACCCTTGTTTCTGCTGATCTGGTGCTGAGTGCCTGTTCCTGTACCTCAGTTCTTCTTTTTCCAGTCACTGGTTGGATTCCACCTGGTGAACAGTCTTTCATTTAGTGTGCCTAGTTTCCAAGTCTTAGTATCAATGGTATTCAGATCCACTCAGCTGGCTACCTATAGGCTGGTAGCGCAAAAGTCTT
The DNA here is from genome assembly GCA_933207985.1 of Pelobates cultripes. Taxonomy (NCBI): domain Eukaryota; kingdom Metazoa; phylum Chordata; class Amphibia; order Anura; family Pelobatidae; genus Pelobates; species Pelobates cultripes. The sequence continues at coordinate 109,738,999 of OW240917.1, read as the reverse complement.
AATGGCGGGGATATTTTTCTTGTCATTGAGCTGGGACTTCAGGACCTGCCAGACTGATGCATATGCCCATTGATATTGGAGTCTGTGATGCCTGACAAGACTTTCCATGTTGCCATGAGATAGGGGACTGGACATTAGTTAGATGGTGCCTTCTGAAGGTCTTGGACCAATATTGTTCTACACGTGTCAGGGTGGGAGACTGTTGCTAGTAGTCACTGATTTTAAATGTGTATTCATATTCCACCCAGTGTCCTAACTGCCTTCTAACCAGCGAGCAAGGATCCATTTGCACATATTTCTGGAAAGTCTTTTTGCATGTGTTTAAACTGATCAACTTGGGAAACCAAAAATCTTGTTGTACTGGAAATACAAAGAAGGTAAGTGACTTTGTATTAAACATGACCAGATTAACTGTTTGACATAGAGGGTGTTAACTTGTTATAGTTTAGTGCATGTGGCTAGAGCCCCATATTTTCCAGATTTTGTTTCAGTAGAGAGGGAAATGTGTTGTCATGCATTTACATTGCATTTGAGCCCTGACAAACAGACCTATTTTTTAATAAAACTACAACTTTTTTTTCAAAGACTTAAAGTAAAGATGTGATGCATTTTGCATTGACAATATTAAATAATTATTGGACACTTCTGTATATAGCTGTATACATATATATATTCACCACTATAACGTCTGTTTCTCTAATGACCTTATTAGTAAAAATTGTTTATGAGAAGCAAAGGAACTAAATTTCGTTGTCATCATTGTTGGGTACTTGTATGTTAGAAAAGCCCTGGCGTACTGAGAAATGGAAGCCTGTCATTATGTCCAATTGTTTGAGTATCGGTTTTTGAATGTTTGTATGTGAAGATAACATTTATATACAGCAAAAATAGTTCAGCCATGTCTGCTCCTGTACAGTGTAAGTGGATTAAATAATATTGCTAAACAGTATTGTGTTGATATTAATAATATTTTTTAAACAGATGAGGACCTGCACAGTAACAATATGGCAGGAAGACCGTTATTAATTCATTAATTACATATAGTTTTGTACTGCAATGTTATGCAAAACTAAACTGATACAAGGTTGGTAGTAAACAGGTTAACCAACTTTCAATCCAGTAATCCACATTTACCTTGATTTAAGCAGCTGTATATTACCTGTGTTCAGTATTTTCCTCTATGTGCCAAATGCACAGGAAATGGATATATAAGATATATTATTCTCATAAGAAAAGTTTATAAAAAGTACTTTCTAAGAAATAGTTTGGCAAAATGATTTATAGAATGCAATTATTCCACATGTCATACCTTTATGAAACTGGTGAAAAAAAATATTACATTGCATATCAATACATTATTCAAGAGAAATTGTCCAACTGCACCTTCAAAATGTAGTACAGTAAATTCTCCCATTGTTCAGGAATTAAATATAACATAGGCATACATTAAACCATAGTGGAAGAAAAAAAAAATCCAAACTACTGTTTGTTATGTTGTTATACTTAACATAACAGTTTAGCGCAAATGTAGGGCTGTAGTTATAATTATCAATTATACTATCAGCATAAAACTGAGGATTAGAGAAACTTGGGATATGGTTTTATACCTTAATATGACAAGACCCGTTAAAGATTCCTTTTTTAAACAGAATAACATGAGATTGAGATCCATGGAGATCAGAGCAAGATAACCCATTAGGTGGTCTGGTCCTGGAACTCTAGCTCTGATTGTGAGGGGACCATACTTGAGCTGGCATAGAGCTCCAAAGACTTCCCTGATTGACCCTGTCATCTTAACTTCATGGAGGGACTGTTGTTGTCTGCAGCTCTACTGGGTGCAGATCACTTTAAGAGCTCCTTTGCATTCCCCGCATCCTTTGCATCCCCAGCTTCTTTGCATTCCCTGCGTCCTTTGCATCACAGCCAATACTTGGCATTGACAGAGCACCGAAACTACAATGGAGCTTTTAAGGTGATCTGCACCTGATAGAGTTGCAGAACGTAAAAAACCCAATCGGGCCACCTAGGATACAGCTCCTCACCTCACACTAGACTGAAATACCAAAATTGGGTGGAGTGGGTGGAATTGAAAAACACACTCAGCCAAACTCAGACTCCCTTACAAACACACACACACAAAATTCAGCCACCACATACACTAGCAATCAACACTCAGTCAGCACACTCAGCTTCCGAGCTCACAGCCTTTCTCAAGCACAATCTTATACACACAACATTCAGTCTTATCCATGTGCACACAAAACTGTGCTACCACACACACACACACACACACACAACACTCACAGAAACAAAGAGCTCCAGCACTAGCTCTAGCTATGTGATCTCAATCTGGCACAATGCCCATGTACAGTCTAGACATACCTTATTTTCCTTTACATGTATGTTTAACTACTGAGCACTTTAATTAATGAAATACCATAACATTTATTTGAAGCAAGGGATGTATAGCTACCATATACATATACCACAACAATTTGTGTATAGAATGCTTCCATGACAAACTTAAAATTGTTAATTTATACAATTTTTATTTTTCACTTATTCATTCCTCCTTCATATAAACAACATTGAAAAAAAAGGGATTAACCCCTTCAGGACGGGTGACGGACGAGGTCCGTCACAGAGGGGAGACCCTTAACGACGGGTGACGGACCTCGTCCGTCACGCGGTAGAATTAACCCCGGATCGCCGCTGTCGCCCCCTGCTGTAAAAAAAAATAAAGTTTATTTAAAGTCCGCCCCCCTTACCCATTTTAATAAAAAATTAACCCCTTCCCTGCCAATTGATCACTGACTACAGTGATCAATTGGCAGGGATTACATTTTACTATGATCTGATTTTTTTTTTAACCCCTGAGGGTTAATTCTTTTTTTTTTTAACCCTCAGGGGTTAAATTAATTAAATTAATTAATTAAATTATTTTTTAATTATATATTTAGCTAGCTGGGGTAGGTGGAAGTTAGTGGGGAATTGGGGGATTTGGCGTTAGGCTAACTAGGGGTTAACGTTAAAAAAAGTTTTAAAAGAAACTTTAAAAAGTTAAAAATTAAGCTTAAAAAAATGTTTTAATAACATTTAAGTAAAAAAAACAAAAAAACACACTTTACCTAGTCCAAATAAAAATTAACCCCTTCCCTGCCAGTCGATCACTGCCTACAGCGATCAAATAGAGATCACAGTATTATACTGTGATCTAATTTTTTTTAACCCCTGAGGATTAACTTTTATTTATTTTTTTAACCCTCAGGGGTTCAATTTATTTAATTAATTAATTTAAATATTTTATAACTATATATTTTGCTAGCTGGGGTGGGTGGGAGTTATGGGAAAATGGGGAATTTACTGTTACTGCTGCGTACTGCTAGTTAGGGGTTAACGGTAAAAAAAAAAGCTTAGAAAAATGTTAAATCTGTAAAAAAGTTTTAAGAAAGTTTAGGAAAGTTTAAAAAAAAATTTATAAGCAAAACAAAAGTTTAAAAACTAGTTTTTAAAAGTAAAAAAGTTATAAAAAGTAAAAAAATACATTTTAAAAACGCTCATTACCACTACACCTGGAGCAAACTAGAGAAAAAATTATCCCACGCCAAGGTTCAAAATATGCCTTTTGAATTACCCCAGGGTGTATTCTTTAATAAATAGTATGTGTTTGTGGGGAAGTTTCAATAACCAACCGTCTAAACTACTCCAAATTGGAACATGGACACAGCGTAAAACTTCAAAGTTAGAAAAAAACTGAATGGCTGCGTCTCAAATGCGCCCCTTCAACATCCACATATACCTGGCAAAGGTACATACGGGGGTATTGCTGTACTCAGCCGACATAGCTGAGCAACATATGAAGTATTATACAGTCATAGCACACATAAGGTTTGCAAAATATGCTGCGCAAACTCACTTTGTATGTCAAAAAGGCAGAAAAAATGCTTATTACCACTACACTTGGTACAAGCTAGCGGAAAAATGATCCCACGCTAAGGTTCAAAATATGCCTTTTGAAATACCCTGGGATGTCTTCTTTAAGAAATGGTATGGCTTTATGGGGAATTTGGATTATATAGCCTGGTAAAATACTCTAAAATGGGACATAGGCACAGCATAAAAATTCAAAGTTTGAAAAAAACTGGAATGGCTGTGTCCCAAATGTGCCCCTCCGATGTCCACACATACCTGGCAAAGGTACATACGGGGGTATTGCTGTACTCAGCCGACATAGCTGAGCAACATATGAAGTATTATACAGTCGTAGCACACATAAGGTTTGCAAAATATACTGTGCAAACTCACTTTGTATGTCAAAAAGGCAGAAAAAACGCTTATTACCACTACATCTGGTACAAGCTAGCGGAAAAATGATCCCACGCTAAGGTTCAAACTATACCTTTTGAAACACCCTGGGGTGTCTACTTTAAGAAATGGTAGGCCTTTGTGGGGTAGTTTGAATTTAAAACCTGCGAAGATGCTTGGAAATTGCACATAGGCCCAGCGTCAAAATTCAAAGTTTGGTAAAAACGGATATGGCTTGGTCTCCTATATGGCACTGTAGCTTCACGAAATAGTGCCAAAGACATTCATATGGGGTGTCATTTTACTCAGAAGACTTAGCTGAGCATAATTTGGGGGGTTTGAACTTAGTGGCACATATGAAATATACAAAACGCCCAGCAAAAATGCAATCCGTATGTAAAAAATGCACAAAATTATTTTTTACCACATACTTTGGCATATATTGGTGAAAAAATGGGGGCATGTTAAGGCACAATATGCACCTTATAAGATACCCTGGAGTGTCTACTTTTACAAATGGTAGGCCTTTGTGGGGGTTTTTTGAACAGTCAAACTGTTATAATACCCCAAAATGGAAGCTAAGGCTCATTAAATCCATCTCTCAAAATTCTACTGTGAATACTGAAAAGGACAGGTATCCTGTATGGCACTGTAACTTCACGAAATAGTGCAAAAGACATACAATGGGGGTGTCATTTTACTCAGCAGATGTAACTGAACACAAAATAAAACTTTGTACAGGAATAGCACACACCAACTTTACAAAATATACACGAGAATTTCTCTGTTATAAGTTTGTGTGCCAAAAACCAAAAAGAACACAATTTTACTCCAATATTTAGCAGAGGTTGGCGGTGAAATGGCTACGTAGAAAGTGTCAAAACAACCTTAGGTAAATAGCCCGTGATGTCTACTTTATATAAATATATACTTTTGTGTGGCAATTTTGTTTTCTTTTATGGCTATTAAGCTTACAAGACAAACATACCAAATTCTAAAATCGCTCCACATTAAAAGTTTATTTTACTCCTTGTGCTTTGTGACCTGTAACTACCAAAAAAAACTTAAAATCCCAGACACATTATATATTCTGTAAATCAGAACAAATAAATAAATTTATTTTTAATTACTTTCCTTAACCTGCACTAATTATGCACACATTATTATTGCAAAAACTGTAAAAAAAAACAATATTTTTCATTTCTTTTGCATTTTTCTGTATTTTTTTTATAATAAGTAAGCATTTATATATATATATATATATATGTTATGTCAAATTAAAACCCTTTCTGTCCTTTAAAAAACAGTATATAATATGTGTCGGTGCAATAAATGAGAGAGATGCAAATTGCAGTTGAACGCAAACAGCAAGAAAATGCAAAAATTGCTTGTGTCATTAAGCGTAAGTCAAGCTTCTGAAGCTGTGTCCTTAAGGGGTTAACATAAAAAATGCCAACGTGCAGTAAATACAGTTAAATAATATATCTCTAAAGTAAAGGTATTTAAAACTGGTATAGCAAACTTTATTAATCTCTGAAATGCTAATGTAATGCTGACAGTTAAATGGTATAGTCTATTCATTCCTCCTTGACTGTACATATGAAATGATCCATTTAAATTTCCCGTTCTGCTCAAAGCAGGGGTGAGCTGACATTTTCAGCAACTTTACACTTATTATATCAGTGATTTGTGTCTTCAGGCAGAATAATCAGTTCCTCTACAGGCTGTTAATATTAACTAGTATAAATTAGGGTGAGTTATGAAATAAAAAATTTTTTTTAATTCTTTATAAGGTTTTTTTTTTATTCGACAGGGTAAAAACATGGTAACATTGTAATGTAGTAACGTATAATTGTAGGTATTAAAGGGTACATGACATGAAGTAAAACCTACAAATAGGGGTGATGCAATATAAAAAAAGGCACATGGTGACAAGGAATACATTGTCATCATTCCCTTACGAGTGGTTTCAACATCATTTTATAAAGTAAAGAGGGTAAACTTAGTAGCCTCTAAGGCCAACAGTATTAAACAGCTAAGTTGTATAGAGCATCTGAATGGATGAAACATAGGTGTCATTGTCCAGTTTGGTTTAGGCGCCACTTTGACTTGGGGGGGTGTGCTCCCTACCTCTCGAGAGTGTCGGTCAGTATGTCTGGGATCTGGCTGTGTAGTGATGCCTATGTTTAGGGGGGTATATTACTGGAGTGCCTTGAAAATATCCTGGGCAGGAAAGACGGAAGAGAGAGAGAACCAAGGGGGAAAAAAGTGGGAGGGGAAGGGTTTGATGCTGCAGGATGTGGGGAAGGGTGAGTAAAGGACAGGGAAGGTTGGGTGGCAGGGGGGAGTTCTGATCTTGCAGGCCCCAGGTCCCTATGCGGATAGGGGGAACTCGTAGTGCCACGGGTCCCAGATCTTATTGTAGTTTGTAGTGGTGTCGTGTATCAGAGTGCAGAGTTTGTTCGTCAATCGTCCTTCTCGTCACTAGCGCTATCCTAGTAATACGCTTGTTTTGGCATTTGGGGGGTGTTTAAGAGGTTTTAAGAGGAGCCAAGTCCATGGGTATAATGGTATAGTGGAGTATAATATTTTAGGAGATGTGTTACCTGGAGCCACAATTGTGCAGTCCCACCATACATGGAGGTGTGTGCCTTTTTCCCCACACCCTTTCCGGCACTGGTCAGATTCTGAGATACCCATTTGATTTAGTCGTAAAGGGGTGAGGATGGAATAAATTTTATACTGCAGAAAGCATACCATGGGTATAATGGTATAGTGGAGTGTAATATTTTAGGAGTTGTGTTACCTGGAGCCACAGTTGTGCAGTCCCACCATACACGGAGGTGTGTGCCTTTTTCCCCACACTCTTTCCAGCACTGGTCAGATTCTGAGATACCCATTTGATTTAGTCGTAAAGGGGTGAGGATGGAATAAATTTCATACTGCAAAAAGCATGAAAACAAAAAACATTTATACTACTTTTTGGTATTGAAGGGGTTAAATTTATCTAGAGTTTATCTAGTTTGTTACAAGCTAACCAGATATAAATAAATATAAATATATATATATAATTGAGAATATTAACCATGGGGATTTGTTTTGTTATGATTTTGACCCGATAGAGTGATAGTTCAAATTCCTGAACTACAAGCCGAAATGTACCCGAATCAAGAATCAAACAATATGGACAATGGACGAGCATGTTCATTCTGATTCGTGACTCTGATTTATGCCCATGGAGACAAAAAAAGAGATCCCTGATAGTTGATCATGGGAAAAGTGAAAAAGGTGAGTTAAGAAGTAAAAAAAAATTTTAAAATCTGTTTTTATATATTAAGCAGACAGTAGGAGCTAACAGCTACACAAAAATGCTAAAAACTATTTTAGTAGAATATTCATATTAACATTAATATTTCACTTTCATTTATAGAATAATAAATAATTCTAAAAAAAATATAAATATAAATTTAAATAACATCTAAGTATTAGATATTTGAAATGATTATCTTTTATAACAAATACAAGAGCACACAAATACTATAAATATAGGAATACTCACCTGAAGGCTGTTTCCGAAATGTTAAAAGGACTCTTTTGTATTTGTTTAGCAACTCCTTTTCTTTGTACTTTTTATATGTTTTGTAGAATTTTTAGGGGGTATAGTATATCCACATATTCATGCTGTTCTATGGAACATCTCCGACAATCTGCCAAACCTACACCCTGTCCTTTGTTTACTGCCCCACACCACTGTCCCAACTTTTTGATATAACAAGTCCTTCGCCATATGCATACTCAACATAGCTAAACAGATTGTTCCCCTGTACTAGAGACAAGACATCCCACCACCCCAATGCCTTTGTGTAACGAGAATATACCCCAACACGCAGGATTCAGCTAAACAGAAGACAAAACAGAGGAGAGATACGTCTACCGGACCTTAGAATGGCCGGACTCGACGTATATGAGAGGAGGCAGAGTCAGGAACGATCCAAAGTCAAGGGCACAGAGAGACAGAGTAAACTAGGACTAGCCGGGGTCTGGTACACAGTAAACAGGAAGCCGACAACCAGAACAGATAAGGATAAAGAGAAAACGTAGTCAGAAACAAAGCCAAAGTCAATACGGAGAAAACACAACTGAACACAACAAGCGCTAAAGGGAACTGAAACAGAAACCACGATAGGGCAGGGAGTAAAGGGAGAGGTAAGTTTAAATAGCTTCTAAACTAATGTGATTGGCTCCTGTCATATCCACACCCCCAAAAGGTAAGTGTATGGGGAGTGTGGCATGACAGGGGCCAATGGGAGCCTTTTAACAATTTAGGCTCCCACTGTCTCTTTAAGAGCGCGCCCGAGACTCGCGGCGCGCTCTTAGATTCAGGCGGGACACGTGACCGCTTCTCGCGGTCACTGCCCGCCTTCCTAGTGAAGCTGTCAGATGAGCCGTGCGCGGCTCGTGCAGCAGCAGGAACGCGCGCGGCTCGAAGAGAGGACCGCGGCCGGCCCCTGGATAAGGTAAGTAACGCTACACTTTGGTATACCAAAATGGAGGACTTGAGATGGTGAGAAGAGCTGACCCTCTCAGCTCAGAATTGGTTGCAGACGTTAGCCAACATCTGGGTACAGTGGTTGATTTCAACCTACATGGAAGAATTACAACAATTTCTCATGTACAGGTAGACTGCAGTAAATCCTTACTGGAGTTGGGGTGGTCTGCTGAGGTGAATACACAATCCCTCTTTTATTGTCCTGGGTCGTCAGGTTGGTGAGCTCCAACAGACAGGCGAGAGCTTTGGCATGAGGGCACTTTTGTTGTATTGGATGATTCCCCTGGTCACAAACAGACTGACATGATGGGGGGAGAGGAGGCTGTCCAAGGTCAAGGGCTTACAAATATGGTGAAATCCACATAAGGAATGTAGTAGCGTTGCATCCGAGATCCGCAAGTATTGATGACGTCAGGCGCAATGAAAGAAGGACGTAGGCGGAAACACGTCATTACACATAGATGGAAGTGAGAAACCCGGAAATGAAGATGGCAACGTGATGAAATGCCGCCAAATTGAAATGCCGATCGGGTATAAGAGTCAGAAAGCCGAGAAGGTTAATATGCACTTTGAGAAAGACCGGACGGGTCGAAATGCGTCAGTGCTACTGATCTGGACTATTTTAATTTTTGTATGTACTTTTAATTCCATTTTTATATTATACTTTATTTTCATTAAAGTTTTTAAATACCCACCCTATACTTGTGTTATTATCCTGCTGCATCCTGGCACCAGCGGTGGTATCCTAAGGAGTGGAGGAGAGAATATCGTAATAAGGGATTTTGAAGTGCCTTTATAGTCAGAACCTACTATATGTGGCTCTGCAAAGTGTGAGTGTTAAGGTGTCACCTTTTCATATTTTTATATTTAAAAAAAAAAAAAAAAACAGTATTATGATATGGACTGTCTTTATATATAGGTGGAACTCACTCCTTTTGGACAATCAAGTGTGAATAAGTATATTTTTGATTTCTTATTGAACAAATTTCTGCGCCCCCTATCTGTATTTTTGTTTTTATTATTTTAACATATGTTTTTAGAGTGGTTTTAAACACTGGGGAAGTCGCACTAATTTATACAGTTTTAGCACCACTTTGAGCACCTTTTGTCACTTGCACTTTCGTGTTAAGTTGTTTCTTTTAATTTATATTGTATTCACTTTACTACTCTTCTGATTTACTGTTCTAATGGGAACATATTTATTAAGAATAACATTAAGCTGCATTCTTCTAAATACATGTTCTTTTTTGACTATGGGTTATTAGTCTTGGAAACAGTATGATTGTTTGTGGATATTATAAAAATGAGAAGCATCTGAGAGGGCAGGACATTTAAATACCCATGTAAGTTCCAGAGGATCAAAAACAGATTTAACAATTTTTTAACAATTGCAAAAGACATTTTGTTTACTGCAAATTAATTTTGTTTGTAATTTCTGCCCTTTGGAGTCTTAGACAACAGAGCCGACACTAACATTATAGTGCTGTCTCTGCTAAGCCCCCATGCATCTGCACGGGCCAGTAGGGAAATCTGCAATTTTTCTTAACCAATGCTCTTTCATGGTCACAGACATAAAGGGGGCATTCACAGGGTTCTGCACACAGCCAGAGGTGCAGACCTGTCTCACAGCCCACTGGAACATCAGGGAACACACTGGACTGCCGTTGAAATTGATTTATGCCCCCTCACTGCCCAAAAGGTAAGCAGGATGGGGGCAACAGTAAGATTAAAGAAAAATGCACTACAATGTGCGAGAAGGCTAAGCACAGACCTTCAGCCTCCCCACAAACAATCACTTGTCCCATTGTGACCCTATCACACTCACCCCCCTCCCCACAATCACCCTGCCACAGTCACAATGTCAAATTTACTTTGTCACAGTCATCCAGTAATACTTAATTTGTCTATGGCCACCGTGAAACACTTACCAGCCACAGTCACCCAGCCATACACAACTCGTCCACAGTTACCCTGATACTAATACTGTCCCCCTCATTTCCTTTAGATTGTAGATAGGGCCATCACAGTACCCTGGCCGTCCCTGCCTCTTGTTCCTGTAAGCCAAACTTATTCATATGTCTTGTTTAGTGTGGAAAGTGCTGGCACTCTGTAAAGAATTATAATATTAACAATAATAATAATAATAAATTGTTAGATGTACTTACTTTTAAGATCAAAGTGTCACATTATTTCATTGCATGCTGAAACTTAACATAAAGTCAAATACACAAGCATATGATAACAGTGATGACAATTCCATAATTTGTAGAAATGTTCTTAAAGTAGAAAAAACCAAGAGAGAAAATGGTTTTGCTTTTGGACATTCTAACAAATTTCACAAAATAAGAAAATGTGATACATGATGTAAAGATAAGTAAGCTTGCACCTCAAAAGGGACTTTGTAAGCAACTTGAATTTCCATTCACAGTACTTTTCTGACATGTGTTTCAAATATTTTGGCACAGTGCTATATCTCTGCAGACCCAATATGCCATGCCTGTAAAACTCCTTGTAGAATGATGGACATCCTGTTTTTGACTGTGATGTTGCCTAAGGTCAAGGAGTTTAAACTGAGTTTTGCAATTCCAACGAACGTATTAGTCTCTTGATAGAATATACTCTCGATTCATTAGGTCCTTCGGAGAACCAATGAACCCTTGGTGTTACAGTGAAAGTTTACAAGATCGTTTTGAAAGCTGTGTCTGCACAAAGTCTGCAAAGCCTTGTGTTACCAAAGCTGTCGTTGCCTAAACCTGGAATGCTTATGTGACTTTACTTTGCTGCAATAGCGTCCCTTATATCAAGTGCTTCTGAAATTATGTTAAATGATATTCCACACAGACCTATCTCAAACATAAGAGAGTACAACAATATATGTGTCTGGGTTACGGAATGGAATTAACCACAATCTTAATGTTTAACTGCCCTGGTCTACATCTGCCAACTAAGGATCTCATCACAGCAATTCTAGTCAACAAAAGTGAATGTCTGATTACATTTGTTTAAAGGAAACTGTTATTTCCTATTATTTTGACTACCATATATATTTAACAAATATGTATTTAGGAGGTGTGAATAATAAAATGAAATGTATAAATCCACCCTTTTTATCCTGCATCTGGGCGTCTCCATCTTAGTTCCCTCTCAATCATCACCATAAGCTCAGTCCTTAGCACTTAGCAGTCAGTATAGAGAAAACATACAAAGAAGAGGAGTAATGAAACTATTTCTCCCCCTTATCTGCATTGTTTCCATTATGTTTGCCTTGTCTGAACTGGATTATGATGCTACTTGCTTAATCCCTAAAGGAACACTATAGCAACTGGATTATGATGCTACTTGCTTAATCTTTAAAGGAACACTATAGCATTAGGAACTGGAACTATCAGTTTAGCCTGTGTGCAAGGAACTCTACTAATGTGTGTGTGTGTGTGTGTGGTTTTTGTTTTTTTATGCCATTTGAGAAAGCCTTACTGGTGAAAATTGTAATGGTTATTTTATATTGTGTATTTTAGATCAATTAAAAGTTTTTGGTTACTTACTGTGCCAATTCTCTTTTTATTGTATTTTTATGCACTTTTACTTTCCTGGCTTTTTACTGTTGTTCCTGCACTTAAAGAAATCCCAGGTGGGGATCATACCACCAACGCTTTACTAATAGAGCAGTACCTGTAAGTACTATTTTAGTTACTCTTACTTACCTTATCCAAATGAGAGCACTATTGTCGCCTCTTTTTATCCCCCTTTGGAGCCTTGGCTGACCAGACGGTGTTGATAGAAGCACTCCCTTCACATATCCCATTAGCGAGGATTATATTGCTGTACGCCCTTCACACCAGAGCTGGCCATAGCTCTTTTAAATGTGAGTTCTTTACCGTCTACTCAGTGGTGTACTAAGGGGGGGGGGGTCCGGCCTGGGTGCCATCAGGCAGGGGGGTGCCACCAGGGCTGGCCAGGCTTGGGAGTTCAGTGAGCTATGTGGCTGCACTGGTTGCCATAGCAGCAAAGGCACCGGGCAGCCGACACAGCTCACATGCAGGGGCAGGAAACAGGCTGGAGACATGCACGGAGATTTGGGGGCGGAGCCACTCGGACGTGGGGGCGGAGCCAGGCTGGATGTGGGGGCGGAGCTATATGCAGCCTCATACTGCTGCACACAGAGGGGAAGCAGGAAGGAGTCCCTGCTTCCCCAACTTACAGCACAGGAGGGACTGAATCCCCTCCTCCTCCAGCCCAAACTTACTGTAAGTGAGAGAGTGAGTGCTGTGTGTGTGTAACTGTGATTGTGACTGTCTTTGACTGTGTGTGTGATTGTCTGCTTGTGTGTGTGTGTGTGTGTGTGACTGCCTGTGATTGTCTGTGTGACTCTGTGTGTGTGACTCTCTGACTGATTGTGTGTGTGTGACTGCCTGTGATTGTCTGCCTGTGATTGTCTGTGTGATTCTGTGTGTGTGACTCTCTGACTGATAGTGTGTGTGTTTGTGTGTGTGTGACTGCCTGTGATTGTCTGTCTGTGTGACTCTGTGTGTGTGACTCTCTGACTGATTGTGTGTGTGTTTGTGTGTGTGTGACTGCCTGTGATTGTCTACCTGTGATTGTCTGTGTGAATGTCTGCCTGTGATTATCTGTGTGACTGTGTGTGTGACTCTCTGACTGATTGTGTGTTTGTGTGTGTGTGACTGCCTGTGATTGTCTGTCTGTGTGACTCTGTGTGATTGTCTGCCTGTGATTGTCTGTGTGATTGTCTGCCTGTGATTGTCTGTGTGATTGTCTACGTGTGATTGTCTACCTGTGATTGTCTGTGTGATTGTCTGTGTGATTGCCTGTGATTGTCTGTCTGTGATTGTCTGTGTGATTGCCTGTGATTGTCTGCTTGTGATTGTCTGTGTGACTCTGTGTGTGTGACTCTCTGACTGATAGTGTGTGTGTTTGTGTGTGTGTGACTGCCTGTGATTGTCTGTCTGTGTGACTCTGTGTGTGACTCTCTGACTGATTGTGTGTGTGTTTGTGTGTGTGTGTGACTGCCTGTGATTGTCTACCTGTGATTGTCTGTGTGATTGTCTGCCTGTGATTGTCTGTGTGACTGTGTGTGTGTGACTCTCTGACTGATTGTGTGTGTGTTTGTGTGTGTGTGACTGCCTGTGATTGCCTACCTGTGATTGTCTGTGTGATTGTCTGCCTGTGATTGTCTACGTGTGATTGTCTACCTGTGATTGTCTGAGTGATTGCCTGTGATTGTCTGTGTGATTGCCTGTGATTGTCTGTGTGATTGTCTGCTTGTGATTGTCTGTGTGACTCTGTGTCTCTGTGTGTGTGACTCTCTGACTGTGTGTGTGTGACTGTGATTGTGTTGTGTATGTATGACTGCCTGCCTGTGATTGTGTGTGTGTGTGTGTCACTGTGTGTGTGTGACTGTCTGCCTGTGATTGTCTGTGTTATTCTATGTTTGTGTGTGTCACTGTGTGTGTGACTGTCTGCCTGTGATTGTGGGTGTGTGTGTGTGAGACTGTCTGCCTGTGATTGTGTGTGTGTGACTGTCTGTGACTGTGTTGTGTGTATGTGTGACTGTCTGTGATTGTGTGTGTGACTGTCTGCCTGTGTGATTGCCTGCGTATTTGACTGTCTGCCTGTAACTGTGTGTAAGTGACTGTGTGTGGGACTGTGTGCATCTGACTGTGTCTGACGGTCTTCGACCTGCAGTGAGCCGGCAGCCAGGATATGATGTCATCGCGACCTCTGCGTCATTACAGGGCGTGCGAGAGATCCCAGCAGCAACCACTGACCACCAGGGACTGAGGATCCACTCCAGCCCTTCTAGAGCAAGGTAGGGAGGCTGGGTGGACCTCTTAATTATTAAATGGGCTGGCTGACACCTCTTAATTTCAATCTTTGTTTTGCAGATAACTCCTCTATTTGCTATCCTTTGTGGGATTGCCATATTTAAGGACACCAAATAATGTGCTATCTGCTAAACAGCACCCTCACATACGGGCACCAATTCGGGGAATGATCTACTAAACAGCTAAAGGATAAAAAAAAGCCCTTTTCTTATTTTCTGTTGTTTAGTAGATAAATCCCTTATTTGTTATCTTTATGTGGGATTGCAATATTTGAGGACAGGAAATAAGGGAGCTATCTACTAAACACATACGCAGAGATACACACAATCACACACATAATCACAGCTATACACAAGCACAATCACTGACCCACACACAATCATTACATACAATGTTTGTGTGTGGGCCACTGCATTCAAATACCACACAACACACAAATGCATGCTTGCATTCAAACGCCAACACTACATACAAACACACCGCTACATTCACTCACATTTACTCCATACAAAAACATGCATACATTCAAAAACACAAACACTGCTTAGTGCTAAATACATAAAAGATTTTTTAGTTGTTTTTATATTTAAAGTTGAGGGGGGGAGCAAGGGGGGTGGTGCCAAAAATAGGACCCGCCCCGGGTGCCAAATGCTCTAGGTACGCCCCTGCGTCTACTATTGTTTTACTCTCTGTATTTTAGACGTATTGCACTACTGGCTCCCCCTGTCTCCTTGTTTTTCATATATATGCGGATACCCTGAGACACTAGGATGCACCCACTTCTACTGAAAAGTCTACCCGTCTATATTCCATCAAGTACTGTTGCTCTAGTGAGACTCTTTTGGACTACTTTACGTTATTTTATTTATTTATTATTTTTCGCTGACGCAGCCCTACTCCGTTTTTCTGTATTTTCCCATTTGTTGAAAGATTTGAGGGGTCTCCTTCGTTTCGGTTGCTGCCTATCTTAATATTGTTTGTTAATTAGCGCTGACCTCCTTCTGTATTCTGTGCAACATCTGACTATAGACTAATGCTTTGTAGTTAATATACAGGTGACTATTTAACAATGAAGTTGCATTTAAGAATAAATACACAGTCAATTACATTTAAGTTACTGCAATTATAAATATTTATGTATATGATATTCCTGGTTTCATACAGCAACCATTGTCAACGATTACTAATTTCCAAATAAAAATATCAGCTAGTTAGAGCACTATTACAGGGAAACCAGTTTAGAATCCCAGTCAGACTACCTTACTAGTAGTAAGTGTTCTTGGGCAAGACACCTAACGATGTGTACCCACCTAACTCAAATCAACAGCGAATATAAACTCATTTTTAGCAGGGCTCTCTTCGTATATTTATAAATTGCTGCAGAATATGTGGCACTATATAAATTATAAAAAGAAAATAATTTCATCAGTCAAAATGAGTTAATGTGACAAAGTTATTCACAAAGACCAATTCTGGAAAAAATTGCAAAAATGAAGGAAACAGCATTAGAATTCTACTGGTTTCCATACTGATTGCTCAACTACATCATGCATTGCTCGTTATACATAAACCATATGCTATGCCAGTGTTGCCACATCCACAGTTTCTACATACAATAAACTTGTAACAGACGCCAACACTACACAACAATATCAGTATCTAAATAGTTGAGATGTAAACTTCCAATTGCCACATACTCATTAGAATTATTGATAGCGTTTACTTTTCTTCTATATATTATACTTGAGTGTTACTCATAAAGGGCTTGAACTCCCACGCATTTGAATCCATTTTACTATTAAAATAAATTCAGGTGCTTGGCATGGGTGTCTCAAGACAGGTTTTTTTTTAACAAATTGATAGCTTTGGTTTCTCTGCCCTCAAAATTTTGCATTGCGTTTAGTGGTTTAGGGGTTTCTTGCAAAAAACTTTTGTGCCAAACACGTGGGAAGGATCTCACACCTTCGTTATATAAATGTGACATGTTTTCACATTCTCAGTTGACAAATTGCTTAAAATGAGCTTTTTTACACCTATTACAACCAGACATGATGAGAAACTCATATGTAAACCACAGGTGTTCAGCAAGAATTGTAAAAAGATCAATGAAGGGATTGTTGACTATTAAAATCTGAGAAGGAGACCAGAAAACAAAGGCAGATATAGTCGTAGTGATACTTTCATATTTCTTCTAAAACTGTCTATGAATCTATGAAATAAATATGGTACTTTATCACTTCTGAGTTTCACTAAAAGCTGTAGCTTTTATAGCTGTAACCTACACCACGAGAGAGAAAATTGAGAGTGGAAAAAAAATTAAAGAAAAATAGGGTACATTACCATAAATGGGGTACGTTGCACCATGGCATGCCTATGAAATATACCATTATGTTGTAAAATCCTACAATAGAAGATTAAGTGTATGTCTCCGGAAGTCAGAGATAGGATTATTAGTATTAATACTGTGTATAACAGAGCTGTAATTGGTAGAATTTAAACTTACATGTAGGGTCCTTTGTTTCCTTTGTATTTGTATGTTTAAATGATTGTCTACCACCCAAATTGTGGAGTATGTTAACACTTCATGAATATATGAAATAATATTTTAAGTAACATTTCTCTAACACATATTACACTATTACGGTCCATAATAGTAAATGAATTTTAAAAATAAAAATAAAGTTTTTTTTCTCTTTTTTTCTTTTTTTTTCTTTTAATATATATTTTTGTATTCTGGATTTTTTGCACAAGTGCTGGAGGGGAACAAAGTGTTGATCATGCCATTCCAGCTTTAGTGTAATAAAGGGACACTTGCAAATACACACACATACATACAATCATTTTTTTTTAGCTCTTTTCCACACTGTGTAAGTTTGACCCTTTTCATTTACTCTGTGCTCATAGTAGTTGTAAGCTGTGGTATTTTAGAGAATAGCAGCTGGCCAGGAATAGGTAGCAAGATCATTGGAAATGCACTCTCTGTGTCTCTCTATCTCAAGTGCTACACCAAGCATAGGATTAGAGGGAAAGCGAAATAATTAAATTATGGCAATACTACAATGTATGTCCCAGCAATAAGATTTAGTGGCCTAGTGATTCTGAGTTTCTCGTCATACAGAGAATTACAGTTAGATATGTATTCTAGTGGATGTCCATTTCAATAAAGGCTGTCTTTGTTTACTTTTTTATGTATAATGCTTTTTTTTTGAGAATTTTTTTAACTGGTAGAAGAGCCATATTGGGCCAGAGTCTTCTGTTACCTGACCAGGTGCTGCCAATCAAACATGCTTGTTACTGAAATTGCTCTCTGTGTGTAACTGCAGCAGCAGGCAAGTTGTTATTATTCTTATTCTTATGGGTATTTGTAAAGCACCAACTAATTCCACAGCGTTTTACAATGTTATGAAAGGGGGGAAATTTACAATAAATGAGAGAATTACACAGTGACACAGGAACAATAGGCCCTTGGTCCCTACTGTTCTCCATCTATACTGCCTCCCTTGGTAAACTCATCAGCTCCTTTTGGCTTCCATTATCTTTTATATGCAGATAACAGGCAAATCTACCTGTCTTCTCGTGATCTCTTTCGGCCCATCCTAACTCATATCTCTGGCTGCCTCTCTGCGAATATCCAATTGGATGGCTGCTCACTTCCTTAACCCCTTAAGGACACATGACATGTGTGACATGTCATGATTCCCTTTTATTCCAAAAGTTTGGTCCTTAAGGGGTTAAATCCAACCTATTCAAAACAGAACTTCTGGTCTTTTCTCCCTCAAGTGTTGCTACTCCCGTGTCTGTCTCCCTCCAAGTCTACGGCGCCACCATCACCTCTATCTCGCAGGCTCGCTGCCTAGGTGTTCTCTTTGACTCCGACCTCTCCTTCACCGCTCATGTCCAGTCGATCGCCAAATCCTGCCACTTCCATCTCAAAAACATAGCTCACACCTGCCCCTATTTATCACCTGACGCGGCTAAGGAGCTGGTCCATGCCGTTGTTCTTTCTCGTCTTGACTATTGCAATCTCCTTCTCAGTGGTCTTACGTGTTCCCAAATTTCACCACTGTACTCTATTGGTTTCCAGTTAGCTATAGGGCTCAATTTAAGATTCTGGTGCTTGCTTACAAGTCTCTACATTATGCTGCTTCAACCTACCTATCCTCCCTAATACACAAGTATGTTCCGTTGAGGCCCATGTGCTTTGCCAAAGACCTATGTCTATCCTCTGTCTGTACTCCCTCATCTGATGCTTGCCTCCAAGACTTCTCCAGGGCTGCACCTTTTCTGTGGTACTCCCTTCCCTTCTCTGTTAGACTTTCACCAAGTCTCCACTCCTTCAAGAAATCTTTGAAAACACACTTCTTCAGGAAAGCATATCATTTAAACTATTAGCATATTTTCATCCCCCCCA
Source organism: Pelobates cultripes (assembly GCA_933207985.1). Lineage (NCBI taxonomy): Eukaryota > Metazoa > Chordata > Amphibia > Anura > Pelobatidae > Pelobates > Pelobates cultripes. The sequence continues at coordinate 109,719,894 of OW240917.1, read as the reverse complement.
TGACTCCTCTCCTGCATGTGTCAAAAATAACCTACTAAGTTCCCAGTGAATACTTTTCTGGCAAACCTATTTTATTACCCCTACGTATACCCTTTGTGTCACTATACCCCACTCCCTCTAGCATGAAAGCTCATTGAGCAGGGCCCTCAACACCTCTGTCCCTGTGCATCCATTTGTCTGGTTACAATTACGTGTCTGTTAGTCCACCCATTGTACAGCGATACGGAATTTTGCTGGAGCTATATCAATAATAAAATAATAAAAAATAATAATGAGTGCCCTGCTTAAACAAGCTTACAGTCTAGATGGGGTGGGGTACAAATACCCAACAGGGCAGCAAGGGTGACAGCCACCAAATAAGGTGGAAAGTAGCAGAGCTGGAGGTGAGAGTGGAGTATGGCGCTTTAGGAGAGCAAGAGACCGATATTTATAAGTATAGATAAGTTATTCTGGGAGTCCATAAGCATTTCTGATCAGATATGTTTTGAGGGACTTTTTAAACAATTGAAGACTACTGTAGGGGAGAGTCTGATGGGGGGTGGGCAGGCTGTTCCAAAAGAAGGGAGAAGGATTGAAAGAGGGGCGAGGTATGGGAGGAACGACTGGTGAGAAAGATCAGCCTGGTGGCAGCATTCATTACCAATTGTAGCGGGGCAGTTCGGCTTTTGGGGAGACTAACTAGGAGAGAATTACAGTACCAGAGCATGAACAAGCTTGTGGGCAGCATCTTGTGTGAGAATAGGGAGGATGCGGGCGATATTTTTAAGGTGGAATCGACAGGTTTTAGCAACATACTGGATATGTGGAGTAAAGGTGAGGCCAGGATCAAAGACAACACCAAGACAACAAGCTTGCAAGGATGGACTGATGCAAGCAACATCAACTTGCAGGGAGAGCAAAGGAGGAGGATCCGCATTATGAGGAAGTATAATAAGAAGCTCCGTTTTAGAGAGATTGAGTTTCAGAAAGTGGGTGACATCCAATCAGAAATAGAAAAAAGGCAAGCAGTGACATATTGCAGGACCGCAGGCAAGAGATCAGGGGAGAAGAGATATATCTGGGTGTCATCAGCATACAGATGGTAGCAGAATGCAAAGGAGTTAATGAGTTTGCCAAGAGAGGCAGTATAAAGAGAGAACAGAAGGGGATCAAGTTAAAAAAAATATATATAAAATTTCTCACACACTCATAAGTACTGTTCACATACAGTGCTGTATGAATTACAATTCAACGAGTAATTGTGATAGAAAATGAAATAACTTCCCTTAGCAATATAGGATATGCCCGAAGATTTCCTCCTATCTTCAATTCAACATGCATATGGTATAGGGCTATTTCAAGCTAGGGAAACTGGAAGGGGATCAAGAACAGATCCTTGGGGGACTCCAACCGAGACAGGGCAAGAGGAGGCACTGAACGAACGTTGGGAGAGATAGGAGGAGAACCATGAGAGGACAGTGTCAGAGCCCAAGGGATTGAAGAGATTGGAGGAGGAGGACATAATCAACAGTGTCAAAGGCAGCAGAGAGGTCAAGAAGAATTAGTATGGAGTAATGGCCTTTGGATTTAGCTGTGCTTAGGTCATTATGTTGAGCAGCAGTTGGTCAGGTAACAGTAGTGACTGACCCTGAATTTTTCTGCCCTTACAGCAGTTATACCAAAGTAGCATTCATTATCTGGTATACCTTTTGTAGTTTTGGCAGAAAAAATACAGCAACGCTGTCTCATATTGGAGAGTGTAATAGGTGATGTGGTGTTGGAGTATTTCTTCTTAAAACTTCTGGCCTCTCATTCCCTTTTAAATCCTTATCTGCCTACACTGTTGCCATCATCCATCCCCTTGATTTTCCTCTTTGTTTCTTGATAATTTGCTTCCCCACTTGGTGACTTTAATATCCCAATTAATGAATCTATAAAATGAATATCCTCAAGATTCCTCTCACCTGTTCCTTACTTTGTAAATTAATGATTCTATACACATAGCATGCCAATATGTTACATACACTCCATCAGCAGTCTCTTTCAGTCTGATGACATATCCAAACATTTGTCCTTGAAGGGACAGTCCTGGCACCAAAACAACTTTATCTAAATTAAGTTGTTATAGTGCCAGGAGGCCCCTAGAGGCACTCTTACTTCCAGGGGTTAAACCACAATTTATTTTTAATGAAAATAGTCCATAGGTCGTAAATTTAGTAAAACATCCCTTTTTATTATACTCCTATCAAAAAGAAAAAATAGGTACATGGAAGCATAAATCAAAAAAGTATCTCTCAGGGTAATCACCGAATGCATTTTGTGCCGCATAGCACTTAATCTTATTCACTTTCTTTCCGCATTTGAATATATCGGGAATGGCCACCCTTCTCTTGGATGGACCCTACCACCTGCGAATCTGTGAGCATTTTTCATCTTTCGGGTGCATGGTCACATTAACTATATACTTTTTGGGGCCTTTTGATGCAGTTTAAATATAATGATTGGACTTGCCAAAAACCAACAGGGATTCCCTTGCATTTCTTTATATTCTGGTTATTATTATTATTATTATTATTGGCATTTATATAGTGCCAACATATTCCATAATACTTTACAATATTATAAGAGGGGAAGATTTAGCAATAAATGAGACAATTACAAAAACTTACAGGACCAATACGTTGAAGAGGACCCTGCTCAAACGAGCTTACAGTCTATAGGGGGTGGGGAATAAAACACAATAGGACAGGAGATAGCAATCAAACAGGTGGGAGTGAAGCAGAGCTGGAGGAGAGAGTAGAGTGCTGCCCTTTAGGAGAGAGCAAGAGACAGGTATGTGAGGTAGAGCTTACTCTGGGAGGCCATAAGCTTTCCTGAAGAGATGGGTTTTATGGTTTTGCTAGTATGTGTTAAACTACTTGTTCTATCATGTATTAAATTACATGCTATTGGCTATGGGAAATCTGCATGAATGGGGCATAAAATAGCTTAAAATCGTGCTTTGTGCAGTGATCCAGCTTTTTCCTTATTAAAGATGTCACTTGAATGCCAACTTAATTTGAATTGCTTCTTTTTATTAGTATTGATGTAGTTTTTGGTCCCCTTGATTCGCCACAGATTGCCAGTTGTTTCACCTCTTGGCTTTGTCGGAATTATTTTTGTTTTTTTATTTGCTGTCATTTACTATTTTAATATTGTAAAGAACTGTTGAGTAAATGTTCTCTAGATATATTAAAATAATGATATTCCAATTATTATTTTTATCTATATTTAGAGGCTAATGAGAGAGAAAATATGCCTATTGGTTTTGAGATTATGTATAATTATATCTATTTTTTACAGTGTTGAGGTTTTTTATTTACAATACTTTTTGAATCATGTTGCACAAATCCGTTATGTAACCAAATTTGTATCTGACAAACCCTTCTCTTTTATGTAACTCAAGTGTTTCATGTTGATGAAACACAACTCCTTCAAAACCTTATGTCATTTGTTTATAGGAGTCTTCATAATCAGCTTTGTAACCATTAATTTTTACTTTGATATATAATTGTGCAGCACAGTGTTCTCAATTGACCTTTGTCAGAGTTTCAGGAACCAGTTGCTTCTTACTAAAATGTGTCAGATCAATTCATTTATACATCCCAGAGACAGTGCATATACTAGTTTATATATTGTCTGCTAAATATATATATATATATATATATATATATATATATATATATATATAAAAATCAAAGAGTGGTGAACAACATTTGCAACATTACCTTAAACATAACTTGGTTCTTTGTTCTTCCAAAACAAATAAATTAGAAATAGATGATAAATCAAAGCATTTTTGTGTAGATGTGCATCAATGTATAGCTTTAATATTTACTTGTACACATGCTGGACATTTTTACTAAAATCATTGTACAGAATGTTATACAATATTGTAATATTTCTTGAAGTAATGTACCAACAGTTGCCTACTTTGTGATAGATTAACACTTCTGAAAGACAGCTATACAATGTTTTTTGTGATAATATAGACTATCCATTACAATTAACATTCCCTTTCCTCTTTTCATACAAGATGAAGGGCACTGAGATTCTGAATTAACTATGAAGAACCTGTGCTCCTGTTTTAAATACCAAATATGGTTTGGATTTTGTTTAGAAGTACTGGATGCTGCTGCTCCGTATTTTGTAAGTAAATGGGAGATGTTCATTTGTAAATCTATTTGCACATTTAAATTGACATGCTCAACACAATTGTTTGAATGCAAAAAGGTTGCCCAAGACGGAAAGGATTCACAAAAGCACTATGAGGAGGGGAAAGTGAGTGAGGGGAAGTGGAGCTGAAATTTAGTACTAGAGGACATACAGTGATCAACCACAACATTAAAACCACTGACCGGTAACTATCCAGAGACCCTCTAGGGACAAGATAGCATGCTTCTTAGACCAGGTAAACCTCCCACAACTGTCGCAAGACCAGTGCAATTTTCTTGATGGCCCCTTAACGGAAGAAGAAATAAGAGTAGTGATAAAATCTCTTCCCAAACACAAATCACCTGGCCCAGATGGGTTATCCCACTACTACAATACAAAACTGGAAGCGCAACTAACCCCCTCACCTCACAAACCTCTTAAATTCCATTAAACAGTCAGGAACACTTCCTTGTGAAATGCTGGAGGCATTCATAGTGACACTGCCCAAACCCAATAAACCTCAGACCCTGTGCCCCAATCTATACCCTATATCTCTGCTCAAGGTGGACATTAAGCTGTATGTCAAATTATTAGCAATGCTGATCAAACCCCTTTTCACCACACTGATCTCTGAGGAGCAAGCAGGGTTTGTACCTGGGAGACAAGTAGGGCACAATACGAGATACATTTTAAATATGATCGATTGGCCCATTCATTCCTTGCAGGAGGGCTTAGTCCTGTCACTATATGCTGAAAAAGTGTTCGATCGCTTGCACTGGGGTTACATGGAGATGACACTAGCCAAGATCGGAAACACTCAGCTAGGATATTTAGTATCCACACCGTTCGGTATATAAAATGGCACACGACGGGGATGCCCACTATCCCCACTCATATTTATTCTTTGTCTTGAATCCCTAACATGCCGCATCAACCACTGTACACAAATAAAAGGATTGAAAACCCCTGGAGGAACTAAAAAGTTAGCTCTCTTTGCTGATGATATCCTCTTGTTTATCACTGACCCAGCCACTGCGCAGCCCGTGGGGGCCATACATAACAATGGGGGGGACCTATTGTCCTCCCCCTCACCCCCACCCCTGCGTGGTGGGTGGGGGCTCTAAATAACAATGAGGGGGTGGGACCTACTGTCCTCCACCTCAGCCCCCACAGTGGGTGGGGGCCCTAAAAAACAATGAGGGGGGACTTACTAACCTCCCCCCCGGCCCCCACCCTTGAGCGGTGGGTAGGGGCCCTAAATAAGAATGACGGGGGGCCCTACATAATTAGGGGGACCTTCTGTTCTCCCTCCTGGCCCCCACCACTGCGCGGCCGGTGGGGGCCATAAATAACAATGAGGGGGGTACCTACTGTCCCCCCCGGCCCCCACCCTTGAGCGGTGGGTGGGGGCCCTAAATGATAATTTTAGAAGAAAGAAGATATCAAATGGTAAGTTTTAGTTTTATTTACAGGTAATTTATTTTATTCCCCCCTCACTATTTTTAGGGTGAGGGGGTAGGTAGAGGATAACTTTTATTTGGGTGAGGGGTGACTAGGGGCTTGGGAACCCCTAGTCACCTTGGAAGGGGGGGTTTCTTTTTGGGCCCCCATCCGCCACTCAGGGGTGGGAGCCGGGAGGAGGACAGTAGGTCCCCACCCTCATTGTTATGTAGGGCCCCCACCCGTCATGCAGGATTGGGGGCCAGCAGGAAGGACAGTAGGTTCCCCCCTCATTCTTATTTAGGGCCCCCACCCACCGCTCAGTGGTGGGGGCCAGGGGGAGGACAGTAGGTCCCCCCTCATTGTTATGTCGGGTCCCCACCCACCATGCAGGGGTGGGGGCTGGGGGGGAGGACAGTAGTTTCCGCCCCTCATTCTTATTTAGGTCCCCCACCCACCGCAAAGGGATGGAGATTGGGGGGGAGGACAGTAGGCCCCCCATCATTGTTATGTAGGGCCCCCACCCGCCGCACAAGGGTGGGGATCGGGGTGTAGGACAGTAGGTCCCCCATTCTTATTTAGGGCCCCCACCGCTCAGGGGTTGGGGCTGGGAGGGAGGACAGTAGGGTCCCCCTCATTATGTCGCCCCCCCCACCGTGCAGGGTTGGGGGCAGGGGAAGGACAGTAGATCCCCCCCTCATTCTTATTTAAGGCCCCCACCGCTCAGGGGTGGGGGCCAGGGGGGAGGACAGTAGGTCTCCCCCTCATTGTTATGTAGGACCCCCACCCACCGTGCAGGGTTGGGGGCTGGGGGGGAGTCACTTGTCATACTCTTACCCCCATTTTACTTCCTTTTGCAGCCCTCTAGCCCTTTCCAGAACTTTGTTAGAACCATTTTAGTGCCCAAAAGTTCGGGTCCCCATTGACTTCAATGGGGTTCGGGGTCAAGTTCGAGTCCCGAAAGCAAACATTTTGCTGAAGTTCGGCTGAACCCGGCGAACCTGAACATACAGGTGTCGGCTCAACTCTACTTGCCAATGAAGCAAGAATATTACCTCCTTCATATGGTCCCTGAGTTAACAGGCCATCCTCACCGTAAGGTGATAATCAACATACTCACAGTAGCGAAAGTAAGTTTAACATTTCATTGGAAAAGCAAAAAAATCCTCTTGGTGGAGGCCATCAGTACTAGACTAGATGAAATTAGCTCTTATGAACAAATGGCTGGTAGACTACTGGGATATGAGGATAAACATGCCCATGATTGGAGAAGTTGTTCCACAAGGACATAGAGCTGTACTGGTCGGGTAGACTGGGCACAGCTCATGGTACTTGTCTAACAAGCTGGAAATAAGGAGAATGGTACATGTGAAGCTGGGATATGAACTCAAAACCCATAACGTTTTTCTTTTTTCCTGTATCCCCCTTCCTCTCCTCCCTATGTTTGGTAAATGTTTGGATTCACATTAGTAATATAAAATATGTAATCCTACTCATTAATGATCACTGTGCATCGTTTAAGGGGATTCCGTATCGGTCACGACAATGTCCTTGATTAAACAGAATAAGCTACTCAGCTTTGGGACAAAATGCGACATTAACTGCTTATGAGCACTCCATCCTGCTCGTGATAACGGTTTAGTGTAATATGAATACAATGTTCATGAAACGACTGTGAGCCGAATGTATTCTGATCCTTGTTACATAGTTACATAGCTGAAAAGAGACTTGCATCCATCAAGTTCAGCTTTCATCACATATGTTTTTTGCTGTTGATCCAAAAGAAGGCAAACAAAACCCAGTTTGAAGTACTTACAATTTTGCAACAAAATAAATTCCTTCTTGACCCCAGAATGGCAAAAAAAAAAAAAAACCTTCTTGACCCCAGAATGGCAGCCTTGTAATGATGTACATGTAAGCACTTTTCAATAAAAATTATATATGGGGAAAAAAAAACACTGACAGGTGAAGTGAATAACACTGATTATAGCATTACAATGACACTTGTCAAATGGTGGGATACAGTGGTTAGTACCCACCAAAAACAGTGCAAGTAAGGACAATCAGGGAACTGTCCTTGAAGTGGCAGGGCAATGGCTACACAAGGCTCATTGATGCATGTGGGGAGCGAAGTCTAGCCTGTCTGGTTCGATAACACAGAAGAGCTACTGTAGCTTAAATTGCTGAAAAACCTAAAGCTGGCCATGATAGAAAGGAGTCAGAACACACAGTGCATACATTGATTATTCAGAGTGCCCAAGAGGACAGCTGTCCACCACGAAAAGCACCTTCAATGGGGATGTGAGCATCAGAACAAAATAATGGAGCAATAAACGAAGGTTTCCTGGTGTGAATAATCATTTTTTCTTTTAGATCACCTCATTTTTTACCTTGGGAAGTCATGGTAGCACTATTGAAAAAGGCAGGCAGGTGGAGGCAGTGTTATGATCTAGGTCATGTTTTAGCATTCCTGGCATTCATTTGGATGTTATCTTTAAAAGTATCACCTACCAAGAGACTGTCACAAACAACGTACACCCCTTTATGGCAATGGTGTTTCTTGATGGCAGTGGCCTCTTTCAGCAGGATAAAGCATGCTGCCACATTGCTAAATTTATTCAGGAATTGTTTGAGAAACATGTCAAAGAATTCAAGGTGTTGCCTTGGCCTCCAAATTCCTCAGATCTCAATCGGATTGAGCACCTCTGGGATGTGCTGGAATAACTCATGTGATCCATGGAGACCCCATCTCACATCTTGCAGGATTTAAAGGATATGCTGCTAATGTCTTGGTGCCAGATACCAAAGGACACATTCAGAGATCTAGTGGAGTATGTGCCTCCATGCATCAAAGCTGTTTTGAAAGTACAAGGGGGACCTACACTATATTTGACAGGTGGTATTAAGGTTGTGGTTGATCAGTGTAGAAAAAATAGGGAGTTACGATTGAGGAACTGGAAATGGGGTGCTATGATATAGAACGTGTTTAAATGGGAGTTTGGGATCCACTAGAAATATAGGAAAATAGGAGGGATGAACATTGGGCATCTGCAAGAAATTGTGTTGGAAATCTTGCAAATGGATGGCATAAATAAATGTTTAGCCATGTACCCATAGACAGTGACGATACATAACTGTTTTTTTTTATCACAAAAGAAAACACAGATTGTTATTGACTTATGCTGTTTAAATCCCATACGTCACTTTCAGTGAAAGAACAATGGAATATCAGAGAGCAATGGAAAATTACTAACCATAACAAACATTTACAGTATATCATTGTGCTTCTTTTTTTTTTTGCATCTCTAATTTCAAGCTAAATTAAAACCTGTAATAGAAAATTAAATTAACTAAATGAACAATATACACTGACAAATCACGTGCATTACATTAAGCAAGTAGTTAAATCCTAGAACATGCGTAAGCGGTTTCAGATGACCGATGCATGATGTTTTGGCGTGTTGCATCAGTATTAGAGTCATCCATTGCATGGTAAGATACAGTAATAAAAAATACATTATCAATACATTTTTGTGGTTTCCATGTCAAATCAAACATAGAAAAATGTGTAGCTTGAAGTTGTTAAAGACTCAAATGCTTTAAATAAGTTAACCTACTTTAATCTTGCTGGGCTATAAAACTAAAGTGTTCCCTTTTTGTCAGTTACAAAGCAATGACTCTAAAAACATAATAACGTATAAAAGAAGAATCCTATAATAGTATCTTCCTTTGTTGGAGGAAGAAAAAGGAAATATATGGATTTTTTCCAGCCAGACTTTTAAGAAAAGCAGAATAAAAAAGAGTTACTTTGGTGCAGTGGCTGACTAATGCAATTCATTGTTATATTTTGTAACTAAATCCCCACAATTTTACCCATGATAAGTCGTTTTATATATTTTATAAGCATTAGAATTTTGTTTAGCGTTTTGGCACACATTATGTTGCATCTTGTATATTACTATTACATATATTTTTTTAAGCTTTGGCTTCTTTTTATTAATGTTTATTTAGGTGAGCACGTCAATTTTCAATATGTTTGCATATCATGCACATGGTCTGTCTGCAATTTCCATGGTCAGGTCACTTTTTCAAACCCTTGTATTAAATAGTGTGCCCTCACATTTTGTAATGAAAACTGTATATAATGTTTGGTTTTAACAATCACAAATCTATGTATGGACATTATGACATTAATACTAATTAAAAGGATTGGACAGACAGCAAAATGTTGTGCCTTGAGACTTTGGGAGGGGGGGAAGGAGGGGGGGAGAGATTTCACCTGTAACAGAGGAAATTAGTATTTATAGTATAAACAATTAAAATGTGGAATTCACTACTTTATCAAGTTAAATAGATGCCTTTAAAAAGGTTTGGGATGCTTTTTGGCAAAGCAGGATTTATAATACTATAATAATAAACGTGTAGAATTAATAGCTTGCTGATCCAAGGAGAATCTTATTCTGATCCAGGTTTGGTTCAGGAAGGATTGGTCTTCTATTGATAAACAATTGTAACTTGCATCAATTTTGTTAATGCTATCAAAAAAAAGAAATAGAGATGTTGGAAAGGTTATGCTTAGACTAATTACATTGATTAATTGAATATCAATTACAGTTTGAAGTACTTTAAATAATAAAATATTGTTTCCAATAACACTTTGAAATGTTTAATCTTGCAGCAATGGTTGACTGGCAGTCTAATGCAGTGGAGAGGCACATTGGGGACCAATTAGGGAGTATTCACTTATAGAGGTGAGCGTGAAACGAACAATGTATTTAAAAAGATGTCAGGCAGGAGCAGTAATGTAAAGGTCCAAGAATCCAAGCAGCTAAGGCAGTGAGATACAAAGTAGCCAATTCAGTAATCCAAAACAAGAATTAAGAGACAGTCCAAAGAATTAGAACTAGAGAATCTATCAGACTGAAATGCACAAACCATATCATAAATCCAAATGAATAACCATAAACAGTCCAAGTAAGAATTAACTGAAAATTGCCCAAGAGTTAAAAAAGAATATTCACAATATGGTATTGTTCTGTTACAATATAACTAAACTTTGAAGCAAAAGACCTATTGGCTATTTAAACAACAAATCACAGTTCTGCTTGAGAAGGTGTAATCAGTGATCCATTTTGGCTGTGAGCAAGAGGTGGATTTATCGTTCTATGTGGATCACAATGAGTCTTGTTTTAAAATGCAAAAATGGTTTAGGCACTCCAAGGTTCAGAAATGGCAAATTTATTGAAGCCCAATGTAACACGACGTTTCAACCTACACGATCTTTGTCAAGCTTGAAGTTGAAGTCAAGCTTGACAAAGACCGTGTAGGTCGAAACATTGTTATTATTTATTTATTTATAAAATATTTTAACAGGAAAGATACATTGAGATTCTTCTCGTTTTCAAGTATGTCCTGGGTCCACAAATCATTGCATTGTTACATTAGGGTACAATAAAATACAAAAACAATATTAATACACAATCAATACAAAATTTAACATAGAACATGTTGGAAATATATAATCAACCATGACACGTGCATTCTGTTTTGAGGTATGTAGAGAGGGATCTCTTAAAGGACTTTAGGCTTAGGGAAGATTTTAAATTGTGCGGGAGCTCAATTGTGGTGCTCTGTAGGAGGAGGAGGAGAATCGGGCTGCTTTCTTTTTGTATTGAGGTAGACTAAGTAAAGTGTTGGTACTGGATCGGAGTTTATAGGAAGTGGGAACAGCTGGGGAAAGCATTTTGTTCAGGTAGGGTGGGAGTTTCCCAGAAAAGCTCTTAAACACAATTGGGATTTAATACATTTTCCATTTCTGAACCTTGGAGTGCCTAAACCATTTTTGTATTTTATGCTTATTGTTATTAGGACCTGGTGCTTGGTCCTGGTTTGGTTGCACCTTGACTCAGAGTGATGAGATTGAGTGCAGTTCCTTACTGCATTTTTAAAATGAGTCTTTTTTTAACTTGTATAACTTTATAACCATATAGTATTTGATCACATTTTCTCTTAATGGTTAATTCACTCAGAAAAAGGGTTTATGTTGAGTTGACATCTTGCAAAATATAGGTCAAAGTAGCCACATTTTTTTAATTATCTTAGCCCATACAACGTTATTACAAAATATACTGTTATTTGCTGTCCTTTAAACACTTGTATTTTTAATACCTTTTAATTGCTCAATAAAACATTGCTGTCATTAAATATATAAAGCATTCCATTTGGAACACAATTAAATATACGATTTTTATGTTGGCATAGGCTGCCAATGATCATTATTGGGGTTAACTAATTTGTAAATAGGGTGCTAAAAAAATACGTCTCCTATCATTTCCCAACTTCTTAAAAAATATGCTATGGTTGTGTTCTTACATTTCAACTTTAAATAAACTGATATTTTCTGTAAGCCAGTTGTATCTGTCCAATGTTTAGATGGATGTAATTTGTCTTTCCAAATAGCAGTTTCCTCCCATTTGTAAGATCTTCTAATCGAACTGCTTTATATCATTCCCACTCATTGGAATCTGTAGTTTTTAGGACACAATGTGATCAACAAACTAAGGAATGCAGCATCTTTATTTTGGACTAATTTAGCTACAGTAAACAAAATGTATTATTGGGTTTTAAGAAAACACAGAGTGAACCAAGTTAATGCATCAAAGCAAAAAAGAAAGAATGAAAACTCTGAGAACAGACAAAAGCCCTTGGGTACATCCCCGCTCAGGTCTCAAAATAGTTTTTGCTTACTTGTGCCATTACAGAGAGAGCATATCTGAAGCAAATCAGACTGGTCCCACCCGTACAGGCAGTCCAGATCTGAAATGCCGGCAAGTTCCGGCATATAAATTATTGTACCATGGCAAATATATGGATGACTAGGTAGCACAAATCCAATATATAAGCACTGCTCAAGTATTGTAATACTGATTCCAGATGGAAAAAAAAAATCTCAATATAATACTAAGGGGTATATTGATCAAACAGTAAATTGCAATAAATTATAGAAACAATTCCAAACTATATGCCATATTTGCCAAGGTGAGAATATTGTCAATTTTAAAAAGATTTTGTCTACTTAATTATTTTCAACTAAATTTTTGAATGGGGTATTTAATTCACCACTGAATTCATAACTTCATTCATAACTATACAGGAGCACAGTGAGAAAATGTGACTTGATAAACCATTTTTCCTAAAAATAGAACAATTTTTGTAATGCCTGAATTTCAACCATATGTCTGTTTGGCATGGCAGAATTTCGGCACTGAAAACCGATTTGGAAACAATCAGAACCAATCAATAATATACTGCAAAATATACCTATAATATAATATATATAGAGGAGGGGAAGTGAAATATCTATATCTATCTCTATCTCTATCTATCTCTCTCTCTCTCTCTCTCTCTCTCTATATATATATATATATATATGATATATAAATATAGATGTTTGACAGCTCCTCATTTTATCCCTCTATTGATCTCTTCTAAATCATCTTTTTTCCCCCAACAATTATCTCTTTTGTTGGTGCCACAGGCAAAATTCAGAATTACACATCATAATTAACCTATTTGTCCATTGTGTGGCTCATGATTCAGCTATATTTCAGCTTGGAAAAGAAAACAGGTGATCTACCGCACCAAAACAACCAAACTGATAAAAAATAGTATTTAAAGTGACCTTATAGTGCATAAATTGCGCATTTACATACATATACGTACACCTTTTTACAATCAAAAAGTGGTAATTTCAGATCACACAGGACCTTAAAACAAAGAACAATATATACAGATATTAGTGCAATATGTGAAATCTGTATTTAAGTATTTTTAAAGTGTATAGGTGTTCAACTCACACTTTGCTGAGTTACTAAGAGCTCTACTATATAGGGCTTGAACGGTACAATCCCTGCCTTAGGATATATGAAGATTGGCTCAGGGGTGTATCTAATAGTACTCCAGCATGAGAAGAAAAACAAAAATGCTCAAATAATGTAGTAGGTACATACACATATAGTATCAAAGAAAGAAGTGATATTCTACTTACAATCTTTTGAGCAGGAACTTGCTCTAGTGTGTATAGCTTTGGTGGTATAAACCCTAGCTGGGATATAGCAGGAAACAGGAATGTAGATTTTTTGCATTTCATCCCAAAGGGCTTCCTCAGAAGCTTGGAGTTTGAGAATCTGACCAATTACCCAATTGGCCCAAATTCGAATGATTTGCAGTTATTACTGAAATGAATCTCCTAGTCTATGTACACTGATCAGCCTCAACATTAAAACCACCTGCCTAATATTGTATAGGTTCCACTCATGCTTTGATGCATTGAGGCATGGAATCCACTAAACCATATCCGGTGTTATCTGACTGCAAGATATTGGCAACAGTTATTGTAAGTCCTGGAAGTTGCTAGGTGTGGCCTCCATGGATATGATTTACTGTTCCACAACATCCCACAGATGCTCACTTTCCCAATGAAGGTTCTTTCAGTAGTAGATAGTGGTCATCATGGGCACTCTGACCGGTCTGCAGCTAAAGTAGCTCTTCTGTGGGATTGGAACAGATGGACTAGCCTTTGCTCCCCGTGTGAATCAATCAGCCTTGGGTGCCAGTGACCCAGACACTAGTTCACCTGTTGTTCAAACTCGCACCAATTTTGGTAGGCACTAACCGCTGCACACCAGAAACACCCCACAAAATGCTCTGACCCAGTCATTCAGTCATTACTATTTGGCCCTTTCAACACATGGTCACTTTCTGCCTAACATATTCCATCAGTTGACAAATGTCATTGTAACAATATAATGAGTTACTTACTTCACCTGTCAGTAATTTTAATCTTGTGGCCGATCAATATATAACTGTGTTCTATCTAGATTTTAATGATAAGAGACACTATCATAGTGTATATTAAAGTAAAATGATACGCATGATTAATGTAAAACCAGCAGATCGTATAGTTGCTATCTAAACCTCAGGGTTAAAATTCAAGAGGAAAATCAAAAGAAACAATGTTTTATAAAATTCTTTATTTTATTAATTATTTGTATTTACACAGGGAATGCATACTAGGGATTTTCATTAACACAAAAATCTTCAGGTTTAAAAATTAAATTGAATTCATATATGATTTAGAATAAAGCAACATTGTATTTGGTAAGGTCATATTTATAAGGCAATAAAGGACAACGTTCAAAACAAACACCAACTTTGTATCCCCCCCCTGAAGTATCTTTTCAAAAAACAAAAATCAAGAGAAACGTGGTTCAGCAAATGAATACTGTTTTTCTCAGTCTACCTCTAAGTATTTTTAGTAAATATCTTTCAATGCATTACCAACTTGGAGATTTCAACCAAAGGTATTTTTATTTAACATTTTGCAAAGCTATTGCCAAGTCATCACAACTCAAAACTTATTATTAGACCCTAGAAATAATTCTGTACATTTGAAGTGATATCTGGTCCCTTCTACATGGATCTTGGCAGTCCAGTTGTATAAACGATTCATCTCGTGCTTGGGAACAAGAGACAACATTCGGTGTTGGACAAGATCCTCATATCGTGTCATTTACCATGATGATCTTATTCCATTTTTTAGTGTCCTGTCTACTACATTTCACTGTGGTGAATTTATTAATTTGTTGATTACAAACCATGGGATATTTCTATTCTAATAATAAGCAAATAATGTATGTTTTTAACTCATTATTATTTTTATTAATTGTTGTTTTTGGTTTTTTTGTTTCTTGACCAGCTTGGTGTTTTTTTTTTCATTTTTATTAATTTGTTAGATATTTTAAAAGACATACTGAAAATTATCATCATACTGTTTGATGTGCAAAATTTTTAACATGGGCATTTACAGTAAGTAAGCTGTCATGTGATAAAATATCTTTCTGCATATCTAAAAAGCCTAGAGAAAAAATGTTTCTGAATCAACGTAGTGAAAGATTTATCACAGGTATTCAAGCCCACTTCATAATGTCAAACAAATATTTGTTTACCATAAAATGTTTTAAAAAATAAATCTTTTTTAAAAGGATAGTGAATGTGGCTTATGTTAAGTGCTGTCAGTGCAGTGTGTTGTTGTTTGAAAATTTGAGAAGTGGGTTCATAGTAAGAGTAATTGAGATGAAAGACCTTGTTCCCAGGTGCATGCCTTTCAACAGAGTAAGTGGCTAAAACTTCATATGATTTAAGTAACTGAGGGCATAGTGGTAGTACTTTATTCTGGTTTGTCATATTGGCCAAACTTGTTTTAATTGTATCCCTGTGAGACATGTGCCTGGTAATATAACAGACATGCATATATTTTTATTAATTTTTTTAAATTATGCTTTTTAAATATTTTAAAATACTTTCTTAAATATTGTCTATGCAGCTTTGTTTGTGCATGTTCAATTATTTCATGTGTTTAATGTATAGTTAACTATAAAACTCTAGATTTAACTCACAAAAAGCGAATGGTGCATGCTTGCATAATGACAATAACAAGGGTGACACAAATAAATGAGTGTTAATATTACCATGTAGTACAAATACATACATGTGAAGTACTATAAGAGATTCAAGCACAGGCATAGTAAAACACTTTAGAGTTGAGTAATATGCAACAGAAGATCAAGTGAGATCTTTTAGTTATGGATCAAACCAAAGAAGATCACCCAACAAAGTGAAGGTCCAAGAGACACAAGCAACTAAGCACTCATCCCATATATATTCCATTTATATATTTCCTATGGGATTAGTGCTTAGTTGCTTGTGTCTCTTGGACCTTCACTTTGTTGGGTGATCTTCTTTGGTTTGATCCATGACTAAAAGATCTCACTTGATCTTCTGCTGCATATTACTCATCTCTAAAGTGTTTTACTATGCCTGTGCTTGAATCTCTTATAGTACTTCACATGTATGTTAAATCTAGAGTTTTATACACATACATAAAGCTCCCTAGGTTATAAAGTTAAATTATAAATTAATATAAAACAGAATTTTCGCCAGATTGAAATGGAATTAAATTTTCAATACTGTAGTCTCAGTTTCTATGAAAGAATTAATAAACCTTGGATGTACTGGTAGAAGTGAAAGTATAAAGTGTTTTATTCTCAACATACAGCATCAATGAGGCCAACTTTAAACTGAGCGGACTGAAGAGAGGATGGGAATGAGCAGAATGTCTATACTTCCAAAATTCATAAGGATGAAGGCAGGGCTCAACTGCGACCTTAAGTTACTTTGCATAATTACTAGACCTGCGTTCTGTTGAATTTTATTATTTTTAGTTACAATAATGTACCACAATTAACATATTGTTTTGCTGAACTGGTCTTTAGCTAGAAGCAATTTATATTTAGTTTCGCTATATGATTCATATAATTCCAATATGAACAAGTAGACTGACAAATAGATAAAACAAAGACAGATAGCTAGCTGGATAGATAGGCAGACAAACAAACAGAGACAGATAGCTAGCTAGTTAGCTAAACAGATAGGCAGACAAACAGAGACAGATAGTTTTACAAATAGACAAACATTGATAGATCGCTAGATAGATAAATAGACAAACGGTCTTGCCCTCTTTCTCACTCTTAAAGCATTAAGGTGTTATCTATATAAAATATTTGAAGGATAATATATCCCGTAAAGAATGCATTTTATAACCTTAAGAACTTTTGTTCTGTTTTGTCATTTTAAGGTCTATGAAGGGATTTGGAGTTAAAAGTGAAGATAAATATATCTCAAGTAATAGAATCCAGAACAAAGTATTTATCTATTACAAAAAATCAAACACAGGATAAAAATGGTATGCACCAAGTGGAAATATATGTGTTGAGTGCTAGACAGACAGATGTGCATTAGTTAAATTCCTTGGCAAGGAAGTTGGTTATGATTTTAAATATTTCCAGAGAAGGTGGTATATTACAAGGAAATAAATAATTTAAGGCACTAAACAAACTCACATTTAAACTGGGGTCTATTTACTAAAGGATGGATGATCTTTTTTTCAGAATGCAGGAATTTCTATTTATTAAACTGCATTGGCCATATGGTTGGCAGGTTCATGGTCACCAGATGTCAACTTCCATGTTTAATAACAATCAACTCTATAAATGTTTAATTACTAAGCAGAGAATTTGCTGAGAATTGACAAGGTAATTGCAAGTTCTAGATCAAATAACCAGATTAGTGCAATTCTTCAAGCTATTTTTCATCTTGGCTGTTTTGTCCTAAATGTATAATTCCTTTGTCAACCCTCTGGAATTTTGGTGACTAAACCCCATTGAGAGGTGCAGTATTTTGAGATCAGCAGTGTAGCGGATGGCATTGGGCTGTCCTCAAAATTATGTATATTGCTATGTGTTCGGTTAAATGGTCTCATGTGTATATGAAGTGTATGCAGCATTCTTCTGATTGTTCGGTAAAATCACTCCAGTTATTATGCGAGTGAAACTACCGAACAATCCGGCCACCCCAGGAGTAAGTGTGCCTTCAATTACCATTCGCAACAATGTTGCAAACGGGTAATTGGCAATTCATGTAGTGTGTTCTTTGTCCTCTGTGTGGCCGTCATTCGGGAGACGAACACGTGGCGGCGGCCATTTTAAACATCCCCGAACAGTGGTGTTTTGCCGTCGAGTGTCTGGAACCCAAATCGGACACTCTGTTAGGCAAACACCGGTGAGAACTCCACACTGCCGCCAATTCGTGTAAAAACTACCGAACGGCTTCCCGTTCGGTAGAAAGAACCCCACGAACAAGGGGATTTACCCGAATCCTCCCCAGCTCTCATAACCCAAGCCATTCGTGTGTTTCCTTCCCTTTTCTGTGACCGACCGCAGGGCCTAAATACATGGAACCCTTTTCGGCTGTTAACCCCAGCACGGTCTGTCTTTTTAGTACCTCCGGGAATTTCCCGAACCCCTGGTCCGATCTGGGTGATTTCTGGATATGCGTCTCACCCAGATCAGGGCTACCAGGGGATGTAATATTTAAAGGGGTACTCCTAGGTTTAGGGGTACATCCAGAAAACAAGGGGAACTGTGTCCTGCATAATAGGATTATGTGTCACACTAAGGGGAGGTGATGTGTGGGTGGCAACTCGTGTATGATTGGTGTATTGTATAATTACTGTAAATCCCTCCCTTGCATGGGAGAATGCTTTAAAAAAAGGTTGTGTGATTAAAAGTTCAGTTCTGCTCCTGATGCTGTGTGTCGTCCAGTCATTGGGATTGATGTTGGGATATTGTTGGATTGTCTTGCTTGCTGGAATTATTGCCTTATGAATTTTTAATACTTGTCCCTGAGCCTCACTGGAATCTTCAGTGGAGATAACCTGTGGAATATCAGCTCTCCGCTACAAGCAGGATATAAGATTACATTTCAGCCTCCTTAAACACCAACCACTGGGGTTTAGAGAAGGAGCTGCATGGTTCTTAAAGCCCCTTAAAGGCCCACTATAATCACCAGAACAACTTCAGCATAATATAATTTTTCTGTTGCCTGTCCCTTCAGGTGTTTCATTCGAAACGCTGCTTTTTTAGAGAAAAGGCTTTGTTTACATTGCTAGCTAGTTACACCCCTAATGGCTGTCATTCAGACTGCCACTAGAAGTGATACCTGTGTCAGTGATGCATGGTGTGCATGACCGGTGTTCAGCATCTCCACGCCCTGCATGGAGGAGCTGAGCATTCCTCGTAAAGATGCATTGATTCAATCATCTCTATGAGGAGTTGCTAATTAGCGCAGGGTGCATTCATAATAGCCTCCCAATGCTTTGCTATGGGAAACCGTTGGTTTGGATAGGATTATCGAAACTGATGATCTCAGCCATGGAGGAGGGACCAGGCTGGGCCAGCCATAGCGAGACTGTCACGGCATAGGAGAAAAGGTCAGTAAAATTACCTTTACTCGCCAGAGGAATTGGGGAAAAGGGCCTAATGCTGCATTTCAACATTATAATGTCAGCAATACATGTTTGTATTCCTGATACTAGAGTGTTCCTTTAAGCTCAATCAACAGATATTGCAACTAGAATTCCTCTGTTAGTTAAAAAGAAAAGGGGTTCAAACAAGTGACCACTAAGAGCTTCAAAATGTTATAACACAGGTCCAATTGGTGTAGTTGTATCTTGCCTAAATACCGTAAATATATCGCACACACATTAGCTCAAAATTGTCAATATTGTTAATGCATGTGCGTAACAGCAGTTAGAATAAAGTGTAACAAGGAAAAAAAAGAGAGAGAAACATCTATATTCAGTTTATTTTAACCTAAGAGTAGATACAGAATTCTAAAATCATAGTGGGAATCAGTCTGCAGCCTGTTTTCTATCCCTGTCCATGTGTGCATAGAGAAACATGGAATATATTTTAAGAGCTGTGTTTACTAACAGTTCCACTTTGATGTTTTCCATTGCCTGCTTATTGTCCATTCCTATACTCTCCTGTTTATGATACTAACATCTGAAGTCAATCAATTTCAAATGCTGGCTCAAGTTGGCTCTCCTCTTGCCCATGAGCACATCTGCAACAAATACCTCCAGTATAATTTTATAGGATGCCCTAAGGGTTTAAGTTAGATGGCCCTTGCAAAATTATGAAGAAGAAATCATCTTTATTTTGTTACAAGATGCATAAATATATACACACACACACACACACACACACACACACACAATAATATATATACATACATACATGTACTCAGAGAGACAATATATAATCTGTATAATATATTTTATATAAAATTGTGGGGTTTTTCATTTTTGTTACTACAGAACCTGAACATTTTCTGGTGTTTCTGGACATGCAATTCATGTTAATGTGGTGTGTGTTAAGGTAAATACCTCAACAATGGTAATAGCATCCCGTAATACTGTCATGTTGTTGTTTACGAGTGAAGTAAAAATATACTTCGCTTTTGTTAGACAATATATTTTTTGTAGAATATTATTGACAGTCATACTCTGTAACGGGGAGTTAAAGTCAGTCCCATATGCTGTTGCTCTCCAGGTTGTTGTAATTAAACACGTAGCACTATGAAGGAGATTTATAAACATGTAAAAAGGAGATAGCTACAACATTATCTTTATTAAATCACTAAAGTTCTATTTCATGAGCAATTACCAAATGTAGTGATATCAATGAAAGACTAGAACATATTAGCAGAAATGCATTAGCAAATAATGTGCATACATTCAAGTATTCCAGGAGATGTGCTGAGGTGACAAATTTTAAGAAGTAATGAAAAATAACCTGTTTGTTTGCCAGTCCATCTGCCCCCATGTACTATAAAGAGGTAAGGGATAAAAATAGCACGCAGCATGTGTTTCATACCAAGCAATCACCAATCGAATGAGTCTGCTTGTTCTGCGGCCCCACTTTTAACTAAACCAAACGTATCGTGTCTACTTATTACTTCACATGTAGCCCTTTGAATCAAAACTGATCCATTGTTTTCATAAAGGGGTTGAAACGCTGATTAAGATGTCTGCTCTAAAGTGGAAGTGGAGACAAAAGGATGCTTGAAAATAATGTAATCCTCTTAATTATATATATATATATATATATATATATATATATATATATATATATATATATATATAGTTAATACAATGCTAAACAAAAATCTGCACACCAGTCAAGCCATAAGACTTGCTTTTCCCACAGAAATTCCAAATCAGCAGTGATGTTACAACCGCAAAGGATTCTGGGTGGGCATATGCAAATTAGTTTAACAAAGAATCACATTTTTGCCTCATTCCATTTTAAACATGGATTCCTTTTAATTTGTGTTTGCAGTATACAACTGCTTGGAACACAATTTAGGATAAGATGCAAAACCAGTGAACCACTCATGGACAGCTGTTTCGTTGTTAATGCAACTCTTCAGCATGAGGTTGGTTACTGGTTTGCTAATTGAGGCTTGGTAGTGCTTGGGAAGCAAAATCTAAATAGGTTATGGTGGGGAAAAAATTGTGATTGAAAACCCCTTCCACCTGAAGTATGTGGATAGTAATATATATATATATATATATAAAACACTATTAGCCTTTTAGTGCAATTGCATTACCTAAACAAAAAGTAAAACTTTTAATACCCAGTTTTTATAATTCCCTTATAGGGCTGTGTAATTTCCATCATTCTACTGCTGTAAATTTTTTCTAATATGCAAACAGAGACAAAAAAATAAAAATGATGTAAGTAAATAAAAATAGCTGTTATATATAACAAAATCACATCAGGAAGCAAAACCCAAGTGAACTTTTCAACTGAAGGAGAAAGAATGAAGCAAAGAAAAATCATTCAGTAGCTCTCACAGAGTGCAGAGGTCAAAGCATACTAGCGGTGACCTATACATCTGGATGAGCATCGGGGCTAAGCTTGGAATTGAACTAAGCATGTCTGCATCAGTATGTGCTCTATAGTAGGTGTCATGCAGGTTTTGTTTCAGCATGTTTTGATTTAAAGGTCAGGTCAGTTTTTAGGTCATACTGGCATCATATTGAGCAAACAACTGAAGGCATCAATGAGCCAGAAAACACATCTAGAAGATAGCATTCCTTAGACATTAGTTATTAGAAGAAAAATCTGGTTATTTCAATGATTTCTTTGTATTTATTTTCTACACATTTAAATTATCCCCCGGTTCAGCTTGTCAGAATGTTGTAAGAAAAATGTTCATTAACTACGTTTGTCAAACACTATGCTCAAAGGAGTCAACCTTGGCCATGGGCAGAACAGCTGCAAGTGGTATTAAGGGGTTACACTGGTAACCAATAATGAGGACTTAATAGGTGGATATACACCTATGAGAACGGACTTAAAAGCAAGGCAGCAGCAGGATGGAAGTGTGATCTGAGGAAGCCGATTTTGTGGCGAAACGCGTCATCACGTACGTCCCGTGGTTACATCATTAGGCTCCGCCTCCAGGAAGTGTTTGCGGTACGGTGCTAGCCGGCAGCGAAACTGTATGCAGTACGCCTTCCAAAGAGAGACTGAGTGAGCAAAGCGATACCACTTGCGGGACTATTTTTAATATTGTGAAGATTTATTGGAAATAAAAAAGTGTTTCTTTCAACTTGCTGCCGTCCTATGACCTTTTGGTTTTACACAAGAAGCGGATAAAGTTAGAGCAGACTTCTCTGCTCTCCACTCGTGAGTTTAACATTATACATTGTTCTAATAACATAATTTGTAATACTGTATTACATTATGTTCTCTTATTTATTTTTTATACATATGTATGTAAAACTGGAGTAACCAGACCTAAGGTACATATAGCGGGGTATTGTAAGTGCTCCGTTTTTTTTAACTAATTTTTCACCAATACACTAATATAAAAGTGACATTTGAAAATTACCAATTTTCACTAATATACTTTTAAAAGTGATATTTGCACATTTGCACTTTTTTGCACTATTGTAGAGTGTGTAATAGCAACACATTTATCTAATAGAGTTTGTGTTTTTTTGAAGCACTGGAGTGTTTTTAAAGGAACATTGCACTACTTTTGTCTTAAAGACACAGCGCACCCTTTTTTTTTATCAAAGGAGTCAACCTGCCTTATGCTGCCTGATCAAGCTATGGCAACAAGATTTATTTTAGTTACACAAATAGTGTTTCCTACAGTAAGCCTTCCTCATGATATTTGTCCATAAAAGTTCAAAGTTAAATTGAATCACTTAATTCCATTGGTACTGATATGGCAAAAAAAATGGACAAAGAATATGAGAACCCTGAGAATGGACAAAAACTTGGAGGAACTCAGTAGCTTGCCCCTCGGTAAATCCCTGCTCAGGTTTCAAAATGTTTTTTGTCATTAACATATTCTGAAGCATATCTGACTGATCTCACCCATAAGAGCCATCCAGAACCTAAATGCCAACAAGTTTCCTCTGCACAAGAGATACAGCAACCCCAGATTATTGTTTTGGCCTTCTTTGGACCTTGTCAGTGAGGTGTAGCGGGTATCCCTCTAGGCACAGTGAGCACGGGGTCCATGTCTGATTTACCCTTTTAACTTGGGGGAGCTAAGTTAATACATTGCAATAAAAACAAAGGATATGAGAACTCTGAGAACGAAGAAAAGCTCAGTGGAAATCAGTAGCTTGCCCTTCGGTAAATCCCCGCTCAGATCACAAAACAGGTTTTGCTCACTTGCGCCATTACAGAGATAACATATTCTGAAGCATATCAGACTGATCATACCCATAAGGACAGTTAAGAACTAAAATGCCAGAAAGTTTGCTCCGCACGAGAGATACAGCTGCCAAAGAGGATAGTTTCGGACTTCTTTGGGCCTCGTCAGTGAGTTGTAGCTATGGCAAAAATAAGCATAAACAAACTAGTAAATGTAGAAATTGACACAAACATTCAAACTGGAGAGAAAAATCCAAAGTAGGGAGAAAGATTTGTAGCATAACATAGATACATTTCTTGCCCTACAATTCCTGGTTTAGTGAATAACCCAATAATTCATGAATTGGTTTTAGACATTTAGGCTTGTAAAATAAGCCTGTGACAAAGGAATCGCGATTTAGGGGACTTTACATTCTGATGGGTAGTTTTGTGGAACAATATTCAAGTGTTCTACAAATGTTTTGAGTCTGAGGGTGCATGTCTCTTCCATTCCTCCATGACTCCTTCTTGCCATAAATATAGAAGGCAAATATGAGCTAAAATTGCTGATGGCTGTGGTGCAAGTTATCAGTTCCTAAGGAGTTATGAAAAAAAAAAACTGCACAAGGGCTCATCAAAATCATAAAAATAAAAACAAAACGTACAGCGGTGGAACACCATGGGTCGCTGAGGTCGCAAGTGTGATTAGGCCCTCTGCCTTAGACCTGTCTAAGGGGGGCCATGAGCTGGCCAGTTGGTGACCTTAGGAGCCCCAGAGGCAGGTGGCTGTGTGTTAAGACAGTGTAGACAACTGCTTACCCGGTCGGCAGGTGCCTACTTTAACGAAATATACTGTGTGGTGGCGTGTGGTCCAAGTATTGCATGTAAGCTAGAGAGTCACAGGCTGTTGCAGGATCACAACAAAAACACTAACGGGTTTTGTCAGTCACAGGGTATGATAGGCATTATGCTCAAAGTGGTGACAAACCTCTGTATTCTAAGTATCAATCAACGTTCCTGACAGTCCATTCCTACTTTGAGCTGAAACTGCCTACAACGAATAAATAAATATTATTGGCATTCTGATAAATTCAGTCATTCTGAAATTTGTACAATTTCTTTTCTTCAAAATAAAATAAAATACACATGTATAATGGTTATTACCTTTAGATATCAAGTCAGTTTTGTGGAGTAAAAATACACACATTGCAGCATATAACTAATTTAGAGCGATTCTGAATCCGGTTGTATTTCAAACAATTTGAGAAAAATATTATTGGCATTAATTATTTTGCATTTACTGTTTTTCTGTTGAAAATAATCACAACAATATAGTGCTCAGGTTTCTGATTTTGACTCTACATGATGTGAGTGTTGACTAGAAAGTAAAAGTTATATTTCATTAATTTAGTATTTTTTTCTTTGTGCAACAGAGAAAATGTATGTGTTTACATATAGCATCTCAAAAAGTAATTTTGCCATTTTCTCCTTTAAATTAGTAAGTTTCAAATCCCTCTACCTGAATTGATTCTGTAGTGAAACCAGAACTCATCTCTTGATGATTTGCAGGTTTGAATATTTGTTTATCAATATACAAAATGCATGCTTCACTAAAAATGTAACTTTGTTTTTGTATTGACAATTCAGGGAGCCCTCCTGACAAATGAGACAGACGTTTCTTATTAAGAGGAGAATGGCTTCTTCAGAAAATTATGTTGTTCTTCTTGTGCTCCTATTTTCACAATATTTCAGACAGCTTGTTTGGGGAGAGACAGAACAAATACCTAATAGGAGGGAAGAAAGTAAATTAGGTCAAGCATTTCCAAATAGCACCATGTAAATAATAGGGGCTGAGGCTGCTCTGACTGTTACATAAATTTATTAAGCAGAAAGCAAACATTAATTGTTTTTGTTTTTTTAAATCTTTCTTACGTGGTAACTATTGTCAGGCTGGGACAAATATTTGACATTTAAAAGCGGCGCAACTCAATACAAGGGGAAGGGCCATGGTTAGGGGTGTGTTGTGCCATCACCAATGACACGCATACCGAACCTAACAGCAGTTGGCCTATCAGTTTGGTGCCCCTCTAGGACAGCCCATTAGTAGAGTCCTGTTGAAGAGATCTGGCCAAAGAAAAAGCCATTTGTTTGTTCAGTACAATGCAAGTGGATTTAATGACACTCTTGTTCTGTATATGCTGAAGACTTGTCTGCAGTCCACATAAGTGTAATACCAGTAAACAAAAGGCATACAGGGGTGTGTGAGAGTGGTGTGTGTGTGTGTGTAGAGAGGCTGCTTGTGGTTTTGTATACATTTGGAGGATACTTGTGAAGTTACACGTGTTCGGGGAGGCATCTTGTGGTGATGCATATGCAGTAGACTACTTGTGGCTTTATTTGTTTATGTGGGAGTCTGTTT
Source organism: Pelobates cultripes (assembly GCA_933207985.1). Taxonomy (NCBI): domain Eukaryota; kingdom Metazoa; phylum Chordata; class Amphibia; order Anura; family Pelobatidae; genus Pelobates; species Pelobates cultripes. Next base: position 109,693,743 of record OW240917.1, on the reverse strand, counting down.
GTGGGATTGCATGTGTGGGTGTGACCATCTGTGGTGGTATTTGTGTGTCTGTGTGTGAGGAGGCTGCTTGTGTGTTACTCATTCTACTTGTCAGCTTGCATATGTGATGTTCCATGTGGGGGAGAGGTTATTTGTGAGGTTGCATGTGAGGGAAGGCTGTCCGTGAATGGTGCTATTTTCACTGAAGTGTGTGTTTAGAAAGAACTGTTACATGTGTAGTGTGTGTGTGTGTGTAAATGGGCTGTAGTGTGTGTTTAATAGACATGTGCAATTTGTTTCGGTCCGAATTTAAATTCTGACGAATTTCGGCAATTCAGACATTCGTATGCTTCTGAGTGTCTGAATTGACAAATTTCCAAAGTCTTGAAGTGCTTCGGATTTCCATGTATATGTATTGCCTCTTATAGTGCTGTCAATTCAGTCACCTGTTGAGTGACAAGAAATAGAATACCAGAGGCTTGTTTTCGTATTATTCCATGTATGCAGTTTAGTTTATTTGATTAAATGTCCATGTTGTTTCATCTGTTTGGGAGAGACCATCATGAAAACTAATCAGAATTCAATTATTAAATTAAAGATAATGTATTTTCTGTACCTGACCCCCTTTCTTCAACAGTCAAGCTATCTCACATATACACCAATAAATAAAATCATACACCCACAGTGAGCACACAAAATATACTTAATACAGAAATGCAGCAAAGTTTCAATTAATTTGTAAAACAAAAAGTAAAAAAACACACATAGTGATTTCTGTATGAAACTAGTACATATGTGGACAGAGTGAGAGGAATAAAACCCACAAGATAGGAGCCGTACCAGGCTCTGTAGAAACATTGTTGGGGTCCTGTACAGGCTAGCGAATGATGTCCAGGACAGGAACACTGGATGAGAGGTATAAAATCAGATTTTAATAAACAAAATGATACAATTAAAAATATATATAAAATAAGGAACTGCAGGACTAAGATCTGGATAAAAGGCAGTGCACAAATACTTCCCAAAGGAAGTATATATGAAAAAAAACTATTATGTCAATGTATAAGAAGCGCTAAATAGAAAGTATTAAAATAAATGAAAACTCACTGCAGATAGTCCAATCCAAACAAATCCCCAATAAGCAGATGCGTTTCGGCTCCACAGTCACATCTCACATATGTATTACATTTTAAAGGGACACTATAGTCACCAGAACAACTACAGCTTATTGAATTTGTTCTGGTGAGTAGAATCATTACCTTCAGGCTTTTTGCTGTAAACACTGTCCTTTCAGAGAAAATGCAGTGTTTATATTACAGCCTAGTGATAACTTCACTGGCTACTCCTCAGATTGCTGTTAGAGATCCTTCCTGGGTCATGGCTCCCTAAAATGCCTCCAAACATTCAGTATCTCCTCCCTCTGCATGCAGACACTGAACTTTCCTCATAGAGATTCATTGTTTCAATTCATCTCTATGAGGAGATGCTGATTGGCCAGGGCTGTGTTTGAATTGTGCTGCCTCTGCCCCCGATCTACCTTCTTGTCAGTCTCAGCCAATCCTATGGGGAAGCATTGTGATTGGATCAGGCCACCACTTCTGATATCAGCAGACAGCTTGTTTTTCTGTGGCAAACAGCATGCAGATCTACAGCTTCAGGCTTGAATACAGTAAGATTTTGCTATATTTATGGAGGCATGAGGGGCCCAGTGGGGCTAGATGGTGGTTTTAACACTATAGGGTCAGGTTATCCTTTAACCTTTTTTTTATGCAAAATTCAACTAAAATGAAGAGTCTCATAATTGCGTAAGGATACCTGAATATAATGATAATATAATCAAATATAGTGATACCTCTACATCAACACTAACTTTAAATTTCTCTAAACCTGACCCTAATGGCATAGTTTTAAATAGAACAATTATGAACAAAGCCATTCTAGTTTTTTTGAGCTTACAACTTTGGAAAAGGTTCTGGTTGCTCCTTCATATCCAGCATGTTGAAATGCTAATTGTTTTTTTAATTACCCTTCCTATTCATCCGTTACATGTTGTATATTTTACATTTAACACATTTATTTTACATGTAACACATATTAACAACATACATCACTGTCTCCAGCTGACCTTTGACATGATTATAAATGGAAATGTATCCTTTTAAAGCAGCTCAGAGTGAGCACTTTTAGAAGACATACAGTGAAGGAAAAAAGTATTTGATCTCCTGCTGATTTTGAATGTTTGCCCACTGACAAAGAAATGATCAGTCTATAATCTTAATGGAAGGTGTATTTTAACAGTGAGAGACAGAATAACAAAAAAACATTCAGAAAACCGTATTTGTCAAAACAGTTATAAATTAATTTGCATGTCAATGAGTGAAATAAGTATTTGATCCTCTATCAATCAGCAAGATTTCTGGCTCCCAGGTGTCTTTTTTTTTTTTTACACAGGTAACGAGATGAGATTAGGAGCACTCTCTTAAAGGGAGTGCTCCTAATCCCTGCTTGTTACCTGCATAAAAGACACCTGTCCACAGAAGCAATCAATCAGATTCCAAACTCTCCACCATGGCCAAGAACAAAGAGCTGCTCCCGGATGTCAGGGACAAGATTGTAGACATACACAAGGCTGGAATGGGCTACAAAACCATCGCCAAGCAGCTTGGTGAGAGGTGACAACAGTTGGTGCGATTATTCGGAAATGGAAGAAACTCAAAATTAGTCAGTCTACTTCGATCTGGTGCTCCATGCAAGATCTCTGCTCGTGATCAAGAGAACAGTGAGGTATCAGCTCAGAACTACACAGGAGGATCTTGTTAATGATCTCCAGGCAGCTGAGACATAGTCACCAAGAAAATTGGTGACACAATACGCCGGGAAGCACTGAAATCCGGCAGCGCCCGCAAGGTCCCCTGCTCAAGATAGCACATGTACAGGCCCTTCTGAAGTTTTCCAATGAACATCTGAATGATTTGGATGAGAACTGGGTGAAAGTGTTGTGGTCAGATGAGACCAAAATCGAGCTGCTTGGCATCAACTCAACTTGCCGTGTTTGGAGTAGGAGGAATGCCGCCTGACCCCATGAGCACCATCCCCACCGTCAAACACGGAGGTAGAAACATTATGCTTCGGGGGTCTTTTTCTGCTAAGGGGACAGAACAACTACACCACATCAAAGGGACAATAGATAAGGCCATGTACCTCCTTCCCTCAGCCAAGGCATTACAAATGGGTCATGGATGGGTATTCCAGCATGACAATGACCCAAAACACACAGGCAAGGCAACAAAGGATTGGCTCAAGAAGAAGCACATTAAGGTCCTGAAGTAGCCTAGCCAGTCTCCAGACCTTAATCTCATAGAAAATCTGTGGAGAGAGTTGAAGGTTCGAGTTGCTGAGGATCTGCAAAGAGGAATGGGGCAAAATCCCTTCTGAGATGTGTGCAAACCTGGTGGCCAACTACAAGAAGCATCTGACCTCTGTGATAGGCAACAAGGGTTTTGCCACCAAGTACTAAGTCAAAGGGGTCAAATACTTATTTCACTCATTGATATGCAAATCAATCTATAAATTTTTTGACATGCGTATTTCTGTATTTTTTTTGTTATTCTGTCTCTCACTGTTAAAATGCACCTACTATTAAAATTATAGACTGATCATTTCTTTGTCAGTGAGCAAACTTTTAAAATCAGCAGGGGTTCAAATACTTTCCCCCCTCACTGTAGCAATATAATGTCCATTATTACAATGTTAATATATCTACTTATTTTCAATAGTTTGATTCATTATCTTTATGCCAAAATGTCCTTTTGTTTCAGAACCACCCTCCCCATCACCATTTACTGCATATTACAAAGCAAAATAATGATCATCTAAATAAAATGACATTGTGTTTAAATGCTTACTGTGCATCCTAAAATGTTTTGATGTCACAAGGCTATCTTGGGCCATTTTGTTTACCAATCTAGCCCCTGAATTGTATTATGCACATTTGTCCTTTATGGTTTTGTCAGTATCGTTAGCTCAGTGTTAGGTGCTGTCTCTTGCTTGGCTAGCCGTTGTATATAGGGACTTATTTAAGGCAAAGTAACCGAACTGAAACAATAGTTGTGTAACGTTTTTTTTGGCAGACCCCATATACCCATAGGGGTCCCTCACCCCAGTTACCTCTATACACTCTGCAGGGTGATTCCGAGTCTCTGCTACTTGGGAGTTGGGTGATAGACACAGACACAGAGCTACTCACTACTCCATACTAATTCTTCTCTACCTCCCTGCTATCTTTGACACCAACTGATCATGCTCTCCTTCTTCAAAGTTTCAATCACTCGGTCTGTGACTCCTCTCGTGGTTTTCCTCTAATCTCTCCCACCACTCATTCAGTGTCTCCTTTTTTAATGATACCTCCCCCTTAGTCCTGTCTCGGTTGGAGTCCCCCAAGGCTCTGTCCTTGGTCCTCTTCTATTTTCTCTTTATACTGCCTCTCTTGGCAAACTTATTACATAATTTGGATTCCACTACCACCTGTATGCTGATGACACCCAGATACCTCTCCCCTGCCATCCTCCAACGTGTCAATGTTTGCCTTTCTTCCATCTCTGACTGGATGTCCTCCTGCTTTCTGAAACTAAATCTCTCTAACTTGTCTTTCCTCCTCCTAATACTGATCCTCCTCTTTCACTCTCAATTTAGTGGTATCCACATCCACATCAATTTAGTGGTATCCACAGGCACGTTTCTCAGGTTAGTGTTTTCAACACATGCCCCCTCACCCCTCACCCCCCTGTCCCCCACCCCTAGCCCACTGAACAGACCACAGAAAATACTCCACCACTCCCCAGCCCTGTTGTACCTTAAAGACATCAGGCAAGGAAGGAACAGGGGAAACTCACTAGGGGAAGACGCAATACAGAATAGCCGACCTACAAAGTCTAGGAGAGAGAGGCCTTCCCTGGAGGAGAGAGCAGAGGTCCATGAGTGGGAGAGAAGTTTTAAACTTGTAAGATCATCAACTTGGAGTACTTGACAATGTATAAGAGTGTTTTATTGTTCCCCTGTACTCCCCCCACCATTCCTTTCTGTATCCAAACTGCATTTTATACTCGCACTCCCACTAGGGGTCAAATTTTGGAAAAATATATATAAATACGGAAACATGGGAAAAACTAATAAAAATTGTCAAATTGAAAAAAAAAACAACAGTTTGATGAAACTTCCTTAAACAGAGTGGTAAGGACTAAACACAACTATATTTCTCTGTTGGAATTACCATGTGGACCGTACTGTGATCATATGTTTTTAATAGAAATCTGCTTATGATAATGTACAGAACTTTGATGCAACTAAGTAACTTGTCCAATATATGCAGACATTTTTATCTTTCTCATTTCCAGTGGCTAAGACGCTTCACTTTACATTGTTACTGTTTTGATCTGATGTGCTACAGAAATAGGATTTACATACTGTAGGCTAAGTCAAAGTTTCATAAAGATTGGTTGACTGAGTGAAAGCTTACTTTAATATCCATGTATTCACCTTGGCATGAATTTGTAAGCATCTGGTTCCAACAGCAGCCAAAAAGAGATCAAATGACTTTGCAAAGAATGCAATTGATCCTGTGTCTCTGCTTATATACCACGCTAGGCATTTCCAATTCTAAAATATAAATCCAGAGAACCTCGTTTCTCTAATTATTGAAACTCGCAGCATTTATTTTCTTTTTATATCAATACTAAATTGTGTTACATTTAGAGGGTTGTTTAAGAATTGCAGCTAAAAAGGTCCATAACATCCATTAGTTGAATAAACTACTCAATAATTAATGCAGCAAAATAAAAGGGTGTGGTGGTAGCAAGGGATGTGTATGGTGGAATGGTGGTAAAGAACAAAGCGGATCATGGGAAGTGATGGTATGTTTGCTGAAAGAACCTGAGCAAAATACAAATAAACAAGTCAGTTATTCAAAGGAACATGCTAAGAACAGAAACAAACTATATTATCTTTATTTACATATGCACACTTATATATCCAATTTGACACACATGTATTACAGATGATGCAAAGATAAAAGTGTAGCGCTTATGAGAAGGCAATTATTACCTTTAAAACAATAATCCAGGTACTTCAATATATGTAAGACTCCTGATGCCTAGAAATATTAATAATATAACAGTGTAAATCATAAAAGACAAAGGTTATATATTAGAAAGTATATGTACAAAAACACTCACAAACAGGGAGCTATTAAACCTAGCTCCGGTGTGGATAGCCTCCGGGTCCTTTAAGGCGACCCACCACTATGGAAAGTAGGCATTCAATCCTAAGGGGAGCACATAAATGAAAATAGAGTAGCACAGTTTAAAATAAAGATGTACATTCTAGTGCTGAGTCAGCACTTACAAACATAGAGCCCCTATAGCTCTGCGGTACCATATTGTACAGTTAAGGATTACACTCTCCCTTTAGTAAGCAGCTCTTGATTCCAGGAATCCAGGATTAAAAGTTGCAAATTTATTAGTATACTTGTAAAAACATATAAATAAAACTGGAAACAATGTCCATACAGAATACTGGAATACGCTACTGCAGAGCCATGGGGGGGGACGTCAGCCAGCGGGGAGACCTAATGCGGATGTGCAATGCTTTCCGATGTTTGTTTTGGTGACGCTGGACTTCCCCATGCATAGGGTGAGGATATCCAGCATCAGTTAGGCGACCAAATGTTGCCTAACAGCCCGGAAGTCCCTCTACTAGTTGTTTGATAGACAGGCACTAGAGGGGGAGTAAAAACTGCAATAATTACCACTCTAGGGTTAAGGGGCCTGGGACTATGCACCCAGATTACTTCAATTAGCTGAAGTGGTCTGGGTGCCTATAGTGTCCCTTTAAGCAAGTCACGCAGCAAACCTCATTACAAATGTGGTGTCGGACATGTTTCTAGTTTTTCTTATTGCCTATTGTGTCAGTGTTGACCAGGGTCTCTCCCATGAGCGACTTCTAAACTAGTTAATTTATATTTAATCTGTTTTTTTCTTTGATTGCCTTTTCATGTCTATGCAATTTATTGTGTAAAACTGATATAGTGCAAACTTCCATATTATTGTATTCTGGAACGTATTCACTCACTGACATGTAGATAAGCCACTTATATTTCATCTACTGCAAATTCATTTTCAAATTTGACTTATTTCTGTACAGTATTCTCAATATTCAATAAACTTAGGGATAAAAATCAAAGATCAAAAATAGGAAGATGAACGGCTGAGTAGACCTCTCGGAATGGAAACTGAAACCATGCAATTTGTGCTGGTTCTACAGATATTGTAGATGTAGCACTAAATACAGAGCTATCTCACTAACTTATGCTACCATGTTGATCAATTACAGTCGATTGAAATGGAAAAAGGTTCATCCTTTTGCAGTTTATTCATTAAGGTATGTCATGTCAGGAATACAAAGAGTATTCTATGGGAATTGCAAATTTAGACTAGCTGAGACTGAGAACATTTTCCAAGTTTGCTATGGTTTCAGTCAGATTAATTGTCCTAAAATGTGACATTCACTTGAATGCACTTTCAGTTCTTGATAATTCACACTAACCACTGTAATATTCAAAGGCAGATAGCATTTTAGCACTTTATTATGTTTTCTTGTTTGTTCAGCAAATCAATATTGAGCCAAGGCTGTAATTAATTACATATTCTTGTCAATCTCAACTCTTGTAACATGCAGAAAAGGTATGGTGTCCTCTACTAAAATATTATATTTCCACTTTGTTTGCGATGTCCATTCATAATCACCATGAGAAATAAAATGTGCCTAGAGGGTTATTCATGAAAGTGAGAATTGCCAGGGATTTAATGTGAGTTTAACATGAATTTCAAATGTAAATAGCCAAACTGAAAACAGAATTACTTTGGAGAATTTTTCCAATCTGGCTAAATAAGCAATCTTTTGAATTTTACTTTGAAATCCCAGCAGTTTTAACTTTATTGAATAATTCTGCTAGTAATACTTTCAGTAACTGTAATAAACCAGTCTAAATTATAGCATGTAATAAAAGAATTTAACACATAAATTGTAATCCTAAACTTTAAGCATTAATGAAGCAGTGATGTTGATATATACAGAAATATAGTAAGTATTTAGTGTAAAAATCAGTATATGGGTTGGGAAGAAAATAGCTCAGTTTTGGAGAAGAGGAAATGTTAGGGATGTTTTTACATTTTGTTAATATTTGCATTTTTCTTACAACCTTCTAGTTATGAAGAGTAGTGATAACTGAAGATGGTATTTAAAGTATAAAACACAATCATCCTTTACTGCCCGAGCTTTTCCTTTATAATACACCTATGTTGATTTCTTTCCAACACAATTTTAGTTTGTTTATCACATAGATAAGTAACAGATAAGGGTGTCTATTGTTTTATTGAAAAGGGAAGCAAGATTCAGGCCTAGGGCATTTTGTGACTTCCTCAACCTTATAACCTGTATGCAGACCGTAAACATTCAACAAGAGTAATGTCATTAATCACATTGCAAATACTTTGGGACACGAAAGATTGTCAGTGAAAAGCTGGCAATAGGCTGGGTGAAAGGGGGGTAACAGTGTGTGTGTGTGTGGGATGGGAAGTAAAGAGTGTGTGGGGAGTGACAGCATGTGGGGAAGTGTGACAGTGTGTGTGCATGTGGGGGGTGACAGTGTGTGGTAGGGTGACAATGTGTATGTGTGAGAAAGTGACAATGTGCGTATTGGGAGGGTGATGGTGAGGAGGATAACAGAGTGTGGGGAGAGTGACAGTGTGTGGTGGGTGATGGGTGCAACCTGAGGACACTAATTTTAAAGGACCACTATAGTGCCAGGAAAACATACTCGTTTTTCTGGCACTATAGTGCCCTGAGGGTGCCCCCACCCTCAGGGTCCCCCTCCCGCCCGGCTCTGTAAGGGGGAAAGGGGTTAAAACTTACCTTTTTCCAGCGCTGGGCGGGGAGCTCTCCTCCTTCTCTCCTCCTCCGTTCCACCCCGTCGGCTGAATGCGCAAGCGCGGCAAGAGCTGCGCGCGCATTCAGCCGGTCGCATAGGAAAGCATTTACAATGCTTTCCTATGGACGCTTGCGTGCTCTCACTGTGAAAATCACAGTGAGAAGCACACAAGCGCCTCTAGTGGCTGTCAATGAGATGAGAGGCTTTGGGGGAAGGCTTAACCCATTCATAAACATAGCAGTTTCTCTGAAACTGCTATGTTTATGAAAAAATGGGTTAACCCTAGCTGGACCTGGCACCCAGACCACTTCATTAAGCTGAAGTGGTCTGGGTGCCTAGAGTGGTCCTTTAAGCAAAACATGATAAGCATGTCCCAGTCTGCTGAGATTAAAGGGAGTTATACTCCTGAGTGACATCTCCTGCCATTTTGATTATGGCAGCTATAAATCCAACTAATCTCAGGCAGCACTGAGACAAGAAGCACATGTAGTGACTGGAAAATGTCAAAATAATTTATTTTCCTAACTCCTTTAGACAAGTGGAGTAGAAGTGAATGCTTAATTTCTATATATTTCTTATAATAATGGCATGGCCATTACTTCATACTCTCAGTATAACATTGTACCTCATCAGAATGTTTAATTGTGCCTGGCTATGTTACACGTTACACTCTTCTCATAACTGTATTAGTATAGTGGGTACTAATCATGGGGTTAAGATTGTAGGCACAACATGTGGCACTAATTTTAAAATATATCTGAATAATATCATTACATATTACCAGTAATATCTCACTACTGGGAAACTAGACCGGTAACATAATTTCCCTAAGGATCCATAGATGGTAAATAAGTAATAACATTTAATAAGAACATGCATTGCAGTATATAAAAGAGACTACTTATTAAGCTGCGTTAATTGGTTGAATAAATTAAACCAAGAGCTTTTAAAATAATTTGAAGGACACCAGTATAATCACTATAAATCAGCAATTAAATATTGTAACCGCAATTGCTGACCCTGATAGTTGTGCTCAATATATACTTTATCTAAACATAAGCTCTAAAGTTCTTTATTAATTTGTGTAAATATATTTTAAGCAGTCTGTTTAATGCAGTATGATTTGATTGTAGCAGCTCGGTGTGTTGCTTAGGTTGCTAAGAGTTCCTTGGTGTCATCCCTTGGTTTAACATTATAAGAAATATATGTGCAAAAATATAGAGCAAGAGCCAAATAGTGCAATACATCTAATACACTGAGTGGAAAATAAATTCAAGGTTAAACTCACAAATATAAGTAAAGGTGAAAACTCATCAACTAATGATGGTATCTGCTGGACTGAATAGTGCACCGGAAGCTCAAAATTGACTGCAAAGCAATGATAAACAGCCATAGTGCAACACCGTATACAGCTCTGTATTAAGCGTGAGGCTGACCAGGCATTTGCCTTGGGTGGCATTTTCAGGGGGTGGCAAAAAAGCCACCCTCAAACACCCTGGCAGATGCCTTGTCAGCCTCTTGTCCAGGGGGGTGGGGGGGTCGCAAGAGCTGGACAGCTGGCCACCTCAGCCCCCCAGAGGCTGACATCTACCTGATGTGGGAGGCGGGCAGCGAGGGAGCACTCCCCCCTGAGCTCTCCACTGCTAAGCTCCCTCGCGCGCCCCGCAGTGATGCTGGAGCCGGAATATGACGTTACTCCGGCCATGGCATCATTTAGAGGTGCACGAGGGAGCTGAGCAGGGAGATCAGAACTGCCTTGCTGCCTAAATTGACCGACTGCCCGGCAGTTAAAGGATCCCTACTGGACCCCAGGGAAATGGAGAATCCACTCCAGCACTCCAGCAAAGGTATGGAGGCTGGACTGAAATTAAAAAAAAAAAAAAATGTGATAGTGTGTGTATCTGTTGGTGAGTGTGTTAGTGTGTCTGTTGGTGTGTCAGTTAGTGAGAGTGTATGTGTGTCTGTCAAAGAGTGTGTGTCAGTGAGATTGTGTATGTCTGTCTGTGTGTTTATGCTTTTCTGTCAGTGAGAGTGTTTGTCTGTTAGTGAATGTGTGTGTCTGAAACTGAGTGTATATGTGTCTGTTAGTGTGTGTATGTGTGTTTGTCAGTGTGTGTCTGTCAGTAGGTATATGTATGTCACAGTGTGTGTATGTCTGACACTGAGTGAGTGTGCATGTGTGTCTTGTCAGTATGTGTATATGTGTGTGTGTATATGTATCTGTTGGTGAAAGCATGTCTGTCAGTTAGTGTGTATGTGTGTCTATCAGTGGATGTGTGTATTTCAGTGAGTGTGTGTAACTGTGAATGAGTGAGTGTATATGTTTCAGTGAAAGTGTGTTAGTTAAACAGTATGTGTGACAATGACTGTGCATCTGTCAGTGAGTGTATGTCAGTGTATGCATCAGTGAAGGTGTGTGTCTTTCAGGCAAAGAGCGTGTTGGTTTTTAACAGGAAGTGACATTTAAAGGGAGAGGAATGGAGTGCCAGAGTTTTGTCATGCCTAGGGCAGAACAAAACCAGAAACACAAACAATTATATACCCAATAAGTCTGTCACTTAGGGACTACCAACTTGTTAGTAAATGATTGCAACAAGCATGGAAAAAAGCCAGTTGTCAGGCATCTAATGTGTTCCTCTGTAAACCATGAAAGTACATAGTAGCACACTTTGATACCTACTTCCAGTCCCACATGATGGCAGAAAATGCTGTAATCACACAGTCTTTGCTATCACTCAATGGAAAAAGATTACTATTTTTCCTCTGTTTCTTTGGAGCATCTTACACCCCAATCCATAAATAGAAGTCTGAGACCTCTGTGTGAAAGTACCCTGATATAAAATTGTACATTTAAGGGTTGCAGTCACCTATATAAAGGTTGAGAACATAGAGAGGTATTAAAATGTAGACAGGTTAGTGGAACGTGTGGGGAATATGTAGAGGGATATAGGGAAGGTATAGATGATAGAAGAGAACCTGGGAGACAGTGAGGTGTGATGTACAGTCCTGTTCTTCATAACAACTGTTCTTAATAACGCCTAAAAAACAAAATAAAATAAAAATGTGTTACCCAATCTGGAACTGTAGCAAAAATGAAGTGGCAATGTACTGTTCAGATGAATACATTTTCTGAACAGTGAACTTAAAATTCGTGTACTAGCCTTAGCAATTTTCTGTATTTTCTTGTTTTGCTTCTCTTCTCTATCTCTTGAATTTTAATAAATATAATTTCTTTAAATTACAGATCACTCTCCAAGGTTATTTTTGTATGAAACACACATATGTTAATGTTTCCAAAGCACCAAAACACTGATGTTACTTATCATTTCCAAGAAGTAATGTATATAAATTTGATGTGATTTATTACTCATCCACAACATATTCCGAAATTCTATCCAGTAATTTTTGCTACATAGGACATAAAAAATTCCCACAATGCAGAACTTCGCCCAGTAGGGGACATGCTTATCGGTTACACTAGAAAGCAAGATGCTTTCTTCAAAGATGAAATCAAAATCATAACAAGTTTCTGCCTAAAACCATGTTAAAATTACTTCATATATGCTACTTTTTCTTTTTTTTAAACCAATAGTCCCCACAACAACTTTACACATAAAAATGCACTTTTCAATTTTATAATGCTACTTAAAATCGCCTATATCAGCAAACAAACATGGAAATTACCATATTTCTCTCTCTTTTTTAGCTTGAAATTGTCGGTTTGTTCCAGTCCCCGGTTTTGGCCAAGCAGGATATCGTTCTTCTTACCTGGTCTTCGGTTTTTGCAAGAAAGAGGGGGATTGTGGGAGACACAGGCCTTATATAGTCACTTCCTCTGTTATGTGATTGGTTGCCTGTGTATCTATACAGTTTTTTCTTTCATTTTTGATATATTTATATTCCTCTATCTTTGCTGCTGAGGAAATAAAGAAAAAGTTATGCATAATACTCGCCTCCGTGTCTTTAATAAAATCATGACTTTA
>OW240917.1:109662660-109680698 GCA_933207985.1 Pelobates cultripes | reverse complement strand
GACACAGGGAAAGGGGGAGGGAGAGAGATGGGGAGGAGGGAGAGAGACACAGGGAAAGGGGGGAGGAAGAGAGATGGGGAGAGACACAGAGAAAGGGGGGGATGGGTTGGAGGGAGAGAGATGGGGAGAGGCGAGAGACACAGGGAAAGGGGGGGAGAGATGGGTTGGAGGGAGAGACAGGGAAAGGGGGGAGGGAGAGAGATGGGGAGGAGGGAGAGACACAGGGAAAGGGGGGAGGAAGAGACACAGGGAAAGGGGGTGAAAGAGGCAGAGGGGGAAGAGAGAGACAAAGAGGGAGAAATGAGAGAGAGACACACAAGGGGAGGGGAAGAAAGAGGCAGAGGAGGAAAAGAGAGATTGGGAAGGAGAGGGGTGAAATTGACACAGAGGAGCAGTGAGTGGGAGAAAGAAACATACAGAGTGACTGGGGGAGACAAAAAGGCACACAGAGGGGCTGGAGATAAAGAGACACACATAGGGGCAGTATATATCACAAAGCCCCCAAGGCTTTCCCCTGCCGGCCGATCTCCCTCCCCGTTCCACAGGCACCGTGCAGCCAGTCGGCAGGGGAGGAAGAGAGGACCTGGGGCAACGCTCCGGCTCTCACGAGGGTGAACTCTAGCCCTGGAGCTACGGGCTAGAGTTCACTCTCACCACTTCCTGGTGGTCCCAGTAGTAGGAGTGAACTCTAGCCCCATACACACACTGCCCCACACACACACCATACACATTCACACACTGCCCCCACACACACACACACACCATACACATTTACACACTGCCCACCCACACACTGAACCTTTCACACACATTGCACCACTGCTCCTATACCCTACTACAGCCCCATATCCCAGCAGACTCCATGTAAGTTGTCAAACTGTTCTTAAACGGTTTGACGACTTACTCTGGGAGGGGGTGCCGACGCTCCTGGCACCATAACCACTACACAGAGGAGTAGTGGTTATTGTGCATGGAATATTTCTTTAAATAATCTACAAGTGCCCCTCTCAGGCTCAGGCTCTGGATCCGCCATTAGTATATGACATGTATATTAATGTGTGTATTAGTTTTATATCTCTATTATATTTACACATATTAATGTACATTTATATATGCATAATACACAGAGAAATTTCATTAATATGTACCATATGTAATGAGCAGATATTGGCCCAGTCTTGTTGCTAGGTGCATACTCCAGCACAATAACATATTTAAAGTGAAGAGCACACCCACAGGACTACAAAATAAAAAAAATTCAGTTGTGCCCTACATACATTCACCATTTCAGTCCCATTAACAAGCTTTCCTTAATATGTCAAGGTAGTTGGACTGAAACATTGATTACATGCAAAGGCACGTCTGCTTAAAATAAATCTGCACTTTTGTTTATTTTGAAGCCTATGAGTGCGCTTTTTAAGTTGAAGTACTTTTTAATTTTAAGTTATCTGTTCTAACTCTGTATCTGCACACTATGCTGGCGCGATGCATTATGGGGCTGGTAAATATTTTTTTTCCAGGGCTGCTTTTAATTCCCAGTCCGGCCCTGGGTGTATCCAAAAGGCGTCTCCATCTTCCCCACATCCCCGTATGTTGTGCTTGACATTCTTGGAGTAACTCTCCACAGGGTCCATGTGTACCAACATGTCCCTGAGGCTCTTATATCTCCTGAAACAAATCAATAGAGGTTGTTTGAAAATCTTTGGCAGCGTATCATCCGTGGCAACCATCTTCCAATTTTCTTTGATCACCGCTGATACCAGGTTAGAAGAACTGTGGAAAGTCATAGGGAATACTACTCTTTGTACAGGGTTAATCTTCGCCTGCACCGGGGCTGATTTAGCCTTCAACAGTGCATCTTCCAATACCCAAATTTCATAGCCCCTCTCCAAGAACTTCTGTGTCATGGTTTTCAACTGTATCTCTGCCTTGTTTTCATCAGAATTGTTACGGATGACCCTCTGGAACTGTGCCTTTGGGGTGAATTGTTTCAAGATGGTAGGATGTGCACTACGTGCATGCAATAACATGTTGTGGTCAGTTGGCTTTGATGGATCCCAAGTATTGGACCCTATCATCACTGATATTAGCTGTGAACTTAACGGGTATCAGGAGTAGGTTTAGCTCATGTACCATGTTGTGTGCCTCAATCTGTGAGCCTCGCCAAATAATCAGGAGATCATCGATATAGCGGTAGTAACCAATTATATTGTCTTGATACGGAGTCCGTATGTATTGGGTTTCGTATATATATATATGTATATATATATATATATACAACAATTTTTTTCCAAAGATAGCACTCCAGGGACTTGTAAAAAGTTCGCTTTAATTACCTTCCAAACATCCAAAGTGTCAACGTTTCAGCCCAATAACCTTAGGCTTTCATCAGGACATAATATGTGTACAGATAAACCCACATTTATACCATAACATAAGTAATAACTCACCACACTTGTGACATGACTGACTCCATGGACGCCCAGACCGGGACTGCCGGGCGTCATGTCACAAGTGTGGTGAGTTATTACTAATGTTATGGTATAAATGTGGGTTTATCTGTACACATATTATGTCCTGATGAAAGCCTAAGGTTATTGGGCTGAAACGTTGACACTTTGGATGTTTGGAAGGTAATTAAAGCGAACTTTTTACAAGTCCCTGGAGTGCTATCTTTGGAAAAAAAAATTGTATTTTGGCTGACAAGCACCGGGCATTATATTAATCAAGAAGGTGGAGTGCAAGATTATTCTCAATTTTTATATATATATATACATGTATGCGTTGGCGTACATTGGGGCCATTGCAGACCCCATAGATGTCCCCGCCACTTGTAAGTACCACTGTTCAAACCTAAAATAGTTGTTATGAAGAATTAAAGACAAAAGTTCTAATGTGAACTCCACAGGAGGACCTTGAAATAAGGGGGATCCGCATAGTACTTGGGGCATGGCCTCAATACCCTCTGTATGAGGGATAACCGTGTATAAGCTCCTGACATCCATAGTGATGATTATTGGAACAGTGTCATGGAACTCTAGGGTTTTAATCCTGTGTAAGAGAGTCTGTGTATCCTTGATACATATGTGCAACCCCTCAACTACTCTTTAAAAACAAAATCCAACCATTGTGCTATGGGCTCTAGGACACCTTTAATAGCTGAAACAATGAGGCAGCCAGGAGGTCTATTCATGTCCTTGTGTATCTTCGGAATACTGTAAATTATAGGAGTACGGGGATGTTGCTTATTCAAAAATTGGTATAAATCAAAATTAATGTAGCCCGCTCTGAGGCCCATCTCTAGTACATCTGAGATCTTCCTTTGAATCCCCACAGTAGGGTTGCCTGGTAAAGGACAGTACGTGTTTATGTCCTGGAGTTGTTGTTTAAGATCCTCTGCATAATCTGTATAATTCATAAGGACAACACCTCCACCCTTGTCCGCTGAATGGATCACTATAGTATGGTCCCTAGCTAGATTCTCAAGTAGTCATCATTCATTTTTAGTGATATTCTGTGACCCATCTCGATGTTGTGAAAGGATATATTGTGTCATCTTGGATGTTGTGGTCAGGAATATCTTAATCGATTGTTTTTTAGTTTGTGGATCGAATGTTGATCTTAGTCTGAATTTTTCTGACCCAGTGTTTGTTGGTTGTGGTTTATCTCTATCCATAGTATGAAAAAATTATTTTACGCTCATATTTCTTCCAAATTGGAACAACTCAGTACTCCACTTGAAGGAATTTGGAACACTCGTAGGGACAAATGATAGCCCCTTACTAAGAGCTGTCTATGGGAGAGGTTAAAGATAGGAGTCATCTCCTGTAAGGGGGTTTGCCCCATGGCACTGTTTTTGCCCTTATGCCCTCTCCTGTTTCTGCACTGTCTTCGCCTCTGACCCTGCTCCTGGTGATGGTACCCAATTCTGTTTGACCTAAAAAAGGAACTGTGGTGTCACCAGGGGTCTCTTTTATATATATATTATCCAGAAAGAATGGTTGCTTTATTTTTATATATATATATATATATATATATATATATATATAATAAAGTGTATATATATAATAAAGATATAATATATATTATTTCTTCTTTATTTTACACATGAAGTAACAAAATGGGATTATATTACATGTGTATTATATCAATGTGTACAATACCTTACAATCTACAAACAAACCTGGATGAAAATAGAGGGCTATTTTTTCAGTTCAAGATGAATGAGATTACGATGGTAGAATACCTGTTGAGAGAAGTACTATGAATAGAAAATAAGCTTAGCAATGGTCTGGAGGATAACTTTAAACTTTATATATGAAAATATATAGGATATAATCTAAATGTGTGAGAATTGTAGTTGTAACAAACACTGGTATTGCAGGTACCCGTTCACCTATTTTCTCCCAAACTGCCAGAGCCTGAGTGATTATAGCTCGCAGTTCGGGTGTTGATTTGAACGCTTCTCCAGATGAATTACAGCCTCCAAGTATATCCTTCCAGCAAAGTAGACAGGTCCCCAAACATCAGTTGAAACTAGATGAAGGGTGTAACAGGAATGCTTTATTCAGGATAACCGCCTGGCTTTAATGCAGTGAACAATGCACAGGGTTTCAGTTGACATATTCCAGGGGCATTCCCGACTGGACCTGAGAGGGGACAGTGACAAAACACATTCTGTAAGTCTATTGGCTCTCAGGTCCAGGACACTCCTACATACAGTAATAGAATTAAACCCTGTTCTGGGGAGATAATTGAGTCAAGCAATTTACTGAACTCAATTATCTCCCAAAACACAAAACATACATTTTGGTAAAACATAGAAAGCACTCTAAACTCCATGGGAACCCCACAAAAGACCAACATATGCAAATATCCCCCAGATTGGTTCATGGGTTCATAAGGCTCCTGCCCATAAATAGTTCTATGAAATTGAGCTGTGCAGTCAGTCCATTTCGGCGGATCCCCTGGCTCATAGGTAGAGTTTGTTCCCTTAGTTTGTGGGAACAAATCTACCGAATAGCGCTCTCCTCGCTGATCAGTGAAAGAAAGCAGGCGTTCATGAAGTTTGACCGGTGTTCGGGAAGTCGAGTGTCCGATTTTGGCTCCAGACACTTGACGACCAAGTACCGCTGCCTCCATTCATGCGAACAAAATGACCGCCATTTTCTCTTGCACATGATGTTCGACTATACGAACGGCGGGCCGCACAGGCAGAGCATAAAATTGGCGGTTTCTTTTGAAGTAAATGAGCCAGGGGGGTGGTTATTGTTCGGTAGTTTTATATAC
The DNA here is from genome assembly GCA_933207985.1 of Pelobates cultripes. Lineage (NCBI taxonomy): Eukaryota > Metazoa > Chordata > Amphibia > Anura > Pelobatidae > Pelobates > Pelobates cultripes. The sequence continues at coordinate 109,675,409 of OW240917.1, read as the reverse complement.
CGAACAGGAAAAAGTACCCAAATAACAGGTGTAGTTTCTTCACAGTAGTATATAAAGAGGAAGTGTTACATATTCAGGAATGTTATTGATTGTTATTTTTTTAAATAATGTGCTATCTATATCGACTGAAATGAAAAATACTTTTGAACATTACTTTCCAGCAAACCCAAAATACTCTGATTCTGGTGAAGATTTTTTCCCCCGCAAATTATTTGATAATGAATGGGTTAATAAACATCCCTGATGTTTCCATTTTATTTATTTATTTATTTGCTTTTTTTTTATTTTAGACGTGTACCTGCCTTATATAAGTTTTGGTGATACTTATATACACTGCTTAAAAAAATAAAGGGAACACTTAAACAACACAATGTAACTCCAAGTCAATCACACTTCTGTGAAATCAAACTGTCCACGTAACACTGAGTGACAATCAATTTCACATGCTGTTGTGCAAATGGGATAGACAACAGGTGGAAATTATAGGCAATTAGCAAGACACCCCCAATAAAGGAGTGGTTCTGCAGGTGGTGACCACAGACCACTTCTCAGTTCCTATGCTTCCTGGCTGATGTTTTGGTCACTTTTGAATGCTGGCGGTGCTTTCACTCTAGTGGTAGCATGAGGCGGAGTCTACAACCCACACAAGTGGCTCAGGTAGTGCAGCTCATCCAGGATGGCACATCAATGCGAGCTGTGGCAAGAAGGTTTGCTGTGTCTGTCAGCGTAGTGTCCAGAGCATGGAGGTGCTACCAGGAGACAGGCCAGTACATCAGGAGATGTGGAGGAGGCCATAGGAGGGCAACAACCCAGCAGCAGGACCGCTACCTCCGCCTTTGTGCAAGGAGGAACAGGAGGAGCACTGCCAGAGCCCTGCAAAATGACCTCCAGCAGGCCACAAATGTGCATGTGTCTGCTCAAACGGTCATAAACAGACTCCATGAGGGTGGTATGAGGGCCTGACATCCACAGGTGGGGGTTGTGCTTAATACCGTGCAAGACGTTTGGCATTGCCAGAGAACACCAAGATTGGCAAATTCGCCACTGACGCCCTGTGCTCTTCACAGATGAAAGCAGGTTCACACTGAGCACATGTGACAGACGTGACTGAGTCTGGAGACGCTGTAGAGAACGTTCTGCTGCCTGCAACATCTTCCAGCATGACCGGTTTGGCAGTGGGTCAGTAATGGTGTGGGGTGGCATTTCTTTGGGGGGCCGCACAGCCCTCCATGTGCTCGCCAGAGGTAGCCTGACTGCTATTAGGTACCGAGATGAGATCCTCAGACCCCTTGTGGCCCTGGGTTCCTCCTAATGCAAGACAATGCTAGACCTCATGTGGCTGGAGTGTGTCAGCAGTTCCTGCAAGACGAAGGCATTGATGCTATGGACTGGCCCGCCCATTTCCCAGACCTGAATCCAATTGAGCACATCTGGGACATCATGTCTCGCTCCATCCACCAATGTCACGTTGCACCACAGACTGTCCAGGAGTTGGCAGATGTTTTAGTCCAGGTCTGGGAGGAGATCCCTCAGGAGATCATCTGCCACCTCAACAGGAGCATGCACAGGGAGGTCATACAGGCACGTGGAGGCCACACACACTACTGAGCCTCATTTTGACTTGTTTTAAGGACATTACATCAAAGTTGGATCAGCCTGTAGTGTGTTTTTCCACTTTAATTTTGAGTTTGACTCCAAATCCAGACCTCCATGGGTTGAAAAATTTGATTTCCATTTTTTCAATTTTTGTGATTTTGTTGTCAGCACATTCAACTATGTAAAGAACAAAGTATTTCAGAAGAATATTTAATTCATTCAGATCTATCATGTGTTATTTTTGTGTTCCCTTTATTTTTTTGAGCAGTGTAGTTCAGGCCTTGGTACTATGTCATCATCAATATCATAAGTATGAAATAAATATATTTTGAAATTGTATTAATCTTACTAATCCCTCCCACCCAGATCCCCCCATCCTAATAATTAATTCCTAGTGTAAGTTCTTGTCTGTTTACTTTATTCCTCTGTTTTTGGAGAGAGAAAGAGAACCTCTTATATTCTGTATAGCTTCGATGTTTTATTTTTCTATTTGTCTGCCCGTTTTGGGGTTATATTCCCTTCTTCTCTCCTCTGGTCCAGTACTTCCCTACACTGTGACTGAGCATACGCACTACCTCTGTTGGTTATTATGATCTGAATTCTGAAGGAGGGAAAGTATAAATTAAAACAAACAAAAGAAGAAAAAAGAAAGAGAAATCACAGCATAAAGCATAAAAGACCGGATATATTGTCCATTTTATTTATCCACGTGTCCCAGTCTTCTATTTGTTTGTATCTATCTCCTAAATTCACCAGAATACCCCTTTCCATTCTTTATCAGTTCGTTGGTACGTGGAATTATCCCTGTTTTCCAATTACGTGCTAAGAGTAATTTAGCTGCTGTGATTTGTGATTATGTGTAATATTAACATTAATGTTCTTTTTGTCATATTTGGCCAGTTCATGTTTAGTAAGACCACTCCAGGCTTAAGAGGTAATTTTATTTCTGTTATTTGATATATTCTCTTAATTACTTCTTTCCAAAATTTGTTTATGGGTGTGCACTGCCACCAAATGTGGGTCAAATTACCTTCATTAGCATTCCATTTCCAGCATCTATCTAATAACTCTTGAAAGATTTGGTGTTAGGTACCATCTATTTGATCATTTAAATTGGGTTTCTGTAAAGTTTAAACAGTGTATATATTTATTTAGTTTGTTTAAAGAGCTTATCCATTCTTTTTCTATATGTATTTGTAAGTCTTTTTCCCATTTATTAATTAGAGCTATCGGTTTGTCATGTCTCCATCTATATACAACTTTAGCACATTTTGCCAGTAGATTTTTATAATTCTTTCATTCAAATAGATGTACAAGATTTATGGTATTCTCCCCCTTGTTTTTATAGAGGTGTTCAGCTAAGAAACTCTTAATTTGCAGAAAATTGAACGTTTCACTGGGGGTGGATGTTATATTCCTCCATAATTTGATTAAAGAGATTGTGTTCTACTACTATGTTTTAAATTCCCCTATCCCCCCAGATGTCTAAATGTCTTTTTATATTTTCTAACATATCTGAAATACTTGAGAATGGTAGCGACTCATTTTATTTCTAAATTCTTTGTTGTTTGTAAACTTATCCCACCGTCTCGTTAACTCTTAAAGTATCTGGGATTTAGTTCATGCCTCTCTAATAGATTTTTTTATTTACCTCTAAAACCCAAAATAGTGAGGATAAATTTCCAACCCCAGTTTTAGCTTTTTCCATTTTGTACCATACTTCTTGAGTTGCCGCATTGCTTTGTGTGAGCATTATATGACAAATTCTGCAAGCCTGATAGCATTGCAGAATTTCTGGGCATCCCAAACCTCCATCCTGCCTTGATCTGGCCAAAACTTTAATTTTAACTCTTGGTTGAATTTTAATATCTGTATTGATTAGTGAAATAGGTCTGTAATTGCCAATATGTTCTAAGTTTCTATCTGCTTTTGGGATGGGAACAATGTTTGCTCTAAACAGCTCTCAAGGACAGTCTCCTGTTTCCATTATATAGTTAAAAATATTAGTAAGTTCCCCTTTTATTTGTTCTTTCATTCATTTTGCAGTCTTTATTTTTAGTTTATCTATAGATTTATTAACCTCTACTTCTGTTATGGGCTGGTTTATCAGTCTTAATTGGTCAGGTAGGATTTTTGGCATGGACAGATTTTCTTTTTTTTTTTTACTTTTTACTTACCGAATATTTCTTCTGGTAAACTGTATAGATTCTGTAAAATCTTTTGAGCGCTCCACCTATTTTTTCTGGGGCCATAAGGTGGGTTTCTTTATCTTTTATTTTATAAAATACTTTTTTATGTCTATCTTTTTTCAATTTATTGGACACAATTATTTCTGGTTTATTACCTTTTAAGTACCATTTAGCTTGTAATGCTTCTAATTGTTTGGTTGCTTTGTTCATTAATTGATTATTAATCTGTTTTTCTATTTCTGCAATCTTACTTTCTGTTTGTGTGGAGGGTATTGTTTGTTTTCTTTTGCCTTTTGTATCCACCTGTTATATATAGTTTAAAGAGAGGCGGTAGTCCTTTTCTATTTTTGATAGCTGACTTTTTTATCAAATTTCCTCTAACTACACTTTTAAAAGTGCACCAGACCATGATGTCCAGTGTGCCTTTGCTTTTATTTAAAAAAAAAAAAAGATTTATCTTTTTAATTTCTTCCACATTATTTCTTTTATCCAATATAAAATCTTTTATGCACCATTCTTTACATAAAGTATCGAAATTATATTTGTATTCCAACACAATGGATGCTATTTTCTGTATCTCTATTTTTTTGATAAGATACAGCATGGTCATGTTTCCCAAAATGATCTATTCTGGAGTATGAGTTAAATGTTCTTGAATAACATGTGTAATCTAAATCGGCAGGGTGGAAAGCTCTCCATATTTCTCTTAGATTGTGATTATTCAGTACGTTTTGCAATCTATTCTCACCTGTTTTCCTATATTTTCTATCATTGTCTTTTAGCGCGTCAACTACACAATTGAAGTCCCCCATGATTAGTACCAATCCTTGTTTGATCTGCTCTATTTTTTTAAAACACTTTTATTTTTAAATTGTATTATAGCTTCATTTGGTGCATACCGTATTTTTCGCTCCATAAGACGCACCTCACCATAAGACGCACCTAGTTTTTAGAGGAGGAAACCCAGAAAAAAAAATATTCTGAACAAACTGTTCCATAGTGTTTCTTACCATGGGACAGTTTGTTCAGAATATTTTTTTTTCTCCCCTGTCCCATAATGATCTTTAACCCCCCTTTCCTCTGTCCCATAGTGATTGTTAACCCCTCCTACCCTGTCCCATAGTGATTGTTAACCCCTCCTACCCTGTCCCATAGTGTTCTTTAACCCCTCCTCCCCTTGTCCATTAGTGTTCTGATCCCATAGTGTCCCCCCTCCCATTGTCCCATAGTGCACTTTCCCTCCCATAGTGTCCCCCCCTGCCCTTGTCCCATAGTGTCTCCCCCTCCCCTTGTCCCATAGTGTCCCCCCTCCCCTTGTCCCATAGTGTCTCCCCTCCCTTGTCCCATAGTGTCCCCTCCCCTGTCCCATAGTTCCTCCCTCCCCTTGTCCCATAGTGTCTCCCCCCCTCCCCTTGTCCCATAGTGTCTCCTTCCCTCCCCTTGTCCCATAGTCTCCTCCCCTCCCTTTCTCCCATAGTGTCCCATTCCCCTTGTCCCATAGTGTCTCCCCCTCCCCTTGTCCCATAGTGTTCCTCCTCCCTTGTCCTATAAGTGTCTCCTCCTCCTCTTCTCCCATAGTGTCCCCCCCTGCCCTTGTCCCATAGTGTCTCCCCCTCCCCTTGTCCCATAGTGTCCCCCCCTCCCCTTGTCCCATAGTGTCTCCCCTCCCTTTCTCCCATAGTGTCCCCCTCCCCTTGTCCCATAGTGTCTCCTCCCCTCCTCTTGTCCCATAGTGTCTCCCCCTCCCCTTGTCCCATAATTACTTACCTGTCTTGGAGCGTGGGCCGGCTTCACAGCGCGCTCCGCGGTCCAGGAACTTCTATTTCAGGTTCCGGTTTCCGGCGGGACTGAAAGGAAGTGTGCACACTTCCTTTCAGTCCCGCCGGAAACCGGAACCTGAAATAGAAGTTCCTGGACCGCGGAGCGCGCTGTGAAGCCGGCCCACGCTCCAAGACAGGTAAGTAATTCTTCACATTCGCTCCATAAGACGCACAGACATTTCCCCTCACTTTTGAGGGGGAAAAAAGTGCGTCTTATGGAGCGAAAAATACGGTAGATATTGGCTAATGTGAATAGCTTGTTATTTATTTCACATATTGATATAATATATCGGCCTTCTGGATCTTATTCTTGATGTTTAATGATTAAGGAAACATTTTTTGCAAAGACAAATGCTACACCTCTTTTTTTTGTTTGTTTTTTTCTTCTTCTTCTAAAGCTGCACTTATAATTGTGGGATACCTTAATTAATTTATTGTTTTCTCTTCGGATCTTGTCTAATTGGGTTTCTTGCAGGGCACAAATTTGTACCCAATATTTTTCTTTTTATCAAAAAATCTACAAGTATAGACCTTTTACATGGTGTATTAATCCCCCGGGCATTTATTGAGATCAGAAAAAAGAGGGGGTCAAGGGCTGCGCTTAGGTAAAACAGATATGTTGAAATATATAAGATCGTGTATATGTAAAATAAACAGCGGTAATAAAATCAAATAAAGTTCATCCGGATTTTCTTAAAAATATAGAATAAAAACAGTCTCACTGGTATGTAGTGCCACGATATTAATCCTCAAGTATTTATTGAGATCAGCTTAACTTGTATTTTCTTGTAAGTTTTTAGAACTCTCTCTCCAAGTTTTAACATATATATGTGAAAAACAAAGAACCCTTCTTTTTTGGTATTTACACAAAAATAAGACGGGTTGATCCAAAACAATGGCATCAACATAAAACAAACGTAATGTATGGCGGAGAAACCCCGCCATACCGTATGTTGAGTAATAAAATACATTACTCAGATATAGGTCCCACGTATCCTGTGGGAAAGGCGTGCTGATGGTAATCGGTCTAAGATGAGCCTACCTATAGGCACTACTAATAGAAGGAGAGAGGAGGGGAAAAAAAAACCTAGTATAACAAATGATAAAGGAAATCTTATTAATCTAATCCCTTCACAAGTTCATCATATTATTGTATAAATTATTTTGTAAGTATTATTGTCTCACTATTTCCTACTTTTTCATTGTGCAAAACTTGTATTATTCTTAAACTTATCACTCTTTCCCTTACCCTTAACTTTCTTTCCTCCCTATCTAGGTATGTGTCTTTCTATGTTTTTTATAACTTCCTTTAATTTTAATATAACTTTTTCAGTGTCTCTTAATTCATTTCCTTCTTGTTATTGTGATCCTAATAAGGTTAACTTTTCTTCAGTTTGTGCAGTGATTATCTTGTTAAGTGTCTGCTTGATCAGATTTTAATATAATCTACAATTCTTTATTTTTTGTTTCTTTATTTCTCCTGAGTTCCTAAAATTACTATTGTTTATATTACCCCATTAATTCCCTTGTCCCCAAGTGCTGTTAAAGAAAAAAAATATATATATTCTTTCCTAATTAGAAAGTTGCGTACCGCCAATACTTATTTGTTGTAGTTCTCTCTTTTTGTCTCAGAATTAATGTGGCTTCAGAAACAGTCTTCCTTTTTGTCTGGTTGGCCATGACAAATCCTGGAATATTTTTAATGTTTCATATTTTTCTGGGCATTCTTTACTTCTTATTGCGTCTTGATTTTAGAGGAGGTACAGCATATCAATACATCCCTTGGGAGATGTTCTGGGACGCCTTTAGGTTTGTTCACCCTGTGGCATCTTTCCATTCTGTAGATTCTGGGGTTCCATTCCACTTTCAGGTGTTTAAGAAATTCCTCTATGTATGGTTCTAGATTTTTTTAAATTTATTTGTTCTGATACTCCTCTGATTCTTAAATTAGTCCGTCTTGACCGGTCTTCTAGGTCTGTCAATTTGTCCTCCATGTCAGCCATCTTTTTCTTCTTTGTGGACGTTTTGCTTGTGTTCCAGCCCATACAGTTTTTTTTCTATTCCTAGGAATCGTTGGTTAAGAGTCAGCAGTTCTTGCTTGATGTCTATAGTATTAGCTTGAATTTCTTCTTTCAATTTCCCGAATTGTGTGTCCATATGACTAAGTAAATAGTAATTTTCATTTCTTCCTTCTCTATGTCTTGACTCATGGTTTTCCTCCACTTGTCCTTTATCAATATCTACTTCTAAAGGGATATTAGAAAGAATCGATTCCTCCATATTTGTTTTATTGATTGATGGATTTGGTGAAAAGAAGGAAAGATGTTTTTCTGTTTTATTTTCTGGCTTTTTTTTATTGCTTGCTGTTTTGTGTCTTTCTTGTAGCCATTTTGTTTTAGTTTTACATAGTTACATAGCTGAAAAGAGACTTGCGTCCATCAAGTTCAGCCTACCTCACATTTGTTTTTTGCTGTTGATCCAAAAGAAGGCAAAAAAACCCAGTTTGAAGCACAATTTTGCAACAAACTAGGAAAAAAATTCCTTCTTGACCCCAGAATGGCAGTCAGATTTATCCTTGGATCAAGCAGTTATTACCCTACATTGAAAGATTATATCCTTGAATATTCTGTTCTTGCAAGTATGCATCTAGTAGCCGTTTGAACATCTGTATGGACTCTGATAAAACCACTTCCTCAGGCAGAGAATTCCACATCCTGATTGTTCTTACAGTAAAAAAACCTTTCCTTTGCCTTAGACGAAATCTTCTTTCTTCCAGTCTAAACTCATGGCCTCGTGTCCTATGTAAAGTCCGGTTTGTGAACAGATTTCCACACAATGGTTTGTATTGGCCCCGAATATATTTGTATAATGTTATCATATCCCCTCTCAGGCGACGTTTTTCTAAACTAAATAGGTTTAAATTTGTTAACCTTTCTTCATAGCCGATATGTTCCATTCCTTTTATTAATTTTGTAGCCCGCCTCTGCACTTTTTCTAGTGCCATAATATCCTTCTTAAGAACAGGTGCCCAAAATTGCACAGCATATTCAATATGGGGTCTTACCAGTGATTTATAAAGAGGCAAAATTATATTCTTGTCCCGAGAATGAATGCCCTTTTTCATACATGACAATACCTTACTGGCCTTGGCCACTGCTGATTGACATTGCACATTGTTGCATAGCTTGTTGTCTATAACAATTCCCAAGTCCTTTTCATGTGTTGTTATCCCTAATTCGCTTCCATTAAGGGTATACGTTGCTTGTGTATTCTTTATGCCGAAGTGCATAACTTTGCATTTTTCAACATTAAATTTCATCTGCCATTTGAGTGCCCAGTCCCACAGTCTATCTAAGTCCCTCTGCAGCAAAGTAATATCTTGCTCAAATTGTATTGTTTTACAAAGTTTGGTGTCATCTGCAAACACTGAAACATGACTTTCAATGCGGTCTTCAAGATCATTTATAAACATGTTAAATAGAAGGGGTCCCAGAACAGACCCCTAACTGTATTTATAGTCTAATTTATTTATTATTTTCCTAGAGGATATATGCTCTTTGGGCTATTGCTGTCTTAACTTTTTCGTGTAGTAAACTTTTTATAACTTATTTTATTTTTACCTAAATCCTTCTCTTCCACACACCCTCATCTCTCTATCCTGGTACACCTTTATATTTTATTGTTTTTTTATTCTGTTGTATGTACCCTTGTGCTTTTTTTTACCCCTTCTCTTTTTTGGGATCATGGAATACTACTAAAATAGCCCAATTTTGATTGTAGTAGAAGGTGTTGTGGTTATATAATACAAAAAAGTTAAGGCACCAACTGGAAAGTCAGGTGCTGATGCAGACCCACTTGGCTCATTACCTTAGCACTCTATAGACCAGCTATGATCTATTCCTCGCTATGGGCAGGGATTAGTCTAGTTTAGGTAGTCTTTGAATCATATGTTGCCCTCAGTGTGTTGCTTTCCCTTCAGTTTCACCTTTATCTTTGTTTCTACCAACACCTGTAGTATTAATTAACAGTATATACAAAGTAAGTGTAATGAGTAATTGAAAATTAGCACTTAACTTGAGACAGTATGTCCCAACTTGCAATTTTCCTTTGTTGTCAGTGTGTATGTTCACACTGGATGCACTCTCCCATGCCAGGCTCCCTTAGATCTGTCCGCCGTGGTGACCTTCTGCCGCTCTATCTGGTGCATCACCCTGCTACTGTTTCTCCATGCGGGATCAGGTCCCTTGCAATGCTCCAAGAGGCACCCCAGGTAAGATGGACAAGCTCCTTGTGACAGACCGCTGGCACTCCGACCGAGTACCTCCGAGTACTAGCGCTTGCCGAGGCCTCCGAGCACTCCAACCTACAACATCAGCACTGCAGACTCCACTTCCAGCGATGCAGCTGCACCGGGGTCTCGCCGTCTAAACCCACCCTGAACCCAAGGCCAGGATCCAGCTTCCAGTGGGTGAACCTCTGTTTCCCCAGAGAGCGTCGCAGGAACAGAACAGCTCTTACAAGAGCTCGGTGATTATAGCAAGAGAGTATGACCAGCATAGCAATCACTTGTAGCAGATTCCCCCAATAAGAGACAGGACTCAGATTGAGGGTGAAGAAGAACTGAGGTTTAATGACACACACTCTGCTTTTATGCAATTCTCCCATGCAAGGGAGACGTCCACAGACAATTATGAATTACCCAATCACACAATGGTTACATCCCACACATCTCCTCCCCTTAGCCTGAGAGGTAACATAATTAGCCGTACAGTTTAAAACATACTTTTAACCCAACTTTCATAACTTTAAAACTATACATCCAATATTAATAAAAGTCACATATTATTAATCAGCATATTTCAAATACAAACATACCCAAAAGTCATTTGAATCCGTTCAGCCGTTCGGGAGATAGATATAAGTCACTTTTGACCGATCAGAAAAATATCTAAGTCTCATTCAAATGCCCAAATGGGGCCCTTCGTGTAAATAGCCCAGTCTAACAGTGCGTTTCGAATTGTCGAACGCACTTAGATTCCAGCCGAAGTGTCGAAGTTCATGAGAAGGTAAGGGTCAGCGGTGTTCGTGCAAATGTGTAGTCGATTTTAGTTCCATAGTTTCAGTGGCACGTACTGCTGACCGCGTTTGACTAGATTAAAATGGCCGCCGCCACGTGTTCGGTTTTCGAATGGCGGCCACTTCGACTACTTTGGCACTTCGACTGCATCCGAAGTACCAGTTTAAAAGTACAAAGCCTTTCTCTGGAAGTTAAAGGGCCAGCAGCAGCACAACACAAGTCTATTATGCCCAAATCTTGTATTTAAAGGGCCAAACCTCCCAGGGACCATAATCACATGGCAAGAGGCTGGCAAGAAGTCCTCTCCAGGCACAAGTGGCGATGTTTATTTCACCACACTCCTTTCCTCCTATTAGGCTCACTCAATAGCTCCCTCATCCGCAATCCACGAGGACGCAGCAAACACACGCTACATCATCTCGCTCCGCCCCTCCCCCCCAGAAAAAAAAGAATGGGTTCCATTTTATTTGGTACTCTTCTTATAATAACTATGGATACAATGGAAACTACATATTTCTGGATAATTATTGTTGGAGATATTTTATTTTGTCAAAATGTTTGCAGCTCTGAAATCATCATACCTGCTAATTGTCAATTCAAACACGGTATATGGCTGAAAGATCCTTTAATATACTAAAAGGAAGGGATGTGTTTCTTATTTTTTTAAATATACTTCATTTAAAAATTTTTTTTAAAATATATATATAGATATATATGTCTGTTTCCTTTGAATACTTGATGAAAGGATTATTTAAAATCGTTTTGAGGTGACGAGTTCTCCTTTAAGGGCAAAAGGAACCTCATCCTGACTTAAATATTGGACACGACCACTACTCGAGCAGCAAAAAAAACAAAAAAAAACACAATCTTTCAGAACTTCTATGATTTATTAATAATTAATACAATGTTAAACAAAAATCTGCACATCAGTCCAGCCATAAGACTTTCTTTTCCCACAGAAATCACAAATTTGCAGTGAAGTTACTACAGCAAAGGATTCTGGGTGGGAATATGCAAATTAGTTTAACAAAGAATCACATTTTTGCCTCATTCCATTTTAAACATGGATTCCTTTGAGTCTGTGTTTGCTGTATGCAACAGCTTTGACACACAACTTTGGAAAAGATGCAAAGCCAGTAAACTACTCATGGACAGCTGTTTCATTGTTAATGCAAATCATCAGCATGAGGTTGATTATAAAGATAGACAGATTTGTAATTTCAGTGAGATCTCATTAATATCAATCAAAGAACATTTCTGCACTCAATATGTTTCTTACTATAAACTAATTTTTGTTTTGAGAATGAGAAAAACATAAAAGACAGATTGAAGTTTATAAGGGTAGTAATTATGTCAATGCTTTGTGGCACTGGTTTCATTCTAAAGTAATAAAATGGAAGTAAGGACGTGTATAAAACTTTTGTAAAATGGTGGGGTAAAATAATAATGGACTCAAGCTTAGCTGGAAGCTGAAAAAATAAAACCTAAAGAATTAATATAGATAGATAGTTGGGCGTTGGACGCATGGAACGTAAAATATCTACATATAAATAAAAAATTCTCCAGATTATAGCCCATAAATGTATAATCCAGATTTTGAGTGGGATGACATTTTTGAACAATCACCCTGGTCACCAATATAGTGATGTATGTTTCAAGAATATTGTCAAGATTTTGATAAATGAGGCAACAGTTTGTACAAACTGATAGCCTGCTGAATGAACAAAACAAGAATGCATTCCAGGACAGCTGTACATCTTGTAAGTGGCTGGAATACTAATAGGGGCTAAGGGTTTGGTGTAACTGATATGTATAGGAGTCTTAAAAGTACATGCTTTGAGTAAAAAGCATCAAAGCATCAACAAACAAAATTTGCCATAAATAAAACATTGCTATGTTTCTTTACATTATCTGATCTTCGTAAAAAATTATACATTATATTTAACAAGGTTTAATTATAAAAAAGTAAGGATTTGAAAAAAAAAAGCCAATTTATGGCATTACATTTAAAAAACACGTTACATCTAAATAAATGCATATGTGCATCCACTTTGTTTTAAATAAAAC
>OW240917.1:109648440-109662560 GCA_933207985.1 Pelobates cultripes | reverse complement strand
TTATTTTTTTTGTAATATTATATTGTAACAATAAATGAAATTTTTTTTGATTTTATTGAGAAAGGATATGTCTCTTATCTTTTAAATGTCGTTTTCCATCTCTTTTGTAATACATGGTTTTTTACGCAAAGTAATGTAAATAAGCAGAAACCTTTTTAAACTGCAGTTTAAGGTACAACAATTAATTACAAAGAATCTTTCCCTATTTTACATTTCTATTGGCCAAAAGGACAACCGGAAAATAATTTCACCTATTGTTGAAAACTTCTTACCAGAAAATGCTAAGGGTATAATCAATCAAAACTCCTAACTTACATTGAATTGAAATGATATTTGAAACGGTTTTCTTATTTTAAATAATGATGCTAAATGTAAGCATTTTTAGACAATGATTTTTGTCATTGATGAATTTCTATATATATAACGATCAGGAAATATTTATAAAATAATGAAAAGAAGCGGAATTATAGCCCCCTATATTTTTAAAAGATTACTATCTGACAGAAGGCATTTACAGCTTCTGTAAGCAAATATTAATGCATGGTAGACCATGAAAAAAAATCACGATCTCATGTAGCTAATGTATTGAAAAAGTTTAAAAACATAGAATAGAGAAACAATAATGTAGAGGATTTTTTTCAGATGGATTTCTTTGTTGTTCTTTGTTTAGTTCTGGAACTTTGCAAATCATGTTGAGTTAGCTTAACATATTTTAGAACTTATACATCTAGCATCCTCGGGAAGTAGCTACCTCCTCATCCTCCACCGCTGCTTCCACCTACAGCGCCACGGTGTATACCCAAATATATCATCAGGCGATACTGGAGTTTCAGCTGCAGCACGTACGGGTCAGTCGCTCTGCGGAACAGAGTTTTCTTTTTTTATGTCCCAATATTTTGGGGGCTACCCAATTAAAAATAAATAAATAAAAAACAGTGTTGGCTACCTCCTCTTTCTCCACAGCCGCTTCCACCTACACCACCATGGTCACCGCCTCCTCAACCTTTGGGTCACTTAGTATAAACTATGTACACAATAGCAGAGGCTTGTGAAGGCCTTTTCTCCATGCATCATGAGTTTAGCTCAGTTTGAACAATGAAAGAGAATACCCTGCACTCCAACCCTCTCTCAAATGGATAATTCTGGTGATCCTCCTGACAGCCATGCTTTAGATTTTTGATTTATGTTCTTCCAAAGCTAAAATCAAAGATTCCATCTGGTGCTATTTTATGGCTCAGCTGTATTTTAAATTTGTAGGTATTTTATGTTTTTTTAAGTGATTTCCCTAACCACATTTGTTTGCAGGGCACTTGTCCTACTCTTACCCCCATTTTACTTCCTTTTGCAGCCCTTTAGTCCTTTCCAGGACTTTTTTAGAGGCATTTTTGTGCCCAAAAGTTCGGTCCCGAACCCGGACTTTTTTTTTCAAAGTTCAGCCGAACCCGCTGGACCCGAACATCCAGGTGTCCGCTCAACTCTGAATATGACTAAAGCTAAATTGAACATTTGTGCCAAAATGAACACTGCACAGAGGGGCTGTGGAAGGGTCAAAAGAGGCTTTAACTAAACCCATTAGATTTCAGTCGGGTTGACCAAAATCTGCTGGCGATTTAGTCGACTAACATCCACTGGAAATTTAGTCGACTAAAACTAAAACTATTCAGATGACTAAAATACGACTAAAACTAAAATGGCTTTTTAGTCAAAAGACTATGACAAAAACTAAATAGAAATTTGCTTCCAAAATTAAAACTGCCTCCAGGTTCACAAGAGCTTCTTGCACTCAAGTAGTTGTCCAGTACATTAGACTGTTTAACACATTTATCCACTTCTTAACATTCCATCATCTATCAAGACATCCACTCTGGGATCTAGAGAATACACCTGCATTACCAACACTTGTATGACTATTGGACTATGACAGCCTGAAGACAGTTATTACAATCACTTTAAAAGAAATGTGTAAAAATCTACTAGTCATTCAAATGGTTGTATAGTGTTAACATCATATCAGGTTTATGTCAAAAATATATTTCTTCAAGGGTAAATTAAAATTTTTTCCATCACAGTAAAATCAGCACTATTTATATATATTTAGATTTATTAATTTGACCTGAAAATGTCTACTCTTTAAATTCGGAATTACCCTTTAGTTATTTAGACTGGTCCATAATCACATCTTCTTCAAAATCCCGCATAATACAAGCAATTTGCTCAGTCAAGCTCTTTACAATTCTAAGGTCTATCTCCAGCAGTCAACTGTCTGACCCCAATGACTACAAGAAGGTTCTGCTCTCTTTTAATACAAAGCTTAATAAACATGGGAAAACCTGCCAAAACTAGAACTGCTTTTGGTTGTCTGTTTATTTTCGTGCATGTTAAGTGTGTAGTCTTATAACAAGATTATCTTATTTGCAAGATTATATGATTTGAGTTTTTGAGCTGTGAACTTTATATGCTCTAGCAGTAGAAGCTGTGATTAGGTGGTCAGAAGCTGTGATCAGAAGAGCTCCTACATGCCAGCATTTTTTACACCGTCCTGATGTTATCCACAAAATAGTGCAATTTTGTGACATACCTTAAAATTAAGGATTGCATTTGAATTTGTACACAACCCAGAGTTCCACATTCCAAATCTGAAGGGTACCGAGACATCAATGATGCTTTCAGTGAAAGTATTGTCAAAGATATTATGTTTCCATTGGTTTCATTAGTTATTCAATTTCTTCCCTGATAAGAATAGCCCATCATTTTCTGCTGAATACTTTTTAGAGTGAACATCCAACATCAAATTGAATTGAATTGAAAACCAAGTGCAACATTTAGGCAAAACATCTCCAACCTTGATTTGATCATATTCTGTTTGGCAAATTAGTTTCCAGTTCAATATAATTCATTATTTAGTGAACAATTCCCTTAGGATTGCCTGCGGGGCAGATATAGGTAGACATGTTAACCCATATGCTTTATAGAGCTTCGTGTGTGACTAAGTTTACGTTTGGCCAAATTCATCTTCACATTTTCCATTCTGGAAAACAGATTGATTAATCACCAGTAAAACACTTAAAATAGATAATAATTTGAAACAAAATACATCATCTAAAGGTTATCTCGTATATAATGACAATATGCTTCCTTTAGTGCACAAGTAAAATTTACAAACTCTTTTGGCATTCCATAAACTATCATTTAATACCAGACAAAAATGAAGAAAATGGATTCCACAAATGGCAGTAATCAAGTAACAGATAATAAGATAATCTATTATTTGAAACACATGAAGCCTTCTATGAGGAAACCTATACATTGAAAGAGCATAATACCAAAAACTGTTCCATGTAACATATGAATCACAGAACCTATTTTGTTTCCTTTGCTTTAAGAGAAATTGAAATAAATCACTTGCATGATGGCTGTGACATCTGCAGAAAATGCATTTCTTACATTTTTAAAACACTTTCCTGCATTAAAAATTACATTATAAAAGAATACAAATAATAATTAGAATAAAACGAGAAATTAAACTAGATGATAATGCAAAAGCCCACAAAAAAATAACAATAACATTTTAGAGTTTGTTCTAATTACCAAACTATCAGTTCCCAATTAAGTAATGTTGGTGCTCTATTACCCCTCCATAACTAATTATTGTACAGGACAGTCACAGAAAGCTAGCCATAGAGGATGAATTACTGTATGAGCAATTCATCATTTGGATCTCCAAGCAAACACTGATGCTGGAAACTCTGAGACTGTAGATGTCAGTATAAGCCAGGCCTACCTTATCACTTATAGCAAACATATGTGAAATTGAAGGCATTAAGTATAGCACAGAGCCTACACTCTCACTCTGATGTTCCCCGTCACCCCCCTCGCCCCCCCCCCCAAAAAAAACAAAAAAAATGAATTGAGCATTGAGTAACTCAGTGATCAAATTATTGCTTCATTGTATGGCCTCCAAGGTATCCCACAAAGATAGTCAATGTTTCTTCTTATAATGCCATCACAAAAAAAAAAAATTTTGATCGCTGTATCATACACTGATGGAGTCCTAAGTATGTTTATTACTCACATTGATTGTGCATGACAGAATAGCTTTGCTTTAAAGGGACAATTTCATCTCATTAAATAGTTTATATTGTCAGGAGTCCCCTGTTAATGTGCAATGTTAAACTACTATTAAGTAGTTTAACACTGGATAGGGGTCCCTGGCTGCCCACCGCCCAGCCCTCACTGAAGGTATGATTAAGGCAGAGATTATCCACTTAATTAGTCATGCCAATCAATACCAGCAATGGGCAATGTGATAGGCAGAATACAGTCAGCTGACAGTCTCGACCAATCATTGCAATCTATTGTTGCTCAGGTAAATGCGTCTACATTAGCCCAAGTAACACAGATAGGATGGGCTGCTGGATACTCTCTTTTAGCATAAAACCACTGAAAAGGGTTTAACTCTGAATGCTAGGACAGCACCAAGGAACACCATATGTTATAACTACTTCAATGAGATGAAGCAGTCACAGTGCCTACAGTGTTCCTTTAAGTGTATACATTGCCCCACCTAGGTAATTTAAAAAAGTAGAAATTGAATACATAAATAAGTACATATTTAACATATTCATAACTATACTGTACAGCAATAAAAGGGACCTAAGCTCTCTATCACAACATATTTATCATTAACTGAGTGACTGTGAGGATTGGATTAAACTGAGTTACTGTTTTCATCAAACAGAATGACCCAAGCACTTCTACAATAGAATTCTAGCGCACCACAAAGTTTTTAATGATGGACGTATACATTTCAAACTTTTTTAAAGTACTACCCATTATCAATATACAGTGACTAATTGTACAATTTGATAAAAGATAGTTCACCCTTAACATATTGAATTTATAATATCCACTGTGTTGCACCAGCATTCTCTTGAACTTGTTCCATTTTTTCTGCTTTTGCTTTTTAAGTAATGATTCCCTTTCCTGTATTTACATTCAAAATAAATGAGAGAGGATTAGAGGCATATTTTCAATATTCATTTAACCCTTTCCCGGGTAAATAAAATAAAGCTTATAACAATGATTGGCAGGGAGCTAAGATGGAGACACTCAGTTATTGGATAAAGAGGTGTGGGTTTCTACATTTAATTTTATTTTTTAAAGCTTGCAAATACTTATTTGTTATATATAGGGATTAGTAAAAACCAAATCCCAAATCCCTATGCATATTTAAACAAATGGAGGTTACTTAGTTACACCTGCCACGTGAAGGCAAACCTCTCAGGTCGGTCCTACACTAACCATTCGCCTTGCTTCTTTTTTATTCCATCCACTTTAATGTATTTTATTCATAGTCCAGTTTCCTAGGTGTGGCTGTTCATATGACCTGTTTGTATTTACTGTAGAGGGAAGAACTACATCCAATGATCAAGCACATGTGAAGGTATTATTGTGGTTCTATTCATGGATTTCATTACGTCTTGCTGAATACTGTTTGTGTCTTTAATTTGCAAACTGTATATATATATATATATATATACACATTTTGCCTCAGGTGGCTTTAAAACTGTGGGATAAGATTTCATAAGAAATTACCCTTTTTCCAAGTAATATAAATATTTAAGATCTGAACTTCCCATTGAATGGCTCAGTCTCTACAGAGAGACTGTGTTAAGGCACACCCAATGGATAGATTGCTATTCTAATGCAATGCTTCACAGATGACTGCGGCCTGACCATATCAGTATATTGAATGGCTGCCGCACTTAGACTGTGCCTATACAGTCCAGGTTATAGCTTTCATAGCATGCCTACACAGTGAGCCAAGAGAAAATCTTCCCATAGTGGCTATCTTTCTTTAACTGCTTTCCATTTAGTATACGCTAGTGGTTGACTCTCTGCGTCTTTATTTATGTTTTGTTACCTTGCAAAATTCCCAAATTTCGGACCGCTCTTTGTTTGCCCTTTGGTTGACAAAGTTTGTGCAAATAACAGTCAGCTGACTTAAATTTACTTCTTTTTTTTTTTCCATCACATCAACACATTCATTGTATTTTTGTCACTGCTTTCAGTAAAAGTGATATCAGCGCCTTGGACACTGCGAAAAAGAAACCATAATCAACACATGGAGAAAGGTGTCGTGATTAAGAACCTTGGATTTAAATACACAATAGATTATGCACATTTACACATGCAGACAAATATATAAATGCCTCTATCCCTTTTTCTGGTTTCCTCTTTTTTTCAATAATTTTTATTTTCTTTAAAATTTAATTTTGTGTTTCCTGTAAATCACTTTGTCTTATAACTCGTAATTTGAAATTATTAAATGTGACAAATATGCAAAAATAAAAATAAATATCTAAAGTTATACAATCCTTTTAGTGTTTGTGTAATATTCAGAAAAACTTATAGACCGACAGATGTACTAATTAATACTTTAGCATAAAGTGAAATTAGTTTTAATTAAATTAGACTGTTCTTAATGTTTTTTAGATTGAAATTATATCCAGCGATAATGTTTAATTCACCATTAAGCTTTGTAATTTTTCAGATGAAAATATGGCTCTGTATGCTTGCTTCCTAAACAGTGGAATAAAAATTATGAACCGTTAGCATGCCGCTATAATCTCTCTATGTTGCACAGGGAATTTTTTCATCCTAATCTTGATATATTTTAAAGAATTTAACAATGGATGTTAGAGAATGGTCATCAAAATGACTGCTTTCCTATTGCAAAAAAAATACAACCTTGTTAGTACATTAAAAAAACTGACTAGCTAAATGATGTGCCTTAACTCTATGTGAAACTTCCCCCTCCCTACCCCCATCCTTTTGTCTTGTGTACCCCAAACCCGCAAAACTTTCAATAAAGTATGAATTATAAAAATAAACCTGACTAGCATATTTGGCCAATATAAATAATATCAAAGCAGGGTGTAAGAGAACAATGTGAACAGACAACATAAATAGCTTACCATTTACTTAGTCTTTGCTCAGTTCTCAGTAAAGATTTTGACTTGTACTAAACTTGTATGACTTGTATTAAAGAGAGAGTCTATACCGCATGCATACTAGACTAATCCCACCCACAAGGTCAGTCCAGATTTAAAGGGACACTATAGTCACCAGAACTACTACCACTTAATGTAGTTGTTCTGGTGAGTATAATAGTTCCCTTCAGGCTTTTTTCATGCAAACACTACCTTTTCAGAGAAAAGGCAGTGTTTACATTGACTCTAGGGACACATCCAAGTGGCCATTCCTTACATGGCCACTGAAGGTGCTTCCTGGATCAGTGCTACCGAAAAAGGACGCATGGAGACGCTGAATTTTCCTCATAGAGATGCAATGATTCAATATATGTTTGTGTTCCTGACCCTATAATGTTCCTTTAAAATGTCATGCATGTTCCCTCTTGACCAGAGACACAGTAACTTCACCTTGATGGACCTTACCAGTAAGTTGTATCTTATATTTTGAGTATAAATTATACTTTGATTTAAGGAGACCCTATGTTTGCAAATCAACCGAAAAGTGGTCTAGTGGAATGTTTATCTGGCCTCCAGCAAGTTTTTAAATAAATGTTCTAATTACTGAGAAAACCTTTCACTTTTACATCTATGGATGACCCATCCACAAAGGAAGTCCAGAAGCAAAATGCCAGGCAGATGATGCTGCACAAGAGCTACAGCAATCCAAATTATAACATTTCATTTAGGTGTGTTTTTCTTTTATCCTCCTTCTACCTTGTTTGACATATTACATGCACATTTTCGTTTTATACATGTATCGAAGCATTCGCAATGTCATTACAGAGTGGGTCACAACGTATACTATATACTGTAGGTCTGAATCCTCACAGAATTGGGACACAGCAGCTTGACAGCAAATATACATATTCATATAATAACTATACAAACCAAGTAGCCATTAATTCCAACATTTCTCACAGTATTTACATACTCCATAGACATACGTTACCAATCTAGTGCACGTTGTGCATACCCTGATTATACCAAATGTATCAATAGTCCTTTATTCAACTGAACAGATCCAATGTTGGACTCAGTAGCAGAAGCTCCCCCACTAATGTATGTGCCCCCTTGGAACTCCATTCCTATGTTGCCTCACCACAACCAAACAAAGACCGGATGGCTCGTGGAGGAGCTTGAAAGCTTTTTAGACTACTTATAGACTACAGACAGTCTGTGTGAACTTAAACTGTGACACTGATCCCAGATACTGTAGCAACCTACTTTACACATGGTTATTCATGTTGCAGTTTCACTTTTTACTTGGGCCGGAACCTCTTTGTTCATTGTACTTTTTTTACACAGGAGCATAACTCATTTCACAATATGACACATCATAGTTTTTTATATCACCATTAACCTCTCCCACGCATACTTTGTGCCTGAAAGGTTATACAATTTCAATATTGTTTAGGCAGGTATGTGCTATTTACATATAAGGCAATGTATACCAATGCGGAGAGACATTTGACATTGTCAATGCCAGGGAACAATCACCCCAATCCTATGTTCATAAACTCCATGTAATCTATCATGGCAACCCCTGTAAACACCTCTCCCTGGGTGTTATAGATGTATCTCACTGTACATATCAACTATGTATCTACTTATCCCTAAGCATCCCTCTTGTAGACGTCTTTGAAAATGCCATGACTGTCACTCATCTCTCATTAAGGTTTGCTCATCTTCCTCTGCTGTGTCTATTTCCCCCATGTTTAACCTTTTTGACTGCCATCCAGTAGTTCTCAGCCTGTTTTTCTCACGAAAAGTTCTTTGGTGATATGTACTGTTCATGACAGGCCAGCAGCCACAAAAGGTGTATGTCAAGAGACTCCCACAGCACATACATCAGCATGACCCTGTATATAAGCAATCCATAATCACAAAAGATGGAGATATATAGACTGGGGGGATAAGAAACCAAAAACTGTAGCAAAATAGGGAAATTGATGGAGGAATAGGATAGAATTAGAAAATACTGGAAATGTACCTCACCTAGCAGGTGTTATGAAACATATTCTTGTTATATGGTTTAATATCTAATTTAAGTGTAATATAACAACATCCTCATGTAAATATCTATCTATCTTCTATTGCAACACGTTCCATATGATGCTATGTGAAGGAAGGTCATGTTAAAGCACATATAGCCAACATATGTGTTTAAACACTTATGGGCAGAATGTTTGTTTGTAATTCATTAAGGTATAAATAAAATTAAAAACCATATCAGCACTAAACAAGGGATTATAGGGCATGGATCAATAACTATAAAAAAAAAACGGACTATATCCTCTCTTTGTAAAACATCAGATATGTGTCAAGATATTACAATATATCGTTTATATATGTTGGGGTTTATAAACTAAAATCCAAATGACATTTTACTGAATGTAGCAAAATAATTTGAACTGCAAAATCTGGACATTGCTCACACTATTTAATGTCTGGAGTTTATAGCCCTGAATGGGCCTTTTCTAAAGACTAGGTAGCAATAGCCGCTCAGTCGCTAGTTTTAAAGATCTAACAGATATGCTTAATCACACATGCCGCATGCTAAATGAAGGCATAGGGGGAGGAAATACCTCCATTTTAGAAATATCGGGGTCTTATTTTCCTTATTTTTTTACATTTTTTAATGTTATGGCTGGCCACCAACCACATAGTTAACCCTCGTATTGCAGAAGATTATTTAATTATTTACCCACTGGCTGATAGTGTTGTCAGCTAGCGAATAGTGTTTAAAATGGTTGTTCTCTTTCATGAAAGTGAGTAATAATTTGTGACTGTGCATTCTGCTGGAATTTTGTTGAAACTGGTGCTTTGTGAATCTATAGGATTTGAATGAAAGAACACTGATTTTAATCTGGATATTGAATGTATCTGGGCGATTGCTATAGATTAGCTCGGGTCGAACGGATTTTGGCTTTAATAAATATGAGAATTGCCAGTGTGATTGGAATTCAGTCATTTTCACCTGATTTTTTTCCTTATGGTTAGTGAATAACACCATGAGTTATAGAAAATATAATGGCTGCTGAACAAGATGCAAGTCAGTATTACTGCTCCCAATGGCAAAAAAGTGAGTGGATAAGCAGGTGCTGCTTAAAAGAACTGAGCAGTGAAACTGCGATCAGGATCTCCTGCATTGACAGTATTACAAATTATTAATGTCCATTTCGCATTTTAAAAATATTTCATAACATGAATACATTTACTAAATGCATATATAATAAAACTATTTTATATATATTTTTTTATTTTTTATCTATTTCTTGCTTTTGGTGAACATTTACGTTGTCCTCTATTTTGCATTAGACTGTTAGTGCCAAGACTGTTCACAAGGTATGGCAAATTTTATGACTTCTTTCTATGGTCTTAATATACAAATATCCTGCCAATCCATTTTTAAGATATCTATTATTTTTATTAGACATTGCAAAATATATGTGGTGCAAAGCGAAAACACATTTCACATCGATAAAAATGATCTGTGTCTTCGACGTTCTAAACAGAATTATTAATATCTGATGTTTGTATTCCCCACCATTCAGTTAGAGGGTACTGTGAAAACTCAAATTTAAATGTGTACATTAATCATTTTCAGATTTCCAACATAAAACTTTATTTACATATGTTAACACTTAGACGTTTCTAAATGTTTCCATTTACAAACAGGACTTCTGGTTTTAAGACTGGTCACACAATAATTTTTTCCATCTTTTCTACAGAAACAAGGCCAATGGGCATATGTCAAGCCAAGCATGCTTTGCTGATGGTTCCATGAACTGGTCTAAGAGTTCATAGGTTTTCCACTAACTTGCAGTCTATGGTGTGTATATGGTAGCAGGGGCGGACTGACAGGTCGGGCAGATCGGTCATGGACCGAGGGCCCGAGGCAGTCAGGGGCCCGGCTGGCTGCACTAACATGCTCTGGCTGGGGAGATCAGATCACAGATCTCTCCAGCCAGAATTGCTCCTGCAACCTATCTCTTTCTGTTTCCCCCCTCTGCCTCCCCTCCACCCCCACCTTCTGAGACCTGGCAGTGATCCTGCTGCTCCTGCCAGGTCTCCTCCATGTAATGACTGCGGAGCCCCGTGTGAGGGGGAAGAGGCGGGGCCGAAAGAGGGGAAGTTACCTCACTTCCTGTCCTGCAGAATCTGCTGAACCCTGGCAGACAGGTAAGTAAATATTTTTTAAGCTAATATCCCCCCTTACTCAGCCCAGCCCCTGTGCCCCCCTTCACCCACCCCAGTGCACCCTTCACCCATCCCAGCCCTGTGCCCCTTCACCCAGCCCCTGTGCTCCCTTCATGCATCCCAGTACCTGTGCTCCTTCACCCATCCCAGTACCTGTGCCCCTTTACCTATCCCAGCTCTTGTACCCTTTCACCCATCCAAGCCTCTGTGCCTCCTTCACCCAGCCCAGCACCTGTACCCCCTTCACCCAGCCCAGCCCTGTGCCCCCTTCACCTATCCCAGCCCTGTGCCCCCTTCACCCAGCCCAGCCCTGTGCCCCCTTCACCTATCCCAGCCCTGTGCCCCCTTCACCTATCCCAGCCCCCAGTTCCCTTCACCTTATCCCAGCCCCTGTGCCTCCTCACCCATCCTAGCCCCCTGAGCCCCTTTTCACCCATCCGAAGCCCCAGTGCCCACTTCACCCATCCCAGCACCTGTGTTCCCCTTTCACCATCCCAGCACCTGTACCCTTCACCCATCCCAGCACTCCAGGCCCTTCACCCAGCCCAGCACCTGTACCCCCTTCACCTATCCCAGCCCCTGTGCCTCCTTTCACCCATCCTAGCCCCTGAGCCTCCTTTCACCCATCCTAGCCCCTGAGCCTCCTTTCACCCATCCCAGCCCCTGAGCCCCCTTTCACCCATCCTAGCCCTGTTACCCCTTCAACCATCCCAGCACCTGTACCCCCTTCACCCATCCCAGCACCTGTACCCCCTTCACCCAGCCCAGCACCTGTACCCCCTTCACCCAGCCCAGTACTTGTGCCCCTTCACCTATCCCAGCACCTGTACCCCCTTCACCTATCTCAGCCCTTGTGCCCCCTTTCACCCATCCCAGCCCCAGTGCCCCCTTCACCCATCTCAGCTCCAGTGCCCCCCTTCATCCATCCCAGCCCCTGTGCCCCTTCACCCAGCCCAGCCCCTGTGTCCCTTCACTCATCCTAGCCCCTGTGCCCCCCTTTTCATTTCCCAGCCTCTGGGCCCCCCTTTTCATTTCCCAATCTCTGGGCCCCCCTTTTCATTTCCCAATCTCTGAGCCCCCCTTTTCATTTCCCAGCCTCTGAGCCCCCCTTTTCATTTCCCAGCCTCTGGTCCCCCTTTTCCTATCCCAGCCTCTGGGCCCCCATGTTCCCATCCCATCCCAGCCCCTGTGCCCCTTACCCATCCCAGCCCCTGTGCCCCCTTCACCCATAACACCACCTGTGCCCCCTTCACCCATAACACCACCTGTGCCCCCTTCACCCATCCCAGTCACTATGCCCCTTTATCCATCTGAGCCCCCTTTCACAGCCCCTCTGCCCTCTTTATCCATCTGAGCCACTATGCCCCTTGACCCACCACAGCCCCTATGCCCCTTTACCATCCCAGATCCCACTCCCCCTTCACCCACTACAGCCCTATCGCTGTCATTCCTATCCTTCCCTGTACCCACCACAGCCTCTGTGCCTTCTTGTACACTACGCAGCCTCTCTCTCCCTGTACCCACCTCACCCCTATGCCTTTCTGCACCCACTACAGTCCTCATAACTCTCATCCCTATCCCTCCCGGCACTCACTACAGCCCCTATCCCTCACTGCTTCCACTGCAGCTGCTATCCCCCCACCGTCCGTATGCCCCCCTGCACCTACTATAGCCCATATCCCCCCTCATGCACTGCAGCCACTATCCACACACATACTGCAGCCTCTGTATCTCCCCCACACAGTAGAGCCTCTAGTATCATACAAACATACACTACAGTCCCAGTATCCCCCAGCTGCCTACTAGAGCCCCTATCCCCCCCCACACACAACAGCCCCTATCCACACACTCTCTGCAACACAACCAGCCCTCTCCACTAACATACAACACTGCAAACAGCTCCATACACACACACAAACCCACAAGGAACCTCACTGTATGCACGTAATCCCACAAACAGCATCCCCACACATTCAATACCACATGCAGCCTCCCTACACAAATATCACAAGAGGCATCCTCAGCATGGCAATACTGCACACAGCCTCCTAATACACACACACACACACATCACAAGAGGCATCCCAAGCATGGCAATACTGCATACAGCCTCCTTATACACACACACACACACACATCACAAGAGGCATCCCCAGCATTGCAATACTGCATACAGCCTCCTTATACATACACACATCACAAGAGGAATCCCCAGCATTGCAATACTGCATACAGCCTCCTTATACACACACACATCACAAGAGGCATCCCCAGCATTGCAATACTGCATACAGCCTCCTTATACATACAAACACAATTATTACAATTACTTATATAGCACCAACATATTCTGCAGTGCAGTACAATAGGTAAAACAAGTCAAACAATTAATTCTAATTCAACATGTTGACATTCAGGAACACAAGCAGCATCCCACACATGCAACCACACAAGTAGCCTCCAAACACGTGTTTGGAGGCTGCTTGTATGGTTGAACATGTGGGGGATGCTGCTTGTGATGTCACCAACAAACACAGAGGAAGGGTCTAATTAAATTTGCTTTATGTCTTTATTTTAATGGGGGGAGGGGAGCGTAAGGCAAGCTATTAAGGGGTACTCCACTCAAAAACAATGTTTTATTAAAACACTGTTTTTGGTTGGATTAACCCTTTAAAGTATATCTGGCCCTGTTTGGGGGACAGCCATGCTGGGTAGCGCGCACATATTTGTATGAGAGCTGCACAAAGACCTTGCACCGGGAGGGGGGCCCTTGATCTACTATTGACCGAGGGCCCTATAAGTTGTCAGTCCGCCCCTGATTCCAGTAAGTTTTCTTGTAATTGTCCTATTTATAGTTAAATCCCCTCTCTTATAATACTGTAAAGT
>OW240917.1:109609809-109640543 GCA_933207985.1 Pelobates cultripes | reverse complement strand
GGACCAGGAGGAGGCTGGCGGCTTAGAGTAGGTGAGCTGCTTGTACTCATGTGTTGATCCCATAGGCGTTTGTGATGTGAGATCATGTGCCTACGCAAAGCAGTTGTACCTAGGTGGGTGCTGGACTTCCCACGACTCAGTTTCTTTTGGCACAGGTTGCAAATGGCATCGCTGTTGTCAGAGGCAGACACACAAAAAAAATTCCACACTGCTGAGTTCTGCAATGACGGCATTCTGGTGGTGGACACAGCATGCGTTGATTGGCGTGCTGTCGGGCTGACCCCGGGTGCCGATGCATGCTGTCTGACTGTGCCACTAGCTCCTTGCGACGACCTCCCCCTGCTTCCAACTCGTCTCCTCCTCCTCCCTGTCTCCCCATCTGAACTTTCGCCCTGTTCTTCTTCTTGACGAGCGGCACCCACGTGACATCCATGGACGCATCGTCATCATCAACCGCTTCACTTGTATCTGACAACTCAGCAAAGGAAGCAGCAGCGGGTACAACATCATCATCATCATCACACCGTACGTCCATGTGTGTAATGCTGCCTGCCCGAGACATATCCCTGTTATCTACATCCTCTGGCAATAATGGTTGCGCATCACTCATTTCTTCAAACGGATGTGTGAATAACTCCTCTGACATACCAAGTAAAGCTGCTGTGGTGCTAGTTTTGGTGGTGGTGGCGGCAGGCGGGTGAGTGGTATCTTGAGAGGTGCCCGAAGCTAAGCTGGAGGAGGATGGTGCGTCAAGGTTCTGAGCGGAGGCTGTAGAAGATTGGGTGTCCTGTGTTAGCCAGTCAACTATGTCCTCAGAACCTTTCAAGTTCAGGGTACGTGGCCTCTGAAAACTGGGCATTATTCTAGGGCCAAAGGGAATCACAGCACCACGACGGCCCCTGCGGGGTGGCCTGCCTCTGCCTGTCATTTTTGTTGGGATTAGTGGTACTATGCGTGCAAGCTACTGTGAGACCAGATATGAGTGGCAATGTGCACTGGCACAGTTGTGCAGAGCACAGGCTGCAGGCCTGACACCCGCTTGAAGATAACTAACTGCTATTCAATCTATAACAGTGAAAAAAGTTTTTTGTTTTTTTAAATCCAAGCTATTGTGACACCAGATCTAATTGGTGGCACTGACTTGGGAAATGGGCACAGTATGTACTGTGAGCCTGACACAGAAGCTGGCAGCAGTGGCAGACAACTGACTGCTATTCAATCTATAACAGTGAAAAAAGTTTTTTGTTTTTAAATCCAAGCTATTGTGACACCAGATGTAATTGGTGGCACTGACTGGGGAAATAGGCACAGTATGCACTGTGAGCCTGACACAGAAGCTGGCAGCAGTGGCAGACAACTGACTGCTATTCAATCTATAACAGTGAAAAAAGATTATTTTTTTTTTAAATCCAAGCTATTGTGACACCAGATCTAATTAGTGGCACTGGTCAGCGTATCCACTGTTAGCGTAACACACCCGCTTTAAGGACACTGACTGCTATTCAATCTATAACAGTGAAAAAAGATTATTTTTTTTTTAAATCAAGCTATTGTGACACCAGATCTAATTAGTGGCACTGGTCAGCGTATCCACTGTTAGCGTAACACACCCGCTTTAAGGACACTGACTGCTATTCAATCTATAACAGTGAAAAAAGTGTTTTGTTTTTTTAAATCCAAGCTATTGTGACACCAGATCTAATTAGTGGCACTGGTCAGCGTATCCACTGTTAGCGTAACACACCAGCTTTAAGGACACTGACTGCTATTCAATCTATAACAGTGAAAAAGATTATTTTTTTTTTTAAATCCAAGCTATTGTGACACCAGATCTAATTAGTGGCACTGGTCAGCGTATCCACTGTTAGCGTAACACACCCGCTTTAAGGACACTGACTGCTATTCAATCTATAACAGTGAAAAAAGTGTTGTTTTTTTTTAAATCCAAGCTATTGTGACACCAGATCTAATTGGTGGCACTGGTCACCGTATCCACTGTTAGCGTAACACACCCGCTTTATGGACACTGACTGCTATTCAATCTATAACAGTGAAAAAAGATTATTTTTTTTTTAAATCCAAACTATTGTGACACCAGATCTAATTAGTGGCACTGGTCGGCGTATCCACTGTTAGCGTAACACACCCGCTTTAAGGACACTGACTGCTATTCAATCTATAACAGTAAAAAAAGTTTTTTGTTTTTAAATCCAAGCTATTGTGACACAGGATCTAATTAGTGGCACTTGTCAGCGTATCCACTGTTAGCGTAACACACCCGCTTTAAGGACACTGACTGCTATTCAATCTATAACAGTAAAAGAAGTTTTTTGTTTTTAAATCCAAGCTATTGTGACACCAGATGTAATTGGTGGCACTGACTGGGGAAATGGGCACAGTATGCACTGTGAGCCTGACACAGAAGCTGGCAGCAGTGGCAGACAACTGACTGCTATTCAATCTATAACAGTGAAAAAAGTTTTTTGTTTTTAAATCCAAGCTATTGTGACACCAGATGTAATTGGTGGCGCTGACTGGGGAAATGGGCACAGTATGCACTGTGAGCCTGACACAGAAGCTGGCAGCAGTGGCAGACAACTGACTGCTATTCAATCTATAACAGTGAAAAAAGTTTTTTGTTTTTAAATCCAAGCTATTATGACACCAGTGAGTGGTGGCACTGGGCACCGTATCCACTGTTAGCGTAACACACCCGCTTTAAGGACACTGACTGCTATTCAGTCTATAACAGTGAAAAAAGTTTTTTGTTTTTAAATGCAAGCTATTGTGACACCAGTGAGTGGTGGCACTGGGCACCATATCCACTGTTAGCGTAACACACCCGCTTTAAGGACACTGACTGCTATTCAATCTATAACAGTGAAAAAAGATTATTTTTTTTTAAATCAAACTATTGTGACACCAGATCTAATTAGTGGCACTGGTCAGCGTATCCACTGTTAGCGTAACACACCCGCTTTAAGGACACTGACTGCTATTCAATCTATAACAGTGAAAAAAATTTTTTGTTTTTTTAAATCCAAGCTATTGTGACACCAGATCTAATTAGTGGCACTTGTCAGCGTATCCACTGTTAGCGTAACACACCCGCTTTAAGGACACTGACTGCTATTCAATCTATAACAGTGTAAAAAGTTTTTGTTTTTTTAAATCCAACTATTGTGACACCAGATCTAATTAGTGGCACTTGTCAGCGTATCCACTGTTAGCGTAACACACCCGCTTTAAGGACACTGACTGCTATTCAATCTATAACAGTAAAAAAAGTTTTTTGCTGGCCACAATAAAAGGCCACTCTAAAATGTGCAGTTTTATCACACAGCACAATATATATTTATATATATATATTGTAATATAATAAACTGTATACACTGATACAATGATCACCCACAACAATAAAACCACTGACAGGTAAAGTAAATAAACAAACATTGATTATACTGTTACAATGGCACCTGTCAAGGGGTAGGATATATTAGACAGCAAGAGAACAGTCACTTCTTGAATTTCATGTGTTGGAAGCAGGAAAAATGGCAAGCAAATATCTCAGTGCCTCTGACAAGGACATTCTCTCATGTGCCACATGTTTTCAAAAACACCTCAGAACAGTAGACTGGAACATCTTTATCTCCAATTAAATCTATTAGAAACAGACAAAGTCACACTTTCTAATCATCTTTCCTCCCATAATTCTCACATAAAGGTGGATATTCACACAACCCAACTGCTTATAACAGAAAGACACTTGCAAAAATTAGGACACATCTACTCTAACAAACATAAAACAGAGGAAACTACTAGCTGCAAAGCTGAAGCACAGGTTCAGTAATACCAAAATTCCAATGGCAAGCTAAGATACCTGTGACTTTGGCAAGGGCCAAATAGTGATGGCTACATGACTGGGTCAGAACATCTCCAAAACAATGTGTGGGGTGTTCCCGTTTTGCAGTGGTCAGTACCTACCGAAAGTGGTGCAATTAAGGAAATCCATTGAACCAGCATGTGGAGTTCGAATGCTAACATGTCTGGTCTGATCACACAGAAGAGCTACTGTAGGTAAAATTGCTGAAAAATTTAATGCTGGCTATGATTGAAAGTTGTCAGAACACACAGTGCATGGCAGTTTGCTGTGCATGAGGCTGATTAGACACAGACTGGACAGAGTGCCTCTGATGACCTCTTTCCATCGCCGAGAGCAACTTCAGTGGTGTCGTGAGCATCAAAACTATACCATGGAGCAATGAAAGAAGGTTGTCTGGACTGATGAATCATATTTTATTTAAGATCAGGTGGATGATCGGGTGCATGTGTGTTGTTTACCTGGGGAACCGATGGCGGCAGCATGCACTATAGAAAAAGGCAAGGAATGAGAGGCAATGCTCTGCTGATAAACCTTGGGTCCTGGGATTCATGTGGATTTTACTTTTACACCTACCACCTACCTAAAGATTGTTGTAGACCTGTACTTCCCTTTATGGCAATGCTGTTCTCTGATGGCAGTGGCCTCTTTCAGTAGAATAATGCACTTGGAAAATTGTTCAGGAATGGTTTGAGGAACATTGCAAAGAGTTCATTGTGTTGCCTTGACCTCCCCAATGCCCAGAACTTAAATCGGTAGAGTTTCTCTGGGATGTGCTGAAGCTAGAACAACAAATTCAATACATAGAGGTTCCACCTTGCAACATACAGGCCTTGAAGGATCTGCTGACAATGTTTTGGTGCCAGAAACCACAGGACACATTTAGAGGACTTGTGGAGTCTATGCCTCGAAGCATTAAAGCTGTTTTGGCAGCATAAAGGGGTCCGACACAATAATAGGCAGATTTGTTGTGGCTGTTCAGTGTATATATATATATATATATATATATAAAATGAGCATTGGCAGAACTATTGGAGAAGGCCCTGGAGCAAGAATACATTTTGGCCCCCTATAGAGCAAGGGAGGCCAAAAGATAGATCCTTAACTATCATACAACTCCCACGATGCCTTGTCAAGTTGAATGCTATATGGAAAAAATAATGGTATTTTGTAAAATATACTCTCTCCTTCTTTACCCTCCATCTATTTCATATTTTTTTTTTTTCTAATGAACATGGAATCTACTTTCTTAACAAAAGTTTTTCTGATTCCTCCTAGTACCTACTGTCCCCAATCCAGACCCAATCCCCCTCCCTAGCCACTGCAAACAACTATCTCAGCTGGTTGTTGGTTGGACTTGTGAGTTACAGTAGTGATAGTCAGGCAACCAATCATTTTCAACCATAGTTCCACCTGTGATAAAAAGGCATGCATTATAGGAAACTAATAGTATTGTTGGGTCCTGGACACATGAAACAACTAGACTGAATATTGACTGGTTTATGAATGTCTCCAAAAACCCAAAATGAAATTAAGTTCTTACAGTCTTGGGCAGACACTGCTAATTATAGGTGTTCTCCTAAAACCAGCACTTCTCCCATTACTGATATGCTGAGCAAGGATCTGGAGAGAAGTACTTTAAATTAAAATTCTGCTAGACTTGATAAGATGTACCAGGGAGCTTTTCTTGCCTATCACTAAATCACTGACTTTATCTTATTTATTCTGCCAGGGTCCAGCATGACCTGTCATTTGCACACATACTGTGTTTATGTCATATAAATACAGGCCTACTGTTTACATAGCTGCCTGACTATATTGTATTACAGATTTTCTCCAGTACCCATGCTGGCAATGTTAGTTTAATCTGTGTTTCCCAATCATGGGTGGCACAAGGCACTTATTTTAGTCACCATTTGCTGTCAAATTCAAAGAAATCTTGTGTTATTTTTTGTGTGAGGTGTTCCTTCCAATGTTCTTACTCAGCACCATGATAGGTCAGAGATTTGACCAAACACAGTATTCCCCCTGGACCACCTACAGGACTTGTGCTACACAACAGCATCTGTTCAGTTCCTGCTGAGAAAGAGATACAGATTAGCTCCAAGTTATTTCTTGACGTTGCCTTTGTTCATTGCCACTTGATGACAGGCTCGGTGTCAGACAGGACCTCTCTTCACACTGACAAGTCAAGAACCTTTGTAAGAATGTGCTTAGTATTGGGGGGGGGGGATATAGGACACCGCACAACATCTGTTTACAACCTGAAAATGAAATACCTACAGCATTGCATTTATATTTTTACAATACTCGGAATTGCAATCTGGTGTTAAATATTACAAAGTGTATAGCCTTGCAAACATTTGGATCACTCCATCAAGATAATGGCAGGAGCTCCCTATAGTTAAAATGACTTCCAATGTAAACAGGATTGTAGAAAAGGATACAAAATATTTATTCTCATGGTTATTAATCCCTTTAAAGAGCAATAACTATATATTGCGTTATAATCAAATAGTCTTTCAGTATCCTATTCTATACAGTAACTCTCATGGGACTGTACAGTGCGACCATGATAAATACACAATACAATATATGTTAGAATAAGTCTTCAGAAACAGTTTGTAAAAGAATGTGATTCATGCAGAAGAGGTTAAAGTAGCATCTAAAAGGGTCATTCTATACACCATCTTAACATATAATTTACTGCAAAGTTGATGGTTCAGAGAGTACCGTGCACTCACTACCAACTCGAAGAGTGGCATAGAACTGCAGCCATTTGTAAAAAATACTGTAACTCTAAGATATTCTCTCAGGCCTGCCAATCAGCTAACCATAATGCTCTAAGAATTTGCATTATTTATTTTTTTGCGTTATTTGCATAAGTTATTGAAAATGTTTTTTTTTTCAATATAATTTACCTTTAATGTTGTGAATACTTCACAACACTTTTCACACACAAAGGGCTGTAATAAGATTAGAAATTAGTCTATAAAGCCTACACTTTAGGAACTTTAAACAGATCGTATAAAATATCCTCTTTACGTGAGATTTTAATGAATTTACCAAATGCTAATTCATCAGTAAGACTTGATTCACATCTTGCTTATTGAATTCCCTAAACCATCATTGTTAAACTATATTGTATGCAATAGACTCTAATAAACAAGGTTTATAGTGTAATAACTACTTTAATGGTTGAAAGTATGTTCAGTCTAATTTTAAGATATTGCTGTGTATTGCAAACAACATTCTGCCATTTTTCAGGTATACAGAGAGAATTGGAAATTGGGTTTCAATAGTCTTAGGCATACCACAAATAATTGAATCTATTTTTATCTAATATAGATAACCACTGTAATATAACCATGCCTTCTCATCTGAGAAATCTTACGTTATTGTTTTTTCATAAAGTGTTTTAGATGATGTAGAGAGGAATCAATCTTAACAACAGACTGGAAATTTTAATAACTGCAGGCCATAAATCACATGCCATTTTGTTACACTACAATACACTAGAGCCGACATATTGACAGCAAACGGTGGAATAATGAATTAAAATCTCTAACAATGCTGGAGATTCCAAATGTAGTATAATTCACGATTCCATTTAATGTTCACAAAACTTTTTTTTTTTTATTATTTACAATAATGTTTGCTACCACTTACCTACTATGTCAGTTTTCATCAAAGGAAAAGAGTAAACATAATGTGTATTTTCAACTTGCAATACATAGTTAACATACAAATATAAGATGAAACAGAAGGTTTGGTCCAGATTATTTTAGCAGTATAATTTTACTGATGGCGTGAATACATTTAGAGTCACTAAGTGCACTTATTTTCATTATATGGGAGTTGTTAGTGTTTTATACCACTTGGTGTTCTTTTTGTGTAATTAAAGTTCAGTTTACAGGACTTCCGGTCGGACGGAGCGGTCGCATGCAGTAGCAGCTCCGCGATCGGTACGGCCTAAAAAGCGGCAAAAACGTGGCGAAAGAGCCCAAAACAACCCTCCCAAGGTGCCCAACAGCAGGAGAACCTCCTACCCACGAGATGGCACCCCCAAAGTCTCAAAGGGCATTGGATTTCTTCTGGCAGGGTAAGGGAGGGAAGCAGCGCATGGAACAAGATGGCAGCGGCTCCCACTCACCCACTCACACCTCAGACGCAGGGTCAGACACAGATTCGAGGCAAGTAACCACTGATGATCTCTCTGTGTCAGAAAAACGCCTGGCAGCCATGCTGCAGGACCTACGCACCTCTATGAAGACTGACTTCCAGGCTGCGGTCTCTGACATGCGCAAAGACACCCATGAAGTGGGAACACGGGTGAATGCGCTAGAAGAAAAAACTGATGAGCTTTGCCATATGAATGACACCATAGTAGAGAAAATACAAAGGATGGAAGCTGATAACAAACGCCTTATGGAAAACCTGGCAGATCTGGAAGACCGCTCCCGCCACAATAACATCTGCGTGCGTGGAGTACCAGAAACAGTGACACAAGAAGAGCTGCCGGCCTACCTACTGCGACTCTTCCAAGCGATCCAACCAAGCGTAGAGCTGGCGGATCTCCACCTGGACCGGGCACACCGAGTGCCAAAACCTCAAAACCTTGCACATGAAGTACCAAGAGACATTGTGACCAGATTGAACTACTACAGTGCTAAGGAAGCCATACTCATGGCGCAAAGGAAGGCCTCAGCGATGCAGCCAACCTATGAATGTATCTCCCTCTTTGCCGACCTCTCACCGACAACAATGGCCAGGAGAAGGGACTTCATTAACATTACAAAATGCCTCAGGAACAACAAAATACTGTACAGGTGGGGATTTCCTACAAAACTCCTTATCTGGCGGAATGGCTCCCTAATAAAGATTGAAGATCCGGCTCTGGGCATGGACAAGCTCAAGACCTGGGGCTTGTTCCCAGACAACAAAGCACCAAACGCCCAAGCCTCCCTAAAGAAGGTAACCGCAGATTGGTCCAAGGCCTAAAGAGAGCTACTGCCACCCAGAAGAGGGTGCCAGCTACAGCCCAACTCAGTCACTCTGTCAAAGTTCCATGAGACTCCCCATGGTGACCATCCCAATCAGGGAATGGCATAGCATGAGGGACATTCAGCACCCACGTGAGTACTCTTACTCAAACTCCCCCCCCCCCCAAACCCAGCACAAAGAAAAATGACTCTGCCACACCACGGCGCAACTTGGCCCACCTTGTCACTGCGAGCCTTATCACCTAAGCAGTCAGACTTGCTGCTCAGAAACCTTGCAGAGACTGTTCACTAAAACCTGAACCCAGGTTGTACTCACCCCTCCTCCCACCCCCACCACCAAGCTACATGGGAGAGGCAATCACCCGACCCACTCATGGACTTATGCAAAGACAGGAAAAGGCTCAATCGTGCCTCCATATTCCCCCGCTGCCTACCTCTTAGAGGGAGCCAGGCTCTAAAAGAGGTATAGGCCTCACCAAATATCAGACGCCTCCTCCGATACGCTTACGGGACACCGCCCGCCGCTGTGACCCCCTCTCAGTGCAGTAGAGGGTGCGAGCTCGGCGGCGGGGTCCCCCACATAATGCTTAATAGCTGTTAGAAATGTATAATCTTTATTTCTGTTTTATGGTCTAGGTTATGATTCAGGTTGTTCCTCCTGTTCTAACCCCCTACCCGAGATGCTCCCTCTTCACTACTGGGTAAGACAAGGGGAAAAAATAGCCTTACCCTACCAACTCTGTCATGTAGTGGCAATAGGTAATACCACACCCAAACGACTAGGCCCTAGGGCTACCCCAACCAGTTAAAATGACCCCCGCCAATAAATTCCGCCTAGTGTCCCTCAATGCCCATGGGCTGAACACCCCATAAAAACACAGGCTGGCATTCTCCCAATTCACCAAGATTAGAAACCCCAGAGCAATAGTAGACAAATTTGCC
Organism: Pelobates cultripes; assembly: GCA_933207985.1. NCBI lineage: Eukaryota > Metazoa > Chordata > Amphibia > Anura > Pelobatidae > Pelobates > Pelobates cultripes. The sequence goes on along the minus strand of OW240917.1, from coordinate 109,630,718 downwards.
CAATTTTACGCAGGGCTATATAACCTGAGGACACCACCCAACACCAACCCAGCCCCCAAGACATTACTGCCTTCCTAGAGGGGGTGACTCTCCCCCGCCTCTCCAATGAACAGGCCACCGCACTGACCAACCCAATTGTAGCATCTGAGGTATCAAAGGCTCTACACGACACACCCAGACACAAAGCCCCAGGACCAGACGGCTTCTCAACCCACTACTACAGGGTTTTTGAGGACCAACTACTTCCCCACCTCACGGCCTTATTCAACCATATCCTAGAGTCAAGTGAGATACCCACGGAAATGTTGGAAGCCACCATTATTACGCTCCCTAAACCAGGCAAAACTACTGATACATGTGCAAACTACCGCCCAATCTCACTCCTCAACGCTGACACAAAGCTGTTTGCCAAGACCCTTGCGAACAGAATATGCCCTATACTAGCTCAATTAGTATCCCCAGAACAATCAGGGTTTGTCCCGGGGCGACAAGTGGAAGATAACACCAGACGAGCCCTTGACGTAATGGAACTTATGAATAGAGATCGGTCACAGGGCTTGATAATGGCCTTAGACGCAGAGAAGGCCTTTGACAGACTCCACTGGGGTTATATGGCAGAGGTCCTTCGTAAGTTCAACTTCCCGACAAAATTCCTGACCGGGCTCCTATCCCTTTACTCTTCCCCCCAAGCCACAGTCATGAACTCCGATTTCATCTCCAGAAGATTCGCCCTAACGAACGGCACAAGGCAGGGATGCCCCCTATCCCCCCTCATTTTTATCCTGGCACTGGAGCCCATGCTTCATCAAATCAGGATTAACCCTAGCATTACAGGTGCCCCCTCCCCGATAGGCCCACAAAAAATGGCAGTGTTTGCTGACGACATCCTTCTCTTCCTAGCAAACCCTTCGGACGTTAACATTCAAACATCCAAATCAACTAAAGTCAATGCCATGATGTGGACACCGCGTTATTTTTACTTTTATGTCCATGTATTACAATAAACTGTATTAAGAGGTGTCATACATTTTTTGGGATTTAAAAACCATATTAAAATGGTGCAAATGAAAGAATTGTACAGATATTATTGCATTATCATATTATAATGCAAGATTGCTTTTCAGGTTGTTCATCTTCCTGTATGATTGCCAGTGTGAAGATGGTGGTTATGGTACTTGGAGTGCCCTGGTGCCCCCCCTATTATAAGCAGTTACACTATTTGCTAAATGTTGACAAGTAACCTGTGATCCGCCTGGCGCTTTAGAATCAGTAGTTCTAGTGAGCTAAACACTGCCGTACAGGTTCAATTAGTTAGCCAAGAGCATCAGATGATCACTTTCAGCCAATGACCTAAGCCCTGTACCACCAGGCTTAGAGCAATGCAGAGAGCTTCCATTTCCTGTTGAGCTGATTTTAGTGGTTATGGTGTTTGGAGCACACATTTGATTATTTCAAATCATGTTTTATATGGTAATTTAACGTTAACAGAGAAAATTCTGCTTAAATTAAAATGTTCTAATGCTACTAAATTAATTAAAAATGTAAATAATATGGTACTTAAATAAAAATGTATATAGTAAAAACAAAGGAAATAATTGCTTGCACACTATCCCAACTCCCTATACATATTTAAAGAACTGGAAGTTTTTAGAATTACTCCAATGGCCATTAGGTGGAAACTCACCTGCCACGTCAAGACAAACCTCTCAGGTGAGTCCTACACTAACATATCACCTTGCTTCCTTCAGCTTCAGGTAAACAAAATCTCTGAGACAAAGAGGGGTATTTTTTCTAAACCCCTACACACTTATTAACCCTTAATAGGGAACACATGGGGTGGGTGGTAGCATTGTAACATAGCTGTGTGATACGAAAGTGAATACAAATACACAAAATAAGTCCTGTGCTCAAACTCCCACTACTCCTAGGTGGCAGCAATGACCATAGTACACATCAGCCCCAATACCTAGTGAACACACTCATTTTTATTGATCTTTAATAGAAATTACTGATCAGAGATATATTTTTTGAAACATTTATGGATTAACGCATAAAAGTTCTTTTTAACCTTTAACAATATCAAGTCTTCACATAGATCAAACACGTATCTGAGCTGGGAGTGGTATATTGAGAACACATTTAAATAAACTGTCTTACTACTAATTGCCTATCTAGGGGTGCACGTTCCCAACATTTGTCAACATTATTATCAAAAAGAATTATTCTGATGATACCCTGTTATAGTGTTTAATAACTTTCATAGCCTGAAAGTTGTGTGTAAAATGAATGAAGATGGTACAAGTCTGTCATCTTAACCTACTAATTGGAAGCAGGGATGTAATTTTGCCCCCTGCTGTTAAGGAGACAACATAAATGCAAAAAGGTGAACTTCAACAGAAATTTTCAATTAAATGTCTTTACATAAAAAAGTCCTCACTGTCCCTCGTTAATATTCATGTGGTGCCATTATTTCAGTTATAAAATCAGCTTTTTGAAATTTTTTTTTTAGCAATTTATATCATGGAAAAGATGAGGCACACTTTCCATCATTTGACCTGTAACTAAAATAGAAAGGACAAAAAAGGATATACGATATACACATATACCAAGGTGTCCTGTGATCGCTGAAATGTTTGTATTTAATGAAATGGATTTCATGTTATGCTGAGTGACAATTTTACCAGTCTTTCTTCATATCTTTTAATTCTGGAGTTCAGTTGAATTTATAAAACTTCATTTTACATTTTGTTTTGAAATCAGATTTAACACAGAATTTTTAAATTTTGAATAATACACAGATATTGCAAAAAAAAAATGTATTTTCTCACTAGATACATATTCCATATGCATCCGAATTTGTGGACATCTGCAGCAAAATTCAATGAAGTATATAATTATATACATCTTCATCAGAGGTCTTTTTATTGATTAATCTATTTATTGATTAATCTTCATCAGAGGTTTATTTATTGGACTTTTTACAAACTGCTGAACAAAAACTTGGTATTCTTTTTAATTGTTATTAATATCCAGCATTCTTATAAATCAAACACAAGTGTGACCTCAGGACACACTTTGGCTAAACTGTCTATCACTGTTAATTGCCCAGTGAGAGTGCATGGTTCTAACACTGTTATCAAAACGAATTATTCTGATGATACCCTGTTAAACTGTTTCATAATCTAAAAGTTGTGTGCTAAATGAATGAAGATGGTCTAACCCTGTCATCTGAACTTGCTAATTGGAAGCAGAAATCTAATTTTGCCCCCTGCTGCTGCTGAAGCAACTTAAATCCAAAGCTAATATTATTCATTCATTATTTCAAGCTTTTTGTAAACGTTCACAAATGACTTTGCAGCTGCACGCATGTTAAGTGATTGCTTTAACTAATCTGAAACGAAGTACAGTAAGTGTAAGAGTGTCACACCTTTAAGCATTCCTCAAATGAACATTTAAACATCTTGTTTTCCATTTTTTATTGCTGGACAAATTGCAAATTTTTTTTATAGACCATTTTTTTATTATATCTATATTAATATGTATAAGATGGATTGTATTGATTTCTCAGGTACATTAAAGGTAACTATTTATAGAGTGATATAGAAATGTGCTGGAAGTATGAACAATCAGCACTGTTTTAGCACATTTTGCATAAGTACTGAGACTGCCTGCTTATTAAATGATTATTACACCTTTTCAGCAAAATTCCACAACCGAGCATGGTTTTTAATACAAATCTAATATAACATTCAAGGGTCAAGTCCTGGGGAAAAAGGTGTGGGAACTCACCCAAGATTCCCGCCTCCCCCCCCCCACCCCCTTAAAAAAAATTTTTTTTTAAAAAAATTACACTCCTATGCATATAGTGCAGTGCAGGGTGTGTATAATGAAGGTAGTGTGTTTGTAGTGAATGCAGAGTATGAATAATAAATGTAGTGTGTTTGCAGTGAGTGCAGTGTGAATAATAATTGTAGTGTATTTGTAGTGAGTGCAGAGTGTGTATAATGAATGCAGTGTGTTTTTAGTGAGTGCAGAGTGTGTATAATGAATGTAGTGTATTTGTAGTGAATGCAGTGTGTATAATAAATGTAGTGTATTTGTAGTGAGTGCAGTGTATATAATAAATGTAGTGTGTTTGTAGTGAGTGCAGTGTGTATAGTGAATGTAGTGTGTTTGTAGTGAGTGCAGAGTGTGTATAATGAATGTAGTGTGTTTGTAGTAAATGCAAATTGTGTATAATGAATTTAGTGTGTTTGTAGTGAGTGCAGAGTGTGTACAATGAATGCAGTGTGTGTAGTGTGTTTGTAGTGAATGCAGAGTGTGTATAGTGAATGTAGTGTGTAGTGAGTGCAGAATGTGTATAATGAATGCAGAGTGTGTATAGTTAATGCAGAGGGTGTATAGTGAATGTAGTGTGTTTGTAGTGAGTGAAGAGTGTGTATAATGAATGCAGCGTGTGCTGGATGATGTGTGTGTGCGCGCGCGCTGGATGACGTGTGTGCTGGATGATGTGTGTGTGAGTGCTGGATGATGGGTGTGTTTGAGTGCTGGATGATGTGTGTGTGCTGGATGATGGGTGTGTGTGTGTGCTGGATGATGGGTGTGTGAGTGCTGAATGATGTGTGTGTGTGTGCTGGATGGTGTGTGTGTGAGTGCTGGATGATGGGTGTGTGAGTGCTGGATGATGGGTGTGTGAGTGCTGAATGATGTGTGTGCTGGATGATGGGTGTGTGAGTGCTGGATGATGTGTGTGTGTGTGTGCTGGATGATGGGTGTGTGGGTGCTGGATGATGTGTGTGTGGGTGCTGGATGGTGTGTGTGTGTGTGTGTGGGTGCTGGATGATGTGTGTGTGTGTGTGTGTGGGTGCTGGATGATGGGTGTGTGGTGCTGGATGGTGTGTGTGTGTGTGTGCTGGATGATGGATTGTGTGGGTGCTGGATGATCCTGGGTGTGTGGGTGTGCTGGATGATGGGTGTGTGAGGTGCTGGATGATGTGGTGGTGTGTGTGTGTGTGGAGTGCTGGATGATGGGTGTGTGTGTGCTGGATGATCTGTGTGTGTGTGTGCTGGATGATGTGTGTGTGTGTGTGCTGGATGATGTGTGTGTGTGTGCTGGATGATGTGTGTGTGTGTGTGCTGGATGATGTGGGTGTGTGTGTGCTGGATGATGTGGGTGTGTGTGTGCTGGATGATGTGGGTGTGTGAGTGCTGGATGATGTGGGTGTGTGAGTGCTGGATGATGGGTGTGTGAGTGCTGGATGATGGGTGTGTGGTGCTGGATGGTGTGGGTGTGTGTGTGCTGGATGATGGGTGTGTGTGCTGGATGATGGGTATTATTGTGGCTGGATGATGGGTGTGTGAGTGCTGGATGATGTGTGTGTGTGTGTGTGTGTGTGTGTGTGCGCGCTGGATGATGTGGTGTGAGTGCTGGATGATGTGTGTGTGAGTGCTGGATGATGTGTGTGTGTGAGTGCTGGATGATGGGTGTGTGAGTGCTGGATGATGTGTGTGTGTGAGTGCTGGATGATGGGTGTGTGTGTGCTGGATGATGGGGAGGGGAAGCATTTTTTTCTTACTTTATATGTTTATTTTATTCCCCCCTCCCTGCTTCTTACCTTGTCAGGGAGGGGTGAGATCGCCTGGTGGTCCGGTGGAGGGAACCAGCCGTTGCACACAGGAGCCATCGCACACTGTGTTCCCTCTCCAGCTCTAACTCTCGCGAGACTCGCCTGTGCGGAGCGTTGCTATGGTAACAGCCGCAGGTCTCGCGAGAGTTAGAGCTGGAGGGGGAACACAGCTTGTGATGGCCCCTCTGTACAGGTAGCAGGGCTCGAGTCCTGCAGGACAGGTAACGGGAACGGCGTTCCTGCTGTGGAAAAAGTGCAGGAACGCCGTTCCCATGCGTTCCTGCAGGACTCAAGCCCTGAATTCATTTTTTAATATATGCTGGAGCAAGTGTCAAACGATGTACAGTTTTTCAGTTAGGGTTTTTGAATGGGTGGCTACATGCATATAATTGATACATATGTAATCGTATACATATATTCTAAAACAGTCTTTCCACAGTCTGATAAAATCCCTAAAAAGAAGCCTTGTTTATAAATATACATATACATGCAATAATTCTATTAAAACTCATCTTATCAGACAAACCTAGAGCTTTCCTGGGTAATTTTAATTCATTTATTATGTAATGTAGGCCTTTATTTAATATTATTGGATACACTTCCCAAATGATTTCATATTTTTGGATAATGATTTTTTTTTTCAAAACTATTAGAATATCAAAAAATATAAGATATTTTGATATGGATGAAATCAATTACTCAATAAAAAATATATACAAAATTACAAAATTTTAATATTTGTGTAGTAATAAATAATTAAAAAAAATAATTTTAAAAATATATCTAAAAATATTAACTCATTTTGTAAGTTTATCAATAATTTTAAACGGAGGCATAATTAGTGGCTCTAGTACCTTCCAACTCAAGCACACTTTCCCGTTCACACATTTGGATTTTATTTTTTTTAAACTCCATTAAAATACCACTAATGTTGCTAATCACCTAATTCCTGTTCAAGAGACAGACAGTTGCTTAAAACAATTCATGAATGGTGCATGCCTCTCATTCAAATGTTCTGCAAAACCTATTTTACTTGTGAGTTCTGCTTATTTGTGCATTCAAGAAGCCAATCTCCTCCATTTAACTCCCTAAACTCCTTCAATTTATGGCTCCCAATTTTCCCAATTATAGGCATGAGTGAACTTTATTGTTCATTTGGCTTGCAGAGATTTTCTTTATGTTGAGCCTAAAATATCTGTTTAGTACTAGTTTTATTTTCTCAGATCATTATTTTTTCCAGATCATGCAGAATACAGTCGCTCCATAAAGACCATCTTGTACAAACAGTTTATCTATAGGTCACAAGGCACTGGTCACATGTCCCCCACCCCCAATTAGATTCTGTGCAATCTGTTGTAGAGAGATCTTTTGTTCATGTTTAGATATTGTATCATCTTAGTGTCTATAGCATTGCTCATTATTTTACTTTGATAATGCATTTTCAGTTTCCAAGTGGTACGTTTAACTTTTGTAATTTATAACATTCTGACTGTTATACCTTTACAGACTAACATACCAATGTTTTTTAAACAAAAAAAAATATATATAAATAGGAGTAATACTAAAAATTGATCGATTTCACGGTTTGTTACTTTAAAAGACAAAACAGACTAAATGCTTAGTTTGAGTTTCAGCAATTGTAGCGCAAATATTTTCAATTGCTTGAAGAAGGAGGCAAATTGTTGAAGAACGTCTTTTTTAATATGTGTGTAATTAATATACTTAAACTTTTTATTCAAAGTTTCTTAGCTGTGGGAGATATAAATTGACTATATCTGTGATAAGAGTTTATTAAAGCCAGAATTCAAAGTGAGAAACTCTCTGAAGTACACACATGGAAAATAGATATAAAGTGGAAATAAGGATGGTAAGCACAATTAAACACAAGAAGAGGAATCAACGGGGAAATTGTGTTTCTCCTTGATTGTCTTTTTTGTCAAGGGCAAATAGTCACACTCCCTTCCTTAGCTATATCTAATCTTAGCTTCATGTGAATGTTAGTCCTCCGACAGTTTAGCCTTTTATCCCTATGACTTCTAGAGCAAAACATTGCTAAAGGTTACATTTTGATATTTTGACAATATATTCTAGATTTATCCCCTGGTTTCAAAGCCAGAGTAAGTTCCTTCTCTCTGCAGGCAGATAATATTGACATTGCTGAATTTAAAGGATCACTATAGGGTCAGGAACACAAACATGTATTCCTGACTCTATAGTATTAAAACCACCATCTAGCCCCGCTGGGCCCACATGGCTCCATAAATATAGTAAATATCTTATTGTATTCAAGCCTGAATCTGTAACTCTGCATGCTGTTAGTCATCAGAAAAACAAGCAGTGTGCTGACATCATCAGAACTGGTAGCCTGATCCAATCACAATGCTTCTCCATAGGATTGGCTGAGACTGACAAAGAGGCAGATCAGGGGCAGAGCCAGCATGATTCAAACACAGCCCTGACCAATCAGCATCTCCTCATAGAGATGAATTGAATCAATGAATCTCTATGAGGAAAGTTCAGTGTCTGCATGCAGAGGGAGTTTTTGAGTGGAGTACCCCTTAATAGCTTGCCTTACACTCCCCTCCCCCCTTCCCCCCATTAAAATTAAGACATAAAGCAAATTTAATTAAACACTTCCTCTGTGTTTGTTGGTGACATCACAAGCAGCATCCCCCACATGTTCAACCATACAAGCAGCCTCCAAACACGTGTTTGGAGGCTACTTGTGTGGTTGCATGTGTGGGATGCTGCTTGTGTTCCTGTATGTCAACATGTTGAATTAGAATTAATTGTTTGACTTGTTTTACCTATTGTACTGCGCTGCAGAATATGTAGGTGCTATATAAGTAATTGTAATAATTGCGTTTGTATGTATAAGGAGGCTGTATGCAGTATTGCAATGCTGGGGATGCCTCTTGTGATGTGTGTGTGTATAAGGAGGCTGTATGCAGTATTGCAATGCTGGGGATGCCTCTTGTGATGTGTGTGTGTATAAGGAGGCTGTATGCAGTATTGCAATGCTGGGGATGCCTCTTGTGATGTGTGTGTGTGTGTGTGTGTGTGTATATATAAGGAGGCTGTATGCAGTATTGCAATGCTGGGATGCCTCTTGTGATGTGTGTATGTATATGAGGCTGTATGCAGTATTGCAAGATGCTTGTGATGTGTGTGTGTGTGCAGTATTGCCATGCTGGGGATGCCTCTTGTGATGTGTGTGTGTGTGTATTAGGAGGCTGTATGCAGTATTGCCATGCTGAGGATACCTCTTGTGATATTTGTGTAGGGAGGCTGCATGTGGTATTGAATGTGTGGGGATGCTGTTTGTGGGATTACGTGCATACAGTGAGGTTCCTTGTGGGTTTGTGTGTGTGTATGGAGCTGTTTGCAGTGTTGTATGTTAGTGGAGAGGGCTGGTTGTGTTGCAGAGAGTGTGTGGATAGGGGCTGTTGTGTGTGGGGGGGGATAGGGGCTCTAGTAGGCAGCTGGGGGATACTGGGACTGTAGTGTATGTTTGTATGATACTAGAGGCTCTACTGTGTGGGGGAGATACAGAGGCTGCAGTATGTGTGTGGATAGTGGCTGCAGTGCATGAGGGGGGATATGGGCTATAGTAGGTGCAGGGGGGCATACGGACGGTGGGGGGATAGCGGCTGCAGTGGAAGCAGTGAGGGATAGGGGCTGTAGTGAGTGCAGGGAGGGATAGGGATGAGAGTTATAATGACTGTAGTGGGTGCAGGAAGGCATAGGGGTGAGGTGGGTACATGGAGAGAGAGGCTGAGTAGTGTACAAGAACGCACAGAGGCTGTGGTGGGTACAGGGAAGGATAGGAATGAGAACGATAGGGCTGTAGTGGGTGAAGGCGGAGTGGGATCTGGGATGGTAAAGGGGCATAGGGGCTGTGGTGGGTCAAGGGGCATAGTGGCTCAGATGGATAAAGAGGGCAGAGGGGCTGTGAAATGGGGCTCAGATGGATAAAGGGACATAGTGACTGGGATGGGTGAAGGGGGCACAGGTGGTATGGGTGAAGGGGGCACAGGGGCTGGGATGGGTAAAGGGGCACAGGGGCTGGGATGGGAACATGGGGCCCAGAGGCTGGGATAGGAAAAGGGGGGCTCAGAGGCTGGGAAATGGGAGAGGGCTCAGGAGGCACAGAGGAAATGAAAAGAGGGGCACAGGGGCTAGGATGATTGAAGGGACACAGGGGCTGGGCTGGGTGAAGGGGCACTGGAGCTGGGATGGGTGAAAGGAGGCACAGGGGCTAGGATGGGTGAAAGGAGGCACAGGGGCTAGGATAGGTTAAAGGAGGCACAGGGGCTGGGATGGGTGAAGGGGGTACAGGTGCTGGGATGGGTGAAGGGGGCACTGGGGCTGGGATGGGTTAAGGGGGCACTGGGGCTGGGATGGGTGACGGGGGCACTGGGGCTGGGATTGGTGAAAGGGGGCTCAGGGGCTGGGATGGGTGAAAGGAGGCACAGGGCCTGGGATAGGTGAAGGGGGCACAGGTGCTGGGCTGGGTGAATGGGGTACAGGTGCTGGGATAGGTGAAGAGGCACAAGTACTGGGCTGGATGAAGGGGGTACAGGTGCTGGGCACAGGTGAAGGGGTACAGGTGCTGTGAAGGGGCACAAGGCCTGGGATGGGTGAAGAGGGTACAGGTGCTAGGATGGGTGAAGGGGGCACAGGGCTGGGATGGGTGAAAGAGGCACTAGGAGGCTGGGATGGGTGAAAGGGGGCACAGGGGCTGGGATAGGTGAAAGGGTACAGGTGCTGGGATAGGTGAAGGGGCACAAGTACTGGGCTGGGTGAAGGGGGTACAGGTGCTGGGATGGGTGAAGGAGGGCACAGGGCTGGAATGGGTGGAGGGCACAGGGCTGGAATGGGTGAAGGAGGGCACAGGGGCTGGGATGGGTGAAGCGGGCACAGGTGCTGGGCTGGGTGAAGGGGGTACTGGGGCTGGGATGGGAACATGGGGGCTCAGAGGCTGGGAAATGAAAAGGGGGGGCACAGGGGCTAGGATGAGTGAAGGGGCACAGGGGCTGGGATGGGTGAAAGGAGGCACAGGGCTGGGGTGGGTGAGAGGAAGCACAGGAGCTGGGAGTAGGTAAAGAGGCACAGGAATTTTTAGGGTGGGCAAAGAGGGAGCACAGGGAGCTGGAGTGGGTGAAAAGAGGCACAGGGGCACAGAGGTGGGTGAGGCACTGAGGGCTGGGAGGTGGGTGAAAGAGGGCACAGGGGCTAGGATGAGTGAAGGGACACAGGGACTGGGTTGGGTGAAGGGGCACAGGGGCTGGGATGGGTGAAGGTGGCACAAGGCTGAGATGGGTGAAGGGGGCACAGGGCTGGGGTGGGTATGGGGGGATATTAGCTTAAAAATAATATTTACTTACCTGCTGTCGGCCAGGATTCAGCAGATTCTGCAGGACAGGAAGTGATGTAACTTCCCCTCTTTCGGCCCCGCCTCTTCCCCCTCACACGGGGCTCCGCAGTCTTTACATGGAGGAGACCTGGCAGGAGCAGCAGGATCACTGCCAGGTCTCAGAAGGTGGGGGTGGAGGGGAGGCAGAGGGGGGAAACAGAAAGAGATAGGTTGCAGGAGCAGCCTTAAGCTGGGCTATGCAATTCACAGTTTGGGAGATCTGGCAGTCACAGTCTCCCAGCCAAGAGCATTTAGTGCAGCCAGCCGGAGCTAACTGCCGGGCCCAGTCCCTTGGCAATCTACTGACATCAGTCCGCCCCTGCTACCATATACACACCATAGACTGCAAGTTAGTGGAAAACCTATGAACTCTTAGACCAGTTCATGGAACCATCAGCAAAGCATGCTTGGCTTGACATATGCCCATTGGCCTTGTTTCTGTAGAAAAGATGGAAAAAATTATTGTGTGACCAGTCTTAAAACCAGAAGTCCTGTTTGTAAATGGAAACATTTAGAAACGTCTAAGTGTTAACATATGTAAATAAAGTTTTATGTTGGAAATCTGAAAATGATTAATGTACACATTTAAATTTGAGTTTTCACAGTACCCTCTAACTGAATGGTGGGGAATACAAACATCAGATATTAATAATTCTGTTTAGAACGTCGAAGACACAGATCATTTTTATCGATGTGAAATGTGTTTTCGCTTTGCACCACATATATTTTGCAATGTCTAATAAAAATAATAGATATCTTAAAAATGGATTGGCAGGATATTTGTATATTAAGACCATAGAAAGAAGTCATAAAATTTGCCATACCTTGTGAACAGTCTTGGCACTAACAGTCTAATGCAAAATAGAGGACAACGTAAATGTTCACCAAAAGCAAGAAATAGATAAAAAATAAAAAAATATATATAAAATAGTTTTATTATATATGCATTTAGTAAATGTATTCATGTTATGAAATATTTTTAAAATGCGAAATGGACATTAATAATTTGTAATACTGTCAATGCAGGAGATCCTGATCGCAGTTTCACTGCTCAGTTCTTTTAAGCAGCACCTGCTTATCCACTCACTTTTTTGCCATTGGGAGCAGTAATACTGACTTGCATCTTGTTCAGCAGCCATTATATTTTCTATAACTCATGGTGTTATTCACTAACCATAAGGAAAAAAATCAGGTGAAAATGACTGAATTCCAATCACACTGGCAATTCTCATATTTATTAAAGCCAAAATCCGTTCGACCCGAGCTAATCTATAGCAATCGCCCAGATACATTCAATATCCAGATTAAAATCAGTGTTCTTTCATTCAAATCCTATAGATTCACAAAGCACCAGTTTCAACAAAATTCCAGCAGAATGCACAGTCACAAATTATTACTCACTTTCATGAAAGAGAACAACCATTTTAAACACTATTCGCTAGCTGACAACACTATCAGCCAGTGGGTAAATAATTAAATAATCTTCTGCAATACGAGGGTTAACTATGTGGTTGGTGGCCAGCCATAACATTAAAAAATGTAAAAAAATAAGGAAAATAAGACCCCGATATTTCTAAAATGGAGGTATTTCCTCCCCCTATGCCTTCATTTAGCATGCGGCATGTGTGATTAAGCATATCTGTTAGATCTTTAAAACTAGCGACTGAGCGGCTATTGCTACCTAGTCTTTAGAAAAGGCCCATTCAGGGCTATAAACTCCAGACATTAAATAGTGTGAGCAATGTCCAGATTTTGCAGTTCAAATTATTTTGCTACATTCAGTAAAATGTCATTTGGATTTTAGTTTATAAACCCCAACATATATAAACGATATATTGTAATATCTTGACACATATCTGATGTTTTACAAAGAGAGGATATAGTCCGTTTTTTTTTTATAGTTATTGATCCATGCCCTATAATCCCTTGTTTAGTGCTGATATGGTTTTTAATTTTATTTATACCTTAATGAATTACAAACAAACATTCTGCCCATAAGTGTTTAAACACATATGTTGGCTATATGTGCTTTAACATGACCTTCCTTCACATAGCATCATATGGAACGTGTTGCAATAGAAGATAGATAGATATTTACATGAGGATGTTGTTATATTACACTTAAATTAGATATTAAACCATATAACAAGAATATGTTTCATAACACCTGCTAGGTGAGGTACATTTCCAGTATTTTCTAATTCTATCCTATTCCTCCATCAATTTCCCTATTTTGCTACAGTTTTTGGTTTCTTATCCCCCCAGTCTATATATCTCCATCTTTTGTGATTATGGATTGCTTATATACAGGGTCATGCTGATGTATGTGCTGTGGGAGTCTCTTGACATACACCTTTTGTGGCTGCTGGCCTGTCATGAACAGTACATATCACCAAAGAACTTTTCGTGAGAAAAACAGGCTGAGAACTACTGGATGGCAGTCAAAAAGGTTAAACATGGGGGAAATAGACACAGCAGAGGAAGATGAGCAAACCTTAATGAGAGATGAGTGACAGTCATGGCATTTTCAAAGACGTCTACAAGAGGGATGCTTAGGGATAAGTAGATACATAGTTGATATGTACAGTGAGATACATCTATAACACCCAGGGAGAGGTGTTTACAGGGGTTGCCATGATAGATTACATGGAGTTTATGAACATAGGATTGGGGTGATTGTTCCCTGGCATTGACAATGTCAAATGTCTCTCCGCATTGGTATACATTGCCTTATATGTAAATAGCACATACCTGCCTAAACAATATTGAAATTGTATAACCTTTCAGGCACAAAGTATGCGTGGGAGAGGTTAATGGTGATATAAAAAACTATGATGTGTCATATTGTGAAATGAGTTATGCTCCTGTGTAAAAAAAGTACAATGAACAAAGAGGTTCCGGCCCAAGTAAAAAGTGAAACTGCAACATGAATAACCATGTGTAAAGTAGGTTGCTACAGTATCTGGGATCAGTGTCACAGTTTAAGTTCACACAGACTGTCTGTAGTCTATAAGTAGTCTAAAAAGCTTTCAAGCTCCTCCACGAGCCATCCGGTCTTTGTTTGGTTGTGGTGAGGCAACATAGGAATGGAGTTCCAAGGGGGCACATACATTAGTGGGGGAGCTTCTGCTACTGAGTCCAACATTGGATCTGTTCAGTTGAATAAAGGACTATTGATACATTTGGTATAATCAGGGTATGCACAACGTGCACTAGATTGGTAACGTATGTCTATGGAGTATGTAAATACTGTGAGAAATGTTGGAATTAATGGCTACTTGGTTTGTATAGTTATTATATGAATATGTATATTTGCTGTCAAGCTGCTGTGTCCCAATTCTGTGAGGATTCAGACCTACAGTATATAGTATACGTTGTGACCCACTCTGTAATGACATTGCGAATGCTTCGATACATGTATAAAACGAAAATGTGCATGTAATATGTCAAACAAGGTAGAAGGAGGATAAAAGAAAAACACACCTAAATGAAATGTTATAATTTGGATTGCTGTAGCTCTTGTGCAGCATCATCTGCCTGGCATTTTGCTTCTGGACTTCCTTTGTGGATGGGTCATCCATAGATGTAAAAGTGAAAGGTTTTCTCAGTAATTAGAACATTTATTTAAAAACTTGCTGGAGGCCAGATAAACATTCCACTAGACCACTTTTCGGTTGATTTGCAAACATAGGGTCTCCTTAAATCAAAGTATAATTTATACTCAAAATATAAGATACAACTTACTGGTAAGGTCCATCAAGGTGAAGTTACTGTGTCTCTGGTCAAGAGGGAACATGCATGACATTTTAAAGGAACATTATAGGGTCAGGAACACAAACATATATTGAATCATTGCATCTCTATGAGGAAAATTCAGCGTCTCCATGCGTCCTTTTTCGGTAGCACTGATCCAGGAAGCACCTTCAGTGGCCATGTAAGGAATGGCCACTTGGATGTGTCCCTAGAGTCAATGTAAACACTGCCTTTTCTCTGAAAAGGTAGTGTTTGCATGAAAAAAGCCTGAAGGGAACTATTATACTCACCAGAACAACTACATTAAGTGGTAGTAGTTCTGGTGACTATAGTGTCCCTTTAAATCTGGACTGACCTTGTGGGTGGGATTAGTCTAGTATGCATGCGGTATAGACTCTCTCTTTAATACAAGTCATACAAGTTTAGTACAAGTCAAAATCTTTACTGAGAACTGAGCAAAGACTAAGTAAATGGTAAGCTATTTATGTTGTCTGTTCACATTGTTCTCTTACACCCTGCTTTGATATTATTTATATTGGCCAAATATGCTAGTCAGGTTTATTTTTATAATTCATACTTTATTGAAAGTTTTGCGGGTTTGGGGTACACAAGACAAAAGGATGGGGGTAGGGAGGGGGAAGTTTCACATAGAGTTAAGGCACATCATTTAGCTAGTCAGTTTTTTTAATGTACTAACAAGGTTGTATTTTTTTTGCAATAGGAAAGCAGTCATTTTGATGACCATTCTCTAACATCCATTGTTAAATTCTTTAAAATATATCAAGATTAGGATGAAAAAATTCCCTGTGCAACATAGAGAGATTATAGCGGCATGCTAACGGTTCATAATTTTTATTCCACTGTTTAGGAAGCAAGCATACAGAGCCATATTTTCATCTGAAAAATTACAAAGCTTAATGGTGAATTAAACATTATCGCTGGATATAATTTCAATCTAAAAAACATTAAGAACAGTCTAATTTAATTAAAACTAATTTCACTTTATGCTAAAGTATTAATTAGTACATCTGTCGGTCTATAAGTTTTTCTGAATATTACACAAACACTAAAAGGATTGTATAACTTTAGATATTTATTTTTATTTTTGCATATTTGTCACATTTAATAATTTCAAATTACGAGTTATAAGACAAAGTGATTTACAGGAAACACAAAATTAAATTTTAAAGAAAATAAAAATTATTGAAAAAAAGAGGAAACCAGAAAAAGGGATAGAGGCATTTATATATTTGTCTGCATGTGTAAATGTGCATAATCTATTGTGTATTTAAATCCAAGGTTCTTAATCACGACACCTTTCTCCATGTGTTGATTATGGTTTCTTTTTCGCAGTGTCCAAGGCGCTGATATCACTTTTACTGAAAGCAGTGACAAAAATACAATGAATGTGTTGATGTGATGGAAAAAAAAAAAGAAGTAAATTTAAGTCAGCTGACTGTTATTTGCACAAACTTTGTCAACCAAAGGGCAAACAAAGAGCGGTCCGAAATTTGGGAATTTTGCAAGGTAACAAAACATAAATAAAGACGCAGAGAGTCAACCACTAGCGTATACTAAATGGAAAGCAGTTAAAGAAAGATAGCCACTATGGGAAGATTTTCTCTTGGCTCACTGTGTAGGCATGCTATGAAAGCTATAACCTGGACTGTATAGGCACAGTCTAAGTGCGGCAGCCATTCAATATACTGATATGGTCAGGCCGCAGTCATCTGTGAAGCATTGCATTAGAATAGCAATCTATCCATTGGGTGTGCCTTAACACAGTCTCTCTGTAGAGACTGAGCCATTCAATGGGAAGTTCAGATCTTAAATATTTATATTACTTGGAAAAAGGGTAATTTCTTATGAAATCTTATCCCACAGTTTTAAAGCCACCTGAGGCAAAATGTGTATATATATATATATATATATACAGTTTGCAAATTAAAGACACAAACAGTATTCAGCAAGACGTAATGAAATCCATGAATAGAACCACAATAATACCTTCACATGTGCTTGATCATTGGATGTAGTTCTTCCCTCTACAGTAAATACAAACAGGTCATATGAACAGCCACACCTAGGAAACTGGACTATGAATAAAATACATTAAAGTGGATGGAATAAAAAAGCAAGGCGAATGGTTAGTGTAGGACCGACCTGAGAGGTTTGCCTTCACGTGGCAGGTGTAACTAAGTAACCTCCATTTGTTTAAATATGCATAGGGATTTGGGATTTGGTTTTTACTAATCCCTATATATAACAAATAAGTATTTGCAAGCTTTAAAAAATAAAATTAAATGTAGAAACCCACACCTCTTTATCCAATAACTGAGTGTCTCCATCTTAGCTCCCTGCCAATCATTGTTATAAGCTTTATTTTATTTACCCGGGAAAGGGTTAAATGAATATTGAAAATATGCCTCTAATCCTCTCTCATTTATTTTGAATGTAAATACAGGAAAGGGAATCATTACTTAAAAAGCAAAAGCAGAAAAAATGGAACAAGTTCAAGAGAATGCTGGTGCAACACAGTGGATATTATAAATTCAATATGTTAAGGGTGAACTATCTTTTATCAAATTGTACAATTAGTCACTGTATATTGATAATGGGTAGTACTTTAAAAAAGTTTGAAATGTATACGTCCATCATTAAAAACTTTGTGGTGCGCTAGAATTCTATTGTAGAAGTGCTTGGGTCATTCTGTTTGATGAAAACAGTAACTCAGTTTAATCCAATCCTCACAGTCACTCAGTTAATGATAAATATGTTGTGATAGAGAGCTTAGGTCCCTTTTATTGCTGTACAGTATAGTTATGAATATGTTAAATATGTACTTATTTATGTATTCAATTTCTACTTTTTTAAATTACCTAGGTGGGGCAATGTATACACTTAAAGGAACACTGTAGGCACTGTGACTGCTTCATCTCATTGAAGTAGTTATAACATATGGTGTTCCTTGGTGCTGTCCTAGCATTCAGAGTTAAACCCTTTTCAGTGGTTTTATGCTAAAAGAGAGTATCCAGCAGCCCATCCTATCTGTGTTACTTGGGCTAATGTAGACGCATTTACCTGAGCAACAATAGATTGCAATGATTGGTCGAGACTGTCAGCTGACTGTATTCTGCCTATCACATTGCCCATTGCTGGTATTGATTGGCATGACTAATTAAGTGGATAATCTCTGCCTTAATCATACCTTCAGTGAGGGCTGGGCGGTGGGCAGCCAGGGACCCCTATCCAGTGTTAAACTACTTAATAGTAGTTTAACATTGCACATTAACAGGGGACTCCTGACAATATAAACTATTTAATGAGATGAAATTGTCCCTTTAAAGCAAAGCTATTCTGTCATGCACAATCAATGTGAGTAATAAACATACTTAGGACTCCATCAGTGTATGATACAGCGATCAAAATTTTTTTTTTTTGTGATGGCATTATAAGAAGAAACATTGACTATCTTTGTGGGATACCTTGGAGGCCATACAATGAAGCAATAATTTGATCACTGAGTTACTCAATGCTCAATTCATTTTTTTTGTTTTTTTTGGGGGGGGGGGCGAGGGGGGTGACGGGGAACATCAGAGTGAGAGTGTAGGCTCTGTGCTATACTTAATGCCTTCAATTTCACATATGTTTGCTATAAGTGATAAGGTAGGCCTGGCTTATACTGACATCTACAGTCTCAGAGTTTCCAGCATCAGTGTTTGCTTGGAGATCCAAATGATGAATTGCTCATACAGTAATTCATCCTCTATGGCTAGCTTTCTGTGACTGTCCTGTACAATAATTAGTTATGGAGGGGTAATAGAGCACCAACATTACTTAATTGGGAACTGATAGTTTGGTAATTAGAACAAACTCTAAAATGTTATTGTTATTTTTTTGTGGGCTTTTGCATTATCATCTAGTTTAATTTCTCGTTTTATTCTAATTATTATTTGTATTCTTTTATAATGTAATTTTTAATGCAGGAAAGTGTTTTAAAAATGTAAGAAATGCATTTTCTGCAGATGTCACAGCCATCATGCAAGTGATTTATTTCAATTTCTCTTAAAGCAAAGGAAACAAAATAGGTTCTGTGATTCATATGTTACATGGAACAGTTTTTGGTATTATGCTCTTTCAATGTATAGGTTTCCTCATAGAAGGCTTCATGTGTTTCAAATAATAGATTATCTTATTATCTGTTACTTGATTACTGCCATTTGTGGAATCCATTTTCTTCATTTTTGTCTGGTATTAAATGATAGTTTATGGAATGCCAAAAGAGTTTGTAAATTTTACTTGTGCACTAAAGGAAGCATATTGTCATTATATACGAGATAACCTTTAGATGATGTATTTTGTTTCAAATTATTATCTATTTTAAGTGTTTTACTGGTGATTAATCAATCTGTTTTCCAGAATGGAAAATGTGAAGATGAATTTGGCCAAACGTAAACTTAGTCACACACGAAGCTCTATAAAGCATATGGGTTAACATGTCTACCTATATCTGCCCCGCAGGCAATCCTAAGGGAATTGTTCACTAAATAATGAATTATATTGAACTGGAAACTAATTTGCCAAACAGAATATGATCAAATCAAGGTTGGAGATGTTTTGCCTAAATGTTGCACTTGGTTTTCAATTCAATTCAATTTGATGTTGGATGTTCACTCTAAAAAGTATTCAGCAGAAAATGATGGGCTATTCTTATCAGGGAAGAAATTGAATAACTAATGAAACCAATGGAAACATAATATCTTTGACAATACTTTCACTGAAAGCATCATTGATGTCTCGGTACCCTTCAGATTTGGAATGTGGAACTCTGGGTTGTGTACAAATTCAAATGCAATCCTTAATTTTAAGGTATGTCACAAAATTGCACTATTTTGTGGATAACATCAGGACGGTGTAAAAAATGCTGGCATGTAGGAGCTCTTCTGATCACAGCTTCTGACCACCTAATCACAGCTTCTACTGCTAGAGCATATAAAGTTCACAGCTCAAAAACTCAAATCATATAATCTTGCAAATAAGATAATCTTGTTATAAGACTACACACTTAACATGCACGAAAATAAACAGACAACCAAAAGCAGTTCTAGTTTTGGCAGGTTTTCCCATGTTTATTAAGCTTTGTATTAAAAGAGAGCAGAACCTTCTTGTAGTCATTGGGGTCAGACAGTTGACTGCTGGAGATAGACCTTAGAATTGTAAAGAGCTTGACTGAGCAAATTGCTTGTATTATGCGGGATTTTGAAGAAGATGTGATTATGGACCAGTCTAAATAACTAAAGGGTAATTCCGAATTTAAAGAGTAGACATTTTCAGGTCAAATTAATAAATCTAAATATATATAAATAGTGCTGATTTTACTGTGATGGAAAAAATTTTAATTTACCCTTGAAGAAATATATTTTTGACATAAACCTGATATGATGTTAACACTATACAACCATTTGAATGACTAGTAGATTTTTACACATTTCTTTTAAAGTGATTGTAATAACTGTCTTCAGGCTGTCATAGTCCAATAGTCATACAAGTGTTGGTAATGCAGGTGTATTCTCTAGATCCCAGAGTGGATGTCTTGATAGATGATGGAATGTTAAGAAGTGGATAAATGTGTTAAACAGTCTAATGTACTGGACAACTACTTGAGTGCAAGAAGCTCTTGTGAACCTGGAGGCAGTTTTAATTTTGGAAGCAAATTTCTATTTAGTTTTTGTCATAGTCTTTTGACTAAAAAGCCATTTTAGTTTTAGTCGTATTTTAGTCATCTGAATAGTTTTAGTTTTAGTCGACTAAATTTCCAGTGGATGTTAGTCGACTAAATCGCCAGCAGATTTTGGTCAACCCGACTGAAATCTAATGGGTTTAGTTAAAGCCTCTTTTGACCCTTCCACAGCCCCTCTGTGCAGTGTTCATTTTGGCACAAATGTTCAATTTAGCTTTAGTCATATTCAGAGTTGAGCGGACACCTGGATGTTCGGGTCCAGCGGGTTCGGCTGAACTTTGAAAAAAAAAGTCCGGGTTCGGGACCGAACTTTTGGGCACAAAAATGCCTCTAAAAAAGTCCTGGAAAGGACTAAAGGGCTGCAAAAGGAAGT
>OW240917.1:109481823-109609709 GCA_933207985.1 Pelobates cultripes | reverse complement strand
GGGACTTAGTCTCTGCAAAACGGCTGAAAAAAAGACTAAGTCCCATCGCCGAATGGGACTTAGTCTCTGCAGCTGAAATAATTTCCCATTTACTGAACCAAGTGGAAAATAGCAAGGCAGGCACAAAGGGTTTGCACCCGGTCTGGGGACACAGGGGACACCGTCTTAAAGGGGCCGTGTCCCCAACAAGTCTGGGGACACGGCCTTAAAGGGGCAGTGTGCCAATCTTCCTGATGTCCCAAAAAAGGTGTTTAAAGGGCCAGCACCAGTCACATAAAGAGTCCATAAGCCCCAATATGCCCAACGACAGTCTTAAAGGGCCATACACACCAAATAAAAGTGCATACATTTTCACAATCTCCCAGGGGCCATAGTCATGTGGGAGGAGGCTGGCAAGTAGGCTTCTCCACAACCCAGGGAAGCAGGGCAATTTGCCATTTAAAGGGCCCGTTACAAATAGCAGTTTGTAACAAGGTGTCAATCCATATCTGCCAAGTGACCCGATGTAGGGGGACAGTCCCTATTCTGCTCTGTGTCAGTGTGTATCAGGGAACCTTAGGACAGGTGTCAATCCATATCTGCCAAGTGACCCGATGTAGGGGGAACAGTCCCCTATTCTGCTCTGTGTCAGTGTGTATCAGGGATCCTTAGGACAGGTGTCAATCCATATCTGCCAAGTGACCCTATGTAGGGGGACCAGTCTCTATTCTGCTCTGTGTCCGTGTGCATCAGGGGCTCTGAGGACAGGTGTCAATCCATATGTCAAGGTGTCAATATGTCATATGTCAGGTGTCAATCCATATTGATTGTGATTTAGGAATGTTAGGTGATTTCTGCCCTTTATGGATTAAAACCAGACTCTGTATCAACTGTGTAATTTTCCATGGGAGTTTTGCCATGGATCCCCCTCCGGCATGCCACAGTCCAGGTGTTAGTCCCCTTGAAACAACTTTTCCATCCCTATTGTGGCCAGAAAGAGTCCCTGTGTGTTTTAAAATTCGCCTCCCCATTGAAGTCAATGGCGTTTCGGGCGGTTCGCCGGTTCGCGAACATTTGCGGAAGTTCGCGTTCGCCGTTCGCGAACAGAAAATTTCGGGTTCGCGACATCACTAGTGTCAATCCATATGTCAAGGTGTCAATATGTCATATGTCAGGTGTCAATCCATATTGATTGTGATTTAGGAATGTTAGGTGATTTCTGCCCTTTATGGATTAAAACCAGACTCTGTATCAACTGTGTAATTTTCCATGGGAGTTTTGCCATGGATCCCCCTCCGGCATGCCACAGTCCAGGTGTTAGTCCCCTTGAAACAACTTTTCCATCCCTATTGTGGCCAGAAAGAGTCCCTGTGTGTTTTAAAATTCGCCTCCCCATTGAAGTCAATGGCGTTTCGGGCGGTTCGCCGGTTCGCGAACATTTGCGGAAGTTCGCGTTCGCCGTTCGCGAACCGAAAATTTCGGGTTCGCGACATCACTATTAGACAGATTTGTGAACAATATTTGAGAGAAATAGGCCTTTTGTGTAAATAGAAAAAGTCTAAGGTCTTTGAGTTCAGCTCATGAAAAATCGGGGCAAAAACAAGTGTTGCGTTTATATATTTCAAAATTATGAATTTTGAATCTTGGTAGAATAATGCACTAAACTGAGAAATGTCAGGAATTAACCAGGGAATATCCAAATGTTGGCCAAGATAGCTCAGCTAAAAGAATTGTCAATTTCCAATTAAGCTATTTAGGATAAAATGTTATATTCCCAGTCAATTTCTGATAATTCTTAGTTTAGTAAATAACCCTTAGTGTATAAGTTAAAATAAAATACAAATTAAAACACAAGGTGGCGCAAAAGCTGACAATACATTTTAAGGAATTAGGAAAGTAGAATCTCTAAAACTGACTTGCTAAATACATAACCTCATGTTACTAAATTAATCTAACTAGAAAATACCACCTGATGATAATGTGAGAATGTATGTTTTATGAATATATATGCATATGTAAATGTATTTAGATGTCTTTTAGTTACTCCAAATGTGTAACAGAGCCCTTTTCACAATATGCATTTACTCATTCATAGCATTGTGTACATTTTGCTCATTACCTGTTAATCCCCTTATAAATCAATGGTAATAACAATGACAAGTGCGGGTCATATTGATTTTTACTATTCTAAAGTGCTGCAATTTGAACCCTTTAGTGACCAGACCTGTTTTCAAATTTCTTAC
Organism: Pelobates cultripes; assembly: GCA_933207985.1. NCBI lineage: Eukaryota > Metazoa > Chordata > Amphibia > Anura > Pelobatidae > Pelobates > Pelobates cultripes. The sequence goes on along the minus strand of OW240917.1, from coordinate 109,607,487 downwards.
CGTTAAGAACCAGGGCTGTTTTTACATTTCTGCATTGCTTGTGTTTAGCTGAAAATTCCCTCTTACTCATTTATTGTACCCACACATATCATATACCGTTTTTCTCGCCATTAAATGGTCTTTCTAAAGATACCATTATTTTCATCATATTATATAATTTACTATAAATAAAATTATAAAATATGATGAAATACTTTTAAAAAACACACTTTTTCTAACTGTGACCCCCAAAATCTGTTACGCATCTACAACTGCCAAAAAACATCCATGCTAAATAGTTTCTAAGTTTTGTCCTGAGTTTAGAAATACCAAATGTTAACATATTCTTAGCTTTTTTTTAAAGTTATAGGGCAATAAGTACAAGTAGGACATTGCTGAATCACACCTCAGATGTACATATTTTTTCAAGCAGACAACTCAGAGTATTCTATATGAGGTATGTTCAGTCCTTTTTAGTAGCCACTTAGTCACAAACACTGGCCAAAGTTAGCATTTATATTTGTTTGTGTGTTAAAAATGCAAAAAAACTATTATGAATGCTAACTTTGGCTAGTGTTTGTGACTAAATGGCTACTAAAAAAGACTAAACATATACCCCATTTGCAATACCTTGGGTTGTCTTCTTTTGCAAATGGTATGCCATCATGGGGGTAATTCTCATTCCTGAGCTACCATACGCTCTCAAAGGCAACATAACTATTGATGTCCCGAACTGTTTGCCGAACGGTTTGAGAACGGTTCGCCGCGGACTCATCATTGATTAAACTTTGACCCTGTACCTCACAGTCAGCAGACACATTCCAGCCAATCAGCAGCAGACCCTCCCTCCCAGACCCTCCCACCTCCTGGACAGCTCACTAAGAATGCAGCTTCACAATGGATGCTGTCCAGGAGGTGGGAGGGTCTGGGAGGGAGGGTCTGCTGCTGATTGGCTGGAATGTGTCTGCTGACTGTGAGGTACAAGGTCAAAGTTTACTCAATGATGAGTCCGTGGCGAACCATTCGGGACATCACTAACCATAACCAATCTGTAAATGTATAAAAACTGAAAATCAAGCCTTATATTTGACCCTGTAACTTTCAAAAACACTATAAAACCTGTACATGGGGGTTTTATTTACTCGGGAGACTTCACTGAACACAAATATTAGTGTTTCAAAGCCATAAAATGTATCACAACAATCATATTATCAGTGAAAGTGCCATTTGTGTGTGAAAAATGAACAAAAACGTCACTTTCACTGACAATATCATTGCTGTGATATGTTTTACTGTTACTGTGTTTACTGTGAAGTCTCCTGAGTAAAACAGTACTCCCATGTACAAGTTTTAGTGTGTCATGGAAAGTTACAGGGTTAAATACAGTGCTAGCAAATTAAATTCTCTGGACTTTTGGCCTGGGCTGTCAGGCAGGTCCAATTGCAATCAATAAAATTACTTAATTATGTAAAAATATTACATAAATATGCATGTAGAATTTAAATATATATACATATTTATATATTTGAAGTCTGTGTATATTTAAAAAATGATTTATGTAATTATATATGTGGATATATATATATATATATATATATATATTGCATTAATTTTCTTTGTTTATATATATATATATATATATATATATATTTTCATTCTACATGTATTTCTATATATATATATATATATATATATATATATATATATATCAAAATGCAGTTAGAATAAAATTACATATATATATATATATATATATATACATAATTATTTTCAAAGTTTATTTTTATTTATTATTTTATAATATATATACACAATATATATAGTTATTATATATATATATATATATATATATATAATATATACACGTGTGTTATTTAATTAAGTGTATTTTTATATTAATATATTTATATATTAATATAAAAATACACTTAGTATGACATTATATATTGGTATATTATATCTATATATTCATATTATATATAGATATAATAGATATATATAATTTTTTAAAATTTATTAACATATATTTTTTTTTATTTTACAGCAGCAGGGAGACTGTTGGTCAGTTTAGGCAGTTCCTCTGCAGGCAGCACTATGGACGCCTATTGCGCTCTTTCAGAGCGATCACATGGCCCACGGGATCCTAATTTGCCGAGGGGGGGCTGTCTGGGCTATCAGGCAGTCCCCCCAGACTGTGAGCAACACCGATAGCCGGCAGGGGAATGGCGGTGATCAGGTAAGTAATAAGGACATGCCGTGGATGTACCAGGTACGTCCGAGGTCCTTAAGGACCATTTTTTTGTCGGACGTGTCTAGTACATACTAGAGGGTTAAAAAGGAAAATTACTTGTCTATTTTACAACTGAATGATACAGGTAAAATATATACAGTGCCCTCCACTAATATTGACACCCTTGGTAAATAGGAGCAAAGAAGGGTGTGCAAATTTGTCATTATTGTTTAACATTTTTTTTTTTTTTAAATAGACAAAAATACTCTCATGGATATTAAACAATTGCAAACACAATTTATAAAAACAACCAAAAAAAATATTAAAATATATATGTGGCACAATTATTAGCACCCCCTCTGAATTCATGAGGAAAATGTGCATGACGTATATTCCCATTTATATTTATTTCTTTTTTCCATCATATTTATTGAAGAATTTTGAAAATAAAACATGTCATAATATGTTGTGCAAAGAAACAAAGTTTGGGGGCACATCCGAAACATGCATTCTACAGGAATTGTGCTGCCATAGTGACCAATATTCATACATGATACAAAATAAGTTACAGTGCACACATTATAATACACTAACAATCTTATCAGGCTACTTAAATTCGCCTATCTAAGAAAACAAATATGGAGATTGTTCCACCATATTTGTCTTCTATATTTGGAGTTAGTGCAGGACCCACCGATATTGGAGTACTATGAAATAGTGGTGGGCTTAACACAATATGGCCATATGCTGAAACGGTGCGCTGTAACTTAATTTGTATCAGTATTGGTCACTACAGCAGCACCATTCCTGTAGAATGCATGTTTCGGGTGTGCCCCAATCCTTTTTTCTTTGCTATGCAAGTTTGGAATCCAGACCAGATTCACTTTGGTGTTAAGCACCCCGCCCAAGCCCCCACCTACAGAGGCCTCTTTGGAGGTGACCACAGGTGTGTATATGAGGGGTTTTGAATAGTAATGTTACTTTTATTATAACCTTCATTAAGCACATATTGATTGAATGATTGATGCATTGTGAGTATATTCATCCACGCATTAAAAGTTTAATTGTTGGTTTTGACACAGTTTTTAATGGCTTTTATCACATTAATTTTGTATATTTACAATGCTCTTACAATGGATTTACTTAATACACTTTAGCTTATTTAGCACTTTTTAATTTGTCTCCCGCATTTAGAGTTAGTGCAGGAACCACCGATATTGGGGTACTGTGAAATAGTGTGTTTAACACAATAAGGCCATATGATGGAACTGAATCCCCATATTTATTTTCTTAGATAAGTGCATTTAAATAACCCGATCAGATTATTAGTGCATTATTATGTGTGTGCTGTAACTTAATTTATATCATGTATAATATGTTATGCATCAAATATGTCATAGTATGACAAGGCTTACAGATATGAGCCATGCAGGTCTACATATTTAAACAGATAAACTGATTTACTAACAATATAACCAACCAATGTGTCATAGAAGCAAAATAACAACTTAACCTGGTCAGGTCGGTAACCATTAGAGGGGTAATGAAAGGAAAAACAAAAAGCACAGAAAAGAAAAATAAGTATAGCAACGAAGGATTCCCTCAGCAATTTATTCCTCCACAATATTACTATGAGAGCCATTCACCCCATACTTCTGAAAAGCATCTCTAGTTTCCCGAGGGCCTATAGGGCATCTCCTAATAACTGTAGAATTACTCACCTGATCCGCAAGCTTGCTGGGGTCTTTCGCTCGAGTCTCAAGTGGCTCGAACACTCCCGCCTTCATAGAGCCGCATGCAGTGGGCCGTGTGCTCCGACCACAATGAGGCAGCCTGCCTCAAATACTTAGAGCACTGCTCACATCACAACCATGTTTTTAAAAGAGCAATGGGAGCCTCAAGTCGTTTCCGGCTCCCATTTGTCCACCTCGTTCCAGCGCCCCATGCATGCACGTTTTTACACAGGCATTACGTAGACCAAATGCTATTTAAAGGTAAATAAACCTCCCTAGCCCTATTCCCTATTGTGGTTTCGGTCCTCAGTACTCTTTAGTTGTTCCTTGTTCTCTTGTATCATATTCTGATATTGATCTTGGGTTTGTTTCTGACCTTACGTTTCTCTTTAACCCTTTCCTGTGTTGTTTCCCGTCTTACTGATTACCATGTACTTGACTCTGGCTAGTTCTCAGAACAGCTCCAAAATACCTGACTCTTGCTACTTCTCAGAACAGCTCCATGAGTGATACAGCAAAAAAAAAAAGTAATTTATATATCATTTTTAATTTATCTACTTCATTGTTCAGAATGCAAATAGAGAGTGCTTAGCTTTACTAAGGTTATTTTGTTAGAATGAGACTTTACCATATACTCCCAAACGTTACATTAACTGCAGAAGAGTAGAACTTGGATTTGCAAGACTTAAAATAATCGTGAACAAAGCCACTTTGGCCATTAGTGAGGCAGTAGAGTAGCCAGTGATTTGGTCAGATTGTTTTTTTTTTTTTTTTTATAAGCCAATGTTTCTAAAGCTAATATAACAAATAAAGTGGACAGGGAGCATCCTTGCCTGGCACCATTATGTAAATTGAAAGCCGCTGAGAGAAAACATGAATTTGAGATTTTTGCAGAGAGGGCAGAGTAGAGGACCACAATTGCTGTCAGAAACTCTTCCGGCTGAGCGAATATTTTGAGCATTGCATATGACCAGTTAAATCTATCAAACACTTTTTCAGTGTCCACCACTAACAGCAGGATAGAAGTTTGGCGATGCTGTGCTAATAATTGACAGATATAGATTGTCTAGTGTCATATGTCTGCCTTCCCAGCATGAACCCTGCTTGTTCAGGGGCTATAAGATCAGTCAACAAGAGGTTCAATCTCTAATAATTTGGCATAAAGTTTTAAATGTATTAATTAATTTATTTTCGGAAGCAAAATTGGTCTTAAGTTAAAATGAAGACATGGGGGCTTACTAGGTTTAAGTAAAGTTATTATGTAGACTTCCAACATCTCATTGTACCTGTATCTTTGAGAAAGCTAAAAAGATTAACCAGCTGTGGTGTCAACATGGCACTAAATTTATGATACTAATAATTTGTGAGTCTGTCTGGACCATGTTTTTTATGTTTGGGTAGCTTATAAACAGCTTTTGTAATTTCCTCTGCTTTCCTCTGGGCTACAGTTAACTGTGGGAGATTAACATCTGCCAGGAAGTGCTGTATTGATTGGGCTATTGATTGAGTAATGTTAGGGTTAGATTGAAGATTCTTTTATAATCTTTTGTCAATTTGTTTACTATAACTGTGGGATTGATTAGTTTCCTATTTTGGGAGCCATATATGAAAGGAATTTTGGTATTATCGAACCTGTGCTTGAGCTTTGCAGCTAAGTAGTTTCTCCTATTTTGTTACCTTTGTTAAAGTAGATGTGTAACATTTTTGCAAGTGTCTTTCTGATAACAGCAGTTGGGCAGTGTGAATACCCACCTTAATGCCAGAATTATAGGAGGAAAGATTTTTAGAAGGTGTGACTTTGTTTGTTTCCAATAGGTTTAATTGGAGATAAGGAGTCTTTAAATTGTCCCTTGCTGAATTAGCCAACCTCTTATAATTGTCTAATAACCCCAAATAACAGGAAGTGAGCCAGAGAAAAATAGCATTGTAAAGCTGCTTGCAGTTTCTGAAAATCTGAGCATTTAATAGTAAGGCGTCATTCATTTGCCAATTGACAGGGCCTTTTGTGGGGTAATCAACCAAACTGATAGACTGGTCTGACCATGCACTGATAAGTCTATCAGCCCTATTAGCCTTCCACAAAACGCACACATCTATCCTGGAATATTGTTGAGTTGATGAGGGATTGAAATGTAGGTTTAATCTTTTGCACCAGGATTTAAGGCCGGATATGAATCATAAAAGTCAAATTGACTTGTGTTAGGGAATGGCCTTGGAATATGCTGATCTTGGAAAGTGTGTAGGCATCAGTTCCCACATAGCAACGTGGGGCCCTCTTTAAAAGATTCCAATTTCCGTAGCCTTTTACCTGGTTATACAATTTGGTGTGAATTTGGAACATAGATGTTGGCAACCATGATTAACTCATCATCCGCTTATTCCAGCTGGTCCTTATGGAATAAGATGGACACCCCTTTCAATGTGGGTTCTGCATAGGCATTATAAACTACACCATCTTTGTTAGATTTAAATGTAGACAGGTTTTATTTACAAAAATGAGACTGCTGTATACACACTATAGCTATGTTTGTCAGAATTAAGGTGTAGAAAAGAAGCATATGCTTTTGGGGAGATTTTAAATCCCTTACATTGTGGGACTAGATGGTGAAGATTGTGTTTAAAGCCATGTTAAGGGAGTGAGAAACACAAATGGACCAGTGACAACCCAGATAGACCACCTACAGGCTCCCAAAGTCAAAAACAAGCTCCTAATGGCATTCGAGTTGAATTAAGTGATGCAATTGGATCTACTGAGGCTGAGAGAGAAGAAAAGAAGTGAGGTGAAAGGAGAAAAAAAACTTGCCCATGAGAGAATATAATGACAAGATCAGAATCCATATATAAAGCAAGATTTGGGTAAATTGTTAGTACATGTCATGTCAAACCATATAAGGGTCTTACCTTAAACTCATAGTAGCTCAATATAAAATGTACCATAATGACTGCACTTAAATGAAAACAGGTAAAAATTAAAACTAAAATCTTAAGGAAACATAAACTGGGATTAATGGAGCACCAGGGACACCGACCACTTCATCTGAAGAGGGAAGGTAAGACCATTAGACCCAAATAACTAGCTTAGCATAACTCTCTTTAAGAGGACATCCAATCATGGGATGTCTGTTCACGTATGATGGTTTTTTTGCTTGGATCTCAACTTAGATGATGAGGGAGAAGGTAACCACTCCAGCATAAAATATGTACCCTGTCGATATGCCACTTCTTTACTGCCACCTCTGGCACATATATATGTAGTCCCTCAATGATAAAATCAGAGATGCCCCAAATGTTCACATTTTTGTGCCGCGCCCTGTCCTCCATGTCCACCAATTTCAGCCAAGTCTTTGCCTGATCCTCCTCCAAAGACAGTATCAGAGACAGGTGATGTGGCCTCTATAAAGGCATCATTCTGTATCCTGGATGTCATGCCCTTTCCCAGAACAGCTGTGGATTTTTGTTCTCCTGCTGTTTTTATAAAGCTTGGACATCCAGTGTATGCACCCGAATGAGTTAGCAAACTGTGTCAAAATAAGGCCGAGGATGAACTCCATTGAAAATCAGTGGGGTGAACTGAAAAGGAGAGTCCAACATCGTTGAACTCAATATTTGAAGGATCTTCAGAGATTCTGTATGGATGAATGACTCAAAGGATGCTAATAATTGTGCCACGAATATTTATTGTTTTTGCAATTGTTTGATATCCATGAGAGCAGGTAATTTTTGTGTATTTTTTTTAACAAAAGATGAAAAGGTTAAGCTATAAAGCCAATTCTTTACTGCCTTCTTTGCTCATATATACTAAGGGTGCCAATATTATTATAGGGCATTGTAGATAACCGATACTGTGGAGCAAATATGCTTTTAACTCCATTACATTGTAGCAGAATCAAATAGATTCTACCAGAGCACAAACCTGGAAAGTAAGACATTTCTGTTATGTAGTTAGTCCCTTCTCTACACTACGGTTTGAATAAGTGACGTTACAATATCTCCATTTTCTTAGCTGGGAGCCAGAGTGTGGCTGGACCAGGATTGGTGGGAAGTATCAACATGTTGGTCCCTGCAGACTTGCAGAGCAACTGTAAAATTCAGAATTTGGAGACAGGAGTATTTGTATTTGTTAGCCTCCTTTTTTAATGTATAAACTCTACAAAGTTTAATTCCACAATGTAACATAATTACAAAATAGACTAGATTACTCATCTGTTATACGTGGCTGATGAAAAAATCTGTAATAATATTTACTGTAATTAAAGGAAAACAAGATCCTGGCTATCTGTAATTAACTCATTAAAATATAAAATGAATGCAACTTTTCTGCAAAAAAAAATAAAATAAAAATCCCAATAGGAACTGTGAGAGACTTTGGGCTGGATTATTTCAAATAAAGGGTTTACTCTACTAACTGAATAGCGATTTCTCAATTTCAGTTTATGGGAAAAGTCTTTAAGCAGAGTAAATCTTTACGTTGCTAAAAGAATGCCGCCCTTGTTCTTTAGACACTATACTTTTAGTTAATTAAACAATACATACTCATACCGAGCAGTGTATTATTGTTCAATTAGAATTTTATTCAAAGCATAATTCACCAAAACAACATAATTGAAAGTCTACAAACTGTTTTATCATACCAGGCACATAGGACAGAACTCAGGTAGATGGCAAGAACTGTGTAACAAAACAAGAATACAAATTTGATTTGTACATTAAACACATAACACATTTTTAAAGCACTGTACGTTATGGGGACATTTAGCAATATGTTTTAAAACACTGGGGTAAGGTATAAAAAGTGTTGTGACCACTTTTATGTATATTTTTGTTTTGGATCTTTTTATTCCCTTGTATGCAGAAAATATTTCACAGTGCACTTTTATACATTTTTTTTTTCAGAAATGTATCAAATAAGAGGTGCATTTTGTGCCTTTTCTTTCTGACAATGCTTTTAAGATTGTCAGGTTTTCCATAACCGGTACGTAGCTTAACCATTCCCTTTTTGGTCATTGTATTTAAAAATCCTTTAAACTGTGAATTAACTATTTGTTTCTTAATAATGCCACTATTTTTTTTCCACTAGTTTTGTGAATCTGTTTATTTTAAATAAACCATTGTGTGGATCCAGGTAAATGCCTCTTAAAATATAATACTTATAATACACATTTTCAATAGTATACAAACATTGCTTAGGAATGGATGCGGCTACATTTCACATATATTTAGAAGTACTGTCAGCTACCAATTAACTGTCTGTTTCTCCATGTACATTCTCCATGTGCACTTTGAGGTAGTCATTCCTTGTAAACTTCTTGTGACAAAGCTGACATTCTGCCATTGGACGATTTGGGTTGTGAGTCAATTTGTGTCGGATCAACATCTTTTTAAGGCTGAAGGACAGATCACAAACCTGAATAAATGGGGGAAAAAACTTGTGAATAATATATGAAGTATAGATAAAGCCAAGAGTCAAATGGAAAAAAGCAAATCTATACAAAAACAATGCGTCTTGAGTTAAAGGACTACTCTGGTCACCAAAACCACTTCAGTGAATGGTGCCTTCTTATCTTTGTTTTAAGCCATTTAACACTTTTGGGGAACCCTCTAGGCTTATTCTGGCAAATGCAGATTTTTTTAATTTATTTTTCCTTGAGCAACAGTGGTGAGCCGAAAGTATTATGCTACTACTGGCTGCCTACAGTGAGTAATACTTCAGAAAAGTATGTTCTTAGCCTATCAATGCTGCACAAGTAAATGCTTTCACATTTCCCAAAACTCAGAAGAGAGGAAGCCAGACCAGCACATGAGGGACTCCATTTAGTGTTTAGCTATTCATAAACATGTTAACACTTATAGGTAAGAAGGTTCCTTTGGACTTCAAGAACCATAGACACTTATTGACATGAAGTGTTTTGGATTCCCGTAGATGTCCTTTAAATATTATGTTGGGTCATATTTAATTATATGGTCATGGGATGTCATTATAGCTACCATATCATTAAGCAGAGATAAGCTAGTTCTATTCATTTAACACAATTGGATTGATAAGTTTACAACTGCCCACATCTACACAAGTGGAAAAGACATGTCTTCGAAGTCACTATTGTATTTTAGTCGGTCAATAATGTCGAGATCTTCTTTTTACAGAGCAAGTAAGAGAATGGTCTTGGCCAAAAAGAGGTGTGACAGACTCAAGTGCATTGAATTATCTTTGCCTGAAAGTGGATGTAGATGGACAATGACATGGCTCAGCACACTCTCCCTTCCCCCCAAAAAAGAGTGTGTTTTATCAGAGGATTAGTACTGGGGTGTGAAATGTGTAGCCTCTCAGTCAGACCCAAGTATAATAATGATCTGTTTATTTAAACACTTGTTAATGAGAAGGTTAGAAATTACAGTTACAGAGAGGGATGTTAGATCACTGTTCCTTGGTGCTCCTGGTGTGAAATCAATTAACTGATCATGGCCAGGATGACGAGAAAACCAGTAATATAAGTTAATTGATTTCTAACTGGGATATCAATGAAATTTATTTTCTGCCAATTTCAAGTTTATGCCAACAATAAGCAGAATATATATGCAGTCCAACTAGACTCTGACAAATTGCATTATGGATTAAAATCACACACATTACTTTGATATTCTAAGTATATTGATACCAATTTACAAATAAAGTATCAAACTTACATCACATTGGAATGGTTTTTCTCCCGTGTGAGTCCTCATATGCTCATCCAGGCCCCGTTTCTGGCTAAAAGCCTTATTACATTGGCTGCACTGATATGGCTTTTCCTGGATAGAATGAAAATGGCAAGAGAACATCAGTATAAACAGAACATACTAAATGTTTTACTTTATGGTACTAGATTGCATTCCTTCTGAGGAATTAAGACGAAATTGTTAAAATAAGCAAAAGTGGAATATACAGTGTTTATAGGTACAGCCATCAACACAAATATTCCCTGATTTCTCTAGCTAGTATTTTATAAAGAACTAGCAGAGGTTAGCATGGATTATCATAACAAAAAGGACAGAACTTAAGTCAATGTCTGTATGCACAGTTATGAATAGGTAAGAACCAGACTAAGAAGAAACACAAATAATTAATAGAAAATAAATCCACTAATCTCTTTATTCAATGTGAATACCTTTCATACAAATATTCTTTTATAATCCCATGTCATGAAGTTTCTTCAAGGACAAATAAGCTAATGTTGATCATAAGACATCCAAAGGAGACAGTAAGGCTTTAGCTGTTAGTTACAGTTTATCAAGAAACAAATTGGGTCAGATTTAAATACAAAGTGAGAAAAAATGTTACAGAAGGCTTGCCCTGTGACAGTCTGTGATTAATCACCAAATATCCTTAAATGAATCCCTCAAGTCCAAAATATGCAATGGAGGCTTTAATGTCTGGATTTATCATGACTATCAAGGTTATTCACCTAGCGTCTAAATGGGACAGATACATTAGGGGCCATTTGGACTACAAAATCCAGATTATGTTGATGGAATTGATCAGGGTCCAGAATTTGTAACTCAGGCCCAGAACAGGCTTGAATTTGGTACACAATTCAAGCGGCCAAGATCCACCGGGTAGCTAAAATCTGGGCCGAATATGGAAAATCCAGGCTCACAGAATTCAACTCTGGGCCTGGATTAAAAATATATATTTTGCCCTGTTAAGAGCACTAGCAGCCAGTGAGCAAACAGTTAAAAACCAGACCAAAAACAATACTGCAGGAGTGAAGCAGCAACATGATTTGTGCAGGACCTTTACCATGTGTGATTAGTGCATTGTTTGCTAGCCAACAATTTCAATGGTCTCCATGCCTGGAATGACCCACTTGGATATTTCCCAGGTGACTGCAGTATCTGGGCTTTGAGTATCATACCAGTCTACAATGAGTATCTATGATGTCCCTGGAGGTATTCGTAATTGACCGCAGTTAATGGTGGCAATTTAGCCGGGGAAACACAGTGCTTGTCTCTGTCATACATAGATCTTACTGAATATTCCATTATGCTATACAGGTTATATTGATGGAGGTTACAGGGATGTTTTATGTTGCAACATAACTCTACTGCAGCATGCATTTGTCAAAGTCATTTACATTGCGTGCATTGCATGAGTATGCTCAGACAGAAAAAAAAAAAAAGACCATTAATCTTTTAGAGTGTAAGCTTGTTTGGGCAGGGCCTTTTTCACCTACGGTTTCAGTATGTTAAATGTGTTTTGTCAGAAGTGTTTATCTTGGTTTATCTATTGTACAGACTATTGTACCTAAAATCTTTTGAGTTGAATCTAACTTAAGAAACATTTTGCTGCAATATATCTGAATTGTCAGGTGATCCACAAACAAGCAATTTTTAAATCATATTAAATTAAAAGAAGATTTACATAATCTTCATAATTAATGTTGTAAACCAGGAATGACAAAAGGGTAAAAGTCTGGTCGATGAACTATATCTGACCAGTGGCAAAACTACCGTGGTTGCAAGGGTCGCAGCTGCGACCAGACCTGTCACTCCAGAGGGCCCGGCCGCCCTGAGGACCCCTGCAACCGTGGGTCCTGCCGGCTAAGTAATGCGGCCCCTGCCCGCGCGGTGTAACAACCGGGCTGCATTGAAGGGGCCCATCGGGTGGCCCATGCTGTTAGGGCCACCTGATGCTCTGTATTTCCAAGGGGCCCGGTCAGTGCTTTAGCAGGATGACTGGGCCCCCTCTGATGATGTCAGAGGCTGGGAGGAAGTGACTGCCCCGTTCACTTCCTCCCAGCAACCCCAAGGAGCCGCGCGGCAGGAATGAGAGGAGGGAGTCAGAGTGGGAACTCTGACTCCAATCAGGCTGAGCCACTGCACCCCAGGGAAAGGTATGCGTGTCTGTATGGATCTCTGTATGTGTATGTGTGTATGTCTGTCTGTGGGTCTGTATGTATGTCTGTCTGTGTGTGTATGTCTGTCTGTATATGTGTGTAGGTTTGTCTGTGTCTGTGTGTGTGTATGTATGTGTGTATGTATGTGTGTGGGGGGAGGGGTGAACATATGGTAGGGGGACGGTAGATGTATGGGGGGAGGATGGATGGGGCGGGGGTAGACGTATGGGGGTGGGGGAGCTCAGGGCAATTTTCGCACCGGGGCGCCATGGTTTCTAGTTACGCCTCTGTATATCTCCCATTATTCTCTTCAAAACTTTAATGCTGGCAATAGAAATTGGTGTTGTACAATAGATGGGGTTCAACCTTTAGACTAACCCAATTGTGTGTGGTCTTACAATACAGTTTAGTTGCTGAATGCTTGTTTGGCTATATCATTTATCATTAAATTCTGCCATCTTCAGTAATGATAATGGGGAAGTAACTCTGTTGACAAGTATACTCCCTTCATATTTCAAAATAAAAAAAAAACTTTTAGATTTTCTAGATTGCAATTTGGCATTAAGGTTTACGAAAACTGACCATATGTTTTTGTCACAGATATTTAATAGAACACAGAATTTTACAGAAATAGATACGGAATAGTATATCGACCTAGCCAAGTACTCATTTTCTTATGTATAAAATAAAAGCAGGATGTAAAATTATTAGGCATGGTAAAAACAAGGAAATTGAGATCAATCAACTCTTGGCAGAATGCTTCTTCCTGTAGTATTATTGATTTTGAAGGGAAAAAAATGAAGTATTGGTGTGTTTGCATGCTTTGTATTTCTACTGTCCTGTATTCCGGGTTTCGTGTTTCACTTGTTCGATTATTAGATGGGAAAGAAAATTCCAGTATTTGTAGAAACACGTGAAGGGAACTCAAATGCCAGGAAGGGAACATGAATACTAATCTACATAATCATGTTTTCCTAAACATTGACCATCTGCACACAGTTAACATATAAACTGTCTCACTCTGCATTTGTGTAATTTATTGCATCCAATTCAATGTTTACGTGTCAGTGATTTTCTGATTAGTAAATTTTTCTAAACCAGTCTGATCTTTCTATGACCGATATCACTTTATTTCTCTGTTTTTTAACAAGCTGTGCAATTTGAAGAAATGAAAGACCACATTCTCACAAGAACATAATATGATGTTCTTGACTAAAGTAATTTTCTCCAAATCTTTTAATCAATTTTTTTTTTCTGCAGAATCTATGTAAGTTATATTTATCTTGACTAAGTAGACATGGATATGATGCCCTAGAGCGGTTGTTCTATATAAATAATCCTCATAGTTCACAAAAAGACACACTACATCCAATTACCAATTTATGTTTAGCCTGAAAAAAGGGAAAAGTATATTTACCCTGGGACTTATTAACTAAAGATCAAGTTGCAATGCGCAATGCTCAGCAGTAAAGTGGACTTGAGGGAAAAACACTGCAATTGGGTTGCACTCCTCATCTATTCTGACCTGTGGTTAAAAATAATAGTGTTATTGTGACATTTCTAGCACTGACTAGCTGCTGTGAAATCTTCAAACCTAAGGCTCCATTCAGTTACTGGTGATGGGCAAAATAACATTTTGGTGGATTTCCTGTTCTACTGATAATGAAAAAAGTGTTTATAAGATGCATTAAATAATTACTGGTTGCAATTTGCTGCATCTAATGTTCTGCATAAATGCAATTTATGGAGAAACCCAATTAGCAGAGAGAAGGTTTATCATAAACTATAAAAAATAAAAGAATTCAGATTATTTGACGGATGAAAGGATCTGCTGCAGAAGTGGCTTGTAAGATGATTTGCATGTCAAGGGTCTTTAAGCCTGCTTCATTAATAACAAAATGGTTGCTGCTTACACAAACACATAGATAAAGTTAAAGCCTCTAGTTACTCTTCCCACCTTTATCTATGAGGGAACCAGGGAAATGGTCCCTCCTAGCAGTTTCAGCTTACAAAATGGAGAGGGTTACAGCCATCTTTTCCTTACCCATCATTCCCCAATCACCTATGCATTGGGATGGGGGGCGAAGGTAGGGGGAAGGAGAAAATCAAGATTGCTTTTGTTCACACCAGAATTGTAAATTGTTAGGAACTGGATAGTTCTTACAATTGTACTAGCCTGACTTTACTAAACGGTGCAAGGATTTCTGCCACCCTAGGCAAAGATCATTTTTGCTACCCCCTCATGTCACACACTCACTGACAGACACACACACACACACACAGAAACTCACTGACAGACATGCACAGACACTTATTGACAGACATACACTTACTGACACATACACTCACTCACTGACAGACATACTCACTCACTGACATACATACACTCACTGACACACACACACTTACTGACAGACACACACACACAATGACAGACATTCACTCACCGACAGACAGAAAAACACACTCACTGACATTCATACACCCACACACACAGACACTCACTCAATGACATACATACACTCGCTGACAGACAGACACACACACACACACAGGCAGACACTCACTGGCATACATACACTCACTCACTGACAGACAGACACACACAGACTGACAGACACTCACTGACAGACACAAACATATACTCACTGACATACATGCATTTACTCATTGACAGACACACACACACAAACAGACACTCACTGACAGACACACACACACACAGGCAGACAGTCAAACACTCACGAACACACACATACACAGGCAGACACACACAGGCAGGCACTCACTGACAGACACACACACAGGAAGACAGTCAATCACACACACTGACATACATACACTCACACATAGGCAGACACTCACTGACAGACACGCACACACACACAGGCAGACACTCACTGACATACATACACCCACACTCACTGACAGTCAAACACCAACTTTCCTTGGGTCAAGTGTGGGTCAGCTTTCCACTCCTCCTGCCCACTGTTTAGTATGCCCGGGCTGGAATGACATCATATTCCGGCTCCCGGCATCACAGAGGGTGCGTTAGGGAGGAGTGAGAACTGCAAGAACAGCCTCCCTCGCCACCTGCCTTCTCCTGCCCTCTCCTCAGGACGGCCACTGGCATTTGTTGGAAAAGCAGGCACCTGCCATCAAGGTAAGCAGGTGCTGCTCTGCCTTACCTAGCACAGCTCCAGATGGCCACCTCCTGGCCCCCCTGTAACAGGGCTCCTCTCGGCGCCCCCACCTTTGGGCACCTTGAGGATCGGCCTGTCGCTGGGGGCGGTTCAAGAGTCGATCGCCTAGCGCTGCAGCCCCAGACAGGGGCAGGAAGCCCACCAGAAAACATCCCGGTGGGCACCCTAGGCGTATGCCTAGTTCGAATAATTGGTTGTGCCGGCCCTGTGTAGTTATATACTAACCAAGAGACACAATAGAAAATAAATTACATAAATGAGAGGTATACTTGGTTTAAATACTAAGGTAGAATTAGTCCCCTAGTTTAGACATGATTTTAGCGTCATATTCATATATATGTTTTAAGGCCACAGGCCTGTATTTGTGGGAGGAGTTAGCATTCCTATAAAAACGCTACTCCCCCTTCTTACCTTCGCCATGACGTATGCTGTTCACCCCACCCACCTCACCTTCTTCATACCTAAACAATTCCTTCGGGGGGCCCTCTTTATTTTACAAACCTACCCCTACGTTTGTTTCGGCACACCACACCAACTTAATCCTATCACAAGGTATTTCACGGTCCCTATATTAACCGACCACAAATATATATATATATTTATATATATATATATATATATGTGTTGTTGCTGTTTATTCGTTCAGTCATGTCCAACTCTCTGTGACCATAGCATGCCAGGTACATCTGTCAGTCACTGCTCCTCTGAGCTCCCTTCAGTGACCTCATCTATCCATCTCCTTTTCTGTCCT
This sequence comes from Pelobates cultripes, assembly GCA_933207985.1. Classification (NCBI taxonomy): domain Eukaryota; kingdom Metazoa; phylum Chordata; class Amphibia; order Anura; family Pelobatidae; genus Pelobates; species Pelobates cultripes. The sequence goes on along the minus strand of OW240917.1, from coordinate 109,590,721 downwards.
CCCCTTCTTCTTGTGCCTCCAATCTTTCTCAGCATCAGAGTCTTCTCTAGAGAATCCTGCCTTCTCGTTATATGGACAAAATACTTGAGCTTCAGCCTCATAATCATAGCTTCCAGTGAACAGTTTGTCTTTATTTCCTGTAGTACGGATTTATTGGATCTTCTTGCAATCCAAAGGATTCTAAGCAGTTTTCGCTAACACCACAGTTCAAAGGCATCAATTCTTCGATGCCCGGCCTTCTTTATAGTCCAGCTCTCACATCCGTATGTTACTACTGGGAATACCATAGTTCTGACTATGCGGACCTTTGTGGATAGTGTAATAATTTTTGTTTTTACCAGCTTGTCCAAGCTTGCCGTAGCTTTCCTCCCCAGAAGCAAATGTCTTTTAATTTCATGACTATAGTCACCATCTGAAGAGATCTTGGATCCCTTTAAGAACTTGCCACATGTTGTGATCCACACAGTCAAAGGCTTTAGAATAGTCTATGAAGCAGAAGTAGATGTTTTTCTGGAACTCTCTGGCTTTCTCTATTACCCATCGTACATTGGCACTTTGATCTCTTGTGCCTCGTCCTCTGCGGAACCCTGCTTATACATCTGGTAATTCCTGGTCCATATATTATTTGAGTCGAGATTGTAGGATCTTAAGCATTACCTTGCTGCATTAGTCAGCACCTGTGTAATTATTTGTCTAATTATTTTACCTTATTATCTATAAACATTATTAACAGTAATTAGCACTGTCCTTAGAGTGCATAATTACTAAACTAGAAATAGCTGTGATACATTACTCATAATTCCAACTCATCAGAGGAATTTTATATATACAAAACTAAGTCCAAATTTATCAGAAAAATATATGACCACTAGTCAATCATCCAATAATTATAGAAATAAAAAAAATAAAAAAAATTTCAGTATTTATGTTATTATTCTTTCAATAATTATTGGATGATTGACTTTATTATAGCTCTTTTTTTGTGGTTAAACAGATAGTATACTTGATCCTCTGTATTTAGCATCCTACACTCTGTGCTGGAATGCTTTTCGTTATGTTTATTTTAGCTTCTATCACCTCAGACAGGGTGGAGGGTCTGGTTCCCATGGTTATTGTACACACCAGGGTATTTCCTTATACATGCGATCACTACGCATGGCGTAATTACGTTGGTACGTCAATACGCATGCGCACTTTGTCAGATCACTTCCGGGTTCGGGAGCACAGACAAGCACTGTAACACACCTATAATAAGTCACTTATTTATTATTTTTTATATATTCATGTATTTTGTTGCTTGTTATTGCTTGATAAAGACCCAGGAAGGTCGATACGTTGATTTCTATTGCAATACACATTTAAAAATCCCTTTTTTTTGAGACCCAAAGAATTTTCATTAGAAAAAGTATCCGACCTCAAGTCATGCCTTAAGCAGAAATACTTAACAAAAGCAAACGACCATTACATACAATCAATCCCCCATACTAAAACAAACCCGACAGGCCCACCAGTAGAAATCAAGTATTATCCTACCTTTTCTAAATGGTGTCCAGTTCAAGTGCTGGACAATTTAATTAAGAATAAGACCATTAAAAACCCTGATTACCCACTGTTATCTCTTCAAGGGAAACCACTTACCACCAAACAATTAATGCTATACATACGCACACTATTACTCAGACAAGGCCTCAATCCAGCCTCCTTCTCAGGTCACTCATTCCGAATTGGGGCAGCCACTGCAGCTTCTAGTAATCATGTTTCGCACATATCAAAGAATATCGGACGCTGGAAGTCTTCTGCATACAACAGGTACATTCTTTACGGAAGGATTGATGATAGTGGGGGGGCAACTTTAATATTACCCTAGATCCCTGCCTGGAGAACACCAATACAAATATAACCAGGGTCTCTCGACACAGAAGCAAGATTAGAGCGCTGTTGCACGATCACCAATTGGTAGATTGCTGGTGGATACAAAATCCGACCAAAATCCGCTCAACACTCCTACTCCCGAATTGACCTGCTTCTAGTATCGCACAGATATTTACATATAGTGACTGACACACACACACAAGCCCAATTCTCTAGTCGGACCATGCCCTCATATCTTGGACGCTAAAAAGAGACATGCCACAACTGTTCAACCGGTTCTGGAGACTAGAGTACTTCACCTTCCTAAGACAACAGATTGAATCAACGATGCCTTGACCAATTACCTTAATGAAAATGAAACTACGGACCTATCACCAATAATGTTTTGGGCTCCGCATAAATGCGTCATACGCGGGGAACTTCTTAAACTGGGCACGACCCTTAAGAAACAGAAGACTAAGGAGATTTACGCATTATTAACGAAATTACACTCGGAAAAGTTACACAAACAATACCTTTCTACAGACATGCTCACGGAGTTGACAAATGTCAGGGTTAAACTGAATGACCTTTTAGACACCAGGACGCGTCGCTCCCTACTCCTCATGAAACACACATATTACCTACATGGCAATAAATGTGGGAAATACCTGGCCAAGGCTCTTAAACAGAGACAAAAGCTTACCTACATAGCATGTATCCGTACTGACACGGGTAGTGTGGCTCATAAGTCAGAAGACATTGCTAAGGGGTTCCATAAATTCTATACTCACCTGTATAATATTCCCATGCGGAACGATACCATTCGACCACAAGACAGTGTCCTGACACGATAATTGAACACCGACCTGCACAGCCCCCTGGACCCGATAGCACTTACGGACTTAGACAGACCTCTGATGGCAGACGAACTGCAGATGGCTATAAAAAAATCCCCACTGAATTTGTGTTTGCTTGAAACTTGTCTCTGGCATCTCCATAAATGGGATACCAGGAGACAAAAATGCCAGGAAAGAGTATTGTGCATGTGTTTGGACCTGCTTGTGGGATTGCGTGTGTGTAGAGTGTGCGTAGAGTATGTGTGTCTAGGTGCTGTAGAGTGGGTGTGTATAGGGGATGTAGCGAGTGTTTGTATAGGTGATGTAGTGAGTTTAGGGATTGTAGAGAGTGTATGTTTAGGTAATGTAGCATGTGTTTGCTTACAAGGAATCTAGTGTGTGCATAGGTGATCCAGAGTGTGTATTTCAGGAATGTAGTGTTTGTGTGTGTAGATGGTGCAGTTTGTGTGTGTAGAGGATCCAGAGTGTATATAGGGATCTAGTGTGTGTATGTGTGTAGATGATCCAGAGTTGGGTACGGGATCTAGAGTGTGTCTGAAATGTAAAGTGTTTAGGGGTGCAGTGTGTATGTGTGAGGGGTGCAGTGTGTGTTAAGGGTGTAATGAGAGTGTGAGGGGTGCAGTGTGTGTGTGACGAGTTCAGTGTGAGTAAATGAGGGTTCTGTGTTTGTGTGAGGGTGCTGTGTGTGAATATGTTAGGAGGGATTGTGTGTTGGGGGAGGCAGCTTATTGTTAATATTTTAATTTTTTTAAAAGCATTGTATTCTTACCTTTTTCCTGGGTGGAAGGGATGGGGGGGTGCTGCAATCCCTTGCGGTTCTAGTGGTGGAGTTTTGCCATTCCTGTCATGGCATGCAGTAGGGCCGGCGCTCGGATAGCGTGGCTCCTGCATGGACCAGCCGGGGAGATCTTCCCCTGCCAGCCTCGGCACATGGCCATCTCGGCTGCCTGGTGGGCCCGATGGCCAGTCCGGGCCTGCTACTAGTACTTGGGAGCAGATGGAGTTTGATAAAACACACACTAAATTTATAAACACCTTATTTACACATTTTTATTTAAGCTGCAATTTTTTAACATAAAGAAATATTTAAAGGAAATGTGCCATTATAAACATACTTCCATTGTTTTATTCCCTTAAGCAATCAACATGTATGTAATTAAAATAGTGCATGTTGTTAATGTTTCAAAATGGAATATGTAAGTAGATTGCAGAAGAGAAAATTGATATTTGGGGAGGGTAAATTCATCAAGGAGGTATAACTGCAATGAACATAAATTTACATGTTGGATTGCAAGCTATTAGTTTCATGTACAGCCAACACTCACATATACAGATGTATACACACAGTGTTCCCATATTTTAAAATACAGTCATATTTAATACAGGTGTCACACATATAACAAAGATGGTAGAGCAAATAGCAACATGAAAGGAACACTATAGTCACCAAAACAACTTTAGTTTAATGAAGAGGTTTTAGTGCATAGATTAGGCCTCTGCCTTTTTCAGAGTTAATGCAGCCACAGACACACCTCCCTGGCTGTGACTGTCAAAGCCTGCATGAAAAAAAGTGGTTTCAATTTCAATCAGATGTAATTTACTTTAAAAGTTTTTATCTCCTGCACTGTAAATTGAATTTTAATCACAGACAGGAGGCTGCAGGGTCTAGCAAGCTATTAACAGAGCAGTAGATAAGAAATTCTAAAGTAAACAGAATTTGCAATAAAGTAAATGTAAACATTAGATGACTCTTTAAAAGAAGTGTTTAGGAAGGCTGTGTAAGGTGTGACTAGGCATGTATAAACAAAGCTATTTAACTCCTAAATGGCAGAGTGCTGAGAATGCATTAAGCCAAACATGTTTTGGTGACTATAGTTTCCATTTAAACTACACCAAATATGTGTCAAATATGTCTCTCTATATTTTTGGGACTATACCCCAAACTGTGATGTAAAGTTTAACGCTCTAAAAAGTTGTTTTTTTGGGGGGGGTTTTTAATATGAGAAATGTCCCCCTACACGGTCACTAATGCCTCATGGATTGTAACCTTTAACTCTGGTCTATGCATCACTTGAGTACACTGTATTTATCAATGCCCATGTTGCTCACAGCCTCGTAAACCGGTTTGCACAGCATGTTGTTGCATACCATAGATCCTTAGAGGCCAAATAAGCAAGCATATGATCATTAAAGGCCTGACTCTGTTAAAGCATATGCCATTCTAAAAGAATGTTTTGTTTTTTTTACTGTTACAGCATACTTTTCTGTTGCTGAACCCTGAATACTACAGACACTATTTACTTTCCATATGCTTGATAATGTATTGACTCATTATACTGTATGTTGGAAGCAGTAGTAGAGATTTATCAAAGTGGTGCAAAAAGTGAAATGGGAGGGGTCACCAATGGACTGTGCCTGTCAGTTCCACTGGTACCTGTTCTGTATCTGTCAGTTCCACATATCACTTTGTTCTAATGTTCAGCTCTGACTCACATTGGCAGAGAGTGACAAACGCAACAGTGAAACTATTAGTTTTAATGATTACCAACTTATGTGCAAGTGGAAAACTGGACTTCTGGCAGTCCCTGAAGTCTGCCTTGAGAAATATGGTAAACCTACAAGAAAAAGACGGGGAGAGTCCTGCTCATACAAGTTTTCAGACGTAATTATAATAAATATGGAATAGGTACATATATCCAATACAATCATTTATATAGATCATATGCAGTAACAGTAAAGAAAGTGCACAGAAAATGCAGACAAGGGTATATAAAGTCATGATTGATAAAACATTCCAAGTTCCATAAGCACAGCAGCCAACTAAATATTAGACTAGACGGGTAAAAGAAAAATGTCAAGATTTACATCATAAATATACTAAATAGTTTTTGATAAATAATTATATAAAATATACAGAAATCTACATACTTACTAGAGTTGTGCATTTAGTTTCAAAGGAATTGTAATCCATTCAAATTTTGGGCAATTCATCTGAATTCTGTGACTATGGATTGCCATATGACTGAATCAAAAAAAACAAATGGACAATGGATGAGCCATTTTGTTTGATTCATGATTCCATCCGTGGTGAAAAGAAAAAGATGATGGATTTTATTCACAAATCACAAAGTGACCAACGGAGGGGGGGGGAGGGGATTAATAAGAATCAGTAAAATAAATAAATAAATCTATATTAATATACTTAATTCATATATAATTATAGATTTTTTTTATTTAACTGCTCCTCATTTTTCTCTATATTGTTTATTTATATTATGTATATATTTTGCAGTACACTGACAGGCCTTTTTTGGGTTCTTTGGGTTCATCCAAATCATTTCCCCAAAATAGTAAAATGTATTTAGTCCAAACCAAAATGACACAGATAGATTTTATACCGCCCAAGCGATTTAAAAATAAAAATAAAATTTGCAGATGTACCTATTTGACTTTTTTTTTGTGCATAAGTCTAATACATTTCCATTTCTTGAGATGACAATAATATTTATATCTCTGGGACTGTATCTGAACTAATTTCTACACAGGGGGCAAAGTGTACACAGATGGCAGGATAAATTGTGTGCACATTATCTCTTAATCCATGTGGTGCTAGTACAGTAACATCAGCATGACTCCATAGATTTAATACAGTGTACCCTTTCTTCCCAGTATGGATAAAATCAAACAACTGCAGAGACAGACATGTTACAAATGAAAACAAAATTAAGATCCCGAAGAGTCTTTACAAAACCTTATTGTTTTGGCCTTTTTATACAGTATATTACCAAATGGCGTACTGTACGAATAATGGCAAAGCTTACTAGTATTCATACTGTAAAATAGAATTTTTTATGCATATGAAAGTAAAATAAGTTTAGAACTCTTTGTCATATAAAGAAAAACACAAAACAAAAACATGCAACAACATATGTACACAGGAATTAAAACATCAATGAATATGCAAAGTGCTTGAAATATTGATTAAATAACGGGAACATGACAAAAAGAGATTTATAAGAAGCTAAACATGCTCTTTCCGGTATCAAATAGTATTTCAATGACCATGTAACATAGTGCTGCTTTCTATTAAGCCTTCACAGTAGGTGTAACATCCCCTGCTGGTACCTGGGTCTCAGTCATAGAGATCATAGTTGCCAAGAGTTAATAGGGGTCATTGTAGTGTGAAAAACATAAAACACACAGGCAAAAGATCATTTCTAAGTATTATATTATTTAGACTGTACCTATTTGTCAATTTTAGAAAGTGAAATGTTCCAAATAATCCAATAGAGTTGAAATATAACCAAATCACAAGAGAAAGCTAAATATGATACACCTCTGGGCTCCCTATTGATACATGTGTGTCTCTATGTTTATACATTATTTAAATGATGCTTGGATTCCTTATTTGGGCCTGGAAGAAAAAAAACTACACATCTGGAGTTCAGCTGTAAACAGCTTAAAGTATGCAATCTCTGCTTACATTTGAATTAGCCCCAACTCTACATTCTAAGACATTTCTGCTTAGTTAGCCCACACACTGGAAATATGTATCGACAAATGAGGAGCTCACAATGCTAAGATTCTCTTTGTAAAAGGTATAAGTATCAAAGAAATATTCCGAGACAAAAAACATATTGCATAGCTTTTGACTTTTCTTGGCAGTTTATTAAATATGGCAGTATTTTTTTTTTTTTCATCTGTTGCTTCTGTTGTAACCAAACAAACAAAAAATGTATGCCATTTTTCCTGAATAAATTGATTTATCAAAATCTTTTTCTACCAGAAAAGTGTTATGTTTGACTTCACTTTTTCCACTACTGTAAATTTGGTAGTCTTTCTAAAATGGATATTTCTGTGAAGAATTATGACAACCAACATTTTTTAGACAAGTTTTAGAATCATTTAATAAATACAAACAGATTAAAGATCAAAAATAAAATAAACTTTTCTGATCACTTTCTCAATTTCCCAAAATGTGTTTTGTTTCTTTTTATAGTACAAAAATATATGGTTGAAATTTGACTCGTAACTATGCTTTGAAATTATTTGATAAACTTTTGATGGAATTTAAAGATCACATAAAATAGTTATACAGTACAATGGTGTAGTTAGATTAATTCCCTAGAGCAGGGATAGGCAACCTTCGGCACTCCAGATGTTGTGGACTACATTTCCCATAATGCTCTTACACCCATAATGCTGGAAAAGCATTATGGGAGGTGTAGTCCAAAACATCTGGAGTGCCAAAGGTTACCTATGCCTGCCCTAGAGCTTCTTCCCTGGAAAATCATATCTTGGTAGTATAACTATTGACACATTGTTGTAGAAAGAATTCAAAGATATAATTTATGTTGGAAATGCCAAAACTGTTGTGGATCAAAACAAATGTTCAATAAATTTGTGTATCTGCCCCTTTCCAAATTGGTTATATGTGTGTGCACGCTTCCTGAATAATTCACACCAGACACAGGTTTCTAGGTTAATGAAGAAATCAGGAATGTTTATTCCGGGGGGCTGGTAGATTAGATTAAATGTTTAATAATTGCATTATGTGACTGTACAGAACTGTACTGAATGAATATATCCACTAAATAAAACGCTTTCTCAAATGCTGTAAAAAATGATCAGAAATTAGGGATGTGCAAATTTTGGATGAAACAAATGTAAAAAAATGAAAAAAAATATGAAACAAACTATTCAAAAACTAATTAAAACAAAGTTTCTCTGATCCATTTGTTCTCATGTTTTTATAAGGATATCAAATTAGGGAGTTATATTAAACAGCTGAAAGATCAATTTTAAGTAAGTGTCTCTTCATTTTGATCTTTCAGCTATTTAGCAGGTGGATCCCTAATTGGTATCCCTAAATATCCCATGTAAGGATAGCAAACTAGGGAGGTTTGTATACTGAACAACTGAAAGATTAACATAATAGAAAATAATAATTTTAGTATTTCAGCAGATAACTCCCTTAATTGGTACTTTCCTTGGTACCTTTGTGACTGCTACCTTCATTCATTGACCTTAGGGAAAAACAGGCTTCTGAAATTCTAAAACTATAAAATTTCCAATCATTTAGAAAAGAAAGGAAAGAAAAAAGAACGGAATGAAGCCAGAAGTTGTAGAACCTCCTGATTTGGGGGCTAACCCCAGTTTAAATATTAACAAAGAAAAAAGATGGAGGATGCAACTCGGTACAGATATGACTGAAATGTAGTTCAAAGTATAGTTCAAAATACTCGTATGTTAAAACGTAACATTTAATAGATAGACTAAAAAGTCCAAGTAATGGACTATGAAGAACAAGATAACCCACAAACAAACAGTGTATAAAAATAGTACTATACAAAAAGAAAAAAAATGACACACATACAAATAGATTTAAATAGGTGTAATGGCTAAAATAGCTTATTACATTATCGTAATGGTACGGGATCTGTAAACCATAGGTAGAAGGTGTCAGAGCTCTATATCTATGGTAATATGGTGCAATAATTAATAAGTGCATAAATACCAGCAATCAAAGATGGACCATAATATACATAGTCTAACAATGTACAGTGTACAGAACTAGTCAAGTTTAGCCAGAGTTATCTTACACTCGTACTTTTTAGCTGCCATGTTATATTGCTGTGTACAAAGAGTGGGATGTAAAATAATATTGTCAGATATATCTAAGCTTCACTGTATTACAATGGTGCTAGGTTTTTGCGAAAATGGGGTACTGATATAGCTGCCATTCAAATCTAGTCATGAGCCCACATTGAGTGGAGATATTAACATCACCATGTCCCCCCACACAGGGGGGACCATAATCTGTCCATCATATCAATAGTAATACAGGGTGAGTATAAAGGGCTAGCCACACTGTGGCTGTACAGGGTTAACACAGATTTCACTAGGTAAGCTGCTCCAGTACGCTATATACGGTTAAAAACCGAGAAAAAAAATATAAGAGGTTGCGCAATTTCTGTCAATGATATGGTTTGCAATAATGTTTATAGCTGTAATATGAAACGAGCGTGCTACAATGCTGAATCAGATATAAAGTAGCAAGCATTAACACTGAATATATGGTAAAGTAAGTACTTAATTTTTGTTAACAGTCTAATCACCATGTAACCGATAATACAGTACAAATGACACTCATTGACTATTGCAACCTACAAGTATGGTGACAAGGGAGAGACAGTGAGTACTGGGCAGGAGGAGTGTTCCTGATGGAAACTACCTTCACCTATCATGCCTTTGAAGGAACCCCTTACCACACAAAAAACTCGCCCTGTACTGACAGTTAACCACAGCCTCCCCCCAATATTTAGAAAAAAGGCAGTGTGCTCAATGAAAAGCATTAATTGCTAAAGTTACTAAATAGTCCTGTAAATGTCGAATGCAAGTGATATTGCTTTTGGTATTATCTGGCTACTTCAAAAGTCATTAGAGACTCATCCTAATTCTGGGTAACCTGATATTCCTAACCTGTCTGGTAACACGGTTAGGAAGATTACTAGAGAGAGCGAAGCGCCCCTAAAATTTCCAAATCGAAATTCAAAAAATAAAAAATCAATCCGAAACGAACTGAAACTAATTTTTCACTTGTGAACATCTCTATTAGATTATTTAGAAGCTGAAAATACCATTTACAAAATACAATTCCAAAAAAGACATTTACAAAATATTTGCGAAATGCAAATTTGTAAAAAACCAAAGCTTTCTCTTTCATTACTTTAAGGTATGATGACGTGATAGTGTAAAAAAATGCTTAATTAAAAAACGAAAGCAATTGTGACATCATTAATGTTTTCAATATGTATAAAAATCTTACTGCTAAAAATACGTACAAGTGTACCAAGTGCATCAAAAGTTAACAGTGATCAAATTATTTAGATTTTTTTCTCAGACAACTTATACAAAATTTAGCAAAAGTGCACCATTTTTTCACTTGTAATCTAAAATCTAGTGTTTTGTACTATACAAAAACTGCAACATTAGAATAAAAATTTGCACTTGTGCCTATTTTTTATTCTTTTGTATAAAGCCCATTTTCAAATATTTTTATATACCATACAAGTGCAAAGGCAAACATGGATTATGCTTTGTATTATAAAAATGTACCATTACTTACACATAAGCCCCAGCAAACCTGGTATATTTCAGTAGAAGTTAGGTTATCGGTGACTTCAGCTATCTACAAGGATTATAGGTGCTTAAAAAATACATATCATATATTACACCAACAATCTTTTAGTTTGTTCTCTGCTTGACAGAGGTCCAGTAGTGAATGAGATCCTACATTTTGACCTCCTTAGACTTTCATTTGGATCGTGGTAAGAATTGGAAAAACCTCCGCAACCCTTGTCCGTATCATGAATTGAAAATAGGACATCGTAAAACCAGGGTAAATTAAAAAAAAAAAATAGATTCTAGCCAATGAGCTTTTCAGTAGAAATGTATTAAAAAATAAATTATTTTATTATTTATCCAAAACATATCTTAACAAAAAAAATGTCAAGGTTTACACATTTGCCAACACTGTAGAATATGTCACACTCGGATATGACAATGGAAGGAAGCAAATTATGAAGACTAAATAACAAATAATAAAAAGAGACTGATGGGTACATATAGTGATACTACATATGCATTACGACCCCTTATGAGAAGTGTCACTTTGATTCATATCTGTATCTACACATTTCCACCATAAACTATAAGGGGTATTAATTTCCTTGCACACAATGTGTCATATAAGAAAACATCAATCAGAACATTCTGTGACCTGTCACACACCAAAGGGATAAGCAGGAAAAGACAATATAATGCATGAAGTAACACACAGGAATGTTAACATCCATAGAACTACTCTTTACAATGCCCATGCAAAAAATGTGAACATGAGTGGCGTGTCAAAGGCTTGATGACCTATGATATTTGGGAATTCAGCAAGTTGACCACAGAAAACCTTTGTTTTGACTATTGCTTGGTTACACCACTTAGTAATCTGAATTTAATCAATGGAAAGTCACATCTAACATTCTGAAAGTCAAGATTAACCACAGCAGTGGCAGAACTACTGCGGTCACAGGGGTTGCAGCTGTGACTGGGCCCGTCACTCCAGGGGGTCCAGCTACCCTAAGAACCCCTGCGACAGGTGCCCGCCGCCATGTATTGAAGGTAGAACCGCGTGTTCGGGGGTCCTTTGGGTGGCCCATGCTGTCAGGGCCACCCAATGGCTATGGATTTCCAGGGGCCTCAGTCAGCCCTACGGCAATTTCACAGCGTGACCTGGCCCCCTATGATCACATTAGACGCTGGGAGTAAGTGACTGCCCAGTCAGTCCTCCCATCTTACAACGGGAGCTGTGCGGGAGAAAGGAGGAGGGAGTCAGAATGGGAACTCTGACTCCCATCAGACCGAGCCACTACTGGACCCCAGGGAAGTGAACTAAATGTTTTGTATATGTGTGTGTATGTCTGTCTGTATGTGTGTTTGTATGTGTGTCTGTATGTGTATATGTGGGTCTGGGTGTGTTTTTATGTCTGTCTGTCTGTGTCTATGTGTGTGTCTGCATGTGTGAAGGGGCAATGTATGGGAGGGTAGACTTATGGGCGGGGGGCCCAGGGCAATTTTCGCACCGGATCACGGTCGTTTCTATTTATGCCTATGAACCACAGCATGAAGATGGTGGCATATTAGTGGCATAACAGCCTCAAACGCATATCCAAAAAAGGACACTTTCATTTTAGAAAGTGGCTGTAGATGTAACCAGGGGCCAAGATTATACTGGAACATTTCTGGTAAATTAGTGGTAGTTATTCATTTAGCTAATCATCTCTTTTATCTGTCATCATTTTTTATGTCTGTAATACATTGGAGTTATATAACCATTCGGGGTTATTCACTAAACACCACGGGTAGGGGCAGAGAGGTGGATGATGATTTGTCCATCCAGCATTATTTACTTGAACATCCCCCTTCTGATACACATGGGTATGATGCCCCTCTGGGATGGAGCGTTTCTAGCAACTAGGCAGCAGTGGCCACCCAGTTGCTGGATTTAGACATTTAGTAGATATGCATCCACCTATTGCATAGCTAGGTGGGGCATAAGGAGGAGGTACAGCCACTCTTTGGGTCTTATTTAACTATAAAATTGCCAGCCATCACACTGCTGAGCGTTATTTGCTTACTAGTTACCATCTGGCAAATAGTTGGGATTTTTTTAGTTGGGATTTAAAGCATTTGTGTCTGGTTTTCAGTCATCCAGCAATGTTCTGTCCAGTTGATATCCAGACTAAATGAAGAAAAAAAAAATTGTATGGCCTGCAAACATCAAACACAAGTGTCGCTAGAGTCATAAAACACGTGAGCTTGAGCCCCAAAATAATATGGTGACCTCTTCCTAAAACCTCAGTCATGACCACTCCCAACTACACTTTTTAACATGCCTTTATTTTTTTTTATTTTTTTTTGTTTTTACAAGCAGATGTAATAATTTTACTTAACACTATTAATCTGATGATACTTTAGCATAACAAAAACAAGAAAACTAAACTCCACATGGCAGGTGAAGCGAGAAGAACAAAAAAAAAACCACACACAATTATTTACAATGACAATTTATCTCTATTCATATTTTAACAATAGTGACATCAATCATTGTCCATTTTCTATCCTTTTTCATATCTCATTATTGCCCATCCCTTCTCCCCTAACATGTCTTACTTTTTTTTCCTATGCAGAGGGACTCAAGAAAAGAAGCAACGATGGTGAAACAGGGCACAAAATTGCATTTTCAGAACTGTTTGGAAGTATGGTATGGTAGTGTCTCTCTTTTGTATTCAGGAAGTGCCAATGCTACTTGTGATAAAGCTTCTATCAGTTTGCTGATTGGCCTAATTCATGTATTTTATGAATGTAGCACAGTCTTACTCACAGAAAGCCTTTCAGAGATAGTAGGAACTTATATGGCCTACACATTATATACAACTATATTATTATTATTATTATTATTATTTATAAAGCGCCATTCAACATAGACTGTAACGGGGCAAGTTGGGAACACGTAAGACCACTGAGAAGCAAATTAGTAGTCAAGGCAAGAGAGGCCAGCAGCATGGACAAGCACCTTTGCCATATGAGGCGTTAAATAGTGTCAGATGCACACAATATATTTAAGATGGAAACGGCAGGATTTGGCGATTGATTGGACATGATGGGTGAAGGAGAAGTCGAAGTCAAAGAGAACACCTAGACAGCGAGCTTAGAGGTAGAGCGGATGGTAGCACCATTGATTTGGAGGGACACAGATGAGGGAGTAGCAACACTTGAGGGAGGGAAGACCAGAAGTTCCCGGCTCTGGAAGGGGGAAAGGGGTAAAAACGTACCTTTTTCCAGCACTGGGCGGAGAGCTCTCCTCCTCCTATCCTTCTCCGTTCCGCCCCGTCGGCTGAATGCGCACGCTCGGCAAAAGCTGCGCGCGCATTCAGCTGGTCGCATAGGAAAGCATTCTCAATGCTTTCCTATGGACGCTGGCGTGCTCTCACTGTGAAAATCACAGTGAGGAGCACGCAAGCGCCTCTAGTGGCTGTCAATGAGACAGCCACTAGAGGATTAGGGGGAAGGCTTAACCCATTAATAAACATAGCAGTTTCTCTGAAACTGCTATGTTTATTAAAAAATGGGTTAACCCTAGAAGGACCTGGCACCCAGACCACTTCATTAAGCTGAAGTGGTCTGGGTGCCTAGAGTGGTCCTTTAAGGAAATGAGCACCCATCCAGTTGGAAATAGCAGAAAGGCATTCAGAGACACGAGTCAAGACGGGTGGTGAGAAATCAGAGGAAGACAGATAAATTTGTGTGTCAGCCACATAGAAATGATACTGGAAGCCGAAGGAGCTGATGAGTTTACCAAGGAAGGCAGTGTAGATTGAGAACAATAGGGGACCAAGGACAGACCCTTGGGGAACACCAACAGAAAGGTATTGGGGAGAAGAGGCAGAGCCACAGAAAGAAATACTGAATGAGTGGTGGGAGAGGTAGGAAGCCAACCAGGAGAGAGATGTATCTCGTAGACCGATATTATGGAGATGAGAAGAAGCTGTTGATGATCAACAATATCAAAAGCAGCAGAAAGGTTGAGGAGAATTAGGATAGAGTAGTGGCCATGTGATTTTGCAGTGATAAGATCATTGGATACTTTGGTCACAGCTGTTTCAACAGATTGACTAGCGTGGAATCCAGATTGAAGCAGGTCAAGCAAAGAATTGGATTCAAGGAAGTCTGTCAATCTCACATACACAACTCTCTCAAGGATCTTGGAGACAAACAGCAGTAGCGAGATAGGGAGTAGTTGGATGGGGAATTAGGGTCAAGGTTGGGCTTTTTCAGAATCAGGGTTATGGTTGCATGTTTGAAGGGTAGAGGAAATGTGCCAGAGGAAGGGGAGAGATTGAAAATTTAAGTGAGAGGCAGAGCAAGAGAAGGAGACAAAGTGCTGATGAGATACGAGGGAATAGGATTGAGGGAACAGGTGGTGGGGTGGGAGGACCAGAGCAGAGCAGAAACCTCTTCTGCTGTAGCGGGTGCAAATGAACAGAGGGCGGCTGAGGGAGTGTGGCTAGGGGAAAAGTTGGGAGTGGGTGGAGATATCTCTTTTCCCTGATTGTAAAAATCTTTTCAGTGAAGTGAGTTGCAAAGTTTCTGGTGGTCAAGTTGGTAGGAGGAGGCACGATAGGGCCCAGAAGAGAATTAAAAGCATGAAACATTTGTTTGGGCTTGTTGGAGACTGTGGATATGAGTGCACTGTAGTTTTCTTCTTCTGAAGAAGAAAGAGCCAGACTGTAGTAGCGTAGCATTAATCTATAGTGGGGAAAGTCAGACGCAGAGTAAGACTTTCTCCAGCAGCACTCAGCAGTTCTGGAAAATTTTGGGAGGTATCGGGTCAGCTTGATGTGCCAGGGCTGTAATTGGGGGCGCTTAGTGTGTTTAAGTGTAGGAGTTACCATTGAGTCTATTTGAGAGGAGAGAGTGGAGTTGTAGAGGGAGGTTGCAGTGTTAGGGAAGGTGAAATTTGAGATGGGTAAAATGACACTTTGGAGGTTGGTGGAGTATTCCTGTAGGTCAAGACAATGGAGGTTTCTGCAAGACTGATGTGATGAGGGTGGTGTACTTTCGGTATCGGGTATACGGATGTCAATGGACAGCAGATTGTGGTCAGATAGAGGAAATGGAACATTAGAGCTGGTACAAAGATTGGTGAAGATGAGGTCAAGAGTGTTTCCTGCAATATGAGTTGATGAATTAGACCACTGTGTGCATCCAATGGAGGAAGTTATAGAAAGCAGACGAGAGGAATCAGGGCAGTTAAGGTTGTTGATTGGTATATTAAAGTACCCAAGAATGAGGGAATGAGTGCTAGAGGAGAGGAAATGGGATAGCCAGGAAGGAAAGTGTTCAAAGAATAGACTAGGATGACCCAGGGGGAGGAGGGGGGGTAGGGCGATAAATTATGTCAATTCTCAGAGGGTTTAAATAGACGGACAGTGTGAACTGCAAAGGAAGTAAAGTGTAGGGCGGGAGGATAGGTTGAAAGGTACATTGAGGAGAGAGAAGGATGCCCACACTACCTCCTTTACAGTTGTTTGGTCCAGGAGTGTGGGAGAATCGTAGCCCACCATAACATAAGGAAGCAGGCGTAGCAGTAGCAGAGGGGGACAGCCAGGTCTCAGTGAGTGCAAGAAGTGTGAACGAATTTGAGATGAAGAGGTTGTGTAGGCTGTTTTTATATTGCTGCAGATGGAGCGGGTGTTTCAGAGTGCACACTGAATATTGGTAGATGGGGATAGACAGCATGGTATTGGGTTGAGGTTTGTGTGGTTTCTGGTTGACAGTGTGAGTAAAGGAGATGACGGACCCTGGGTTGGGAGAGACATCCCCAGCTGCTAGAAGCAGGAGGAGAGATAGAGACAGAAGGTGTGAGCGGGTTTTATATGGATGGACTCTGGGATGAGATCGAGTGGGAGAAGGATGGAGAGAATAGAGAAAAGAGTGCAGGGCATGAGATGAAAGAAGGGGGAGTGCAGCATAGAGGGGTTAATTTTGATTTTGATTTTGATAACTATAATCACGTGTCCATAATCAACAACTTGGAGAGATTTACATTTTGTGCATCTGGAATAATCTTGCATGGCTCAATTATTCTTAGAGAATCAGTTTAAATTATTATTATTCTTAGAGAATCAGTTTAAATTATTTTATAATTTCTCTGTCTTTTTTTAATTCTTTGCATTTTTTGAATTAGATATAAACCACAAAACAAAATCTGGCTACACTACACAACATGCAAGGTTGATTTAACTAAACATTGTAAAATGAAATGTTCTAGCTGTTCTTGAACTATTTTTCTACACATTTTTGTATAGCTTTTGTGGATTTTTGATATAGATAATATAGTATGTTCAGAATTTACCTTATTGTCATTGAAACTCTACTGCTAATATTAATAATCAAGATTTAGTATGAATTAAGATAACCTCATTTTTTATTTATTTACAATGCAGTACCCTGATGAGGCTTATTGCTTAAGCCTGCTTAATAGTCGAAACACACATACCTAGTTCTCCTCAAAAAAATAGGATTGCAGTGATGAACATAGTAAGTCAGCTAAACTTGATCACTTTTAGAACCAGACATGTGATTAATCTAACTAACACAATGGTCTTGTGAACTAATTGTTTTTAACAAAGAAAACATTTAGTATGTGATCCTTTGCTATCACTGCTATTAAGACCATTTCTTGGCGTTTCTGTGGAACAAGAGAATGATAAACATAAATATTAAGTTGCTTGGTCTACATGGAACCTAATTTTTCATCTTTAACAATGTGTTACTCTTCTAAAAATGTGTGTTGTATTATTTTAAAAAAAACAAAACAGGAAATTATAAATTTAGAAAAAAATGTGAATATAACATCTAAAAATGAAAGCTTTAATATGTAATAGTTTTATTTTAAACTAAACATAATGAGCTGTAGACTAAATAACACATTGGCACAGTTATGATGTGATGCTTCCATTGTACACAAATCTATGCTCCATTTGAGAAGGTCAACCGCTGAGCACTTCGTGCTGTGCAGGGACCAAATAAGGAGTTAAAAGGTCATGACATTGCATATCACTTTCATGAAATCACACATGGAATATTCCAAAAGCTTTGTTTTGTATGTTATGACCATGGTGCTTTTATATCGATTGGCAAGTGTGTAATTGCAATAGCAATATCATTGCCAATGATCCCCCTGTCTTCTAAGGGTGGTCTTCACTCAACACAACATTTTTTTCCATTTAGTGCAGAACCGTCAAGATATGCGCCATGTCCCCTACTGTGCAAACTCTTGGCAGCTGCTAGATGTAAATCAAACGCTGGTATGCCTTTTCAGCAGTATTTAGCAAATGCTAATTGATTTAGGGTTTAGATTTGCACTAGCATAAGGATTGAGTTGAGACGCATTCAAAATAACAATGTATACCAAACTTTCTTTGAACAATATAAACTACTTGACAGCTTTCATAATAAATTTGGCATAAAATATGTCAGTATATTTTCGTTACAATTTCGTTTCAGTTGTGCTGTCTGAATTTACCTGTAAATAATATTTTCTTGATTTGATTATAGAGGATTACCATTTCTGATTACAGACAACAGTTATACAGGTTATACAGAGATTGTAAATTCTTACTATATCCAGGGTTAAACCAATGTTGAGTTTCTAGCATAAGGTATAGAATTTTCCTGATAGGACAATCTCTAAACCAAAGTTTAACTCAATTTGCACTAATTACCATCCTTGAAAATAACAGCATTATTCAATGAAGTGAGAATCCAAAGTGATTTTCAAACTAAAAAGGGATACTACAGACTCCTAATGCACTTTAGCTTCCTAAAAAACTTTATGTGTGAAGAGTGTGTCCTTTTTTTTCATTTTGGAAAATGTGCAGTTTTAAATAGAAATTGACTTTTATATATCATACTTGTTATACCCCATTGGCTTTTCAAGCAGACAAGTCTTAGTTTGCTTAGCATTTCTTGCACTGAACTCAAGAGGCAGCAATTACTCAGAGTACCTGCCTTGCAAAGATGTCTCATTGACATGCATTGGGAAGTTTGGTATTGGACAGTTACAGAAATGTGGGCAGGGTTAGAGGGGGAGGGCTTGCAAAGTCAGCAGACAAGAGATCTGCAGTGTTTGCAAGCTGTGTTTACATTTACCCACAATGAAAAAATGCATAATTAAATGCATGACAGGTTTCATTTTGGGTATATCTACTAAACAGTGATGTTTATCTATTCTGTATTTGGGCAGTAAAGTGTCCCTTTAAGGTCAAAGCAGCCAAACCGGAAAGATTCTCCAAGTCACCAATGCTATTAGTTTGGCTACCCTGGCCTAAAATTATACTCTTTAAATTATGCTTCTTTAAATTACATTCTGATAACCCAAATAATTAACTTAAATAAAAAAAAAAGAGAGAGAGTCAGGTCAGCATGTTTCTGCTTTACAAAAAATATTTTCCCAACCAAAAATGAATAAAAGTTGTCTATTTCAACTATATTTTCCAGCAGTTATTATGGTAAGGTCAAACTGTGTGTCTTTCTATAGACCGATCTCTGTCTGTCCATATTAAAAATAATTGTGAGAAGAAACTCATCGAGTTATCACTCTATGACACACCAACGTGCGAAACAACTATTTTATTTTTTTAAAAGGTGACATTATTTTATGTTTGACATAATCATATGCATTTATACAAAATCCAGATTCAAGAAAAACTTATATTTTACCACATTGATGATTGACTCTTTAGATATTTAAAGAATCTCATCTAAAAGCCATCATTACAAGTATGCATAATATTTATAATGATAAAATTATTTTTAGAGGATATAAATAATTGAAATAGTCCATGTGATTTAAAAGCACATTTGCGGCAGTTCTTAAGATGCTTTATTTATTTATTTTGTTCTTGGGCAAAGGAAAAAAAAGAATAAAAGCTAAAACAATTAGTTGCCTAGGAGCATTTCCATGTTCTAGTAAGAGGTCTTTTGTTTAAGATGTGTTTGTAGTCTTTTGGCTTCCAGTGTTCATTCACTTAACATGATAGTGGAGCACATTTAGAAGTTGTTAGTTAGCAATGTATGTCTGCACACAGAATGCCTGATGCTCCATTAACTTGGCACATTTTCCCTCTTTTTTTTTTTTTTTTTTAAAGACGTAAATTGTAATATGGCATATTGCCATCTGTAGAAAAAAAACCAAAAAAAAAACTACACTGTTTCTGAATGTGTTTCTGATCATGTGAACAAAAAGAAAAAGCTAATGCAGTAGATAATTAGATTTAATCCACCATTTCCCAGGACATGAAGTACAAATATGGCTCTAAGAAACAAGTTAAGTCTTTGTATTTTTAGGTACTAAGAAAGGAAATGACTTATCTTAAAAGTCCATCAGAATCTCCTTTCCACTTTCAGAAAAGAACTTTAGGCCTCCTGAGCAGTAAACAGATTGAGGGTCATCCATAAAGAGTCTAGGGATCTGACTGGAACTAGACTTCCTTAAATCTGGGGAAATGTGCTTCTAAAGATTGACATAGGAAAGAAAGTATTCAGGATAGGTTTCACACTCTATCCACTGATATTTTACCTTCAGTGTAAGGAAGTCAAAGTAAATTGAATTCATTCTCTTTCCTTGAATTGACAGCTCAAAATAGTGTTTATGTCATTTTTGCACTTTTCCTCGTCTACTGAAATTAAAAGTGAATAGAGTGTTTATGTTTTAAGAACCAAAAAGATCTCACCATTGGTATGATAGCATGGGTGTCTGCTGACATTTTTTATGGGCGTAGGGAGTCATTTTTGACCATGACATTGTATATTTCATTCAATGAGCCAAAATGCCAGAATCTTTTCATATCCCATCCCATGATAACATATGCCATATTTCACTTTTCACCTCATAATCTTGTGCAACATATAATATTCCATGTTTAATACCATGATGCCATAATTACTTTAGGCTGTCCAGGATGACAAGCAATATTGCTACCGTGTGAGAAGGGGGATTAATTAATCTTCCTCCACAGGGCCTCTCGGTGGTGCCATCCCACCAGAGTCACTACTGCCTTTTCCTTGGGCATGTCATTAGTGGTGTAACTCTTGTGGTACCAGCAACAATCAGGCAATATCTAGGTAGGGACTGGGCAGTTTCACCCCTTGTCCTATGCTATGGATGTCTGTGTATGCTAAACGTTTTGTTTTTTACTTGAGTTCCTTTTGTTTTAAACAAACATTTCAGGCTCGTAATCTTTCCCAATTAAACTTATATTACTAATAATGACACAAAACAATATGAAAACTATTCAAATGTGCCCTTCTTTTTCATTCATGATCATTTAATTTACGTATAGTATAGAGGCCCTCTAAAGGGTCGGTCACAAGATAGGTAAATGTGAAGTAAGGGTTTTATTTTTTATAAAAAAGCAAAAAAAAAAATATTATCTCACAGACTGTTGATGTGATCAACCCATAGATCTACTTAAAATGAAAGGGATGCCGGCTTTTTGCTGTAAGCACTGCCCTTTCAGAGGCCTAGGGTTTGGCCCCACCTCTGCCTCACATCTTTGACGATCCCAGCCAATCTATTATTTTTTCTGCGTAAGAGAGAAGTAGCGACTAACACAAAAAGATTTGGATTTAAAGAACTGTATCAGACCTCAACATCTGGGAACCACAGTGTTTAGTCTGCTGATCTATCCAGAGAAAATGATATAGCAAAGAAAATTGTGAATCAGTTAGGTGTTCTATCATTACTAGGCCAAGCTTCAGCTAAAATCTAATTGTTTGGTCTTCAACTGATATCTTGTACATACACACCTCCAAACAGTCATGGGTTTGGTGAGACATTCCCAAATTATGGGTCCAGTCCTGATGATCTAATAATCAAATGTTTGCCCTTTATAGTATCAATAAACAAGGGACTAGCTTTAAAATGCTGAATTGCAGAATGTCATTATTTTATTACTATTAAACTGAAATGTACAAATATCACTGTACCAATGAATGTCTGAACAGACTTTGTCAAGAAACAAGCTTATGGATTCAACAGGTACTAGAAATTCCAAAGTTGGAGTACTAACCACTAAGCTATATTACCAGCTAAACAGAATGTAAATGTTAGCAAAAAACATGTTTAAATAGACTTGTGCATGGTGAATACATTTTTAATGACTGCTGTTTGAGATCCAATCTTATGTAAAATGCACAAAACCAGCTTGTTTTATATCAGACACCGAGACCTCAATTCAACATTGTCCAAATTAGCTATATAGTTTGACTATTTCCATTCTCCACTCCATAAAAAATACAAATTCCTGTTAAAGAGTGCCACATTTCTCAAAGAGGTGAAATATTTATAGATTTTATCAAAAGCTGGGATTGTTTGTCAACCTGATACATCATCCACGAGGATATGTCATTAAATCAGAGTATGCAGGGCCGGCGCTACCATAAGGCGGCACAAGTGGCCGCCTTATGGCACACCGGCCCGGGGGGGCGCAATCCTCAGGTGACCGGCAGGAGGAGAGCACACTACATAGTGCTCCCCTCTTGCCGGTCATTGCATGTAGTGTTGCCGAGCAGGCGGGCGGGCCGGCCGCGGTTTACCCGGTCTGACAGGAGATGCAACAAACTGCTTCCTGTTAGACTGGGACAGGAAACAGGATCCTCTACCACGTACCGCCCGCTCAACTGCGCTACATGGAGAGAGAAGAAGGGGGCACAATGAAAGGTAGGAGGGCAGTGGAGGACAATAAAAGTTACAGGAGGGAGGGCAAGAAGAGTTACAGGAGGGGGGGACAATAAAAGTTACAGGAGGGAGGGGACAATAAAAGTTACAGTAGGGGGAACAATAAAAGTTACAGGAGGGAGGGCAAGAAGAGTTACAGGAGGGGACAGGACAAAAGTACAAGAAGAGTAACAGGAAGAAGTGGACAGGAGGGAGGGCAAGAAGAGTTACAGGAGGGGGGGTTACAGGAGGGGGGGGCAAGAAGAGTACAGGAGGGGGGACAAGGAGGGAGGGACAAGAAGAGTTACAGGAGGGGGGGACAATAAAAGTTACAGGAGGGAGGGCAAGAAGAGTTACAGGAGGGAGGGCAAGAAGAGTTACTTACAGGAGGGCAAGAAGAGTTACAGGAGGGACAAGAAGAGTTACAGGGGAAAAGAAGAGGGAGGGGGGACAATAACATTTACAGGAGGGGAGGGACAAGAAGAGTTACAGGAGGGGGGAACAAGAAGAGATACAGGAGGGGGGATAAGAAGAGTTACAAGAGGGGGGAATAAGAGTTACAGGAGGGGAGGGCAGGGACAATCAGAGTTACAGTAGGGGGGACAATAGGAGTTTCAGGAGGGTTAGACTATCAGAGTTACAGGAGGGGAGGGGAAGGACAATACGAGTTACAGGAGGGGGACAATAAGATTTACAGGAGAGGAGGGGAGGGACAATAAGAGTTACAGGAGGGGAGGGGGACATGAAGAGTTACAGGAGGGCAGGTGGGCAATAAGAGTTACAGGAGGAAATGGAGGGGCAATAAGAGTTACAGGAGGGAGGGGGGAATAAAAGGTACAGGAGGGAAGGGGTATAATAAAAGGTTCAGGGGAGTAAATAAAAGGTGGGGGACATTTAAAGGCACAGGAGGGGAGGTGGGACAATGAAAGGTATAGGGGGAGGGGAACATTGAAAGGCACAGGAATGCTGGGGGGGGCACAAAGAGAAGCTCATAGAGGCTGAATGCACACAGGGGGGCAAAGAGACACACAAAGGAGCTGGGGAGAAGAAAGAGACAGACAAAGGGGCTGGAGTAAGTAAAAAATACACAAATGGGTTGTAAGAGAAACACGAGGAGATAAAACACAGCAAAGTGGGTGTAAGACACAGAAAGGAGAAAAAGGGAGTAAGATATTCGAATGATAAGATATAAAACACTGAAGGTGTAAGAAATTCGAAAGGGGGGGTTACATGACACACAGATGAAGATGCATTTTTTTGGGGGGAGGAGGGGCGGCAAAACGCATCTTCGCCTGTGTAGTCAAAAATCCTTGCACCGGCCCTGAGAGTATATGATCCAGAATGGGTATATGAAAGGGCTAGTGATATATATACCTGATATTTTAAACTTTCCAATGACTGCCCAGGTCCATTCTGAAGTGTTGGATCTGCAAAGGCTATTTAAAGGGAAAAGCACTTATTGTAAGAGCTGTTTGTAAGGCATTTCCTAATAACTATGGCGAGAGGGCAATTGGTGTATTGAGTTATGGCATATGCTACAAATAAATAATACATTTGGGAGATATAAAGTTCCGCGCTAAACAACAGTTTAATTTGATGAAATTATATGAATGAAACTGTTGTGTAAGATAACAAGAGCACGGTTGTGTCATGATTGTCATGGCCACATATGTGCATGATTGCAGCACAAGCTCCGTGATGGAACTCTATGATGGAGCCTGTCAGAAAAAGTGAATTTGTATAAAGGATGCACCTGTCCTACTTGCATAGCTGCGGAACATTAGTTCTGCACTGATTATTTTTTTTTGTTTGTTTGTTTTTTGTACAGTACTGTCTTTGTAAGACACAAACAGAAAACAGACAGAGATACAGTGTTCTTTGCTCCATAAACCATGCAATGAGCTGTGGAACTTGTCTTCTTTTAAAAATTTAAACCTTAACTTTGTTCATATATATGTTATGTTCTGGCCTCTGCACACACTTAGAACTTTGGAACATTCAGCAAACGTATACATTTTATGCAGAGTGCTGCAAATGATTACTGTGAACAGACCTTGGAAAGTTTAGCATTTTAGATAAACAAAATCCTTTCAACTGAAAGTGATGATAATTATTCATGAAAATCTAGAGAGATATGGCGCATAATAGGATTATATGATTCAGAACAAGATTTCATCATAGGGCACAAAAAACAAAAACATTCTGTGTAATATATATTGCTTAAAATGTGGTAAATCTGGTTCTTATTATTTGTATGCTTTTGCTACAGTTTTGTAGCTAGAGGATTTGTGAACCATGAGAGTACGTAAACTGACAACTAAGCTGCCGTATAACCAGCATCAAGCAATAGACCCATCAAAGATCTGAAGAAGGTCATGCTTCACTGCATCCAATAAATGGGGTATAAAGGTATCTTCTACTTCTTCCAAACACGTGAAACTGTTTTTATATGCTCCCATGAAAACATTAAATGGAATACATAAAACATAGATTTATTAACAAAGCAATACTATATTGTAAAGCAAAAACAACAACTTTTACATACAGTCTGTGATACACATGGGATTTCAATTTGATCTTGTAAAAACATGTTCTGGGTGCTATATCATTGTAGGTAGCGTGTATATTTTAACACTTTTGCTATTGTTTATTTTACAATAAACAGACAAATAATAGATGGCATTAATCAGGATCTGGGATTGGTGGAGGAGAAAAATAACTTTACCAACATTTAGAACATGCTTTATACATGCTAAAAGAAATATCAAAAGGTTTGCTCACTTAGCTGATCATGTGTTATTTGAAGTTTCATTACCTGTGAAAACTCAACATTAGTTAAGATAAAGGGGGTAAAGTAAAAGGTTAGTTGAGATCTATCCAGGTGAAGTACCTGGCATTCCATTTGTATACCTGGCTGGGTTAGCTCATGGCTATAGAAACCATGGACTGATTATTACAGTGATGATGCAAAAAATATGTGTGGAAATCATTTAAATTACAAAACAAAGACTTGCTGATTCTGAAATAAGATAAAATTAGTCATCAATGCACACATACTGCAATGAATGATATGCGTTGTCATTAAACCTTTATTGCCATAAATCTTGTTTACCCTGCTCAATAAGACAACAAGACAACAGCGTTACTGGCTGGAACAATGCTAACTGCTTAGGACTACTTCACACCACATCCTAAAACTTCTGTTTAGAAGGAGAGAAAGGATGGTGAGAGGAAATCGGTAAATTATGACAGGCTAGAGGCTGCCATCTTGTAAAATACAGATGGCTCAGCATGCAGTTAGCCTTCAATTACACCTCAAATCCCAACAAGGTACTCATACTCTGTATATGAACATATTAGCAGCAAATATTGAAATAGATGATGCAAAACAATTGGTCCACCTATAGTCTACCCATGTTGAAACTGGATTAAGTTGTTTGGGATAGTCCGGTGAACGCCAACCATTTTTGAACACTTCTATTCTATTGAAAGTCTTCTCCACAATGTTTTCCCTCAGCTTGGCAAGAGGAAGCCATTGCACAAGTCCTTAATGCCTCCTGCAAGATACTTGCATATGCAATTGATCTTAACGTGTTATGTAATCTGTTTGCTGGTGTTCCAAATACATTTATCCCAAATTAGCATTAAAATTCAGCTTTGAACATTTTTCACAATATGCACAATATGCAACCTGAAAATATTTATTTCCTTGAAAGAGCAGTTTAATTAATTTGAAAAAGGTAGCGCTATCACTGTTTGAGTAAAATAAGTGGTTAGTGTTTTATTAGTTAATACCAATATTAGAGTTATTTACTGAAGTGTGAATCGCCAAGGATTCCAAGGTAGATCTCCACTAAACTCCAACAGGGTTACTTCAAATTGAACTGAAAGTGAACTTCAAATTTAAGGTGAAAGTAGCCAAACTAGAAGCATAGCTGGCTTAGAGAATGTTTCCAGTTCAGCTACTATAGCTTTAATTTTAATATTCAATTTGATTTCACTATGAATACTCACTCAATGATTAACTGTGCCAATTGTAGCAAGTTAGTTGATATCACAGTGGTGGAATTTATAACTCCAGCAGAGTTGAAGAATATTTGTGTAACGGATCACCTGGCCCCCACGACTGGGTACCTCCATTGAAGGATGCTCCTAGCGCTTCCTGAGGACTCCAAGCACTGCAGCAGACACCACAACCACTGAACCGGAGAAGCATGTGAATGTAAGCAGCTGAACAGGAAAAGCATACAATCCAATTCCCCCAATACCGAGACGACACTTCGTTTTGAGGTCAAGCAGAACTGATTTACTTGGGCTACCTGCCCGGCTTTTATGCAGGTCTTCCACCCGGTGGACACTCCCCTAGGGGACCAGATGGAAGACTCGGAAACATATTTGACATTGACCAATCACAGACATACACCTTTAAACACTCCCACAATGCATCACAATCCTTCCTCGCTATCCTGGAGATAACTGGGAAGTAATCCAATTATCTCCCAGGACAGAAGCAAAACTCCATCGAGCACATTAGTAAAAAGACACAAAAATACCCAATGTTGCAAATCATGAATAAAAAACACATACATTCTACATATCCCCAGATAGCTTAGATCTGAGCGCACATTATTACCGAATGGCGCTCAGATCACATACATACAGTTAAATTGCCATGGAGCCAAAGTCTTTCCCATAGTCTTTCGTTACACAAATAGGCTCCATGGCATGGCTATCTGGGGTGATGCTGTTCATATGGTTAAACTACCAAATTAACAGGCATTCCGTTATACTACCGAATGCAGAGGTAAGGAGGCTGGTGGCTCAGCGGTGTTCGTGCAAATAAGTGTCCGTTTCCATTTCCAATAGTTTGGGCGCTGAACACCGCTGGCCGTTCAGGAGTTAAAATGGCCGCTGCCACGTGTTCGGCAAACGAACAAAGGCCACCCAGCATTCGTCAAATAAGCTGCGGTTAACCGCAGCTTCTGGGCGGCCAATTGACGGCACACTCCAGTTCCCAGGTGGTCGATCGTTCGGTGCTTTGTTCAGTAGATTGAATCTACCGAACACCCCGGCAGAAAGGCACGAATAAGCCTTTCTGCAGGGAAAATAAAAGGTTTTAAATGCCAGGCCATAGTCTAAAGGGAGCAGGTGAGCAACCAGGCTCCTCCAGTGCACAGTGGCGAGGTTGGTTCCGCCACAATTTGTAACACAGATATTTTAGCTTAACATTTGCCATTCAGATTTTAATTCACTGCAATTTGAGGTTTTGTGAATAAAGCCCTAAGTGAATTCAAAGTAAATTTCAAATTGCAAGTCAAAATAGCAAATTTGGGAAAAATTCTTGAAAGCTATTTTGGTGTAAAATTTGAAATGTATTTGAATTTCAGAGAGTCCGCATAACCCTGTGTGAATTATATACCCACCTTAGTCCATTCTAACACACACCAAGTAATCATATTTATCTGGAATAAAGGCTCGTACAGA
Organism: Pelobates cultripes; assembly: GCA_933207985.1. Lineage (NCBI taxonomy): Eukaryota > Metazoa > Chordata > Amphibia > Anura > Pelobatidae > Pelobates > Pelobates cultripes. The sequence continues at coordinate 109,562,686 of OW240917.1, read as the reverse complement.
AATGTGATTTCATCTGAACAACAGAACATATTTATTGACGTAAATGTTATAATAAAGTGCATATGATGAGTAATAAGCTCTAAGTAAATAAAAATAAAAATGGATGAAAATGACAAAAATTATCAACAACACAAGTTTATGGAATCATTTCCTCTTGATATTCAGGGGAACTATAATTTACAAGTGCTGATTATATAGTACAGGTTTGTAGTGATAATTTGACATGAGTATGTCATCTCTTACCCTTGTGTGAGTCCGAATGTGCATTTTTAACCCATCATTCTTGCTGAAAGCTTTATCACAGTAAGGACACTGGTAGGGGCGCTCACCTGCAAACAAGATAAGCATCACATTTACCATGTGCAGGAGGAAGATGGAATAAGCTTTCTTAACACATCAGGAAAGCGCAGCATGTCAAAAAGATGCCTTTCCGGTCGCCTGGGGTTCATGTTCATTTCAGAAAAAGAATAAGAAAGAAAAACGAGATCTGAGCTTTTAAAAAATTCACATAAAGAACAAACAGAACACACAGGCGACATGCTGGGTTGGATCAAAGCAGCACTTTTTAGCTGCCTGATGTTTTCTTACAACATATGAATGCATGCAGAGATATGCAAAGCAAAAATGACAGTTCTGTTAACAAGTGAATTATGACCCATTTTGTTGTGGCTGGTAAGTTTTTTTTTTAGTTTGCTGCTTTGATACACACACTTCGTAAAGAGTGTGAGCATCAGTACACATCTGTTTAGCATTTTTACCATCTGGACTGCAACCATGACATTTAATTACTATAATCAAATTCCTCGCCTGCGCTATATTTAAATAACAATATGTATCTACTCAAACATGTTACTTTCTACATTTTGCACATCTCCGGACTAAGAAATTACAAAATGAGCAAAATAGAAACCAGGAACACCTCTTTGTGAATTGTAAATTATTACTATTAAAAAAAAAATGGGTACATTTATCGACTGTCCGGGTAACTTGTGAGTCTTTAATGGTCTTATTATCTTACACGTAGACCTTATATGTCAAAAACATTGATATTATCGTCAATATGTAAAAAAAGGTCTGATTTTTTTTTTCTCACCAATAAAATCCCCATGAGTGCTGTGTATAACAGGCTTTTAAGGAAAGGGAAAAATTGTAATTATCTATCTATATATACACACACACACACACACACACACATTGTTTCTATGTGAAATTCTGTTAAGAAATAAGTATTCCTGAAGCAAATAAGGGAATCATCATTTGCTTATTTTCTTTAGTAATGGATATGATTATTATTATTTATTTGTTCTTTGATTCTCGTATTGTTGCTCTTCTTAGAAACCAGTAGTTCTATACTCGTCGAGCTGTTCTGGACTCTATGTCCACTTGCGTGTTATTTCCCTCAGTGAGAAACAACGTTAAATCAAATTCAGATAAAATTATTAAATGACAGAAAATCTTGGGCTCACAGCTCCCGTGTTCCGTGTTTTGGACGTTTAGATCTCGTGACTCATATCTATAGAGCTGGATCACAATTTGGGTGTTTGAATGGAGCTATTTTCCCATGCATACAAATTGCATACTGGAATCTGCACAGGTTTAGGAATGTTCTGATGAAGGGAGACCTCAGGGAATCCCCAATCTGAGCCACGAACATGATTTATTGTATTGTCATAACTGATTACTCTTTAAATATGAACACAGACTATCTTTACTTTTTAAGCAAAAGTAGCAATTACCCACAGATTGCAAAAAAAAAAAAAAAAGTAATTTTAATAAAAGTGCTAACCTTTTAACCAAAGGACATGAAAACTTAAGTTTAAAGTGATCTTATATTAAAAGGCATATTTAGACATGTTCAAATACTTAGGTAGCACTTGCTTACTTATAATTATAGAGCTCCAAAAATAGATTTTATACCAGACATGGCTGAGCAATCAATCTGCTCTTGTATTTACGGATCATTTTCACCACTATTTTCTGCAATTGTTGGCAGCCTCGCTTGTCATGTCACTGAAGAATTCTCGTGCTTGCATGAAATGGCTGAATCATCAGACACATGTTCACTATTTTGCATCACATGATAAGATACCTATATTTTCAGAAATGAATGATTGATGGCAGAAGGAAACAGGAGGGCTGTAGAACCACAAAAGCTTGCTGCGCCTTGATATTCTTGTTCAATAAATCTTTTAACGTTATAAAAAAATTGGTGAACTAGGCTTTAAAAGAAAACAGATGCAACTCATAATTTGTACATATACTCCGCTATTTAATTTACCAGACATCTATTTTTAGGCATTACTGTCCCTTTAAATACAAAGAAATATATCTTCCTCATCCACAGTAAGCCAGCGTGTGTATGATGCCCTCCTGTAGTGGGATGTCAAGCGATCAAAGAATCAAGGTGAAAGTTAATACAGACATATCCTTGTATTGTTTTTCATATTTTCACCATGGTGCTGCTGGGAGATCTTATATTGTCTGTTCTGCTACGGCTATAAAGGTTGTGTGCCTATTGGTGGGCTTTTACTTATCTTTTTTCACCAGCAAGAATGCATTAAGGTTGTTTCATTTCCAGTGATGTCTTGCAGAGGGTATACAGTGTAAATGTACTTACTGATTATGATAAACAAGAAAATGGACACTATTTAACTTATTTATAATAATGAAAAAAAACTGAAATTGGGTATTTCACTGCAGTTATCCAGAAAGGTATTTATAAGAATAACATGCAGATTAATAACTCACAATACATCTTCTGTGCATCGTTCAAAACAATACCGCCACTTTTTAGTTAATCACCATCATAGCCAGCAACAGAATAACTAATACGAAAATGACAGCTCTCACATACATTGAAACCCCCTGGGAGGAAAATAGCATTAACTGAAGTCAAATATTCTAAATGAGATTGCTTTGCTCAAAAAATGAGAGGTGGTGCCAAAACATTTATGGAGTATATTTTTTTTAAATAAATAATAAGTGGGTAAGAGACGTGCAACACAAGAACCAAATAACTGTCATTCACAAGTGAGCAAGCAGTGAAATTTAAGTATTGATACGCATTTGTGAGGAGGAGAAATAAAATATAGAATCCCTGTCAAATGGACAAATCAAGAGCCATATGTCAAGCAGGGAGTGTTCTGGGTTTAAATTGCAGAATGGGCAGAGGTACCTGTCAAGATAGAGTCTGCAATCTCCATTTTCAAGCCAAGCTCATGGTCTTGCTGGCATAAGGCATAGTCTAAAACCACATTAGATCACTCTAAGTCAAGATGAAGCGAGTACTGGCCAAACTATGGAGGGTGATCAGATGGGGCACATTTGATTTTTCAAAGGGACCGTTGGTCATGTCAGGGCCTGTATCAATTAAAAAGAGCTCAGAGTTTCGCAATCTAGACATCTCATACTGAGGCCAGGTCACAGACCCAATACATGCCTATTTCCAATAATGCTTCTCTGTTAAGTACCCTAAAAATTTATCTTGCATGGTGTTTTATTTTATTAATAGCCATTTAAAAAAAAGTAACTGTGTGTGTGCTCTTGTTGATAATTTTGCAAGCCACTGTTTTATAGGTAAATAGGTAACAGCTCTGTGATGTTGATTTTGCAGCTAACATATTCGTAGTAAGTTACTTTTGGTTAATGTGTACCAAGCACACTCACAATTGTACCTAGCAAGCCATCATCTGTACAAACAATGTAGACAGCTATTTGTAGGTGAACCAAACAGCGAGTCTATCCTTAACACTTTCCAACAAACTGCAAGTATCACAAACATTTGTAGACCAAGGGATTTGTAGCGTAAAACAAGCCACCTGGCCCATTCAGTCGGTCTGTTTTCCTGCTGTTTGGTTCACCTACCAATAAGTGTCAACACTGTATGTACAGATGATGACTTGCTAGGTACAATCCTGATTGTGTTTGGTATACATTAACCAAATGTAACTTACTATAAATATGTCAAATCTTTACACTCCTTAACAACAAATATTTTGAAAGGAGGGACACTTGGATAACTCAATTTGGGTCTCAAGGAGGAATGGTTCCTTATAAAGAAATATGCTTTAGAAGTATCTGTAATATTTATATTATGCAAATCTATGTCAATTGACAGCCCTTCTTTCATTTTTTCTCTTGCATGTCTATTTTTTTAAAGCATATTTTGCAACCAGAACACAACATTGTAAGTGAAATTAAATAAAATTATCAAAGAATCTTGACATGTACATAATGTCAAATTGTTGGGTATCCCTGAACAGCAGTCTACATGAAAAAAAAAAAAAAAATCAATGGATGTGTTGTCCAAATATAATATTTTACCAACCTGTTTTTTAAATGTAATCATGTTGCTCATATTATCATGAAAACATAAAAATACCACTCAACAATGATTGCAGACTTATGTTAATATTTTACTGACTATAGCTTTGAAAAAGGCATATTTCATAAACATACATGGTGTTAGTATGAAATCAATAATGTAGTCTCAACAGTTATTGTATTGTCCTGTGATTATTTAAAAAAAAAAAAAAAAAATTAAAATTGAAATTTCAGTCTGCTGACCGCCAAAAATAAATGTTTGAAAATATATATTACACAATGATCTACGTACACGCACATCCCAATTAAAAGGAACCAGTCACTTCTCTGGAAATTACATAATTGAATAAAACTAATTTTTTTTTTTTTTAAGATTTAGCAATTGGCATCACAATCCAGTTAAAGCTTGGCACAGCCAGAGCACAGACTACACTGGCGTTTGAGTGTAAGGCACACACAGTGTATTCTAATTACAGAAAAATGTAGTGTTGATTGAGAGGAAGAGAAGATAAAGTCACTCAATTCCATCATTGAGATATACAGCTGAGCAGATTTATACAGTGAATTCTATTTTTTAGACCTAGCAATCACAGATTTGTTAAACATAAGAAAAAAAAGAAAGTGCCAAAGAATGAGCTTCAAAAGTGTGAAAGTGGAGATTAACTACCCTTGAAATGTGTGCTAACCTAAACGCTAGTAGATGCACATATGTTCTTACTGGACTGTGTAGGGAAAACCCAGCTGAAACAATTCCAGCAAAGAAGTTATTGTATAGAGTAAAGAATTACAAGCGAGAGACTTGCCTGAGCAAAAAATCTAAATAATAATGTTCGTCCAAATAGTGAGGGTATGAACTGTGGAGCATAGGTCAAATTTTAAATATAAGAGTCCAAAAGCAAACAATTTGTATGACGTACAAATGGAAAGCTTATGTGTGAGTACAAGAAAGTCGTTTAACTAGAAACTCTACTATTCATTGAAGACAAGTAGACAGACAGACAGACATATATATTTATGCTTGATAGCCAAACAAAGCATAAATCTGTTATGATTTAGTGTTTTAAAATAACTTTAATTTGCAACATGATATTTTGCAGGGTTTATTGATTAAAATATTTCTATTTTTCATAAGGCAGTCACGATAAGACTTCTTCCAAGTAAAAGGTAAAAAAAAAAAAAGTTTAACAAAAAATGGAGGTTTAATTTCAATGAAAGTCAATCTTTTCACATTCAATACGTGAGAACCTTTGACATAGAAACTCACAACAGACTCACCATATTCCTGTTTCAAAATAGAATACAGAAAATCAGAGGTGATTGTTTAAAAATGCCCGATAATTTTGATTATGTAATGTATATGTTCTGTAATGTGAAAAACAGCAGTCTTTCATTAAAACTTCCACATCCAGTTTCTAAGCAACATATGAAAAATAAATAAAAATACAAAAAAATCTATGAGTATAAAAAAACAAAACAACAACAGATAAATAGAAGACATACAACCGGAAGAAAGAAGACAAAGCATTTTGTCAACACCAACACAAAAAGTAAATAAAATAAATTAAAAAAAACTTTAATTTTAAACATGTTAACCCCTTAACGCCGTTACGGCGTTCTATGCCGTCCCGCTTTAATTGGGCTTTAAAACCGTTGCAGCGGCATAGAACGCCGTAACGGCTTTGAGCCCTGGAGCGCCCGGGATAATTACCTACCCGGCGCTCCGCTTCGGGAGGACTGCCTCACAGCCCAGGCAGCCCTCCCACGGCAAAAGAAGCCCCTGGGGGCCATGTGATGGCTCACAAAGAGTGATCACATGGCCCCCTATAGTTGGCTGTGGATATGCCAGCAGGGGGACTGTCTAAAATGTCAGACAGTCCCCCTGCTGGTGGGAAAGTAAAAAAAAAAATATTAGACATGTTTTAAAATAAAAAAAAAAAATATATATATATATATATAATATATGTGTATATATTATATATAATATATATACATATTATATATATATATATATATATATATATATGTAACTTCATACGTAATGTACATATATTAGTATTAAAATACACTTAGAATGACGTTACATATATATAATATGTATATATATATTATATATAATAGATATATACACATATATTTATATATATATATATATATATATATATATACGTATAATTGCAATAATAAATAAATAAAATAATAAAATAAATAAAATATTGAAACAAAATTTAATATAAATTATATATTCATATGTAATTTCATTCTAACTGTATTTTGTTATTAATATATATATTGGTAACAAAATACACTTAGAATGACATTCTATATATATCTATCTATATATAAAATACAAATAACCGCAAATATATATATAGATAAATACATATAATTACATAAAAGATTACATTAGTATACACATAGAATTTAAGTACCTATAAATGCATATATATTAAAATTCTACATGTATATTTAAGTAATCTTTTAACATAATTATGTGATTTGATTAATTAAAATTTGATTGACATGCCTGACAACACAGGGAGAAAGTGCAGAGGATTTAATTCGCAAGCACTATATTTGACTCTGTAACTCTCCAAGACACCATAAAACCTGTACATAGGGGGTACTGTTTTACTTGGGAGACTTCGCTGAACTCAAATATTAGTCTTTCAAACTGGTAAATTGTATTACAACGATGATATTTTAAGTAAAAGTGACTTTTTTGCATTTTTTACAAACAAACAGCACTTTTATGCACTATATTATTGTTGTAATATGTTTTACTGTTTTAAAACACTAATATTTGTGTTTAGTGAAGTCTCCCGAGAATAACAGTCCCCCCATGTACTGGTTTTATGGTGTTTTGGAAAGTTAGAGAGTCACATATAAGGCTTGCATTTCATTTTTTTGACATTGAAAATTGCCAGATTGGTTATGTTGCCTTTGAGAGCGTATGGTAGCCCAGGAATTTGCAAAAGTAGACAACCCAAGGTATTGCAAGTGGGGTATGTCCAGTCTTTATTAGTAGCCATTTAGTCACAAACACTGGCCAAATATTAGTTTTTTGCTTTTTTCACACAAAAACAAATATGAATGCTAAATTTGGCCAGTATTTGTGACTAAGCGGCTACTAAAAAAGACTAAACATACCCCACTTTCAATACCTTGGGTTGTCTACTTTTTCAAATGGTATGCCATTATGGGGGTAATTATCATTCCTGGGCTACCACACCGTCTCAAAGGTAACATTACTAATCTGGCAAATTTCAATTTGAAAATGGAACGTTCTATATTTGACCCTGCAACTTTCCAAAACACCATAAAACCTGCTAATGGGGGGTACTGTTGTACTCGTGAGACATCGCTGATTACAAATATGTGCATTTTTTTGCAGTAAAACCTAACAGTATTATGACATTCACAGCTAAAATGTCAGACGGAAATACAAATTTTAAAAAAAAAATCTTATTTCGTCACATTTTATTAAATTTTATTCATAATAAATTATGTTCCATATATGAATAGTTAATTATAAATTAAAGCCCTGTTTCTCCTGAACAAAATGATATATAATAAGTGTGGGTGCACTTAATGTGACAGCGGTGACTTAAGGTTGAACAGACATTTGGCGCAAATTCCAGTTTTTGTTTACGTTTTGTTTTGATCAGAACGTGCACTATTGACTCTGTCCTGAAGGGGTTAAAGCCCAATTATCTGTATGCAGTTAACACAAAAACATGACAAAATGAAACGGATTCAAGCAGCTAAATGGACTAGTAATGAGGTGCGAATTCTCAAGCAAAGCTAACTTAATTCTTTAGTATGGAGTTTTACTGAACTGAACATTCATTCCTGCATGTTTTCACAGACGTATGCTTGACAGCAAATGGGATTTCGCTCAGTTTGCCACTGAATACAGTTCTTTCTCTCCCACGGCTCTATGTGTTTGTGATCAATTCAAGACCATCGCTGAATCAATGTGCCTGAAAACCTTAGGACAAAGAATTTTGTAGGATAAGATTTGATGATGGGCAGACAGGATTGTCTGTTTTAATTAGTCTAAAGTTCATTTGAAACATTTGTAAAAAGAAGCTGGTGGTCTCCACAGTCAGACACAACAAATATTGTCCACTTTAGATAAACCAAATTGTTTCTTTTATGCTGTGCATTGCATTCGTTGGCAGTACTTTCCCAGAGGGTATCAAAGCAACAAAAAAGCACACAATGCAAAGATAACGTTTTTTAAACTGATTTCCCCTTTCTTTCTGCAATTAATTAGCCATAGTGGTATCGCGGCAATATCCATGACTTTGAAGAAAGGTTTGGTCCTAAAACATCAGTGGTCCTTGGCCCTAAAGAAAAAATTATACTTGCAAAATAAAAAAATGGATTTTTTTAAAATCAGATTATAGGAAATGGATAGGCGATTTCTTAAATTTGATTTATAGTTTCCAGAAACAGGTTGCCTAAATCAAATCATAATCTAGCACCAATGATACTTACCATCACACCTCAAAGAAATGTCCTGTCGACTACTTTTGTGCAGGTCAATACGATTATAATTGTTTTTATTTCATCCTGGACAGATCTATAAAAAAAAATAAAGATTGTGCAAAAGCACCTGCTTCCCTTTCAATACAACTTGCCATATGGTGTAATACACAAACAAGCTTCTCATCTTTACCTCTCTAGTAAGAAAACCCCCAAAAATGTCTGATGTTTCAAGTGAAGTGATGGTTTCTACAAAAATTGCACAGGTAGTTGATTGAATTGTACTTGCAAGCAATACATATATTCTCAATTGGTGCAACTACAATGAGTAACTTATTGTCCTATTCCATCACAGATTATCTGTGGTTTTTATATGGAGATATTATTTTTCATTTTATATTCATAAGAGCTCCAATTAAAAATCTTTGGTATATGGACATGCTGTTGTCAGTGTAGTATAATCTGGCCATTGACTCCTATTGACATTAAAAGGACTCTATATTCACCAGAACAACTACAGCTTATTGTATTTGTTCTGGTGGGTATAATTATTCCCTTGCGGCTTTTTGCAGTAAACATTATGTTTTCAGAGAAAATGCAGTATTTGCATTACAACCTAGGGATACCTCCACTGGTCACTCCTCAGATGGCTACTAAAGGGTGCTTCCTGGGGCAGTGCACTGCCATTCAGTGTCTCCACCCTCTGCATGGAGACACTGATTTTTTTCCAAAATATTTTTATTGATACATTTTTCAATAACAATAATAATAATATAAATAATAACAAAAGAAAAGCAGTACAATAAAACAAGGGAATATAAATGTATGTTTACATCCATTGATATGTCATATAATATTGCAAGTCAAAATAAACATGTCAATAATAATAAAAATATTATAGAAAGATGATTGTGTTTGAGGCTGTTTATATTAAGGTATTAAAAAATGAATATCAAAGTTAAAAGAAATTAAAACAAACTTCTGGTTAGGTAGACATCAAGGAGAAACATTGTATTGATGTCTAATGTTCTCTTCCCACACAGCCCCATTCATGTTTTAGAAAATATATTATCAGAAGGTATGTGGAGTGCTAGCTCACAATGCTTACTTTCAAAGACTGATTTAAGAACCTCGCTAACAGTTGGTGTGGTAGTTGACTTTCAGCATTGGGGGATTATAGAGGTGGCAGATATAAGTAGGTGGCCTAACATAATAAGAACAAAGAAAAGTATATATATACTCAAATATCACCACTTAGTGAATAGTATATATAAGTGAAAAATATACTTATCTTAATATTCAAGTGAAACAGCCTCCCAGGTCATTACCCAGAATGAATGACCTTTACACAGCAAAATATAGAACAACCAAAAATATTTGGGATACGGCTGAGAAATCTAAAATTGAAAAATATAAATATACATAGTGTAAATCTATATCAAATAGTAAGTAAGTATTCATGAAATGCACTCACAAGATTAGATGAAATATATCGCTCTATGGTGCCTCCCCCGATAGTAGTGGGGGGCTGTTATCCTCCTCCAGTTGCTCCAGGAAAATAGATGAAAAAACAGGGTGGTGAGAAAAATAAATGAAGCGGCTTTATTAAGGATGAAACATCACCCAACAATAAATATATAATACAAGCTTAAAATGAGGTCCTACGCATTTCGTTCACAATGTGGAACTTCCTCAGGGACCAAAAATTAAAATCAAATGTTATACAACAATAGTAAAACATAAAATGCAGCCTAATCCCACCCACCCACTAGTCCTGTTTTATAGGGCTAACCCCTGAGTTGATTGATGGTAATCTGGGCGTCCTTCTCTGTTTCATCCTTCATTGGTGAAATGATTAATCACATCCAGCTGAATTCTTCATGTTTTGATTGCAGTCAAAAAATCCCGCATTCCATATCAGCCGAAAACCGGAACCGGAAGTAAACACATACTTCCGCGTTCCATTCAATCGTGCGTTTCAACAGAGAGGATCAAGATGTAAAGTGTTTGTAACATAGCCATCTAGTGGTCGCCAGGGGAATAGTCCCAAATAGTGGATATTGGAAACAGTCATATATCTAATAAGACAAAACATAATGATATCGGCAGCAACATGGAGAAATATAAAGCATGAATTTATCCTATTAAGATCTTCAATAAATATTTGATTTAGATCTAATTACAAAGAAGTGTAGATATAATCCTGAATTAGTGATTAGCTAAAAGCCAATTTACACGCCTTAGACGTAACTGTTCACATGACCATGATTTTCATATCCAATCACATCACATTAAGGATAAATTATTGGAGAAGGGATACAAGAGAAATGCCTTGGAAAAAGAAATTCGTCATTTAACACAAACAAATAGAGATACATTATTAATGAATAAACCCATTTATGATACCGTGGATAACCGATTTAGGTCTGCCTTTCTGACCCAATACAATGTTGACCACAGAAAGATTAAAAAAGGACTACAGAACCATTGGTCAATACTATTACAAGACCCAGTGTTGGGAATACACCTACCTGAATACCCTCAAGTAATTTTTAAGAAAAACCAAAATTTTAAAAATATGTTGGCACCTAGTTATGCTATTAAAACCTCTTCCAATAATACGAATATAGGATTTTGTAGGGGATGTAATGTGTGTAAAGCCTGTAAGACGGGGGCGGGGCCTGGCCGCTGAGCTGAGCGGACGCAGGCAACATCAGCTCCTGCCACAAATGAGAAATGAAACCAAATTTTTTCTGCACAGCCACCTAAACTAGACACCCACGAGCTGATATTCGTCAGGGGAGCCTGAGACTATCATAATGATGCCACACAAGTGGAAATCCCGCTTGATACCGCTCGGCCATCACATGCGGCCTACACGCACGGGCGGCCCGGGGGAGACGGCCGCTCTCCCGCCGCCACCACACTCGGCTGACAATCGGCAGAGCCCACGTTCCCCCCCCTATGGACCGGTGGGGGTTATCCCGGCCCACACCGACCTGGCTTACAAGATGCCACACACATCGATGACACCAAGCGGCCTACTCCCTGCTTGCAACATGGTGGCGGAGGACCACGCGCCCAAGCTAGCGCCCTACCAGCCACTGCAAAAGCGGCTAGACGCCTTATTTCAGCGCTTCTGGGAGACACTGGAACGGCGAGCAACCCAACCACCGCCTCCATGTGAAGGAGATGTGGAGAGGAGCAGAGAGAAGAGGCGGAATGGACCCTCCCCGGGCGCAGCTACACAGCGTATACCCAACGGCACGAGCCCATCTGGGCCAAAGGTCGTGAGGATAACCCCTCCGAGGCACAGGCCACAATGCCGGAAAGCCACACGCCGCTGGCGGTGGAAGAACACCAGGCTCCTCCGTAGCGCCCGCAGAGGAAAAGACCCGGCCTCCCAGAGTATCCGAGTCTGTGGTCCAAAGGTGCCGACCGTCAACAAGGCCTGGAGCGGAGGAGGGACCCCCCGCCACACGTGCGCCCGTTCCGCTTACCGGTACCCCCAGGTGCCGCCTCCCAGCAAGCCCAGCAAAGGTATCGGCTGACTCCATCGACCTAACAATCAGCCACACTCCCCGTTCCCACACTCCACCATATGCTGCAACTGCACTGATGACTCTATAATGGAGGGAGATGACACCTCAAACCTACTGCCGGTGGCCATTTTAGGCATTTGAACTTGGACTTACCCTCACATGTGGGACGTTGGACTGCCAAAATTATGGACCTAAAAGCAATGAGTAAGCTATCCTCTTATCCCCCACCTAGGTTCACGTTAATGGCATCCGGTGAGCCTCCCTATACCTAGTCTTACCGCTGCACAGGATGGCTCTGCAGGGAAGGGAGATAACCAGCCACTATATTAACCTACACAGTTAGCTTGCCCATCGCCAGCTCGGTGTATATGCACCTGTACGTTTAGATTCAACCTGTTATCAGCTTAATGTGTTTGTTTTTGCTACTAGCTAAAGACAGCTGACTCGTATCTTATCTCAACCTGTTTATAAAACGTTAGCGTTAATTGACATACAAAAATAAAAAATGAGGCATTAATTTTCTGGAAATGTAATCAAACAATGCTTTCGCTGTCTTAACCCTAACCCTGTAAATCACCCATGCATTTCCCTTTCTTTATTCTGTACCCATCACATATGCCTTAATAAAAGAAAGAATATAAAGCCTGTAAGACCGTGACTATTGAGAGATCCAATACCTTCTCTAGTTTTAATACTGGGAGGGTATACCACATTAAATCAGATATAGGTTGCCACACGGATTTTGTGGTTTATCTACTGCAATGTCCGTGTGGCAAACAGTACGTGGGTCGTACTACAAGAATCCTCAAAGTTCGTATACTTGAACATCTGAACAATATTAGAAAGGGGTTAATTACCCATTCAGTCTCCGCTCATTGCAGTATATGCCCCTCTTTTTCATGGAAAGAGTTCAGATGAATAGGTATTGAAAGAGTTGTCTCTCACTGGCGTGGTGGTGATAGGATAAAAAATTTATCCCAGAGAGAAACCTTTTGGATTCACCAACTAAAAACACTAGAACCAATGGGATTAAATGTAGACATCAATTTGGCCTGCTTTACATAAATCATATTGGGTTTCTGGTCTGTTTCTACACCTTCACGTTGTAATATATTGACATTTTTGTCTTCTTTTTCTCTTTTTTATATTCCCCTTTCTATCTTTTGGGAATTATATAGAGAAATAGAGTTGTATTGAATAAGTTTTCATGCCATAATCCCTTATGTATCTCTTTATTTAAATAAAAAAAAAAACTATTTCAGTATATCACTTTAATACTTTATATTATTCACAATCACTAATTCAGGATTATATCTACACTTCTTTGTAATTAGATCTAAATCAAATATTTATTGAAGATCTTAATAGGATAAATTCATGCTTTATATTTCTCCATGTTGCTGCCGATATCATTATGTTTTGTCTTATTAGATATATGACTGTTTCCAATATCCACTATTTGGGACTATTCCCCTGGCGACCACTAGATGGCTATGTTACAAACACTTTACATCTTGATCCTCTCTGTTGAAACGCACGATTGAATGGAACGCGGAAGTATGTGTTTACTTCCGGTTCCGGTTTTCGGCTGATATGGAACGCGGGATTTTTTGACTGCAATCAAAACATGAAGAATTCAGCTGGATGTGATTAATCATTTCACCAATGAAGGATGAAACGGAGAAGGACGCCCAGATTACCATCAATCAACTCAGGGGTTAGCCCTATAAAACAGGACTAGTGGGTGGGTGGGATTAGGCTGCATTTTATGTTTTACTATTGTTGTATAACATTTGATTTTAATTTTTGGTCCCTGAGGAAGTTCCAAATTGTGAACGAAACGCGTAGGACCTCATTTTAAGCTTGTATTATATATTTATTGTTGGGTGATGTTTCATCCTTAATAAAGCCGCTTCATTTATTTTTCTCACCACCCTGGGAGTCCTGTTTTTTCATCTATTTTCCTGGAGCAACTGAAGGAGGATAACAGCCCCCCACTACTATCGGGGGAGGCACCATAGAGCGATATATTTCATCTAATCTTGTGAGTGCATTTCATGAATACTTACTTACTATTTGATATAGATTTACACTATGTATATTTATATTTTTCAATTTTAGATTTCTCAGCCGTATCCCAAATATTTCTGGTTGGCCTAACATAATAGTCTTAATTTCTGACAAGTAATCATGGAATTTCTTAAATATACACAGTTCACGTAATAGGGGTACATTATGGTCGATTATAGAAATAACCAGTCGAACATCCTCAAAAAATGTTTCTAGTTTGGGACAGGAACAAAACATAGCATGGAGTGTGCCTACCTGACCACATTCCTCCCAACATGCAGTAGTATTTGACAATTTTAGTTTATATAGTCTAGATGGAGTTAAACACCATCTGTAAATTAATTTGAAATTTGATTCTAAATGATTAATACATTGTGTAATCCCTTTCAATTACATTAGAAAATCATGCCATTCCTCGACTGTATATACCCCACCCAATTCACTCTCCCACTTCGACATATAGTCCATTTTTGAACCTGTCTCACCAGCCAAAAAAGCATAACAAAGTTTGTCAAAATGTAATATATCCAATTCTGATTTTTTTTTTCTCATAGAGATGCATGGATTTAATGCATCTCTATGAGGAGATGCTGATTGACCAGGGCTGTGTTTGGCTTATGCTAGCTCTGCCCCTAATCTGCCTCTTTGACAAGCTCAGCCAATCCAATGCTTTCCTATATGAAAGTATTGTGATTGGCTCAGAACACCACTTCTGACAATGTCAGCCAAGCAGCAGATCAGGGGCAGAATCAGCAGCAGACTGGAATGAAGGTAAGATTTTACTATATTTAGGGAGGCAAGTATGGGGGGGGGGGGCAAGGGGGCTAGATGGTTTTAACACTACAGGGTAAGGAATACATGTTTTTGTTCCTGACCCCATAGTGTTCCTTTAAATATCCACTATGTACTAGCTTATTTTCTCTAAACTTGTTAAACTGTGCTCTTCCTATTCCATTTACACCCTTTAATTGGTATAATTGGTGGGACAAAATTCACTAAGTTGAGTAACCAGAAGTAACATTACATACTATCCCCCATTGACTTATTCACTTTTAAAACCTTGCTTCATAATTATTTGTTATATAACCAAGATGCTTTACACCATTATGACAAAAAAAAAAGCATTATGAACTGGAAAAGCTACAATTTCTGGGGAAATTGTGTGAAGTGTTCTTGCCTTCACCAGTAGTCTACAACTTTAGTGTAGTAACTGGGTGCAGTGGCTTGAGTAACTGTTGTGTGGTTAGAGTGGCTGGAGTAACTGTGGAAAGGTTGGAGTGTGGTTCACTCACTCTACAGCAAGGGCAGAGAAGAGCTTTCACATCTTTCAAATCCCTCAAACATTCCACCAACTGCCAACAGGAACTAATAGAATTCAAACAGGGCAGAGAAGATTGGTTAAAAACAAACTGCTCCAAATTGCTCACTTCACTGGCGGTTGCCATCTTCAAACAGTCGTATTTTAAAAACTATAAATCCTAAAGCGAAGAGCCTTATATTGTGAAAATCACAAGACCCAGACCTACATTTTGATTCATAGTATGTCTCTGAAGTATTATAAATGAAGGCAAAGTCGCAGTTTAGAAATTGCCTTTCAAGTTTGAGCTGGCTAGAGTGGAGTTTCAATGAATGTCAATGGACGGCGTGAGTTGCAAACAAATGATTATATTGTGAAAACTATCAGGTCTATGGCTTAGCCATGGACATGTTTAGTGGCAGCAGGGATAGCTGAACGTTTTGATATAAGATTTGTGTAGGTGGGCTTGAAAATGAGGGAGTGGTGGCAGTTTAGAAATCATGTCCTGATTTTTCAGCTTTTGCCAGCTCCCACTCTAGTTTTGAACATTTCGTCATTCATTCCTATGGGACCAATTTCGCCACAAAAACGACGATATTTCGTGAACCATTCCGCCAAACGTTCCACAAAGTAATAACACACCAATCGGGAACAATCCGCACGTTTCGTTATATTACTGTCTATGTAGTGTAAAAACTGTGGGAGGAGTTAGGGTGGTAAATTTGACTATAATAAGAATAAGAATAACTAGAAAAGCTACAATTTCTGGGGAAATTGTGTGAAGTGTTCTTGCCTCCACCAGTAGTCTACAACTGGAGTCGGCGGAGTAACTGTTATTATTTATTTATATAGCACATTTAATTGCAATGTTGTTGCCCAAAGTGCTTCACAGTTACATTAAAACATACATTTATAAAAACATTAGCAAGTGTACAAAAGGCCCTGTCTATGACATCACTTGCTGCTCCAGCCTGGCACAGGTCAGAGTATTTTGGCGGTTGCCATCTTCAAACGGTCGTATTTTAAAAACTATACATCCTACAGCGAAGAGCTTTATATTGTGAGAATCACAAGACCCAGACCTACATTTAGATGCATAGTATGTATCTGAAGTATTAAAAATGAAGGCACAGTCACAGTTTAGAAATTGCCCTTCAAGTTTGAGCTTTGTAGAGTGAAGTTTCAATGAATGTGAATGGACGGCATGAGTTGCAAACAAATGGTCATATTGTGAAAACTATCAGGACTATGGCTTAGCTGTGGATATTTCTAGTGGCAGCAGGGATAGCTGAACGTTTTGATATAAGATTTGTGTAGGTGGGCTTGAAAATGAGGAAGTGGTGGCAGTTTAGAAATCATGTCCTGATTTTTCAACTTTTGCCAGCTCCCACTCTAGTTTTGAACATTTTGCCATTCATTCCTATGGGACCAATTTCGCCACAAGAACGACAATATTTCGTAAACCATTCAGCGAAACGTAAAGTACCACAAAGTAATAGCAATCCAATCGGGAACAATCCGCACGTTTCAGTATATTACTATGTAGTATAAAAACTGTGGGAGGAGTTAGGGTGGTAAATTTGGCTATAATAAGAATAATAATATATATGTGAGATAACATTAAGTTGTCTTGCTATGCAAGAACACTTAATAATATATATGTGAGATAATATTAAGTGGTCTTGCTATGCAAGAACACTTAATTATTAAAAATGTAAAGTATCTAGAGATACTTTTAAGCTAGAATTGCACTAATTTGAACTTTCCCTATAACAGAATTGTATGCAACTCATCTAATTGATCTTCTATGAAGACCCAAGGTCTATATTTCTAAAGTTATAAATTTAAATAAATTTTGTATTTTTTAGTACTTTCTGCTTTATGACACTTAATGATCATTCCACTCTTATGGAGAAGAGGGCTGTGAAATATATAAAGATATTTAGCAAAGCAAACATGTTTATTCTCCATCAAACCAAAAGATATTTAAGTGGAAAGGTTCCATGCTGGGAACATTGAGGTGATATGAGGAAACAGAGAAAGGACACTATAATGGATATAATATATCACTATGACTGACCTCAAAAGCCTTTGAAGGCTAACAAGCCTGAAAATATACTACTCTCCTCATATACGAGAAGCCTTTACTTGTTCAGCAAACCATTAATCACACTGACGAAAGTTATGTTAAATATTTAACAGGGGATAGAACACGTGATTAGGAGTTTAAAACCTAGACCCTCAACATATCTCTAAACGGATCTGGCCATGAACTTTTCTGGTGCACGTTATAAGTTCAATATCAAATTGCATAAACCTTTAATAAAAACTAAATTTCATAGATCTAAAAAATTTAAAAAGCAAATGAAATGTGTTACCTGGAAAGATCTACCTATATGTAGAAGACAACAAGGAGCATACGTGCTTCAGTGGTCTGAAAACTATTATAAATGTCTTTCTGATACGGATCACAAACTTAATGGATCATAATGACCACAACTTTTAACATCTGTCATCATATAAATGTCAGTGACGGAAGACACCCTAACTAGTAAGCTATGTGCATGGCATGATAAGACAATGCTTTGATCAAGGCAAGTCCATTTAAGGTTATCTGTTACCCAACTGCCACTGAACAATTTAATTAAAATAAATTATTTTTGAAAGCGCTGCCTCTCTTTATGAAAAGGAACTAATTCCAATTCTATGAAGATGTCATGTAAACTACTGAGATTATAAACAACAGAATAAGGTTATAAATTATGTCAGATGAACCATTTATTTGAAGACAAAATAAGATCGTAAAAAACTCCATTATAAATCCAATTTCAAATAAAAAAAACAAATTCTGCTTTCTATCACATAAAGCAGATTCATTGTGTAACAAATATATTTTTATTTTTATATGATATGTTATGCTATAAGGAAGAGCTATACATGAACATTAATGTATTCCCTCGTGTATGTGTAGTATAGTGTTAAAATGGTTTTACTGTGTTTCTCCCCAAGTTTTTCCTAACCCTTTAAATGTTTAAGATTAAGGCCTGAAAGTGGAAAACAAATTACCAAACATGTTCTGGATTGGAACTTTAAGTTGGCTTAACTTTTTACTTTTCCTACTTTTTTTTTTTACCTGCATTACCATAGCACATCAGCTAATGATATTAATCAGATAACTGTAATGCATGACTGAGGCTTGATTGGGGTAAACCCTGTCAGGCTATTTCAACAATTCTGCAAATCTGCTATGTATGATTGAAGTGAATTGGTAAGGTGTTCTGTATAGACTGGTTTCGACTGCTTGCTATCTAGCTTGAAGTACATTGTAATTCTACGTAAAAGACATGGTGAACACACTTTAATACAGGGTTTACGAGTCCTCATTGTTCAGGTCTGTGACAGCTGCAAATAGGAAACTTGACAGATACCTATAATTATTGCAAACAGGAACCGATGGACAGAGTAGAAATAAAAACATGTTTCTAAATGTGAATGTTCCTCAACATAGGTTAGCGTTCAAATTAAAAAATAATTGGTGTAGATGAAAATTCTTGTTCTTGGGTAGAACATTGGCTTAAAGATAGGGTACAGAGAGTTGTCATTAATGGTAAATGTTCAAGCTGGACAAAAGTGGTAAGTGGTGTCCCTCAGGGTTCTGTTCTGGGGCCGCTTCTATTTAACATATTTATAAATAGAAAAAAAGAGACGAAAAATGGGGCAGACAGTCCACTCACAAAAAAGTGGATGGAATGCCTAGCCTCATTCAAAGTACCTCATAATGTAAATAGTCACATAGAAGAGGATAAACAACCTTTATTAGAAAAAAAAAAATTAAAAAAATAAATAAAAAATAAATGCTAAAATGGTATATAGTCCAAATACGATCACCATACACTAAAATAGTGTATTGATTATAAGTTAACCACCAAACTTATAAAAGCCTGGGAGAGGCTAATCCTGCAAGGTATGTTTGACTTAATAAAGGTGTAAAAATACACCTAAAATAATAAATGGGTAACAAAGCAGGTTAGTCTAAAATAATAAATGGGTAACAAAGCAGGTAGTCTCACCTGCTTTGTTACCCATTTATTATTTTAGGTGTATTTTTACATTAAGTCAAACATACCTTGCAGGATTAGCCTCTCCCAGGCTTTTACAAATTTGGTGGTTAACTTATAATCAATACACTATTTTAGTGTATGGTAATAGTATTTGGACTATATACCATTTTAGCATTTTTTTCTAATAAAGGTTGTTTATCCTCTTCTATGTGACTATTTACATTATGAGGTACTTTGAATGAGGCTAGGCATTCCACCCACTTTTTTGTGAGTGGACTGTCTGCCCCATTTTTCGTCTTTTTTTCTATATATATTGTGGGGTTACGCCCCTTGTACCTCTGTAACCTTTTTGTGGGGTAGTGGTGGTGGTTTCCCCACCCCATAGCCCCTCTCTCTTTCTTCCATATTTATAAATAATCTTGAAATAGACATTGAAAGTCATATTTTTGTGTTTTCAGATGACACAAAATTTTGTAACGTAATACAATGTGAGAACGATATTGCTTTGCTGCAGAGGGATTTAGATAGATTGAGGGACTGGACACTCAAATGGAAAATTAAATTTAAAGTAGAAAAATGCTAAGTTATGCACTTTGGGGTAAAGAATGCTCAAGCAACTTACACGATAAAGGACAGTGAATTTGAGATAACACATAAGAAGGATTTGGGAATTGTTATAGACAACAAACTAGGCAACAATTTTAAATCTCAATCGGCAGTTGATAAAGCCAATAAGGTATTGTCTTATATAAATAGGGGCATTAATTCTCAGGATGAACAAATAATTTTGCCTCTTTATAAATCCCTGGTAAGACCACACCTTGAATATGCTGTGCAATTTTGGGCACCTGTTCTAAAGAAGGATATTATGGCACTAAAAAAAAGTACAGAGGCGAGCTACAAAATTGAAAAAGGAATGGACCATTTTAATTATGTGGAACGATTAACAAATTTGAATCTCTTTAGTTTGGAAAAAAATGGCACCGCAGAGGGGATATGATATAATTATACAGAAATAAACGCGGCCAATGCAAACCATTGCCTGGAAATCTATTGATAAACAGAACTATACATAGGACATGAGGTCACACATTCAGACTGGAAGAAAGGAGATTTAGTCTAAGGCAAAGGAGAGGTTTTTTTTTCAGTAAGAACAATAAGGATGTGGAATTCTCTGCCTGAAGTTTTATCAGAGTCTATATAAATGTTTAAACAGCAATTGGATGAATACTGCTGTTATTATTTTTAATTAGTTGGGTAATAGCTTCTTGATCCAAGGAAATATGTGAATGGCATTCTGGGGTCAAGAAGGATTTTTTTCATAGTTTGTTGCAAAATTGGAAGTGCTTCAGATTGGGTTTTTTGCCTTCTTATGGATAAAGAGCAAAAACAAATGTGAGAAAGGCTGAACTTGATTGACACGTCTCTTTTTAGGTATGTATCAATGTAAAAACAAAATGCATACTTTTGCATAAGAAATATTTTAAATACTATAAAAAGTCTACAATGTATTTGCTGTTTGACTATGTAATGGATCCCCTATACTCTGACTGAGTTTATCCGCTGTAGTTCTCTCAAATCCCAATTGAAGCAGTGATTAAAGAGCTTAGCTACCCAAACATCAGCCTCGACTTGAAGCGTACAACAGGAATCATTTATTCTGGCCAGATGGCCTGCTTTTATCCACATTAGGGTTACAGACAAACATGCCCAATCACACTCCCACAACACGCCCATGAGTTTCTGAGTCACGATGACTAAGCATAAACTATAAAAATGCCCCAAAACATCATAAATATATATAATAACCCCACAAAAATTACATACATAAATAGCCCTGATCTGAGTGCCCAGGTTCTCCATATAGCGCTCAGATCCATGTAGTGTAGGGGAAACTCCACAGTGTTAAAGTACTGACCGTTCGCACACATGGTCCTATGCCCAAAAGAGTTCCAGGGCGTTTGGTGCTTTTGCCGGACAACTTTCGGGTGCTTCTGTGGCTGCAACACAGGGTGCTCTGGCAGGCTCTTAGGTAGCATTTGTTCTCCTTATTCTCAGGCACCTTCCCTCCAAAAAGCGCTCTCCTGGTGGATTTCAAAGTGGTTCAAAACCGCGAACCTCATGCTGAAAACAGTTCCATAACATTTGCGGCTAAGTCCCGCTGAGGTGACCGGGAATCCACAAAGTCATCATGCCGAAATTAGTTCCACAGCGGTAGCAGCTAAGTACTGCTGGGACTAGTCATGGGTTTGACGGCTGCTACTTATGGCGTTTGGGGAGATTTAACTCCTGCACAGAGTTTTTGTATATGGCCTATAGTCAGTGGGCAGGAGGCTAGCTAGCAGGCTACTCCAGGAGCACATGGCAAATGTCCAGGGTAAGGAGCATTTTTCACAAACTATTCTAAGCAATCAATTTTAGATTCATTTAAGCCTCAAAACATTGCACATGTTAAACCCCCTACAGTTCTAAGAAGGGACATATTGTAAGCAAACGTTCAAGTGTATGTAAACTTCTAAAGCTTAAATACACAGCATAATAAAAACAATAATAAAAATAAGGGGGATTTTGGTGTCATACAAATCCCACTCCACAATCAATGAATTAATTATGTACTGCAGTAAAACACTAAATGTATTTAACACTCCTTCCAAAGTGACTAAATGCAAGATGACAGGAACTTACTTGGAATATATCTTACAAAATGTTATGCTTGAAATGTTCCTTTACATACAGAACAATTAGAAATAGAAAGTCTCATTGTATTATCAAGCACAGAATATGGACAAGTCAGGTAATGTGTGTTATGCAGCACTGTTTAGAAAACATGCCAGGGTGCATTTCAGTGTAATTAATGTTAAGGGCTCTGGGGTTGCAGAGAATACAGAGTACTTTTTTGGGTGGGGTAGAAGGGATCAAAACCTCCCACCCTTTAACTAGAACTGATGAATAAAGACTCATGGGTTGTTTTTTTAAAATATGTTCTATCTAAACAAGGGACGGGGACAAAAAGTGACTTCATTATAAAGTCTGGTTATACAGGATACCAAAGAGTAAATAATAACATTCCCGAAAATACACAATCAATTTAAAACACACACACACACACGTATGTTTTGTTTTTGGGAAACATCTCTCTGATTTGAGAAAAAGAAAACATCAGGAAATAATCATACAACTCCTCACCTCTTGTTAAACCACATCTGTGCATGTTAAATCCTACTAAACACTGATTGAATCTAGAAGATATTCATGAGAGGGTTTCATATTTGTGATTGTTTGCATTAATCGCTAGTGATTAATGAGAATGCACAAGCTTATCCTTGCATAGTCTTGATTTTGAGACTAGTACAGTAGACCTGCGTAAAATATTTTTTTTAAGTAAACACAGAAAAGGTCATAATTGAACAAAGAAAACTTTGACACCCATAAATCTTATGCTTTGCTTTAATTTAAAAACGAACGTTAATGAATAGCTTCACGTGATATGTCTTGCGATGCCCAACATTACTTTGCAGCCTAAGGGAAGAAATGAGCTTGAGTGTCACTATACTAGTGATCATATGTTCATTAATTTGCACATGCCAAAGAGTGATGACAGAGTATGCACTAATGATGCAATTTGTCTTTAAAAATCAAGCTCAACAAAGGACACATCTATCGTACGTTTCTAAAGTATAGCATTGCGATTGTGATATAGGTAAAGAATTTGCTTGCCGATTTCTTCTGTGCTACAAAATTCAACCACAATTTTCTGTTATTCAGAAGTAAATATCAACTTTTATCTGAACATAGGTGTGACCTAAAATTTTAAATTCACTTTGAACTAATTTTGAATTCCTGACAATTCACACTTTAATAAATAACCATGTGAGTCCAAACTTTAACTCACATGGTTATTTATTAAAGTGTGAATTGTCAGAAATTCAAAATTATTTCAAAGTGAATTTAAAATTTAGGTCACAATAGCTGAATTGAAAAAAAAGTAAACTGTGTTTTCAGTTCACTTATTTTGGCCTACAATGTAAAATTCTCTTCGATTTCCCAGCAATTCGCATTGTAGTGAATACATATGTGAGAGTCAAAAGTTTAACTAATATTGTTGTCTGCTGGAAAAATTAGTCAACGAACGATCTTGAGCAAAGAAACTATTGTTTGCATTTTGAATAATAATGCAACTAATCATATGCTTTTTGATGATACACACCATAGAATATATTAATCAACAATTAGAACAGTATTATGTAGAACAGCAGCCTCAAGAAACAGGATTCCAATCATCTGATCATATGCATTACTACATAAGTTGTTGACACGGTTATTAACTCAAAGTGACTTTTCGAGTGAAAAAAAAGATTTGACATCAGTCTTTATTTCTTAACTAGAATAAATTTGAAAACTGTAATTACTTGGTACCTATCCCTATGGGCAATGCAATCACAGAACTGATGTCTCTTCTGTGTATTAATTCATTCTAACTCATCCCTATTTTCCAGATGCCTCACTATGACATCATATCAGACATAGAACCCTTCCATTTGTCTCCTTTTATAATGTCAGTCTATGTGGCACCTTTTGATGATGTATACCCACTTTACATCATAGCCCTCTGTAACCAATCACAACCCAGTATAGGGTATATTTACTTCCTGGCTGTCTTTGTTTAATCACCCTGTCGGGGTTATTGTTACCTGAGAGTGCTATTCTACTGTTTATTAAATTTACTGTTTTCTGACCTTGGCTTGTTTGTCCATTCTTGCACTCTGTTAAAGGGAAACTATATTGCCAGGAAAACAAAGCTGTTTTCCTGGCACCATAGCTCGCCCCCTCCCTTGCGCCATCCCCTCTTCCCCCGTGATGCAGAAGGGGTTAAAAAACCCTTGAGTCATTTAACTTAGTCAAGCGCCGATGTCCCTCCATTGCTTTCCTATAGGGTTTTGGGTAATGCTGGACATCCTCATGCATAGCGTGAGAACGTCTAGCATCAAAATTCGCCTAACAGCCCAGAAGTCCCTCTAGTGGCTGTTTGGTACCACCAAGCTAATTATTGCAATTTTCTAAAAGCTGCAATAATTAGCTTTGCAGGGTTAAGGGACGTGGGACAGTGCACCCAGAACACTTCAATGAGCTGAAGTGGTCTGGATGCCTATAGTGTTCCTTTAATTTGACCTTGGCCTGACAATACAAACTATTATGTGTATTTCTGTTATCCTAGACCTTGGCCTGTCTCTTGTTTATTCTATGTCTGCTTGCATAATTTAATTTATCTGTCTTAGGCACTAGTCCAGACACTCTAAGTACCGTTTGCATGTTAGGTTATCTCCATTCATGATTTGGCAAAGTGTTGGGAAGAATTAATATAACTAATTTATATTATTTCCTGTATAGATGCACAAAGTGTCAAATGCAAGACACAGTGTTTCCAGTATGATAAATATATCACCTTTGATTGCCCATTATAATAAATGTACTCCATTAGTTACAATAATTAAATCTAAATCTCATGTATCCCTTAGAGCAAATATTGTACTCTCTATAGTAATGTATGTATATTTATTTATTTATAAAATATTTTTACCAGGAAGGATACATTGAGATTTCTCTTGTTTTCAAGTATGCCCTGGGCCCACAAACAATGTATTGTTACAAGAGGGTACAATATAATGGTAAAAATACAAAATAATTTTAAAATACACATACATATTTTTAACACAGAACAGGTAAGAAATACAATCAACCATGATTACAGGTGCATTATGTACTGAGATATGTTGAGAGCGATTTTAGGTATGCATGATAATTCTATGCTGAAACACAGTTTATTTACTTATATATGTGAAGATGAACTGTGAGATGTGAATCCCATATGCTAACAATGTGAGAATAGGCTTACATAGATTAGATATTTGAAGGAGTCATGCATAACAGCACAAATTAAATGAGCTAGAATCAATTCAGTTATCATCAATTAAAACTGTGCTTGTTCCAAAGTTTTTAATACATTTCTCCATCTCATGTTTCTCTGACCAGGTAACCCTTGTCACTGTAACCAACCATGAATGCACCTTTCCCCTTTCTGCAATGTTCTGCTATGAAAAGGTTCAATAAAGTCCCAAGTGATTTTAAAACAAAGCTAATATTAAATCTTCATAAAATACGAAATTGGCAAGGAGAAGATCCATTAATGACCAGGACATCTCATTCTTAAAGGGTCCTATTTGCGTGTGGAATTACCTACTCATTCAGTATTATATAAGGACCTGCAGAGCTGCTGAATGTGCATTAGGAGGACATTTCTTGCTGAAACAGGCTCAGAATGATTTGAGTAAGGTAATGGTACAGAGATTGTCAGTAGCTCATAAAGTATGAAAGAAATGAAAATACAATTGCCTAAATCAAATGTCTTTTTTACTATGTAACTTCAATTACATGCTTGTTTCGACAACGGGTCAAAACATTACAAAGAAGAAATAGGGCAAAGGAATGCAACGTATAAGCTTCTGAGGCCAACATTGAAGGTTCCTTCCAAACTTTCCAAGTCAATACAAAGTATTTAAAAACTGGGATACTGACAATTTAATACAAATGTATTAATGTCATCCATGCCAACATGTTACTCACTAAACCTGAGGTTAATCTTACAATAAAGTAGGTTACATTTAAAAATGAAGATTGAAGCAGGTTACATCTAAGATTACAAAGTCGATTAGAATCAGATATGCTGTTATAATTTGTTAAAACTGTGTTCTGGATAGAGTTATCAAACCAATATCAAAAATAAACCATCCCAGAAGGGTTTTATGTATAACAGGCATAGATAATTGAAACAGTGCCTGATCTGGCATGAATCATAAACACAGCCTTAACTAGAAGCAGTGTAACTCCTCACAAGTGCTGATAACATGTTACAAAGGAAGAGATGAAAGAAGTGCTGAACGTGTGCAGTCAGGCCTTGCTGAACCTTATATTAACCAAGTGAAAAAAACTATTTATTTGTAGCACATTGTAGATTTGCTAGATCTGTTGTCCTATCTGTCACCTTACACCACTCACCCTACACTGCTCCGGAAATAAACCTACATTATTTTCCTTACTTACTTCTTTATCATCTGAGACCTATTCCACAGCCTTAAGCTGCTAAAAAAAAATTAACTATTAGAGTTTACCCCTCTAAATCTCCCTAATAAATCTACTTCACTAATTCTTGAGTGCTCACCCAGTAATCCACACCTGACTAACATGGAAAAATAAATTGGTTAAGGGCATGGGCCACAACTTCATTGAGGCTAAAACATGTTAATATGTTTATAAACATTCATCTCCTACAACAAAGTAAACAGATACCTGTGCTATAGCCCTATTAGCCATAGGCATTTTGCAGAGCATGTTTCCAGGCCCCAGATTCACTCGAAGTAAATATACCACCCGATGTTTAAGGATTTACACCAGAAAGCTACACATGCCAAGTGTAAAAATAAACACGTTTAGCAATTACAGAGAATAGTGTTGTCTGGATGTTTAAATGTCATTACAAGATACAGCCAAGATGAACTTTCATTAAAATAATTACAGGATGCCACAGTACATCCTATGATGCAACTTTTTCCACTATCAGCCACATCTACCTAGCATTATATAGGATTATATAAGCAGCTCCTTACATACACACTGAGAAATACAGTAAAATAATTCTAGGTCATCCAAATATATAAACAAGGAAACAAAAACAAAAACAAAAAAATCAATAAAATAACTTTTTAATCCACTGTCCATGAAAAGAGTTTCTTCACAATGCAGAATTATTAGACACACAGAAGACCACTGCTATGAAAAGTAATTTGA
The DNA here is from genome assembly GCA_933207985.1 of Pelobates cultripes. Classification (NCBI taxonomy): domain Eukaryota; kingdom Metazoa; phylum Chordata; class Amphibia; order Anura; family Pelobatidae; genus Pelobates; species Pelobates cultripes. The sequence goes on along the minus strand of OW240917.1, from coordinate 109,535,063 downwards.
GTTATTTGATCAAAGTGTGAGTGACAGCCCCAATCTAATTGATAAACCACCTAAAATTAAATTGCATACCTGTGTGGCTTCGTATATGGACACGAAGGGTTCCATTGCTTGCAAATTTCTGACCGCAATAAGGACAAATCTTCTCTTTCTCCCCTGTGTGAGTCTGCAATGAGATATTACATATTACACAGCTGTGCTAGGGATCATATATGGCCGGTATTCTTTATTGCATCAATTTTTATTTCTTGGAATATCCGCAACAGTCACAATCATTTTATTCAATAATAACATTCTTCATTCCATTGATATGAAGATAATTTATGATAGAAGCTAAAAATACTACAGCAAGAATAAATACAGTATACATTTAAAAAAAAAAAATTTAATTCTATGTCTAAAAAATACGGAATACCACATAACAATTGTGCAGCATTCAAACCTAAACCTAAACCTAGGTTCAGGAAGACCTAGATAAGAAAAGAAAAATCTGTTATAAGGCACAGCTTGGTTATTTTGTAATTCAGATTTTAATTCAGCACAATTTGAGTTTAGTAAATTGTCTTCTTTAAGTGATATTTCTCTCTCCTCCTGCTTGCTTGCTGTGTGAGAAGGCAGGGCTTGGGGGGCATTTATCTTTCTGTCCAGTTTTGGGTGAAAAAAAGATCTGTAAACTGTCCAGTATAGCCTCCTCTCATGCTCACCCTCAGCGATAGTACAAAAGAAAAAGTGCACATCTTGGCAACCATGTTCACTGACGTATCTCTGTTTTGAGGTCTTGCATTTGTGGAAGCGATGATTGAGTGGGCTCTCGTGTATGTGATGTACGTTAGGGCTGCTTGAGGGTGGTTCTGACACCTTTGGGGCCCCCAGTGCTTGTTTGAGCCAAAACACAGCCCTGAGTTGGTAGAATAAAAAGATCCATAGCACATCTTTTATGGATCTAGTCTATTCTGTATGTAATCATAATATGCTATAGGTGGGGCTCTGGACTGCACCAGGTGGGTATGGAAACACTGCCATTCCATTCTTGTTTACCGATTAATTAGATAAAGTCACATGGATATGGTTTTGTTTTTGTATTTTAAAGTGACATTTTTATTTCCTTTTTTTAATATGGATATATTTTAGTGGAATAATTCAGTACACAATAACTTCAAGTACCATTTGTTCAAAGTTAAAAAAACATGTAATCCAAAAACTGATATAAAAAATAATTATATATATATATATATATAAATACCCATCAGTGCCTAATGTATTGGCTATGGAAGAACCCCTTCCCCTCCCGAAAATAACCCCAAATACATTCCCATTTCCCACTAATTTACTCTTCATTGTCAAGATTAGATTTGCCAGTTTATGGAGTTCTGTTGATATGAATCAGAAATGATAGTGTTTGGTATTGTTACAGAATAGATAGATAAATCATTTCACCTTACATTAAACCACATGGTACATATTACACACTTAAACAGGGATATAGTTATTTAATGTCATAGTCTGACAGCAAGAATAAACATTTTAAGTCTGTCTTGATTAGCATAGGACCATTTTGATTTGTTTTTTGAAGAGACATTATGAAATTAAAACACATGCTCAATCTAGGTGAAGTAAGAAATAAATACATGCTTGAAAATGAAAAAGATACCATGAAAAAAAAAAGAATAAACTCTGCTTTCAAGAAATATTTACTATAATATAAAATGTCATGGTAAGGAAAGTTTATAACTGAGAATGCATGCAATATATATATAAAATCATGGGAAATTAAGACTTTTCCCCAATGTTTAATCCTTGAGTACCAGAATGGTGACAAAAGGCATTCCAATGTACTTTGGACTCTTTGAACTTTGGACTTTTATGTTTTTCTGTAAAATGTAACCACAAGGTACAAATTCAGATATTTTTTTCAACTCAACTATGATAACATTATGGTAGTTTTATACTAAATTTTGAATTTGGTTTTCAGTTTATTGTACTTTTATCTTTAGCGGATAAACAACTACATATTACACATAAACAGCAAATAGATTTTAGAGATTTGATGTACAAAAAATGATTTTAAAAAATCTGAAATCAGGGTGTAAAATGTCTTATTGTATTGGTTGCAATCTTTGTTGATGGTATGATAGAGGTACCACGCAAGAACAAATACTAATGAAGTATTAAAAACAAACAATTTCCCTATGTAAAAAACACACTTTTATATAAGAATACTGAAGCCCATACTCCCTTTGTTCCATATTAAGTTGGCCATGTGCTACGAAAGGGATGCTACAAGCATGTGAGTACATTAAGAACAATCACCATTAGCTCATAGTCTTCCTCTCTCTTTACACTTACTTTTTTATGGCTCTTTAGTACTGAAGGGGTTACAAAGGCTTTGTCACATAGATCACATTTATACTTCTTGTGTCCATCATGTACTACTTGAATATGAACGTTTAATGTGTCCTTCCTTTTGAATGTAGCATCACAATGATCACATTTAAAGGTGCGTTCACCTTAAAGAAAAAAACAAAACCAAACAATGAGATAAGAAACATCTAGATATCAAATTGGTTAGTCAAAACAGATCTGAGAGAGACATTCTTTAACAAAATAGCAAATCCTACACTATTCAGTACATTTAAACGCACATGGGATTTGTTCACTAAATTTTGGAGATGGAACATGGCATATTTAAATAGTAAAACTGAAATGCGTCCCAGCTCAATTATTTTTCTAATTCAACGATTATGGCCTTTACGTTTGTTCAAGTCATTATCTTCAAGTGCATGGAACTTAAAATCCCTATGTCATTACTATACTTGAACTGACTTGGGCGAGTAGTTTACCATACATTACAAGGTAGTCTGTTTGGAGATTTCACATAACACTCTCCAAATGATCTTCAGTATACCACCTTAATCTTTAACCCCTTAATTACACATGACATGTGTGACATGTCATGATTGCCTTTTATTCCAGAAGTTTGGTCCTTAAGGGGTTAATGGAAATGCTGCAGGCTCTCTTGCACATTTCAATCTAATTCCAATTTCCCATGTTTCATCCCTCCACTAGTACCTGGAAATTACATTCTTAGCTTATTTAATGTACTGACAATATATGTAAAACCCCAAATCGGATCACTAGGCAATGTCCTGTCTGGAAGAATAGCTAAATAAGCACCCATGAGCTCCATGTTGGTAACTCTAGAGACTCCTATACATTTATTAAATTTACGTAATAGAATCAGATTAAATACTCCAAGTTATAAAAAAGAGGTGAAAAAATGCTAAAATATATATATTTTTCAAGTTGGTATAATCACATTTTTAGGGTTGGTATCCATTTTAAAAGTGAAAAATATCTTACAATAAAAAATAAATAATTTGACACAAGTAATTGTGTTTGATTATAAACAGTGTGATAACGTGAATGTCTCAGGGGTGTGAAAAGGGTTAATGGAGGCCAGATGGGTGACAGGTTCCAAAGTGAAAAATGTGTCTGTGTCCTGTTTGAGATCCACTGAGGATTTACTCGTGTATGAAATAGAAGACCTTTTCTTACTCTTAGGTCTCTGTAGTTTTAACATAATAAATACACAATCCCCTTAGATACTTCATAGTGTTTAACTTTGCTCATCAAAAGTTATTTATTTCTAGTGAGTTAAATAACACGTCTCTCTCTATTACGCTGCTGGACATATGCATTAAACAGTGAGGTTTGTTACATACTTTGATGACTACATGTAAAAGGCACAAGGTAATTAAGTTGACTGGTGAATTTACACCATAGAAGTAAACAAAATATAACATGTTTAATGTAAATATTCCCAAGTACATCTATAACACTTTACAAGCCCTATAGAATTTTAATGTCCATGTTATATATAGAATCAACTATAATACAAGTAATATAAATATATATATATATATATATATATACACACACACACACATACACACACGTACTTACTCTGCACATTCATGTAATAAATAAATGAACATATTAAATGAAAGTGTCATCAAGATGCTACTAGCTTGTTTTTATAATTTTTAATTATTACAGCTTTTTCCCTCTTTTCTAGAGGCAGTAATTAACAGATTGTCAATAAGTGTGTTGGCTGAAAGCAAATTTTATTACAACACAGGATCAAAGTTTTGATGTTCATGGACATCTGTACCAAGAACATGACAAAGACATGACAAAGGTGACTTTGACCATAAACCGGTTGATGCTGTACCGTATGGGACAAATAAACCCTCAATTTATTTAAAAGAATCTGGAAATAATTAACATTTTATGATGGCTGCGCATTGATAAATAAACTTTGATATTAAAAAATGGACTATGCGAACCTACGTATCTTAGTGACAATTACCTACCCTTTCTTGCTTCTGTTCTGTGTCCCTGGAAAGCCCCTACAGTCCCTGAGCAGTATCTTCACTATCACTGTTTTCACCACCTGTGACCTCTACTTTGCTGCCAGCAAATTAATTTAAATCTCCCATTAAGTAAAGGAGGTGGTTCAAGCAGCCACTTCTATTTTTGAGTTCTCACTTTAGTGAATAACCATGACTGTTTATCTCCTAAGCTCTTCTCCTGGCATATAAGTAAATGGAGAGAGTCTGAATTAACAAAATACAGTTTTCTGCTCTGCATTTTAAAGGGACACTATAGTCTTCAGAACAATGACAGCTTAATGTAGTTGTTCTGCTGAGTATAGTCAGTCCCTGACGCATTTTTGCTGTAAACACTGCCTTTTCAGAGATAAGGCAGTGTTTACATTGCTCCCTAGAGACACCTTCAGTTGCCACTCCTCAGCTCTGTATGGAGACGCTGAAATTTGTCCATAGAGATGCATTGATTCAATGCATCTCTATGAGGAGATGCTGATTATCCAAGTTGGCAGTTGGTTTAGCCCCTGCCACGGCTCTTTGCTGATGTCAGACAACCCAATGCTTTTCTTATAGGAAAGTAATGGATTGGCTGAGATTATCAACACTGGCAAGGCCAGTGCTGAAGTACCGGTACAGTACTGGAAATAAGGTACGTTTTCTTAGCTTTTATGGGAGACAAGCCACGTAAATGGTGGTTTCAACACTATAGGGTCTGGAATACATGTTTGTGTTCCTGATCCTATAGTGTTCCTCGAATTCCTATTATCTTGGACAGACTGGGATAATTATGTAAGATTAAAGAAACAATTTTAGAAAATACATAAATAACATACATGATACATTAAGCTGTAGCATATATTGTAGGAATAGTGTAATATTGTGGTTATAGAGATGTTCATAAACAACTTGATCTTCAGTTGTTCGTTTTTTCTATAATGTCTTTAAAACCCCTTAATGTCATTATTTTCCCATAGCACATGTTTCACTCGCCTCTTTATAAATATTCTCTTATACTTTCTTAAAACAGGAGTAATCTCTGAGCATTGCTCCTTTGGAAATAGCTCATAAGAAACGATGTATTTGTTGGTTCTAGCTACAGAAACCATAACATAAGGTCTGTTTTGATAGTTATTTGTAGGGCAGAAAATAAATGTATTTATAGGTTACAATTATGGGAAAAAGACAATGTTAAATAAGTAACTGCAGAATTATTTGTTTTAATTATGATTATTAAAAGGGAAGGTTCCCAATATTTTCTTATTTTATTTCCCACTGGCACATTGAGATACAAATTATTATTCTTGTCAGACTGCCATTTCCTAACATAGCCTTGACTTTTGAAGATACTACTAATGCAAAGAGTTTTGGCATATTTCTAAATATGAATTTTAAGAAAAAGCCTGCACCTGTAATTTTTCCAACATTCTTTCTAACATAGTATATTTATATAGTCATTACAGCATTCCTTTTTTTAATGAAAAATGCAACAGACTTCTGATTACATATTATTCATACAGAGACAATATGTTCACATTCCTCCCAATATTTCAAATGGACATTGAGGAACATTTTCATTTTACAAGTATGAATGGGGATATTTTTGAGAAATTTAACTTGACTTACTAAAAATGTATGCAACTAAAATGTAGTTTACAATACGAACAATCTATTGTATCTATAAAGCCTAATTTTGAAATTCATTTTAGGTTAGACATATTACTGTGAGTATTATGGAAGTGAATTTCAGATACACAAAGAATATTGAGCTTCTACAAAAGGGACATTAGGATAGAAAAGACAGATCGATTTGGTCCCAAAATAAGGATTCATGGGAGGTATAAATTCAGCATTGATAGGAATGATATGGGTGCAGATTCAAGCATCAAGGTCATAATGAAAATTAGCGCAGAAAAGAAGAAGCTGAGAGGCATAGGTGCCCCTTGTCAGAGCCCAAACGTGAAATTTGGGGTTCAAGTAATATAAACGCTGATGGTGAGACACTGCCCTGACACTCCTGCCCCCGTAACAACTTAAGGAGATTGTTCCTTTGAACTACATTACAAAAATAAATTCGAAATAACTTCTGAATCACCTTAAAATAATGACTGGTGTGGTATGCCATTTTCTATTGCTATTATTCAAATAAAATGTGACTTTGCCATTAAAACCCCCAACAAAAATACTAGTAGTTCAAGACACTTCTAGTTTAATGTGCGAATTAGGTCCAAGGTACACTACTAGAGGATATACATTTTTATATCATTCAATCGGTTTTATATTGTACAGCGTTGTATTTAAAAAAGAAAAAAATTCCTGTAATGTATAATTTTTCCAGCCACTGGAGGACCACTTAAATGTTACAAAATGAGAAGGGTAGCTCCTCTCAGGTTAGCAGAACAGGAAATATACACATAGAAATGGTCAATAAAGTAGGCACTTACTGTTGTGTATCAGAAGGTGTCTCTGCAAAGAGAATGGTGTGCGGAACAGTGCCTTGCATTCCTCGCACTGGAAGGGTCTCTCTTCAGAATGGGTCTGTGTGAGAGGGAAACCATCACAGTGAATGACAGTGGCAGTTAGGCCTAATTAGAATAATTCTATTAAATCATACTAAAACAGGATTGCAGGAAACATTTAAAAAAATGTTGAATCAAAAAGCCTGAATATATAACTGGTGAATAGGTATTAATAAAAGCACATCCTACAAGTACAGTGTGGTAAAGAAAGCTCAGTATCTCATGAACACAAATACATGCATTTATACTTATTTCACAAAGAACACTAACAGGTCATTCAAATGTATTTTTTTTCTCTCCTTAATTCTACTGGATAATATATTTATTCACATGGTGTGCACTGTCTCTATAAATCCACAGAGAGGTTTACATTTTTAACTTTAAATAAACAACTGATCCAGCTTTGGCAGTTGACGTTAGTTTGCCAAAATATTCTATGGAGGTGGCATAGAGTGGGTTCATGAAATAAATAAAGAGGGTATTGATTACTTTCTACAGACACTCAATCATAATTATTCTCTGTGATATGCAAAAGCCCCAATTATCAGTTAAAGAGACCATCTAACCAGACCAATTCTCATTTAAAGAGACCACTAGAATAATTACAGCTTAATGTAGTGGTTATGGGGAAAAGAGTTGGTCCCTGCAGGTCGAGCAGTGTAAGCACTGCCTTTTTTTTAAATTTTTTTTTAACTTTAGCAGCCACTAGAGGGGTTTCCTGGTTGTGGTCTTACAATCTTTTTTAAATTAGTCCTCTACGACATTATTTGTTTCCACGTTGCTCTGAATTGAGACTTCAAATGTTACACACAGAGATGCATTGAATCATAAGGGGATGCTGATTGTCAGAGCACACTAAACCCCAGCGCTTCATTCTTCCTTATGGGGAATCATTGGATTGCCTAAGATCATCAGTACTGATGATTCCCGAAAGGGTGGAGTGGTGGCTACATGGACACCAGTGTGCCTAAGGGTGACCGATCATGTAAAAAGCCCCTACATCACGCAAACATGTTTGTATTCCTAATGTTAGAGTTTTGCTTTAATAAAGAATGTATGGATAGTTTTCTGAACAATAAAGTATGTCTCAAGGCTGGCATAAAACTTGCAGCAATGCTATTCTTGTCCTAAACTCTTGATAACAATACCTCCCAACATAGGGAGGTATGAAATCAGGACAGATATGGGTGGATCTAAAGGGGGCATTCCAATGATTACATTTGCATCTCTGACTTGGCTCACAATAACGGACCCAGAGAAGGTGACACGCAAAGTATGCTAGCCGGCTCCCCTAAGTGCTAAGCATGTACTCAGCACTCGAGTGTCCTTAGCATAGATCAAGCAAGTCTAATGAGTATTATAGTACTTCTTGTCTACAAAAGCCAGGGAACAAACCCAGGATGCGGGGACAGGAACCTAAAATTGCACTGCTAGATTTAGGAAAACTGTAATGCCTCTTAATCTGCGTCAGTTTAAGTCTCAACATGTAAGCACTTTATCCCCTTTTAGTAAACATTACTGCTTTTATCATCATTTAGCCTTCTCGTGTCTTTATGTTTTGGTGTGCACATTATGGAACCAAGATAGTGCTGTGGCACGGACGGGAGCTGCAGTCATCTAGTGGAAAACCGAAGTTTGACTGAAAGATCTGGGGTTCTTTGCTCTCCTATCAAGGAGTAGGTACAACAAATGCAATACATATAGCTGAGTCTAGGCTGTTTCTTATGATTGGTCAGTACTTTCTTTTTTCCTTTTTATCAATAGGAGTTATTCATCCAATTATCCACATATGAACTAGTTTATTTTTTTTCTATATACAGAATTGTAGTATTTAAGTCTGCACTATTTGTATAATTTTTATATGTGACAGATAAAAAAAGATGGCCTGCTTATACATTTTGTAAGGCCCCCCATGACATTACCAGCAGTACACCATAATATTAGAAAGTGTTTAACTGCACACTTAGTGGCTCTAAGCAAGAACTTCCTTTATATAAAAAAATAATTAAACAAAATATGAGCCTGTGTGTAAAAGGGATTCATGATCATAATAATCACCATAATCACACCATAATCACATACTGCAGAACGTAAAATTAATGTCTGCATTTTAGTATTATACCTTCAAACAGTAAATACCGTTCAATCCAAGCTCTAAAATTAATATGTACAATTGTTATTAATCTCTTGAATGCTAATGAATTAAGAGCACTCATTAATTTCACCCCAAGCCACAGCTGTAGGAATGGTATGATCCATTGAAACTTAATTTACTATTCAGAAGTAGTTGGAGAGCTGCCATTTTCATCACAATTGCAGACATTAAGCGAGTGCAATTAGTTCACGGCAGAGAAATCCATTTCTTGGCAGGTTGGTAATTATTCGTGCAATATGAAAATGAATGACTTTGTGTGAGGATTTCATTGACTAAATTTAGTTTTCCTTGTAAATGAAAGTAAAAACATGTATGTGCAATTTTGGGAGGGTTGAGGTCTATTTAGTTCACAAGAATATTATTTTCTGTCTTACTGGAGATTCAGCTAGTTGAGTTGTTTGCAAAGTACCCACCTAAGAGGTTTGTCTTGATGCTGGCAGACAAGCTTACACTTCTATGGCCATGTCAGTTTTACTAAACTAACTGTTATTTAAATGTACATAGGGATTTGGGATAGTACGTAGCTAAATATCCGTGGTTCATGTACATCTCATGACTTTCTAAACCATGTGCACAATGCACATTCAGCATGAGTGGATATCTACTCGCAAAGTCTAAATGTTTACTCACTAATGCCTACTGCTAAGTAGAAATGTCGAGCCCTGTATAGCCGCAGCATATGTTTGGTATTTATAAATAATAATAGTAATAATAACCATATTTTTCTATGACAGTTGGACCTTTTCATATAAAAAAGTCACTTAGCATAAGAATACAATATTTAATTTATTCAACTAATGCCTAAACACATTTACAATAGTTTAAAAACCCATTCCTTTGAGATTTATTTAATTTGGATCACTGTTAAAATAAAAACAAAAATTCTAACTATAATAAAACAGAAATAATTGGGTGAAAAATAGGCAAGTATTGGGAGGTGAAGAGGAACTTTCTCTACTAAAGGAGGACACTTCCGAGATATGTACTTGCAGTTAACACCTTGTCATACAATATAGAGGGCTAAAATATTTGATACTCTTCTATACAAACTGTTCAAGATTTGTTAATCGATAGCTGGTATGTATATCGGGACAGGGCTAAAATATCAGTAAGGTGCTTCGTGCTTCTGAAATGTTTAAAAAGATCAGTTTTCCTTAAACAAATTATAACTAATTTACACCTTGAAAGGCATGTGTGCCGTTTCTATAAGTTAACATTCTTGGAAGAAACCCAATCAATTCGCTGTAAGTGTATCCAGATTCCAGTTGGGCTAGAAAACATGCTGTAGGTTTGTGTACAGTGCACACATTAACGAATGCTTCACTTAAAGAGCTTTCTGTCTTATGAATAACACTAACATGGACATGATTTATGACTATTGCTATGAAAGATGAATCAAACAATCATATATTTCCCATATGTTATACAGCACGATCCAATGACGAAACTTGAAGCAATTCCATATCACAGACAAAAGCAAAGCTCTGCATACCAGAAATTAAACTACCCACATCATTTTATGCAGACCCATCTTTAGACAGCTGTTGGATATGTTGCAAACAACCAGTGTACAAAGCAATAGACATAGATACAGGCTACACGAGAAAACAATTATCATCCGTCATAAGCAAGTCTCAGAAATTACCACATACAACGGTCCATTTATTATCCACATGGGAACTTATGCATTATAACGAGGGCAATAAAGAGGTACACCATAGGTATAGGAAATGGCAAATGGATTTTTAATGAGGATCAAAGCAAATGAGAGAAAAAATAACATGGATCGAAATTAATCGGATGTGCTGAACAGATCTGAATTGTGTAACTGCATCTTTAGTGGCTCTAGGCAAAAAAAATTACTTTATAAAAAAATAAATATGAGTCTGTATGCAAAAAGTGTTCATGATGTGCACTTTTAAATCATCCATGTAACCATAATAATGCTTGGATTTAGTTTGCATAATATAAACAAAAATTCAAAAACAGCCAATGTGAAGGTCAAACAAAGTATTGTTTTAAATGTAGCCATTTCATTTATGGGATTAGCACAGTTTCCCCAGCGCAATATATCATTACTATGTATGTACTGATACTAAATTTCTAATTGATACTTTCGCTTTATCCTGTAGTAACATTGCATATGTTGTGTTTTGGTTATTTCTACATACCCAATAAACTAGCTCTGACTTGTTGACATATTTACTTTAAATCAGGGTTCGAGAGAAGCAATACTTCCCTCAAGACTTGGCTGTCAGAGCACTCTCATTGCAGAAACAGTGAACCCTGCACACTATTTCCACATGGATGCTCCGACCTTCCATCAGCGAGGTTCTTTGTGTGAAGGATGGACACCATTGAATTTACCAATTTAATCTCTGAAGTCGAAAGACACAGGCAACACTCCAGGACAATGAAGGTAAGTTTATTCATGGGTTCACCACCTCACAAGAAAAAATGTGCAACGTTTCGGCTCAGCAAAGCCTTAATCATGCATCATTTAGCATGATTAAGGCTCTGCTGAGCTGAAATGTCACACATTTTTTCTTGTGAGGTGGTGAACCCATGAATAAACACCTTCATTGTCCTGGAGTGTTGCGTGTGTCTTTCAACTTCCGAGAGCACTCTCATTGGTCATCTTACTAGCCAACCAATAAGAGCTACTTATATTGCAAAGTGTGGGGAATGTTTCCACCCTTTGCGGTAGCTGTAATAGCGTGGGGAAGTTTCAGTCTGCAGCAAGCCCTCCATGCAAAAAGATGGATTATGTTTCATTGCAGTGCAGTTTTTATTTTTCTCAGGATTTCTTTTTTCAGGCCATTTTTTTATTTTTATTTTTTATTTTAACCTGCTCCATTGGGAATTCTGGATTTTATTTTGGCCTTTTTTGGGGCTCAAGATAAGATGAATTAGAATAAAGAAGACTTGGTAAGTATATATTTTTTTTTTCAACATGTATTAGTTTAATTACATTCCCAGTATTATTCGGATGAGAGGGCTAGGTAATGTTAATTTATTTTTATTGGGGGTGAATAGGGGATTGAGTGAATTACTCTTTATGTCACCTATGGGTGAGGCCAGAAGGGGAAATATTACTATTATTATTATGGCCTCACAACTATTTTTAGAGCCCGTGCTAAAAAGGTGGGGCCAAGGGGAATACTAGATTCTCTTCATTGAATATAACAACAGGCAAAACCTGATTCCCATGGAAACTTTTCTAGCAACTGGGTACCAATGGCTGCCTAGTCACTAGATATAAACAATTAGTAGATATGGAGGTAAAATATTTCCATTATAGTGATATGAAGGTATTATTGACCCCCAAAGGATTTTTAATGACTGATGTAATAAAAAAATAAAACAAAATAAACAATTCTCAATGTGGTAGCTGGCTAGCAAACACAGACGTGCTGCCACACAATTAACCCCTGCACCACCAAGAGTTTTTTTGTTTGTTTGTTTATCTATATGCTCGCTGGCTGCTAGTGCTGCCAGCGGGCAAATAGTTCAGATTCTTTTTTTAATCTGGGCCTAGATTTGAATCTTCCAAGCCCGGATTTAATTAATTTGGGTCAGATTTCAGCCGCCTGGTGGCGTTTTGTCCAGCTGAAATCCAGATTCAACTCAGGCCGATTCATATCTGTAGATCGTTCGGTCTACATTCCCTAAATGTTACAGCTCTGTGGAATACGTTGGCAATTTATAAAAATGTCATAAATAATAATGATGATAATAATAAAAACCGTTATGAACGCTAGGCAGATGCAATCATGCAATTGAATCAAATACATACTGATATAGTGCTTTTAAAATTGAGCTGTGACAAATAAAATAACATGTATGCAGTCCTGCCAGTCAATTCAATGTTAATAAGCAACTAGTAGTTGAAGATAGACAGTCCACTTAATTGAAATTATAAAGTGTATTAAAAACAAACAAAAAGTATATTTTGTAATATTTTACAATGATTATATAAGTGTGTTTGTGGGGTGGGAGTTGTGTTTTCTCTTTTACCCATGATAGCGTTTTACCTTTTTATGATTCTTGTAAACATTTCTGTGGGCAAATCCCTTTCCACAGAGCTTGCACTGGTAAGGTTTGTCTTCGCTGTGTATAATTTTGTGTGCGGTCACTTGATCAAGTCGTTTGAAGGACTTACAGCAAACCTCACAGGTGTAGGGGCGCTTTTCTGTAGAAAATGATTGGGGACATTTAATCTGCTGTTCATTTGAGGGGAAGTAGAAGATGAAAAGCAAATAAAGTCATCTCCGCAGAGATTGTTGCATTTAAGTCAGTCCAAATAAGATTTAACCATAAAAAAAAAAAAACCTTTATGGCAGGTCATAAAGGATGAGCATTTGGAAATACTGTATCTAGACATTCTTCGCAATAATCTTTCAAAACTCCAAATTGTGTTAATTGGCTTAAATCAAAAGAAGAAATGACTTCAAAGAAGGTTAGTTTCAAGATTATGAATTTGAAGACATGCAAGGCTTTTTATGGTAAATAAAACTAATCAAAAGTCTTTAACGCTCCAAAATATCTTTCTATAATCCCAAGAAGTGCAAATATGACAAAAATTACTTGCATGACTAAATATCCGATTACAAAAAAATACCCAGATTTGGAATAAGAACATGTGAACATCTCACAAGCTTGCTAATGGGATTTTTAATTCATCTACAATAACACTTTCAACAATGGATCTATTAAATGTCCAAAATAGTTGGGGGAAAAAAAAATAACACTTTTTTTTGGCTCAAATGTTATTTTGTCCTCTTTCAAATCTAAGATGGTAGTGAGCTATTCTTCACATTTAAGTGGTTTGGTTTTTCCCATGATGCTCAACCAGCCTGTAGACAAGCTGTGCATCATCGGAATAGTAGTTCACAACTATCTAGGGTGTCAAGTTTAGCCACTTCTGTTGTAATCAATTACAAGTGCATGCAGAGTTAATATTTTTACCTGAGTGGGTTATCATATGCCGTCTAAGTTGGTTTGCTGAAATAAATTTCTTGTCACAATCCTGACACTCAAAGATTTCATGAACCTGCAAAATGAGTGTTTAATGATAATTAAGTATGTGTTTTCTCACTCTGCAAGTATTTAATGCTGACACATTCTCTGTACTCACAGATGTGTCTTCTCAGCTTATTTAGAACATATCTATTTCAAGGACACATCATCTAAAATTGTATTATCACTGAATAAATGATTATATGAAAATTACAAAGAAGAAAAAAAAAAAGCTAGACATAACCACATTAATAACGTGTGTGACATCGCCAACCTTACTGATGTCTACAACTGCAATACTGATATGTATGAAATAAATAGCATCTTAAGAGTGCCAGAGGTCTTGTTTTTCTACTAGACTACATATGAGGTGAAAATTTAATTAATGCTCTAATTAACCCCTTAAGGACCAAGAGTTGGGTTAATCCCTTTATTTGGTAAACTGCAATACCTATGGTGTTTAACCCCTTAGGGACCAAACTTCTGGAATAAAAGGGAATCATGACATGTCACACATGTCATGTGTCCTTAAGGGGTTAAATGGTTAAATATTTTTTAATATTGATTATACAATGTAGAGCAAACAAGAAGGTACGTAATACTAAATATATTTGTAATACATAGTTACATAGCTGTCTAGGTTAAAAAAATAAAAGGCTAAGGTCCATCAAGTTCAACCTTGAAACGCATTGTTTATACGGTTTATTGAACAGAAAGCAAAAAAAAACAAAAAAACAATTGTAGCCATTTCCAAAACCTATAGAGAAATCTGTATATCAGAAAATATGCTTTCCCCAAACTGCCTTCAATAATGTTTCCTTAAAAACCAAACAGAATGGATCCACTATTTTTTTTTTTTTTTAATTCTTTATTTTTGCTGTGCATGAAATAATTTTGCATATCAACAATGCCACAACAGCAATCGCAATCAATTTACAGACACTTATTTGTCAACTGTTGTACAGCATAGAGGACACGCACACATTTTTTTTTAGGGTAATAATACAAGTTAAGTACAAGCTTAGTAACTACGTCTGTCTTTTGAATTACATTGTCGATTAGTACCAGTAGCTTAGGGTTAATATTTATGTCGCGTGTCATCGCTTCATTATCTAGACATTGACATGGTTATGCCTGACTATGCTTAAGTGAGAGACATACATTTTGTACAGTAACAGTTGGTCTAAGTAGTCGTGACATGCAGTAGTTGAGACTGTGAGTTTGCACTTTAGGTTATAATAGACTATGCAGTGCTGACTAACAAAATATATCTATTTCTATTAAGGTTTCCAACTTTAGCTAAGATTCTCATTAAAGTAGGGTGCCACCAGGCAGAGCATCATACATTCAGTTATTTCCTTCTATACATATAAAGCTCAAGTAAAGCTGAACTATATACAGGGTCATATGCAGAGGATATGCACGTTATTCAATGACTGCAACTACAGTGATATCTGGTATAGCTATTCATGTCATACTATATATTGTGCTTCTTATTATGAACGGCTGGGGTCACCGTCAGCTCCAGCCCAGCGCAAAGCCTGAGGTAATCTGGTTGTGTTCCATGCCCAGGTGTGGGGTGAGTCCCTTGATATTACCCCATGAATTCCACTTGTTCCTAATGTCCCGGTTGTTGGGTAGGTTTGCCATGTCTTGCGAGCCTTGATGTATTGTCGAGGGCTATAGCACCATGCGGTCAGTGGGTAAAGCTGGGTGTTCTGTTTGTTCTTCCAGCCCTGGTCGTTAGTGGAGCTTGCTTGCAGAGTGCCCTTCTGGGGTTGCCGCTTTGAGATGGGCATGTGGAGGAAATGCTGGCTGTGGTGGTTCTCATTTGTCAGCTTGTATGTTCCAGGGCTGTTACGTGGGGGCATGAGAGCCCTCAGGGACCCCCGGTGGTAGCAGGTTGTGAGCACAGAGTGATCACCTTCTGTCGATGCAGTTGCTGTGCCTCCGTCAGCCATTTTGGTGAGACCGCGTGGGATCCTCACTCCGGCTTCAGACCATTCAGGTGAGACGTTTAGGCATTAGCCCGCCTGGTGGGGACCGGGATGACCCCCCCGGCCCATGGGGGGGGAAGCAGGACCAGGAAGGTACCAAGTAGATGGTGATTTACTGCAGTCGGAGTGGAGAGCGAGGCAGCGGCCGTCCACCCCGCTCCCCTCCCGGGTAGGCCTCAATCCCCGAGCGCCAGAGTCTCTCACCAGGACCTAGAGCCACCCTGCGGCGGGCGCTCCAGCTACACTGGGACACTTCAGGGCTTCATGTCATGGACCCCCGGGTCCGTATAAGTCGGGTAAAGTGGATATATTGCCTTTTTTCCTTTGTTTGCTCAGGAGCCCGTGTGATATGCAGCCTGCTGGCATGGCCGCCCGGCCCCGCCCCACGGATCCACTATTTTAACTTGGGGTTAACGCAAAAAAATGTAAACTGTCGTCACAAGGTCAAAATGTCTTCACATCCTTACTTTAGCTTCTGTGAATTAATCAGTTACTGTTTCATTGGGATTCTTGTCTGTGATAAACCCGCTGGGTTTATCAAGGTATAGAGCCTGGTGCTAATATGGTTTTACGCTAGTGGATGTAAATGAAAACCAATATTCAAAAACAACAATAAGCAAACCATCAGCTTTAGCTTTAAATGCTATTTCCAGAAGGTATTTATTCCCCAAAATAAATAAATTTCAAAATGTGTAAAAACAAAAAGCATACAGATTCTAGATGTATGGTATGCAATAAACTATTTACTGTAACAAATCCTACAAAAGAATCAGAAAACATTGATTTGCTTTGTTGCACAGCTTTTTAACTTTAAAGAGTTTTTCAGCAAGAGATAGAGCTACGGATACCTCTGATTCACTGGATTAACTTGCTCAGTCAGGTTGATTGAGTGTATATGAGTGTGCACGTCATTGTGTTTGCTTGGGGTGTATGCTTACTTGAGTTCTCAAAGGTTTTATCAATGCCGATATTTAAAAGAACACTCCACTAATTTTTTTTAACTATCTAATAGACATGCCTTTAAAGGAAACATGTATGTATTTGTATCAGCATGTTTTCTTTGTGAGTATTTGAAAAAACAGCATGCAAAAGCAGAAGATCTACTGTCTGTAGCCTTTGCAAGCCCTACCACTTTCACAAACATGGATATTGCAGAGCTTCAACTTCCATTACGCTTTGTCCTTCTATAGGCTCTTGTATGCAGTTGTTCTATAATATGGGGGCTATACCTTTTGCTCAGCCTTAGTCTACAGCAGGGGTTCCCAAAAGGTAGATCCTCAGATGTTGTAGAACTACAACTCCCATGATGCATTGCATGCTTTTGGAATGACAAAGAGTCATGGAAGTTGTAATATTAAAACATCTGGGGAATCTACCTTTTGGGCACCCCTAGTCTACATGATCACTATAACCACTCCTTTCCATCGATCAAATATTGTATATTACATCCCTTCTTCATTGCTCTATTGTGACACTAGACTCAATTTTATGTCATTTATTTATATGCATAATAGAAGAAGGAATGTCCACTCTCCTCTGAACACTGGACTTAAATCTTGCAAATTACTCTCTCATGCTCTGTATTCTATATATACACATAATAGACAGTGTACACACTTTGAATGTATCAGTATGGTATAACCTGCCTCCAAAATCAAAGTCACCATAATGCTGCACATGCTGGTCTGGACATCGATCTAGCCTCCACATGTGGTGGTTGTACCCTTGTCTTTTTGGAGCATAGTTGATGAATTTCTGTTTTGATTCCCTGCATATACTACTGATGTTACAGTCTTACATAACACAACGGGATGCTAGCATTCCCTCACAAAACACCTACTGACATCTGCAATGGCATTTATTCTTCTGTGAACATGGACAAGCTCCTCACTTTTCAAATATGGATTAGGAGATTGTAAGACACTAGAAAAATAGAAGAATGGATTTTTTCTTAACTGATCAGGAACCAAAAAGGCCATCAACTCAAATGGTATATTTAATGGTTATATATACAAGAAAGATATGCAAGATACAGGGCTGTTCTTTGTCAATGGTACACTCTTTAGTGCTCAGGAACTTCTTAGTGAAACCAGCCCTCACGCCAACCTTTACCAATTGGAGGTGTGCTGGCCCATTTTTATGTACTGTTTACCAGTATTATAAGAATGGGTTTGATGCATTCCCATTGAAATTGGTGTTCCTTTTATACCCATTTAGACTGATCCAGTTACAAGCTGGTGGAATCAGGAGTAACGGAGTAATTTACATCAATCATAACCAGCAAAATATGCTGGAAAGGTGAGGAGGTCAATAACACATGCTGTGAAAGTATTCATCTTACTTTTTTCCTGGGTTGATTCCTCTGCTGCAGGGCAGTGAGAGGACATAGGAGGAAATGAATTGGAAAAAAAAACCTGACTATTTGTTCATGGTTAATTTGTCTGCAGTCCTGATTTGGAGTTTATTTTACATAAATAGGTTATATGTTTAATAAACTGGGGTAAAAAACATTATTTGACAATTATAGGCTCCTGTTCTGCTGTTCCTGATGGGTTGGATACTCAAACAAGTTAAAAATGATGACATCAGTAGATGCCATGGTGAATGCTATCTGGCACTACACCATTCACAAAGGGCTTCAACAGCATTCTATACATGGTCTGCCCTGAGGGGGGGCAGCCAGGAAGGGTATCAATCCACCTGTCATTCATCCACTCCAATCACCTCCTCTAGATGGCGGTGGCCACATCACTTTCCAGACAGGACTGCCTACTTTGTGCATTACCGGTGATGTAAGTGGCATCATTAGCATGCCTCCATATGTGCACCCACCTGCTGTCCTGATTTCATTCTTCACAGTTTTAAGAGGTAGCATTAATGTACTTTATGTTTTATTCATCCACAAATAAAAAACAAACAGAACACATGCATATATTCCACAGTGATTCTAACTGCAACAGCGCAAGCAAACCAGTTATTTTTCCACTGCTAAGGGGACAGTTGTTTTAATATAAGTTACCAGACACCACATAGAAAAAAGGTGCTATATGTGATTTCTGTACCTGTTTGCTAAAACTTTTCTAACTTTAAAGGAACACTCCAAGCACCACAAACACAACAAAGTGCTGTAGTGGTTATATTGCCAGTCCCCCAGAGTAAATAGTCAAACCATTTTGCCCTCCTTCCTTCCATGAGCTCTCCTAAACTAAGCCCTCCTAAGCTAAACTAAGAGGCAGATCTCTGGCTGAGAGTGTGAGTGGATTACTCTTGGCCAATAAGTTAAGCCCTGCATTGCAGTGCTTAGCTCATCAAGGACCTTTTGGCTGTTGGTGAGACAGGGAATGGCACCCACCATACCCCAGGTAAAATGGTTTGGCTGCATCAAATGAGGGAGGGGGATTCCAGGGCACATCTGGCAACATAATGCAAACAGCACACTGCAGTGGTTATGGTGCTTGGAGTGTTCATTTAACCAAACCACATTTCTACTATAGAAAAACATGTTTTACTGCACTAACTGCAAAAATATTTTAGGGAAATTCACCTTAACTGATACAAGGGATTGTACAAATCGACCTGTGAATTTACCCAAATTTGCCACACATTTGATCCATCATGAAATGTAACAGATCAGCCTGGGATACCCTTAACATAATATAAAATAGGGCAGCCTAGCGCAGGAATTGGCCGGAAATGAAATCCCAAACAGTTCCAGGATAAACCCAAGAGTCATGCAGTCAGTATTAAAATTACATAGATAACTGAATCACATAAGTAAGTGTCTCCAGGTTCACAGATAACAAGTTAAGCCTGACCTTATACATTTAATTTTATTTTGTCTGCAGAATCCATCACGTGCCTTTCAAATGATAAAAGAGCAAACCCTAATCAGAAGTCATCTTTTCTCATCTTTACCGAGATATAGACTACTTTAATTTTTAAAGGGAAAGATGAATGTGTCATTTAGTGAAACAAGGGGCTATAGGTCAATAATCCAACAGAGTTAAAAGACGCATATGACTTTACTCCTACAGTGCAAATGTCTTACGCATAACATTACTTAAGAAAAGTGTCATTTAAACCTTTTGTGCAGAGTTATAGAAGACAGAATATTGGTAATCTCTGACCTTTTATTAACTGACCTTTCGATGCTCTTGAAGGTTGATTGACGAAGAACATTTCTTATTACATATTGAGCACATCAGCTTCTTCCTAGAGTTTCCTGAAACAAGAACAACAAAACAACAAATGCCCATCACAGAAGCAGTAAGAATAAAATGCTTCACATGGTTCCAATTAATATAATTTTTCAGGATATGTTTTTATTAAATGGGAAATGTATGGTGTTTGGTTAATATGTTATTCCGAAAACAGCATCTCTTGGTAGGTGTTCCACATGTTGAATATGTGTAAATGCGACCTGCTTTAAAGAATTACAAAGAGTCTGGTGCCAACATTCACATAATTGACTTCATATGAAAGTATTAGCTTAGAGCCAACTGGTTTACGAGCCAACATTTCTTGACAATTTGCGGTCTAATTTTTTGTGAAAATAGAATAACCTTCTCTGAAAATAATATCAAGTAATTTTATTTTAAAGAGACTAATATTGGAATCATATGGTATACACCCTATATTAACTTATATTGCCTGACCTCACTGAAAAAAAAAAATCTATTGTCAAATGCTTATCGAAGCCTATATTAAAACACATTAAATTTGTCTAAAAGCAGATCCTAATTTAAAATGATTCATTTCTAGAGGTGTTGATGCTGTGTGGATATGCACATAATAAAACTGTTTAACTTCTAAATGTCATTGGAAAACCAATATAATCACTAAGAAACCCCAGAAGTTGCTTAATTAAACTCAATCCAGTAAAAATCTTTCTTCTTACAGCTCATTATAAGGCATTTTAAGTAATAAGGGAATAATGTTAAATAATCAGTTTCACATTCTATATGAAATAACTAAACATGCTGTTTACTCGCTAAAAAGAAATATGGTTAATTGTCAACCAGATTCCAATATAATTTAGTGATTAAATAATTACAGAAATTTTCAGTATGCACATGATAATAGATATAACAGTATATGCACCTTTATTGTTACAGTAGAGTTATATATTGTAGTGATGCCATCCATAATGTATGTTTGCACCATTTATGGCTTTTTAATTAAGTTGTGGATTGTACCTGCATGTGTGTCAGTGTGTGTGTGTGTGTGTGTGTGTGTCAGTGTATTCAAAAACCAGTGTGTGTGTGTGTGTGTGTGTGTCAGCATTCAAAAACCAATACTAAAAACAAATGCATGTCTGCATTCAAATGCCAACACTGCATACAAACACACCCCTACATTTACTCACACATACTCCATACAAAAGCATGCTTACATTTAAACACATACACACTGCTCAGCTCTAAATAAAACCTTGTAAGAATGAAAAAATGGTAGATCCCCAACTGAATACAGCATTGTGGGAGTTCTACGAGAGATAGGGATCTACCTCTAAGCCACCTTGGTATAATAGGGGCTTAAAAATGTCTTGTACTAAGGTCTTCTCTACAAAAGTTCAATGTGCACGATATAAGATTGCTCAGCCAAGAATGTAAGAACAAGAATTCAGTAGTCACGGACCAAAGTAAGTAATACCATTTTAGTAACCATTGTCCAACATGAATAATTTAATGGTTTTGACTTAATAATTTAAAAAATATTTCCAGATGTCATTCCATGACCATTACCCAATTAATGCACATAACATTCAAACGTGTTCTGTGTTTCAGTCAACAGAAGCTGCATGAACTGAAGAAACTAGAATGTGATTACAATTTATTTATTTTAGTAACAAAGCTGGATTCTAGTCAGCAGAACTGCTTGATTAACTGATTTTCTGGTTTCAGACTTTCAAAGAATGTCATATGGTATCGCATATCGCCCCTTTTTCTGATCCCTCTGGCTACTGAAACCAAATGAACCACATAAAATGCTTAATTTAACCCAAAAAAATATGTTGGCGCAATCAGGGCAAAAAGGCAAGTAATATGTCAATAAGTATAAACCAATCTGCTTGCACTGTGTTTTCCCAGAACTCCTGGCTCATTAGAAATATATTAAAAGATTATGTTAAACACATTTTATAAAATAGCAGTTAAAGTGTAAAAAGTTGCATTGAGTCAGGCTAAATAATGTATAGCTAGAAACACATACACATACACAGAACAGCGACAATATTAAAACCACCTGCCTAATATTGTGTAGGTCCCCCGTGTGCTTCCAAAACGGCTCTGATGGGTCGAGTATTGGACTCCACAAGACCTCTGAATGTGTCCTGTGGTAACTGGTACCAAAACATTAGCAGCAGATCCTTAAAGATATGCAAGTTTGAAGGTGGGGCTGCCTATGGATCTGATTTAACAGCACATCCCACATATGCCCAATCAGATTGAGATCTGGGGAATTTGGAGGTCAGTATGAGCTAGTGAATTTAAATGGGTACTCTTTTGTCCTGTTGAATGGCCCTTACATGCGTTAAAGTCATTTGTACTGCATTTTAAACCATATGCAAAATAGGAATGTTATAAGCAGTGAAATGTATTGCAGCTAGTATTAAAACACTGCTGGCATTTAACCCTTGTGCAAGGTCTACTTATCTCTCTAATATAAGCTCTACTCCTCTACAAGGACTAATCTGTCTAATAACTTAAATGTTTTCCTCAAGATCTTGACCTATGTTCAGAAAACTGTAACTGAGAAGTCTGGTTAGGTTATAAACTACATTCCGGGATCCTAACATCATTGCAGAAAGAAAATGCAAATAGCTGAATGCTAGCTTCTCAAGTTCTTGTCCTTATGACATGACCAAATCATCACCTGTCCTACAGATACACAATTCTGATGTACTGCAAATAATTGGATCAAAAGTTTTTTTTGTTATGTAAAATCCATAATTTTTAAACACAAACATTACGAAGATTCATGCAAATTATAAACCAATATACCTTGGAAAATGATGAAGGAGCTTAAGATATTTATGAATGCTCTCGGTTTTCAGAGGCAGATTTAAGTCTCTAATGAGACTCTCTGTCTCATTAGCGATATCTTTGTCAGAAGCTCAAGGAAGCAAGGTGAATAATCAATGTAGGACCCACCTAAGAGGTTTGCCTTGACGTGACAGTTGGGTATCCCCTCTCATAGCCATTGGAGTAACTAAATAACCTCCATTAGTTTAAATATGCATAGGAATTTGGGAAAGTGCAGGTAACTTGTTTTTCTTTGTTTTTTACTGTATGTATTGGGGCTGATGTGTACTATGGTCATTGCTGTCACCCAACAGAAGTGGGAGTTTGAGTGCAGGACTTGTTTTTGTAGATTTGAGGCTTACCCGTATGAACGTTCTCTTTGTGTTTTTTCAGTGTATCTTTGCTTCGGAACCTCTTCCCACAGCTGTCAGCCTTACATATGAACCTTGTATCCCCTTTACATGCTTCCTTGTGCTGCTCAAAACTAAAATAAACCAATAAGGAACATCAGTCACGCGTCTACAAGAATCAAAATTCCATGCATGCGTTACAGTAGGAAGTGAAGTCAATTCGTGCATTACCTATAAAGGAGGTAAGGAAGAGCTTCTTTTTCTTGGTTAGATGACATAAAGAAGGCTAGGAAGTTCAAAAGCAGACATGCAAAAGGGAAGCCAGAAATTAGAGAGGAGTTCAGTAATTCAAAAAGAAAACCTCAACAATGAGCCAAAGGAGATGTTGCAAACTGAACAATGATAACTTCCTGATGTGTCTCCAGAGATGATATTTTCTGTGCACTGCAGCACACTAAGGAGAAACAAAGACATATTAATATTTGCACATGCAGAATAGATTTATACTTATTGCATGTATATACATATATAACATTATTAAATCATAATCACCTTGAACATATTATTCAAGGAATCTAAAGTTCATTCATTCAAAACATTATTAAATATTCACAATTATTAATACTGGAATTCATAATATATCTATCTATCTAGATCAGAGGGGGCTCTCTAATTAGGCAGTTTAGGCGGCCACCTAATATGCCTTGCGCTGTCGGCCTAAACTGCCTTGGGGCTTACTGTTGGGTCCTCGGTCAGTGACCGAGGACCCGACACAAGGAGGGGGCCCGGTGTCTTGCCTTGTATGCTGCCGGGTGCGAGGCCCCTCTGTGCCATCTGCCAGGGAGGAGAGTGCCAATCGCAGTCACAGGTCTGCAGCTCCGCAGTGTGCAGAGCTGCAGACCATGTGTCTCGTAAGATCTGGCCAATCAGAGCGTTGCTGTGGGTTACCATGGCAATGCTCTGACCGGGTCTCACGGGATACTGGTCTGCAGCTCTGCACACTGTGGAGCTGCAGGCCTGATATCCTGAACACTGGACCATCAGGGAGCCCATCCAACCACCAGGGAGAGGTATTTCTCACCCCCTCCCTCCCAGTATACCCCCTCTTACATACCATCATTCCATTCCCTCCCAGTATCCCCCCCTTCCACACCAACCGCCCCCTCCCACCCAGTATCCCCCCTCTTTCATATCATCACCCCCTCCCATCCAGTATCCCCCCTTCCACACAATCACCCCCTCCCTCCCAGTATCCCCCTCTTTCATGTCATCACCCCCCTTCACACCATCACTCCCTCCCTCCCAGTATTCCCCCTTCCACCCCATCACCCCCCTACCTCACAGCACCAACCCCCTTCACCCTCCCAGTATCCCTCCTCTTTCATACTATCACCCCTGTCCCTCCCAATAACCCCCCTTCCACAACATCACTGCCTCCCTCCCAATATCCCCACTCTACCTCACACCTTCACCCTCTCCCAGTATCCCCCCTCTTTCCCCACTCTATTACCCCTGCCTCACACCATCACCCCCTCCTCCTACTATCCACCCTCCCAATTATTACACCCTCCCTCTCAGTGTCCCCCTTCAAAGTATTACCCTCTCCCTTCCAGTATCCCCCCACTCTATTACCCCCTACCTCACAGTATTACCCCCTCATAGTATCCCCCCTCCCTCACAGTATCACCCCCTCTTACACACCAACTCACTTACTCACAGTATTACCCCCTTCCTCAAAGTATTACCCACTGACACACAGTATTACCACCTGACACACTAACACCCACCTCCCTCACACTACCACTCCCCCTCACAGTGTTACTCTCGTTCCACACAGTGTCACACACTGTCCCTCACAGGGTCACACACTGTCCCTCACAGGGTCACCCCCTCACATACACTGTAACCCTGCCTCACACACACACAGTCACACTTTCAGCCTCCCGACACATTGCCACCACTCGCACACTGTCATCCCACCCTCACACTTTCAGCCCCTTCACGTATCCACACTCACATTAACCATTCCTAATCCTGTCACCTTCGCATCTGCCTTTTCTCTGCCACACTCACCCTGTCAAATTAACCCCCCTAACTCTGTCACACTTACCTTCTCTCACACTCTCCCCCCAACCCTGCCACACTTATCCTGTCACATTAATGCCTCTAATCCTGTCACACTCTGCCACACTCACCCCCTTAATCCTGTCACACTCCCTCCTCCAACCATGCCGCATTCTCCCTTTACACCAACCATGTGTTACTCACACTCCCCAACTATGCCACACTTACCCTGTTATATTAACTCCCCCAATCCTATCACACTCATCCCTCCTACCATGCCACTATTGCCCTGACACACTTACCTCCACTCACCCTCTCACACCCACTCAAACCATGTCATATTTGCCCTCCCTCATTCTCTCTCACACCTACCCCCCAACCTGTCCCATTTATCTCCTTCCTCCTGTCACACTATCCCTGCCACTGGTACCCCTTTACTCACCAGCTGAAGACATACATCATACACACTTTATCATTTGATAAATTATTTTTTTAAAGCTTTTTTTGTGCCAAAAAAAATGTTCGTTTTTGTTTCCAATAACCCATTTATACCAGTATTTATGTATACAAGACTGGCAGGCTATGTAACCATACCCCACAATTGTGTATAAACGATTGGCATACTTGCAAATTAAATTTATTTAGTGCAAATTCATTTTGTAAGCAAATTATGCTACAGCTACAGCCAGAGAGTTCACAATGAAAGGGCACAGGAAGCCACGACACTGCACGCTTCGACTGCTCCTTATCCACACAAATGCACTTTTGGTGTTAGTGGGGCCTCATGTTTGAGTTTTCGCCTAAAGCCTTATAAAGTCTAGAACCGCCTTTGATCTAGAAATATTGAATATATATATATATATATATATATATATATATATATATATCAAAAGAACAATGGCTAACAGCTGGTTATTTGGTATTTAAAGCACTCCAAATAATTGATCACATTCTTAAAATATCTTTAAACCTGTAATACACTATTTCTATATTGTGCTAAATTGTACTTTTTATACATAATTCTTTATTTAAGTGGGAATAGGCATGCACAGGAAGGAAAGAATTAGGACATTAGAGAAGGATATTGCATTCACTACAAAAACTATAAAACACAAGGGTTCTGAGCCACACAAACAACTCATGAAACATAAGCCTTTTTTCAAGTGTAATAAAACACACAAAAAAAAAACATTTAACATACAAAACAAAAAGGAAAGAGGGAAAAAAGGAGCAATGCAAAGGTGAAAATGCTAGAAAGGGAAAGTAAAGTAAAGTATGGAAGGGGTAGGAGGTAGAGGGAAAGTGAATGGGAATGATGTGTCTCTCTTTAAAAACCTTAAACAGAGGGTTTTATGTAGGTTAATTACTAAAATCAGTAGTCATGTTTTGTGGGAATGAGGTAGGGAATCGATACGGCAGATGACGGATAATTTGTTCTTCGGTATGTTGTCATGCATCTATGCTATTACTGCAGTCTTAGTTGGTTTGGCAGGCCTGAGCCAATGATCTCCTGCCCTCTAATTTTAGACAGATGTTTGTTTTCTGCTCTGGTTAAACTGGCACAGGAGAAATTCCCAGGGGCACGTGTCATTAGGTTTAGAGAGGGCATTGCCACCACATTTAATAAAAAGGTACCCTTAGGCCACAATTTGTTCCAAATAGCTCAAGTGGGGGAACGCCAAGTCTGTATAGTTTTGCAGGGGTATCGTACCAACAGAAAATCATTTTGTAACATTGAAATTGTAAATAAACACAAATAGAAACGTTTTGCTAGTTTTCCAGATGTCCTCCCAATTAGAGCCCTTTATTGATTAACCTATATCCTTTTTTTTCCAAATTCACAATGTTACTTGGGGTTTTATCCAGGAAGTTAATGGAACAGAGCAATGTATACAGTGAAGAAATAAATAGGGGTGGGTTCAGTTTCCAAACATATTAATTAAAAACATGTAAGTGCCACTTGCTAGGTATTACTTGCAAAGTTGTAAATACCTGAAAAATTGTTTTATGTATGGACAATCAAGCCCTCTCCTTTAACCCCTTAAGGACCAAACTTCTGGAATAAAAGGGAATCATGACATGTCAGACATGTCATGTGTCCTTAAGGGGTTAAAGGACCACTCTAAGCACCCAGACCACTTCAGCTTAATGAAGTGGTCTGGGTGCCAGGTCCAGCTAGGGTTAACCCACTGTTTTATAAACATAGCAGTTTCAGAGAAACTGCTATGTTTATCAATGGGTTAAGCCTTCCCCCAAAGCCTCTAGCAGCTGTCTCATTGACAGCCGCTAGAGGCGCTTGCGTGCTTCTCACTGTGATTTTCACAGTGAGAGCACGCCGGCGTCCATAGGAAAGCATTGATAATGCTTTCCTATGCGACCGCCTGAATGCGCGCGCAGCTCTTGCCGCGCGTGCGCATTCAGCCGACGGGGCGGATCGGAGGAGGATCAGAGGAGGAGAGCTCCCCGCCCAGTACTGGAAAAAGGTTAGTTTTTACCCCTTTCCCCCTTCCAGAGCCGGGCGGGAGGGGGACCCTGAGGGTGGGGGCACCCTGAGGGCACTATAGTGCCAGGAAAACGAGTATGTTTTCCTGGCACTATAGTGGTCCTTTAACCTCTCAAAATACACCACCTGCCCCATGTAAATGTATGTACATCTGTAAACCCACATTTTCTAAATTATTAAATGGTTGGGGCCTTAAACTTCTTTACACCTTTAACAGATAAGTAGTTACTAGTAGAGCAGATAGTAGGTTAACGCTGAGGAACATTACAAAACACAAGCAGCTGCCTAGGAATGGAGTAAGCAAAGTCGCTACACATTGCTTCTCTGTAAACCCCACCAAAGTCTGTGTTCAATTAAGTGAGCCGGCAGTGGGCAGGGTAAAAGTGGCCAGTAATCCAAATATGGGAGCTGAAGTCCTAAATCAACTAAAGTTGAACAACTCCATTATATATTGGGTTTGTCCTCTTTGGATGATTGACAATAAGGATGCAAAACAAAAAATATGTTTTATGATCTGTTGAAATTTAAATATTTAAATAGCAGTCCAGGTAACATAACTAAGTAACATAACCACTGTATGTTCTGGAATGTTTTTTAGTGGAACTTCTGCAACAGCAAGTCTGACAAAGAGGATACATTAAGCAGGTGCCTCAGGGTCCTCTAGTTTTGAGTTGTTTATCAATATGTGAAAATTAATCAATCCCTGAAATTGCAAAGAAGTTGGCTTAAGGATATTATCACACATTAATAAGAAGTAATTAATTGAATACGCACTGTCGCTGCAGAGCCTGTTTCACTGGAAATTTCTTCCCACAGTTCCTACATTTGAATTCCTTTTCCTCGCTTGGTTTCTGATGAAGAGCTTGGAGATGTTCTGCTAGGATCTCCTGACTTGGAAAACTAGACTCACACAGTGGGCAGCCATGATCCTCTTTATAGTTAATGAATTCTATTAAAAAATGTATACAAATATTAAATGCATTGGAAAATTGAAACATAATCAGATATGCTAAATAAAGTTTTAGCTGCATAATTGATTTACCAAAAATCAGGAGTAGTTATATGTATGCTTGTTTTTTCTGCATATTTCATCACAGTGTAACTTTCACAGTGTCAAAATCAATTTTACTTTAATATACACGCTCAAAGTTTAGCAAACAAAAAAAAATTCAAAAAGGAACAAAAAAATCAGCACAGCCCATCACAAGTTACAAGCAGTATAATTTTTGCTCCCAAGTTCCATCTAAATGTGTGAGCAGACCATCATTGCCTACTGTAAGAAATACACATGCACTAATTATTCTATAGAAACTTTAAACCCTGGGACTATAAATTGGCCTGTGCACATTTCAGCCCACATTGGCTTTATTGAACGGGTAGTTTCCAGTGATGTGAACGGGTAATGTTAGCTGTGATGCTTCCATCATAGGACTCTGCTAATAAAATACTGTTGCACACTAAATGAGTAGAGGTCCAGACATGAAGCAACACAGGCCACAATAACTCCCACATTTTATGTCCACTTACATTGGGAGGGAGAGAGGGCAGTGCAGCAAGCAAGTCTGTATGTAACCCAGCGGTTGCCTAATCATGTACTTATCATTTGATTTACAGGGCAGGTTAAGAGAGCCCCTGATTTATGAAACAAGCTCTCAGCCCAGGACCATTGGAGCCCACCATCAGAATTGGCCTAGTTTGTCCAAAAACGAATCCATGTCTGCATAGAAAGCCACAAGAGACCAGTAACTGCATCATCCAATAATATTAACAGTAGAAATATCAATGTACTTAACCAAGAAATGTACATTCATATGTTCACTAGGCTCAAAGAATGACCTTGAGTCTGGATGCCATTATTTGCCATCCATATATATTATAAATCTGATATAGATGAAATACTGTGTTTACTTTGCCTGTATCTGGAGGCCATCCATACAATTAATTCACTCTTTGCTTCAATTAAAGTCAATGGGGGCAAATTAAGCATTTGAGGATTTGCTATAGTAAAGGTACATACTTTGGTGTATAATACAGCCTTTGCCCTAGAATACATTAAAAAGAGTATTTTAAAGCGATGTCTTTGAGATACAAGTGATTTCCCAGTTTCACCTTTTTCTCCTGACTGTTGAACCTCTTTGGAATTGTCATCTTCTTCTTTGCTGGTAACTATATTAATTTCTTCACTTTCTTCTTCAGCTTCCTCCATATCACTATCCAAGTAGCCAATGAGTAATTCAGTATCGGTTTCTATGTCATCGATGGCAAGATAGAATATGTTCTCTCCTTCCTGGGTAAACCATACAATTTAAAACAAAACAAGAGTAATAATCAAAATGTAAAAATAATGCAAACATTAATCACAGTGCTGAACACAATACACAAAACCTTTGACCTACAAATATAACCTCCTAGGAACCAAGTAAAAAATTGTCTTCGAATTTCTTTCCATTATTGATGAAAAGGAAGAGGAAGCTCCCAGCATCTCAGGTTATCACATGACATATCACTGGAAAGCCCAGGATGTCCTCTTTATAATACAGCAGGGATTGATAGAGTAGCATAAAAGACTAAACGATGCATATGAACAAAATGTCAAGTACTTAGGACACAAGTTAATGGGCTGGGTCTGAGGAGGATAAACAGTACAATGAAATACTGTATAAAACTTCAGCTTGTTATAATATACATAGTCATGTTTTTTTGTTCAGTATTTACAGGTGAAAATGAAGGAAAGGAACCTCAGTTAGGAAAAAAGACAAATGAGTAATTTGTTACATGTGAATTTATAGAGGAAGAGGTTCTATTTCAACTGTCAAAAGTAAAGACAAATAAGTCCATGGGGCCTGATGGAATACACCCAAAGTTATGAAAAGAGCTTAGTGGTGTACTAACAAAACCATTAACAGATTTATTTACCCATCATTGTTAACGGGAGTAGTCCCAGAAGATTAGAAGTTAGCGAATGTTGTGCCCATTCACAAGAAAGGTAGTAGGGAGGAGTCTGGCAACTATAAGCCAGTAAGTGGGACGAGTAATGGAAACCATGTTAAAGCATAGAACTATTGAACATCTAAAAACATGTGGATTTCAAGATCAGCGACAACATGGGTTTACCTCAGGAAGGTCCTGCCAAACTAACCTTATTGATTTTTTTGATTGGGAACTAACATAATAGGTCAGGGTGGTGCAGTAGACAGTAGATATTGCTTACCAAGATTTCAGTAAGGCTTTTGACACTGTTGCACATAGAAGGCTTATCAATAAACTGCAATCATTAAGTTTGGATTCCAATATTGTTAAATGGGTTAGGCAGTGGCTGAGTGACAGGAAACAGAGGGTTATAGTCAATGTAGTATATTTGAAGTATGGTCTTGTTACCAGTGGGGTACCTCAGGGATCTGTACTTTGATCCATTCTCTTTAATATTTTTATTAGTGAAATTGCAGAAGGTCTTGATGGTAAGGTGTGTCTTTTTGCTGGTGATACGAAGATATGTAACAGGGTTGATGTTCCAGGAGTGATAAGCTAAATTGCAAATGATTTAGGTAAACTAGAAAAATGGCTGTGGCAACTGACATTTAATGTGGATAAGTGCAAGATAATGCATCTTTAGCGTAATAACCCAAGGGCAAAGTATAGAATATTTGAATAGAGTCCTCACCTTAACATCTAAGGAAAAGGATTTAGGGGTAATTATTTCAGATGACTTAAAGGTAGGCAGACACTGTAATAGAGCAGAAGGAAATGCTAGCAGAATACTTGGTTGTATAGGGAGAGGTATTAGCAGTAAAAAGAGGGAAGTACTTATGCCATTGTACAGAACACTGGTGAGACCTCACTTAGAATATTGTACACAATACCGGAGACCATATCTCCAGAGGTATATTGATACTTTGTAGAGAGTTCAGAGAAGGGCTACTAAACTGGTTCATGGATTGCAGGATAAAACTTACAAGGAAAGGTTAAATGATCTTAACATGTATAGCTTGGAGGAAAGACGAGACAGGGGGATATGATAGAAACATTTAAGTACAAAAATGGAATCAACACAGTAAAGCAGGAGACTATATGTAAAAGAAGAAAAACAACCACAAGAGGACATAGTCTTAAATTAGATGGGCAAAGGTTTAAAAATAATATCAGGAAGTATTACTTTACTGAGATGGTAGTGGATGCATGGAATAGTCATCCAGCTGAAGTAGTAGAGGTTAACACAGTAAAGGAGTTTAAGCATGTGTGGGATAGGGATAAGGCTATCCTAACTATAAGATAAGGCTAGGGACTAATGAAAGTATTTAGAAAATAAGGCAGAATAGATGGGTCGAATGGTTGTTATCTGCTGTCGCATTCTATGTTTCTATCGTCCCATTTCATTATCTTCATAATCTTAATAATGTAACTTTTGTTTGCATAATCCAACGCCATCATCTAAAATATTCGTATAGTCCTGCATCCTAAGAACATTAGTTTCTCTTTGACACTCTGCATTCACCAACATGTGAAGTGAATGATGACAGTTCTTCTTCATTGTGTGCCTGGCAAATTATTTTCCATTTATGGTGGAAAATTAGTTTAAGATCGATAACATTTTTCAAATTTCAAATCGCCATAAATTCAGAAAATATTGATTCAGGTGAACCAAATTTCAGTTTGAAAATGTGTTAATTTTCACATTTCGTACGCGGTACGCCCATATTCCCTATTGGCAATGAATGAAGGTGGCAATCTCAAAGGTACTAAGGAAAGTACCAATTTATTGAGTTATCAGCTAAACTGCTGAAATATACTATCTAACTCCCTAATTTGCTATCCTTATGTGGGATTGCCATAAGGATACTAATTACAAAATAAGGAGCTACCTACTAAACAGCTCCATAATTTAGTATCCTTAACACCTTATTCCAGAGGTTGTGTCCTTAAGGGGTTAAACATGGCAATCTCCCATAAGGGTATCAATTTTAGGAGTTATCTGCAGCTTGCAAGCCCTTTTTTCCCCAGCACAGGCATTAACTTTTTGCCCCCCATTTCTACCGAAATCGGTTCTTTTATAAACTGTCAAGAAAATGACTGATTCCAGACACATAATGCACTTTAGCAAGATGGACTAATTTATATGTGTGGAGTATTCCATTACAAAGGTATTCCAAAAAAATAAGAGTTTTTCTCATAATCTCATAAAAACAGACATTAGGTTGTTAGAGTAAAATCTGCCAAATATGGGGTACTTTGATGTTGTGGCAGGCTTATGCAATGTATGATCATATAATGTAACTAAACCCCCATTATTTTTGCCTAGATTAGGTGTTTTAAAAAAAAAATAAAAAAAAATAAAAACCCTAAAAATCGGTAAGCTTTGAAGTTGCTGTTTAGTGGATGAGTAAGTGCGCTGGATCTTGTGTATAGTACGAATTGGCCCCAGCAGCACCCCATTTATGCATGTTAAGGTGAGTGCAGCTCCCTGATTTTATATGATTATATATAAAAGTCTCGACCAACTCCTGGGTTTTGCACCCATCCCTGTCACAGGTGCTTCATCCCAGGGCCCTATTTAGCCTTGTACTGCAGAGAGCCCCAGATGGAATTATTTTCCCCAAGTAAGTGGGTTAATCTCATAAGAGTGGCATTAGGTTGTTAGAGTAGGACCTGCCAAAGATGGGGTGCATTGACGTTGTGGCAGGCTTATGCAATGTATGATCATATAATGTCATATTAGGTATCATATAATGTCATATTAGGTATACTTGTGTCATTTAATAGTACTCAATGCATATGTTAGGGAGCTCTGTGTCCAATGGGTTTTGTCTTTTGGAGACTGTAACGGATCACCTGGCACCCCGACTGGATACCTCCGTTGATGGATGCTCCTAGCGTTTCCTGAGGACTCCAAGCACTCTGGCAGACACCACAATCACCGAACCAGAGAAGCGTATACCTTCTCTCAAGCATATGAATGCTATAAACCGCTGAATAGGCAAAAACCATACGGATGGGTTTAGACTCCTAGCAGTCAAACTGGAACAGCATACAATAAATCCTTCCCCAATAATGAGACGACACTTCACTTTGAGGGTTAAGCAGGAACTGACTGGACTGGCACATAAATCCTCTTTTATTCCCAATCCACAAATTTAGTACTGCCCACAGGGTTTTACAGAACAACCAATAACACACGTACATTACAGAAAACACTCCCAGCAATTATACACAAAATCCTCCCCTCTGCTTGTGATCTAATTATGGCACACAATGGGTTAACATAATTATCACCAGCAGGAAAAATACAGTTTTTACACATTATTCCTAACTTGAAAAGTATGCATCACATTCACATAAAATCAGCATACTCCAAATACAAACATATGTCAAAATCATACATATTGGTCCAGTGGTTCAAAAGATAGATCGTAGTCCTTTGTGACCAAAGGAAGCATGGCTTTTCTGCCCAAAACCAGTTCCACAGAGTCTTCTATCCTGGAGATAATTGTGAAGTAATCCAATTATCTCCAAGGACAGAGGCAAAACTCCATTGAACACATGGCAGCAAAAGACAATAAAACACATAAAAACATATAACTGTGCAGCCATTGCACAAAACAGGTACATTCAACATATCCCCAGATAGCTCAGATCTGAGCGCACATTATTACTGAATGGCGCTCAGAGCACACACATACAGTTCAATTGCCATGGAGCCCAAGTCTTTTATTATATGAATGGGCTCCATGACATAGCTATCTGGGTAACACTGCTCATGTAGGGAAAGTACCGAAAGACCCAGCTTTAGGGTCTTTGCAGGGGAAAATCCATCCTTTCAACATGGGGTCATAGTCACAGGGCAGGAGGCCGGCAATCAGTCTTCTCCAATGCCCAGTGGCGAGGCTGGTTCCGCCACAGAGACTTTCTCAAGAGGATCTTGTTCTAACAAGCTCTCCTTGAGAAAGTCTCCAAAAGACTAAACCAGTCAGACACAGAGCTCCCTAACTTCATTTTGGGATTACACCAGGGACCATACTCCTTCTGCCAGTAATCCGGACCTTGAGCAGGGCAGTGAGGACTCCCTGGGACACTACCCACGCCATCCTATTGGTCTAGTTAACCTATTTTACGTGCTTTTTAGCCACTTTAATGGCTATATGTTTGTGAGTGTGTTGAGCATTTTATTTCAAATACCTATTGTGTAGGGTTTTACACTATGCATGTTTCTTTGTTTTTACCAAATGATTAAAGTCGTATTAACTATTTTTGTTGCTATTTATGACAACATTATTGGATGGCCATCTCTCTCATGATTGCTTATTGATGTAAGCTTATTGTGTTCCCTCACTTTGACACCTAAATAGAGTTATTGATTAGATATCACATGTGACACACAACACACCTTTTGAAGTTTTATTTGTATTTATACGGTGGTCTGGGAGTTTTATCAATGTGTTGGTGATATTGGAGATGGTGTCTACAATTGTTTGTTTTTTTATTGTCATATTAAATTTATAGTTTGTAATATTCTAAGAAAAGAAACAATTCACAGAAACTAAACTCCCAATGTTCCTTTGTCAATGAAAAGATACAAGACTATAGGTGTTTCCTTTTCCGTTACCAGAAAAAAAGAGGAATAATAATGCCAAAGTTTCCATATATAAAGTGGCATCTTTCCTATGGGGAATGAGCAACATCAGTCTACTAAAATAAGGATTATACAATAAAATGTCCCAACTTTTTAACAATACTATTGCTAAAGAAGCTGATGTGGAGTTTATCTTCATTGTATTAGCTAATTTTAGCACACAGCATCTGATAAATTAACACTGGTTACGTGTGTCATGAAACATTGCAAAACAAATATATTGTTTACTGTGTAAATCTGATAACTTTGACAGAAGGAAATTTGAAAGCTTTCAAAAAATAAAAACATCAAGAGACAGCCTAATTCTGTCCTCAGAGTATCCTTGACACAAATTCTAACTGGGCTGTACAACTTGTATTCCATTACAAGTTAATCTTTCCTTTGTAGTTGCAAAGACTATAGTAGATTTGATGAATTCACTTAACAGTTCAGCAATATGTAAATTCATATAAGTAGCTTATCACAGCGCCCTTACTTTCTTCTAAGAGTTGATCTGCTTATGCCTGAAATGCTGCGATAGTCTGGTTACACAGTTTATGGAATATTTAGAATGTAGATAACCTTTAAAAAATGGATGTTCATTAGTGTAGAGAGAAATACACATGAAGTTCATCTATTGCCATTTACCAATTTACAATTTCTAGGGTCATTGATACAGCATGTTACTCAGTAAATATCTTTAGCTAACAGAGATTGACAGAGCAGATGCCAACGAGCCATGTTATGGGAAACCGATAGAGAAGGATTTAACAAAAAAAAAAATATTAATTTTATTCAGGTACTTGTAGACATATAGGGGGAGATTTATCAAAGTGTCATATTCCAAAAAATTAAGTGATACCCCAAAATAATGTAACTGCTGGTTCTGCTGGTTTCCAATGGACAGTCCCACTTTTAGCATTTTGCACCACTTTTCAGATCACAATACTATATCTCCCTTTAAATTGCACCGACAGAGAATTATAAACACATATATTATAAAACATTGTTTTGCCAAATTAAAGATTTGCATTAGTAAATTCCAGGAAGTGCTTAGAATTAACAAAATAAGGTACCCACGAAGAAAGCAATGGTACCCACTTAAAAAGCAGAGAAGACCAATTTTGGTAAAATGAAATCACCAAGAATGTAACAGCCCAATCATTTGACCTGTATACTGTAAGAGCCACATTGTTGGCAAATCCAAAAACCAAGCCTTTTGTGTTGTGTGAAGTAAAAATATGATTGTTGCCATTTGCAAGCACATGACAGCATAACAGGAATGAGGAGAGCATTGCAGGCTTGTACAGAACCAACCTTTTCACTATGCTGAGGGACATACACATAATTGGTGACATCATTACCAGAATATCTACAAAAACATATCACAAAACTAAACTAGATTCTCATTTGTGGGTTCTATGTGACTTCTGTTGCATGCACCAAATAACAGTTTCTCTGTCACAAAGAAAAGTTAGCTGGACACTGGAATCAAGACTTGTGCATTCAGTTTTGGACAATCAGTTATTCGTCCAAATCACTCTTAAGCACCACATGCACGTATAACGAAATATATGAAATGGACACTAGACAAGCTATTTAGTTTATTTAGTAAAACAAAGTGGGGGATGAGGGAGTGCATCAGAACTTTATTTGAAAATAAGGCAGAATTGGAAAGCTATAGGTTTTAATAAGTTTCACAGAGAGATTTTGAAATTGTTATAAAATATGAATGGGTTGCTACCGCTCCACCCAACAACAGTTGTTATTATTGTCCTTAACTCCTTATTGGCAAATGACTGCACTGTGATTACAAGAAAAATAATTTATTAGCAAGTGTTTTTTTTTTAAAAATGATTATACATTGCAACGGATATATATTTGAAACAAGTGTGTATATGTGAACAAGTTGTGTTTTCTCATGTAGTGGCCACTAAAATAAACGATGAGTTGGTGTAAATAAAACCAGTTAGTTTCAATATATGTGCAGTTCAAATATGAATTTAATACCACATATTTCTGCCAACATTTAAAAAATATATATAATTTTCTGGGAATTCAAGAATTACAGTGGTCTGACATCATAGGACTTATTGAAGTCATTATGAATACTCACATATTGACTTGGACATATTTGAGTAACGTTACCTGAATGGCTGCCAAGTTCTTCTGTTCTTGGGATGGAGCTGCATGGACAAAGCGTAACCAGTTGGAATGACGTGGGTTAGTGGCGTCCAAAACATACAGAACATCTCCCTTATTTCCACAAACCTAAAACGAAAAAAATTCAGTCTTTGAAAATCTCAGAATGTAACAGACAAAATAATAATAAAATAGAGAGACAGAGCAAATGTAAAATTACTTAAACAACCACTAAAGTCATCCAGACCACTTCATGTCAATCAAGTGAACTTAATGCTTTTCTCTGGGGAAATTTGATATGCATGCAGGACTCGACAACACATGCCCATTAGGTCTCCAATGCCAAATGCTCCTCTATAAGCAGCACTGAGGGAGCCTCAGTGCTGAAAAAAGTGAGTAAACCCTTCATTTTTAAAAATGTATTAATTTTTTCCATCCCAAATGGGAAGGTGGAGGGGAGCAGGCCCTATAGTTTACTAGGGACTAGGGCACATTTTTAAATCTTAATAATAGTGTACCTTTAATCCCTTAAGGACCAAACTTCTGGAATAAAAGGGAATCATGACATGTCACACATGTCATGTGTCCTTAAGGGGTTAAAGGGACAATTGAACCACTATAAACACCTTTGACATTTGAATATTTGCACAATTTAAATGGACATTTACCTGCATCATTCTAGTTTGTTAATTAAAGATTAAGGTGTATGAAAGCTCTACAACAAGCATGTCAAGCATGCGGCCCACAATGAATATATTTGTGGCCCACCTGCCCTGGGGCCACTTTGTACTGTGGCTGCGACCAGCTGAAAGACAGGAAAGATATTTTTCCTGTCTGCTTCCAGTCTTCCCTTCCATGGACTCAAGAGGGAAGAGTGTCTGTCTGCAGAGCAGTCCAGCCACTCCCCCTTCCCTAATGCTCGCAGTGTCAAAGGAGCGGTTGACTTACTTGAGCAGAACTGAAACTGGAGAACAGACAGCTCATCTTAAGATAGGAGAAGAGGGCCTTGGGGTCCTTCCTGTGTAGTGTGTTAAATTGGGGATGGTGGGCAGTGTATTAATTTGGGGGAAAGAGGGAGGGGGCAATGTATTAATGTGAGGGAGGGAGGGGCACTGGATTAATTTGGGGGGCAGAAGGAGCAGTGTATTAATGTGAGGGAGGGGGCAGTATATTAATTTGTGGGAGGGAGCAGGCAGTGTATTAGAGTGGTGGGAGGGGGAGGCAGTGTATTAGAGTGGTGGGAGGCAGTGTGTTAAATTGGGGAGGGCAATGTATTAATTTGGGGGAAGAAGGGGGACAGTGTATTAGAGTGGTGATGGGGGGTAGTGTATTAGAGTGGTGGAAGGTGGCAGTGTGTGAAATTGGGGGAAGAGGGCAGTGTATTAGAGTGGTGGGGGCAGTGTATTAAATTGGGGTAGGGATGAGGGCATTGTATGAAAATGGGGGAGGGCAGTGTATTTAATTAAAGTGGTGGGATTGGGGGCTGTGTATTCAATTAGAGTGGAGGGAGGAGGGGCAGTGTATTAGATTTAGCAGCAGTGTATTAGATTGGGTCGAGGGGGCAGCGCATTAGATTGGTGGAGGGGCAGTGTATCAGAGTGGAGGGAGGGGGAGCAGTGTATTGGATTTGTGGGCAGTGTATTAGAATGGGTATGCATTGAGGCACTGAACATTCCCTGTGGAGTTGCTGATTAGCCGCACAGCTTTTTGCCACACATGCACAATAGCCTCCCATTGCTTTCCTGTGGGAAAGCATTGGATTGGCTGAGATCATCAAGTTTGATGATCTCGGCCAAAGTGAAGAGCACAATCAACAAGATAATGTCATTTGTTTTGTTTTTTTACAGTTGTGCAACAGCATACATTCACCATTTCATTACCAAACTTTTCTTAAAGGAGCACTATAGGGTCAGGAACACAAACATATATTCCTGACCCTATAGGATTAAAATCACCATCTAGCCCCCCGGTCCCATCATGCCTCTCTAAATTGTAAAATCTTACTTGTATTTAAGTCTGCAGCTGCATGCTCTGTCCTGGTTTCCTTTAGACCTACCCACTGCCTGCTGACATCATCAAAAGTGGTAGCCTGATCCAATCACAATGCTTCCCCATAGGATTGGCTGAGACTGACAAAGACGCAGATCAGGGGAAGAGCCAGCACAATTCAAACACAGTCCTGGCCAATCAACATCTCCTCATAGAGATAAATTGAATCAATGAATCTCTATGAGGAAAGTTCAGTGTCTGTATGCAGAGGGTGGAGACACTGAATGTTTGGATGCATTTTAGGCAGCCATGACCCAGGAAGGATCTGTAACAGCCATCTAAGGAGTGGCCAGTGACGTTATCACTAGGCTGTAATGTAAACACTGCATTTTCTCTGAAAAGAAAGTGTTTACAGCAAAAAGCCTGAAGGTAATGATTCTACTCACCAGAACAAATTCAATAAGCTGTAGTTGTTCTGGTGACTATAGTGTCCCTTTAATATGTCAAGATAGTTGGACTGAAACATTGATTATATGAAAATGCACGTTTACTTAAAATAAATTCGCTCTTTTGTTTACTTTGAAGCCCTACAAACGTGAGGATGTCCAGTGTCGGTTAGGCAACTTTTCTTTTCTAAATATACCTATGTTTCTACGAACACTAAAGTTATTGTTTTTTTGTGGTCCACATGAACTTAAACCTTGTTTGTTTGGCCCATGGTAGCCTTTGAGTTTGACATGCTTGCTCTACAAGAACTGGATGACTAGTTTATGCTCTGCATGGTCAGTGAGCCTATACCACAGAGGCACATACACAATCATAACCACAAATAGTTTTATAGTTTTATAAATGAAAAACAAACACGTATGAAGATAGTCAACAAGTTAATACAAGTCAATACATTAATGTGTTTTTTTCCCATGAATGAAGCTAGTTTGGCCTCCTGAACTTTATATCACACAAACTCCTAATTATCAAACGTTTACAGAATAAGCATTGTTTGTCCTGTGAGAACAATGGGCGGACCAGAATTGAGTGAGAAAACATTAATTCTCAGTAATTGTTGCTGTTGTTAATGATTGGCAACATAAGTAAAGATTGATTTTACTAATGCACATTGTAATGAATTAAATATTGGATCATATCCAGCCAGGAACATCTCTAACTGGTTATTCGGACAGTCATATTTTTTCTTTTTGAACCCAAATATGTCTTACTTCTTATATCTAATGTCAGTCATAAAAAGTTTAACTGATTAAAGCAGATCAAAAAGTCACAAACCTAGACCTAGATTCAATATTGTTGCATAGGCTTTCCAAATGTTTTTAGATAAACAGTTAAAATGATTAAATATTAGGAAAAATATTGTAATTTTAGAATATATATATATATATATATATATATATATATATATATATATATATTTTTTATTATTATTATTATTTATTAATTATATATTTGTTGATATTTTAGCATATTAAAACAAAAATTAAATATGAAAAAATATTAAATAATTTGGAAAGCTGATTTAACAATATTAAATCATATATATTTTTCATATTATATTTCACATATGTTGCCAGATTGTAATAGTATAAATAACTTATTGAAAGAGCAATACAATATCAAAAGTGTTGTGTTGTAAAGTTTAAATTTAGAATTTATATGTTGAAATTCTTTTGTTTAATGTTTATCCTGATATAGACCCATCTCACTACAGAGAATGGAACATTAGAACACAAGGAGAGCACCAAAGAAATTAAATGTGGGGTCAAGGTCATTTTTTTTTTCTTTAAAATATCTTCACGTATGCATTATCGCTAACCATTGGCCTATGAAATATATAGAGATAACATCATTAAGAGATTAAATTCTACATGATAGGATTCCTTTAAAGAAAAACTCTAAGTACCATAATCAGTACAGTGCACTACAATAGTTATGATGTTGAGAGTGCCCCTGTGCCCCCACCCTCACATCACCATTGTAAGGAGTTAGCTCAGAGCCAAGTGTTCCCGGATGAAAGAAGGCAAGGAGCACCTGCAGACCAAAGGTTAACGTCAAACTATACCTAAAAAGTTTAACCATTTCCTCCTGGCAACATAATCACTACTGCACACTGTAGTACTTAAGGAGCATGAGATTAAACTGAGAGTTGACATCTTAAAAAGGACATGCACCTAAAATTTCATAATGAATTATGTTGTGTGAAAATACAGATTTTTATTTGTCAAAATCAACTTCTTTCCCACTATATTATTGATGTGTTTGCACAGACAGCCTTTCAACAGAATCAACAGAATCAATAGCTGAAACCTGCAAAGGTAAAAATTGGGAATCAGAGAGTTAACAAGTAAGCGATCTGCATTACGATAGAAGTAGCAGATCCTGGGAATTTGCTATAGACAAGCAAAATTCAAAGAACCTTCTTCACTTTTTTTCCCTAATATTTTAGAATTCTTTTTTTATAACAGTTAATGTTTGAGGCTTTAGTGATCAAATTTCTGTATGGATAGTCTACTTGAGCTGCTCAAGTGTACATGGTTTGTTCACGTAACAAATATGATTCAGATATGCCCACAGGAAGGAATCAGGAATGGAAAGGTCAGGCGGATGTGGGGCCAATTATTCTGGAAATTTCTTTAAATTATCCACTCGCTCAACTCAGTTTTGAAAATAAAATTCCACAATTTTTACTCGTTGTTCCTTCGTGTAATTATCCATGATGAATCTCCCAAAACTCAGTTATAAAATTTACCGGCAACAAAAACATTGAACTACAAACATACAAGTTATTTATTTACCAGTCAAATTCTTCTCTGAACTCTGGTCCACTCTGTATTTTGTCGATAATTAAATTAACAGTAATAATAATAACAATAACAACAATACAGACACATATGGTCATTTCACATTGTCAGGCTCGCTTAGTATACTGAAGCTAAATTTCAGTAAAGCACTAGGACATACATTTCTCATGCTGCCTTAACTAAACTGTGCTTTATATAGAAGTGTGGTTCTCATCTTTATGCAGCGATGACATGTATATCACATTCTCATCAAACCTTTCCATTTATCCCACCCCCAGCTTGTCACATGTTATATCCTAGCTCCTCCTACAGGCAGAGTAGCAAAGCCAATGCTTTGTAGTATCGTACTGTGTATCGACAACAGCTAAGCTGGCTATCTATGTCCCTACTCCAAGAAAAATGATTATGTCTAATGAGGTCTCCAGAACCTTTCTATAGCATTGTTTTCCCAATGTACATGATTTGCTGTTGTATATGCTCTTTCCCTCTCTCTCTGCATTTACCAGTGTCTATAATTAACAAAATTTAAACAATACAGGTATATAGCTCTTTTACATATCTAACTATGCAAGTGGCAATGGCATTTACGAAAATTTGAGATTCATTTCTTTCTGAACTGCAATTAGTCTGAAGTCAGAAGAATTGGGTGATCTGTCAAAATTTCAGTTTTCAAAACCACCACATACCAGAATCGTGGAGCAAATTACTCAGCGCACAATACATGTACAATGTTTGTTTTTTAAAAAGATGGGTGGAATGGAGAAAAGGCTGTTTTCTTTTTTTGGTGGGGTCAAAATAAGCACCTTAGTAAATGTTTGTTTTATTCACAGGTCAAAGTGATAACTTGAAGGGAAAAAAGGAGATGCAGTAAAACAATTGGTACTTCCAAGCAGGATTCTTCAATGCACTTTGACTACAGACTAACCTACTATGATACTGTTCTCCCCTTGTTGTGCCTGTGTGGGAGATAGCCTGGCCCACTTATCCTAATGTGAGACAGTTTAATTACTGCTGTATTTAGTGAGCTAGCTACTGCTAGTGGCACATCAAACAACTTTGAATGGGAGATATGAGATTGCAATGCCAATAACTATTGTGTTAGATTATGTTTAATGTACTGCTGTATCAACCTGGCTATTAGTATAGCTACTGTCTGTTAGTGGCAATCGAAATAGGTGAATGTCTGTGTCGTTGATCTGAGTGTGAGACTAGGTTACCAGTTTAAGTGTTTGTACAAAGAAAATCCTTTTTTGAGGGTGTTGTTCAGTAAAAAGTAAAAAACGTCTCTCCTGCCTAGCTACTGCTACAGTGGCTTTCACACAAGCTTTGCAGATAGCCTACTTCATTCATACTAGTGTGAAACTAGAGGTCATGGTTAGTGCTGTGTGTACTATTAGCTACTACCACTCAATACCAACTTAAAATAGCATTACTGGGTCTGTGTGACGTAATACATTTACAGAAAACTCTGCTGTATCTGCAGCCAGAACCTGGGTATAAAAATCAAGTGCATTGGATCAAACACTTCAGTACACGACCGTAATCTAAATGACCCAGTTATCATCATTATTATTGCCCACTTGCAATGTATCTGACTCTGTACAGTTGTCACAACCTACCACTAGTGCTATCTCCTCTACAACTACTACAACCATTATTAGTGCAATCAGTCAACAGAGGCAGGTAGGTACAGGAACAGTCAGACCCCTCATCACCCAATAAAATCAGAGGAAAAAAAAATGTTAATCTTGCCTAGCTGCTACTGCCAGTGCTACTTGCACCAACTTTGATTCACTAATTTAGAATAGTTTTACTGATTGGTGATTTATTTTCTATTTTATTTCTAGTAACAGAAGGATTATTTGATTTGTAATGTGCTTCTGTGCTACTGTTTATGCTTTTGAAAATTGCACAATGCGTGGCAGGTCTTTTTTTTAACTCTTTGTAGATAAAAATTTAATTATTCTAAATGTTGAAGTGCTGCTGGTGAGGGTAGTAATGTTTTCAAATACCTTTGTACATTGTAATGATTTAACACCACCTGGCTGAGTCTTGTCGTGTGGCTCTTCTAGCTACCTCCGATAAGGCATTGTTGTCTTCCCAAACTGTGATTTTTCTTCTAATTCTTGTCAGAG
Organism: Pelobates cultripes; assembly: GCA_933207985.1. NCBI lineage: Eukaryota > Metazoa > Chordata > Amphibia > Anura > Pelobatidae > Pelobates > Pelobates cultripes. The sequence continues at coordinate 109,490,373 of OW240917.1, read as the reverse complement.
ACAGATTGATATGCAGTGTGTTTTAGTGACACTGCTTTGCAAATTGCAATACAGTCTATGACTGCGGTTTACTGCACAAGTGAACCATATGTGCACTGAGTGGAGCAGTAGCAGTGTTGTATACAGGGTACAGCATCATTGAAGATGAAGAATCAAGTTTGCAAAATCGTTTTTCTTTAACTGTGTGCTATAAAAGTAATTGTGCAGTGCATTGTGTGCTGTGTGTAGCCTAGTCAATTACGTAGTAACTCCACGAAGGCACAACCCATTTTTCAACACAAACAAAGTGGGATGAGCGACAGGCATTTTATAAAGGAGGAGCAAGAGCAGAAGAACCTGCTTAAGCAGAGAAAGGGGTATGTTAGGGCAGGTTGGGCAGGGACAGTTGGACTTCTCACAGGGCTGGACTGGAGATACAAAGCAGCCCAGGGAAAAAAAAATGATGTCAGCCCATACACACATACATATATATGTGCGTATATATAGTATTTATTATATTTTTATCGTCCGATGAATGGTCCTATAGTGTTATAGTGCCAAGGTCAAGGAATACAGAGAGTCAGAATAGTCAAAATACAAAACCAGGTCACCAGGTCAACAGGAAAAACAGAATAATAAACGCACTCTCAGGCTAACAAGAACCACGACAGGGCAATGATTCCCAGAAATGGGGGAACCTATATAGGTCTAGAAATAATACTATTGAACAACATCATCACCCTGCACCAGGACACACAAAGGGGTGTAACGTGTGCCTAGACGTCCAACAAATATGACATCGCTAAAAGAGGAGTATAAAGTTTAACACCCATAGGATCCTGTAATTTCAAAGGATGCCTGTAGGTGGCATGAGGTTGCAATGAAAATCTGGCAATCTTGCAGATAATGCAGTGCTGTTTGCAGTTCTGTGGAGAGAACTGCAGCTGGAGGTATGTTCGTGGCTGCGTGCGGCACCCCCAAGTATGACATCTGGGCCTGTCTGATTGGTTAAAAACAGGATTTCTAAAGCAATAAATTATGAGTTGTGAGTGTTAAGTTGCTAAGCCGTACTGTGGTCAAAAAATGTGTAATGCTGTTAGTAAAATGTTTAATAATGAAATCATAATTTTCATTGTAGTTGTTTCACACTGCCTGGTTGAGTCTTGAGATGTGACTATATGTCCTATGACCACAGGTACAGTTAATCATGCCACAGTGGGTACTCAATTTCACACTGATCTTTTCCTTAAATTTTTTTGATAAATTTCTTTTTTTTTTTTTTTTACTTAAATTACTCTTACTTCCCATGTTTCAATAATACAAGATACGAATAGGAAAAAGAATATTGCAATCAACCATAAAGCTTAAGTACATTCACTTCCTATTTTTTCTTTATCCAGATATGCAATGATCTAATTTTGCCAACTCTTTATTGGCATTGCAAAAATGCCTGATATTGTTTAGAATCAAACATTAGCTAGGCATTTATGCAAAATTGTAAGGATTTTTTTCAGCACTCTAAATAGGTGCTTTTTTGCTTTTTTTTTTACTACGCGGCAAAATTTGTTTCATTAACGAAATTCTGATGAGCGTTACCATGCCATGGACTAATTTTGCCCTCCTGATTTTTTTCTTTCCCTGTCCGAATGAATCGGTTTGGCTTAAACAAATTTTGGGTCATGCACATGTCTAAATTTTACAGTGACTGGATTGTCTCTTTAAATAATTAAAATTCTTTCTTTCTTTCTTTCTTTCTAAAAGCAGTTAATCACCTCTCTATACAGTTGCAAGAAAAAGTATGTGAACCCTTTGGAATGATATGGATTTCTGCACAAATTGGTCATAAAATGTGATCTGATCATCATCTAAGTCACAACAATAGACAATGACAGTCTGCTTAAACTAATAACACACAAAGAATGAAATGTTGCCATCTTTTTATTGAACACACCATGTAAACATTCACAGTGCAGATGCAGTGGCGTACTAAGGGGGGGGTGGGGGGGGCGGTCCGCCCCGGGTACCAGCCGGGTGGGGGGTGCCATGGCCAGCCCCCGCCCCCCCCCCATGCTGCAGCCGCCCGAGCGCTCTGTAGTGAGCCTCAGGCGGCTGCAGCTTTGCCCGGGCGGTGCATCCATGAGGGCGGACCGCACCGCCCGGGCGCAGCCTGAGGAGAGGGGCTGACAGGAGGGAGCGCTCCTCCTGTCAGCTCCCTCACTGTAGCGTGGCCGAGCCCTGTATAGTCGGCGGGTACAGGGAGCAGCTGTCTCCTGTACCCGGCCGGACTAACAGGAAGTGCACACACTGTGTGCACTTCCTGTTAGTCCGGCCGGATACAGGCGACAGCTGCTCTCTGTACCCGCCGACTATACTGGGCTCGGCCACGCTACTACACAGGTAGGGGAGGGGGGAAAGAGAAGGAGGGTGAAAAGAGGAGAGTGGGGAGTGACGGGGGTGAAGAAGGAGAAAGGGGTGAAAAGGAGGGTGAAAAAAGGGAGAGGGAGTGACAGAAGTGAAAGAGGAGAAAGAAGTGAAAAAAGGAGGGTGAAAAAAGAAGGAGAGGTGAAAAAAGAGGAGAAGAGGAGTGAGAGGGGGAGTGAAAAGAGGAGGAGAAAGGGGTGAAAAAAAGAGGAGAGGGTGAAAAGAGGAGAAAGAGTGAAAAAAGAAGGAGAGAGGGGTAAGAAAAAAAGAGAGGAGAAAGAGGGGTGAGAGAGGGTGAGAAAAGAGGAGAAAGGGGGGTGAGAAAAGGAGGGAGGGTGAAAAAAGGAAGTGAGAAAAGAGGAGGGGGAGAGAAAAGGAGGGGAGAAAGAAAGAGAGAGGGGAGAGAAAGGAGAGGGGTGAGAAAGTGGGAGGGGAAAAGAGAAATTAGGGAGAAAGTTAAGGAATTAGAAGGGGGATAAATTGAAATTAGGGGGAAAGAGAAATTAGGGGGGGAGAGAAATTTGGAGGGGGGTGAGAAAGAGAAATTGGGAGGAGGAGAAAGAAATTGGAGCGGGAGGAGAGATTGACATTCATCACATACACACAATGCACCCCTTGCACACAGAAAAACACACAATGCATTACACACACAGACACACATACACAAACAATGCAACCGTTACACACAATGCATCCCTTACACACACAGAAACACACAATGCATTCATTACACACACTCAATGCACCCCTTACACACATTTAATGCATCCCATACATACACAGAAACACACCTTGCAGCCCTTACACATACAAACACAATTTCACACAATGCATTCCTTACACACATATCAGGACATCCTTTACACACTCCACCCCCTGTGAACAAACTCATTGTTGGAACATGAAGGTGGACCCTGGGACCCAGACCTTGAGCTGTGTAAAGGACCCCAAAAAAATGGAGCTGCTTCCCGTTCTCCCAGAACATTGATTTTTGTGACCACAGTTACAAACCGCCTCCAGAGAGCCTGTTCTGCACCAGACCAGTGGAGGCAGACTGCAGCTAGAGCCCATCATCATCCTCATCTGGTTGTAAGTAGGCAATCTAGTATATTATTCGTGGCACTAAGCTCTAATTTACCTCACATTAAAGAAACACTGTAGTCCCCAGAACCACTTCAGCTTAATGTAGTGGTTCTGGTGTCTATAGCCTGTCCCTGCAGGCCTTTTAATGTAAACACGGCTGCACTGCAGCACTGGCGTTGGTTAACATGGCAAATCATATGGCTGGGGCATTGTGATGTCACATGGGGGGCGGCAAACTTTACTTTTGCCTTGGGCGGCAAAAATCCTTGTACCGGCCCTGGCTGGAGGGAGCTGTGTGAGCTGTGGCCGCACAGTGTCCCATGGTAGTTAGGGTGCCGTGCGGCCAGTACAACTCACTCAAGCAAACAGCTGATAAACAGCACGCCGCAGGAGAGAGAAATAATATGTATGTGACGCTGTCACCATGACTGTATGTGACTGTCTGTCTGTAACTGAGTGTGTGACTGTCTACCTGTAAATGTGTGTGTGGGGCTGCAGGGATTTTGTAGAAGGGGGCGGGGTTTTGTATTGGGACAGGAGTCTTTATAAGGGGGGATAAGCAGGGGATTTGTGGAAGGGGGTTGCGGGGGTTTTGTAGACGAGGCAGTACAGGATTTGTAGAAAGGACAGGACAGAGGTTTTGTAGGAGGGGGCAGGACAGGACAAGGGTTTTGTAGGAGGGGCTGACAGCGGTTTTGCAAAGTTTACAAATTAAAAAAAAAAAAAAGAGAACCTTTAAAAATTTTTACAGGTTTTTTAGGGTGAGGTGGGGGTGCAAACACAGGGTTGGGGGACGGACGTCATGACATCTCCAAGAGCTAATTGGAGTGAGATGTCAGCCAACTGAGTCCAATCAATGAGATGAGATTGGAGGTGTTGGTTACAGCTGCCCTGCCCTATAAAAAACACACACCAGTTCTGGGTTTGCTTTTCACAAGAAGCATTGCCTGATGTGAATGATGCCTCACACAAAAGAGCTCTCAGAAGACCTACGATTAAGAATTGTTGACTTGCATAAAGCTGGAAAGGGTTATAAAGTATCTCCAAAAGCCTTGCTGTTCATCAGTCCACGGTAAGACAAATTGTCTATAAATGGAGAAAGTTCAGCACTGCTGCTACTCTCCCTAGGAGTGGCCGTCCTGTAAAGATGGCTGCAAGAGCACAGCGCAGACTGCTCAATGAGGTGAAGAAGAATCCTAGAGTGTCAGCTAAAGACTTAGAAAAGTCACTGGCAAATGCTAACATCCCTGTTAGCGAATCTACAATACGTAAAACACTAAACAAGAATGGATTTCATGGGAGGATACCACAGAGAAAGCCACTGCTGTCCAAACAAAACATTGCTGCACATTTACAGTTTGCACAAGAGCACCTGGATGTTCCACAGCAGTACTGGCAAAATATTCTGTGGACAGATGAAACCAAAGTTGAGCTGTTTGGAAGAAACACACAACACTATGTGTGGCGAAAAAAAGGCACAGCACACCAGCATCAAAACCTCATCCCAACTGTGAAGTATGGTGGTGGGGGCATCATGGTTTGGGGCTGCTTTGCTGCATCAGGGCCTGGACAGATTGCTATCATCGAAGGAAAAATGAATTCCCAAGTTTATCAAGACATTTTGCAGGAGAACTTAAGGCCATCTGTCTACCAGCTGAAGCTCAACAGAAGATAGGTGTTGCAACAGGACAATGACCCAAAGCATAGAAGTAAATCAACAACAGAATGGCTTAAACAGAAGAAAATACGCCTTCTGAAGTGGCCCAGTCCTGACCTCAACCCAACTGAGATGCTGTGGCATGACCTCAAGAAAGAATTTCACACCAAACACCCAAGAATATTGCTTAATTGAAACAGTTCTGTAAAGAGGAATGGTCAAGAATTACTCCTGACCGTTGTGCACGTCTGATCTGCAACTACATTAAACATTTGGTTGAAGTTATTGCTGCCAAAGGAGGTTCAACCAGTTATTAAATCCAAGGGTTCACATACTTTTTCCTCCTGCACTGTGAATATTTACATGGTGTGTTCAATAAAAACATGGCAACGTTTCATTCTTTGTGTGTTATTAGTTTAAGCAGACTGTCATTGTCTATTGTTGTGACTTAGATGATGATCAGATCACATTTTATGACCAACTTGTGCAGAAATCCATATCATTTCAAAAGGTTCACATACTTTTTCTTGCAACTGTAGACTTCTCTGACAGCAATAAATCACAAATGTTTCAACACTTGTACTATCCTGTCACCTAGAGAATGTGTATATTTATCCTAATATACATTGTACACTTTAACATCATCTTAAAAGATTGTATTTGTTTTCTTTTGAAAGTATGCATATGATTACTTAGTGACACCAGTAATCCATACAACAAATGTTAAATGTAAAGTAAAATAAGAAAAAATATAGCACTAATCCTAATACAAACGAATACACTAGCACCAATACTAATACTAACCCAAGCAGCAAATATAACACTAAGTTCAGTACATTAGTGTAGTCTAATAGTAAAAGGCCGGTGAGATAGTAGAATCTGTTCAACCCTTGGTTCGCAGGTTCAAATCTTGGCAGGGTTTACTCAGCCCTTCATACTTCTGATGTAAGGTAGATAAAATGAGTACCATTATATTGGGTAATTGTAACAACCCTTGGATGTTGGGCTAAGGTAACATCTCCAGGACATACTTGAAAACCAGAGTAATCTGAATATATCTTTACTGGTTAAAGGGTCACTATAGGATCAGGAACACAAACATGTATTCCTGACCCTATAGTGTTAAAACCACCATCTAGCCCCCCCTGGGCCTCCTCATGCCTCCATAAATATAGAAGCTGTAACTCTGCATGCTGTTAGACTCAGAAAAACAAGCAGTGTGCTGACATCATCAGAAGTGGTAGCCTGATCCAATCACAATGCTTCCCCATAGGATTGGTTAACACTGACAAAGAGGCAGATCAGAGGCAAAGCCAGCATGATTCAAACACAGCCCTGGCCAATCAGCATCTCCTCATAGAGATGAACTGAATCAATGAATCTCTATGAGGAAAGTTCAGTGTCTGCATGCACAAGAGTGGAGACACTGAATGTTTGGATGCATTTTAGGCAGCCATGTCCCAGGAAGGATCTCTAACAGCCATCTGAGGAGTGACCAGTGAAGTTATCACTAGGCTGTAATGTAAACACTGCATTTTCTCTGAAAAGACAGTGTTTACAGCAAAAAGCCTGAAGGTAATGATTCTACTCACCAGAACAAATTCAATAAGCTGTAGTTGTTCTGATGACTATAGTGTCCCTTTAAATACTTTGTTATTATTAATATACCATGATCAGCCACAACATTAAAATCATGTCCCTCGTGCTGCCAAAACAGCTCTGATATGTTGAGACATGGACTCCAGAAGACCACTGAACATGCCCTGTGGTATCTGACTCCAAGACATTAGCAGCAGACCTATAAGTCCTGCAAGTTGCAAGGTAGGGTTTGTTCCCGAACGTTCTAGGGAATTTGGAGGAACAAGCCTCCACTGGCCTGCCTTCTTCCCCAGTGCACCCTGCAGACCAGGCAACTTTCTTCAATTGCTCTGTGATCCAGTTCTAAATCTCATGTCCCAATGAAGGCACTTTCAGTGGTGGGGCAGGGGTCATCATGCATAATCTGACCTGTTTGCTGCTACCGAACTCCATACGCAGCAAACTGTGATTCATGGTTTTTCAGCAATTTGAGCTACAGTAACTGTGTGATTGGACCACAGGCTAGGCTTTGCTCCCCACATGCAACAATGTGCCTTGAGCGCCCATGACTCTTCACCAGTTGTCGTTCCTTGCACCACTTTTGGCAGGTAGATATTAACTGACCCAGTCATCTAGCCATTACTATTTGGCCCTTGTAAAAGTCACTCAAATTTTTTTGCTTGCACAGTTTTTCTCCTTCCAACGCATGAAATTCAATAACTGACTGTTCACTTGGCAGCCAGATATAAAAGTGTGCATGATGCAATAAATAATGCGATTTTGAAGATATTTATAAAGTATTGTTGAGGAATCCCAGTTTTGTATTAGTAACTTCATTTATCCAGATTTGGATGGCATTCATTGACTTTGTCAGGTCATGTGCTCAGCCAATCAACTTTCTTCGAAGTATAAAATTTGATTTCCATGTTAAAGTCAATATTGGAAATAACAATTCTATGATATGGCCTTCTGAGAGAAGTTCAGACTACGTGGAGGGTAATTTAGTATAACCAAGAAATAATAAATCTCATTACCTCTGATACAATTTAAAGAAACTAGTTTTAATAAGCAGAAAATAAAACTGTGGATATTTTATCTGATCTAATAAAATGTAATTGTCTAGCTACAAAAAAAATATATTACATAAAATCACATATATGAAAAGAAAATTAATTCAATAAGGCAGCTCTACAGAATTAGTTAGAGACAAAATAAAACCAATATATTGTAAAGCGCTACGGAATCTGTTGGCGCTATATAAATGATAATAATAATAATAATAATAAGTGTTAAGCAAAGCACTACTTCTAAGTACTGTTTCTAAGTGTGTAGTTGGAGATATTCTGGAGAGTTTTACAGAAGCTTCAACTGTCTAAGAGTTGTGCTAAGAGCTTTCTTTTCTACTGTTACAGGTAAGATTCATCTGTAGGAAAAGGTTACTGATTGCACAAGGTTTTAATTCCTGTTGGTAATTATAAGGCATTTGATTTGATTAAGCTAGTTACTTGCTATTGATTGCTGGTTAATTAGCTATTGTTTGCAAATAAGCAGAGGCCTACCTAGGTGTTAAACATTCCTAGTGGGTGGTGATTTTAGGAGTTATATAAGGCTTGTTGTCATTAGCTTGTCTAATATAGCTTGGTGCTACTTCTAAGTGCTGTTTCTAAGTGTGTAGCTGGAGATATTCTGGAGAGTTTTACAGAAGCTTCAACGCTGTGTCTAAGTTGTGCTAAGGCTTTCTTTTCTACTGTTACAGGTAAGATTCATCTGTAGGAAAAGGTTACTGATTGCACAGGTTTTGAATTCCTGTTGGTAATTATAAGGCATTTGAT
>OW240917.1:109410058-109481723 GCA_933207985.1 Pelobates cultripes | reverse complement strand
ATTTTTCGCTCCATAAGACGCACCTCACCATAAGACGCACCTAGTTTTTAGAGGAGGAAACCCAGAAAAAAAAATATTCTGAACAAACTGTTCCATGGGGATTCTTACTACAGGACAGTTTGTTCAGAATATTTTTTTTTTCTCCCCTGTCCCATAATGATCTTTAACCCCCCTTTCCTCTGTCCCATAGTGATTGTTAACCCCTCCTCCCCTGTCCCATAGTGTTCTTTAACCCCTCCTACCCTGTCCCATAGTGTTCTTTAACCCCTCCTCCCTTTGTCCATTAGTGTTCTGATCCCATAGTGTCCCCCCCTCCCATTGTCCCATAGTGCACTTTCCCTCCCATAGTGTCCCCCCCTGCCCTTGTCCCATAGTGTCTCCCCCTCCCCTTGTCCCATAGTGTCCCTTGTCCCATAGTGTCCCCCCCTCCCCTTGTCCCATAGTGTCTCCCCTCCCTTTCTCCCATAGTGTCCCCCTCCCCTTGTCCCATAGTGTCTCCCCCTCCCCTTGTCCCATAATTACTTACCTGTCTTGGAGCGTGGGCCGGCTTCACAGCGCGCTCCGCGGTCCAGGAACTTCTATTTCAGGTTCCGGTTTCCGGCGGGACTGAAAGGAAGTGTGCACACTGAGTGTGCACTTCCTTTCAGTCCCGCCGGAAACCGGAACCTGAAATAGAAGTTCCTGGACCGCGGAGCGCGCTGTGAAGCCGGCCCATGCTCCAAGACAGGTAAGTAAAGCTTTACATTCGCTCCATAAGACGCACAGACATTTCCCCTCACTTTTGAGGGGAAAAAAAAGTGCGTCTTATGGAGCGAAAAAAAACGGTGTGTGTGTATATATATATATATATATATATATATAATTTTTTTGGGGGGGGAAATGTAAATAACTTCAAAACTGTGACCCTTGCTTTTGTAGTTTTTACAGTTTTTTCCTTTTTCATATGCACATTATTTATCAGCTCCAATATAGATAACTGTCTAGAGATTAGACCGCATCCAAAGCTCCAAAATGTGGAACGTTAAACAAATGCACAACTATTATACTGAACTAAGTCTGCCATTTTAATGAGGTGAACAATTTAATTCAAACAAATCCAAACAAAACAGTTTTTTGTCCTCCCTGTATACCTCAGATTACCTCCAGTTTATCTCCAATCACACACTTTTTGAAGCAGCACTCTCCAGAATATCTCCAACCACACACTTAGACGCAGCACTTAAATGTAGCAACCAAGCTATATTAGCCAAGCTAATGACAACAAGCCTTATATAACGCGCGTGAAATAGAGCTTCTCGCCCACCCAGGGGCAGTATGTAATCCGATGGATGAATTAGAGAAAAACCTCATAGGATATATAAAAAATAAAGGAAAAAACAGAATAGTGAAGTTTGTTATAAAAAGTACAAAATCACATTTATTGGTCACACTTACATGTGTGTAAATCTCAAAGAGCGTATCTCTCAATAACTTGAAACTCCATGCAATGTTGTCATCAATCCAGGAATAGGGATGAACAGGAGTAGTTATAAATGAGTAGCCAAAAATACAAATAAAACAATTAAAACAATATAAAATAAGTCCAATATAGAAATCCAACGCGTTTCGTCCAGTAAGGTGTAGGACTTCATCAGGGATACTTCTATACTTCCATTGCTCCGGTTTTTATACCGGTAAAAATCTCCTCTTGATTGCGTTCTTCTGTTAATCGGCGTGCGTGCCATCCGTGGAACGCACAAGGACGCAAGGATATGACGAAAAATTGAAGAGACAGTTCCGTATTTCTATTGCGCATGCGTGCGGGAAGCGCGCATGCGCACATGGCAAAAGATCGAAACCTGGACAGAATATGAAACGAAAGACCAGAAAACAACCTGAGACATCTGAACACAAGGAAAAAAAACAAATGGGGCTGCATTGGAGGGTGTAGGCATAAAATACACATATATGTCTAGATGAAAGTATATGTGTAAAGAAATATATATACAAGTTAAAACAAAAATGTTGTTATAAAATAAAAAATAAAAAAAAAAAAGGAGAAAAAAATAAAAAATAAATACATAATCAATAATAAATAAATAAAAAATAAAAATATGGAAAAAATGAAAAAAATAAAGAAAAAGAAATAATGAAAATAAACAAAATATATATATGAATAAAATAAAAATAAAATAGAATAAAATAAAAAATAATAATGAAAATAAATATAAAACATAAACATAATAAAAATATTATAATAAAAACATCAAAATGAAAATAAAAATAAAAATAAAAATAAAAATAAAAAAAGAAAATGGAAATTCCATAAAGAATATATATAATATAAAAAAAAATATATATATATATATATATAAAAAATAAAAAATCTATATGTGCATATAAATATACATCCTACATTGCAACCCATGAATACAAATCAAATGACACATCCATATAATAGAACATAGATACAAGCCACATGAACCCAAAGTCTATAGAGAAATGAGAGGAAGGACAAGCACATAAATTGCACATATGTGAAATGTATATAAACATATACACATACATGCATATATATACATAGACAAATATACCATTAAATAAGACCCTGCAGGTCTATCTCTTGATTAAGTCCTTGGTGTAAAGTACTAAGATTAAAGATCCACAGAGCTTCTTTTCTAATTAATTCTTGATTTTTGTCTCCTCCTCTCCAACCCATCTGAACTGAGTCTATGCCGAAGGCTTGAAAAGAATTCCAGCTAAAAGAAGGACAAGAGTTACAGTGCCTAGGGACATTGTGATCTAATTTATTTATCTTTATATTATTAAAATGTTCTAGAATTCTAGTGTGTAGTTTTCTGGTCGCACGTCCAGAAAACTACACACTAGAATTCTAGAACATTTTAATAATATAAAGAGAAATAAATTAGATCACAATGTCCCTAGGCACTGTAACTCTTGTCCTTCTTTTAGCTGGAATTCTTTTCAAGCCTTCGGCATAGACTCAGTTCAGATGGGTTGGAGAGGAGGAGACAAAAATCAAGAATTAATTAGAAAAGAAGCTCTGTGGATCTTTAATCTTAGTACTTTACACCAAGGACTTAATCAAGAGATAGACCTGCAGGGTCTTATTTAATGGTATATTTGTCTATGTATATATATGCATGTATGTGTATATGTTTATATACATTTCACATATGTGCAATTTATGTGCTTGTCCTTCCTCTCATTTCTCTATAGATTTTGGGTTAATGTGGCTTGTATCTATGTTCTATTATATGGATGTGTCATTTGATTTGTATTCATGGGTTGCACTGTAGGATGTATATTTATATGCACATATAGATTTTTTATTTTTTATATATATATATATTTTAATATTATATATATATATTTTATCTTTATGGAATTTCCATTTTTTATTTTTATTTCATTTTAATTTTTTTTTATTATAATTTTTTTATTATTATTATTTTTTTATTATTTTTTTTTATTATTATTTTTATTATGTTTATTTTTATTCTATTCTATTTTATTTTTATTTTATTCATATATATATTTTGTTTATTTTCATTATTTCTTTTTTCTTTTTCTTTATTTTTTCTATATTTTTATTTTTTATTTATTTATTATCGATTATGTATTTATTTTTTATTTTTTTCTTTATTTTGTTTTTTATATATTCTTTTTTCATTTAGACATATATGTGTATTTTATGCCTACACCCTCCAATGCAGCCCCATTTGTTTTTTTTCCTTGTGTTCAGATGTCTCAGGTTGTTTTCTGGTCTTTCGTTTCATATTCTGTCCAGGTTTCGATCTTTTGCCATGTGCGCATGCGCGCTTCCCGCACGCATGCGCAATAGAAATACGGAACTGTCTCTTCAATTTTTCGTCATATCCTTGCGTCCTTGTGCGTTCCACGGATGGCACGCACGCCGATTAACAGAAGAACGCAATCAAGAGGAGATTTTTACCGGTATAAAAACCGGAGCAATGGAAGTATAGAAGTATCCCTGATGAAGTCCTACACCTTACAGGACGAAACGCGTTGGATTTCTATATTGGACTTATTTTATATTGTTTTAATTGTTTTATTTGTATTTTTGGCTACTCATTTATAACTACTCCTGTTCATCCCTATTCCTGGATTGATGACAACATTGCATGGAGTTTCAAGTTATTGAGAGATACGCTCTTTGAGATTTACACACATGTAAGTGTGACCAATAAATGTGATTTTGTACTTTTTATAACAAACTTCACTATTCTGTTTTTTCCTTTATTTTTTATATATCCTATGAGGTTTTTCTCTAATTCATCCATCGGATTACATACTGCCCCTGGGTGGGCGAGAAGCTCTATTTCACGCGCGTTATATAAGGCTTGTTGTCATTAGCTTGGCTAATATAGCTTGGTTGCTACATTTAAGTGCTGCGTCTAAGTGTGTGGTTGGAGATATTCTGGAGAGTGCTGCTTCAAAAAGTGTGTGATTGGAGATAAACTGGAGGTAATCTGAGGTATACAGGGAGGACAAAAAACTGTTTTGTTTGGATTTGTTTGAATTAAATTGTTCACCTCATTAAAATGGCAGACTTAGTTCAGTATAATAGTTGTGCATTTGTTTAACGTTCCACATTTTGGAGCTTTGGATGCGGTCTAATCTCTAGACAGTTATCTATATTGGAGCTGATAAATAATGTGCATATGAAAAAGGAAAAAACTGTAAAAACTACAAAAGCAAGGGTCACAGTTTTGAAGTTATTTACATTTCCCCCCCCAAAAAAATTATATATATATATATATATATATATATACACACACACCGTTTTTTTTCGCTCCATAAGACGCACTTTTTTTTCCCCTCAAAAGTGAGGGGAAATGTCTGTGCGTCTTATGGAGCGAATGTAAAGCTTTACTTACCTGTCTTGGAGCATGGGCCGGCTTCACAGCGCGCTCCGCGGTCCAGGAACTTCTATTTCAGGTTCCGGTTTCCGGCGGGACTGAAAGGAAGTGCACACTCAGTGTGCACACTTTCTTTCAGTCCCGCCGGAAACCGGAACCTGAAATAGAAGTTCCTGGACCGCGGAGCGCGCTGTGAAGCCGGCCCACACTCCAAGACAGGTAAGGAATTATGGGACAATGGGAGGAAAGACACTATGGGACAAGGGGAGGGGGAGACACTATGGGACAAGGGGAGGGGGAGACACTATGGGACAAGGGGAGGGAGACACTATGGGACAAGGGGAGGGGGAGACACTATGGGACAAGGGGAGGGGGGAGACACTATGGGACAAGGGGAGGGGGAGACACTATGGGACAAGGGCAGGATGGGAGGGAAAGTGCACTATGGGACAATGGGAGGGGGGGGGAGGGAAAGTGCACTATGGGACAATGGGAGGGGGGGACACTATGGGATCAGAACACTAATGGACAAGGGGAGGAGGGGTTAAAGAACACTATGGGACAGGGTAGGAGGGGTTAAAGAACACTATGGGACAGGGGAGGAGGGGTTAACAATCACTATGGGACAGAGGAAAGGGGGGTTAAAGATCATTATGGGACAGGGGAGAAAAAAAAAATATTCTGAACAAACTGTCCTGTAGTAAGAATCCCCATGGAACAGTTTGTTCAGAATATTTTTTTTTCTGGGTTTCCTCCTCTAAAAACTAGGTGCGTCTTATGGTGAGGTGCGTCTTATGGAGCGAAAAATACGGTATATATATATATATATATATATATATATATATATATATATAGTGGCATCCACAAATGTAAACCATACATACCAAAATACAATATTATAGGAAGCATTGTAAAAAGATATTAGAGTTTTGCGTTAGAAATTAAGAAAAACTATGTAATTCATTACAAGTTTATAAAATCCTGATTTTTTTTTTTTAGTTTTCTCAGCATAAGAAGTATTGACCTATTATTCCTGCTTGGACGACACAGAAATATTATCAGTAGTGATGTCCCGAACGGTTCACCGCGGACGGCGAACATAAACATAAACTTTGACCCTGTACCTCACAGTCAGCAGACACATTCCAGCCAATCAGCAGCAGACCCTCCCTCCCAGACCTCCCACCTCCTGGACAGCATCCATTTTACATCATTGTGAAGCTGCATTCTTAGTGAGCTGTCCAGGAGGTGGGAGGGTCTGGGAGGGAGGGTCTGCTGCTGATTGGCTGGAATGTGTCTGCTGACTGTGAGGTACAGGGTCAAAGTTTATGTTTATGTTCGCCGTCTGCGGCGAACCATTCGGCGAAATGTTCAGGACATCACTAATTATCAGTCTAACCTTTGGGACCAGTGACAGACTAACAGCCTTAATAGTTGCAGCCTATTATTGACACCCAAAGTTGGACGGATAATACAGAAGATCACAAACAGAGCTACCACAGTTTCTAAGTAGCAGGAAAGGGGCCAGGCTTTAGGTGGCAAGATAGGCGTGCTTTTGCTTTCCTCAAACCAATTGAAAACATTTTAATAATAATGGTTGGAAGATGTTTTACACCATAAATACTACAATAAGTGATTTAGGGTGCTTAGAATGTCTCTCTAATTATTGGCAGAACATTTCCTTTATTTCTACTAGTTTGAAATATTAAAGGACATTTACAAAATAGCAAACTTTTGTTAAGTGCAGCAGAATTGCAAAATTAAATCTAAAAGCCAAGTGGAAAAAAATAAACGAGTTCAAATGCTTATCATAGGGATTCATGCTTTCAAATTTCAAACATCTTTAGTAAGGCATCAAAAGGTAGTACAAGTTCACCAATATTTTTTTCATTTCTAACAAAGAAACTAAATAAATGTCACATACAAATGAAACAATGGATTAACACGCCTTGTGCAATAACTGAGAAAATGTGATATGGGTCAGCACTTCTGACTTCCCCTATTCTCTGTTATTCCCGCATGCCAATGAGATATTAATAATCCACTAACTTTTGTAAGTAACAGTTAAAGTACACAGAAATGTGATGGATGTTTAAATGAATGTGAGTATTTTGTGAATAAATGAAGGTGAGCCAGGCCTAGAAAAATGTTTTGGTATATTGGTCTCTCTACAGGAGGAGGGATTCAAGCCAATCCATTTGACAGCAGTTCAAGGACAAACTCATTCATGCTTGTAAAGATGGGTTTTCTTCATATGTCCACTGTTGCATAATATATTTGCTTTGTTGCTACATAGGCCATTTGAATATTTTTGGAATGGATAATTATATAATGGAGAAGAATTCCCAAAATTATAACCTCTAGGATCAGAGAGATGGCAATGCATGAAATATATTTGATACTCCCTGCAACAACACTCGAGACCTCATCACCTCACATTGGATTACTGGAGGTCTCTTGGAGATGAAGGCAAAATTATTTAAGTGGTAACTAAAAAATTTAGTGAACTATGTGAAAAAAAACATGTCTCGATAAGAGCTGATTGGAAATAATCTATGCAGTTTTAGAGTAGTTTATGTAATTTCAGTTGGTGGTAATGAAATAATAGCTACAGAGTTTTACTCAGCCCCTAAACTAGCCCCAAACCTAGCTTCGGGAGATAAAAAGTGTGATGGAGATAGTGTAAATAGAACTATTGGAATGCAGGAGAGTATGATTAGGTTCTAAAAATTGATCAGTAGGATGTAGTCAAGGGGTAATAGTGTGAATGTATTGTTATGTGTGACTGAAGAGTAAAAGAAAATTAGAGTGATTGCCCAGTGGGAATAAGACAACTAGTGTAATTTTTCATTCCATTTAGGGACCTGACAGAAAGTTAATGTCACAGTAACACCAGTTTGTGGCAGGTCATCCCCTTTTTCACCCACCTCAAAAAAAAATTTGTTTTAATTATTCCTGCTGATGTTGCCATCATTTTTTTTTTTTTTTTAAATGATATGTTTTCTGGCACTGCAGGTCCCCTCTCCCTCCCACCCCCATCCCATGTTGCTTAAGGGGTGAAAACCCCTTCAGTGACTTACCTGAGACCACCACCACCGCTGACGCTCCTCCCCCGCCGGCAGACCAATTGCGCATTCGCGCGGCCACCGGCGGGATGAGACCTAATGCGCATGCGTGCATTAGACCTCCCTATAGAAAGCATTGAAAATGCTTTCAATGCTATCCTATGGGGATTTTAGCGACGCTGGAGGTCCTCACTTAGCATGAGGACATCCAGTGACGCTATAGCACAGAAAACAGGCTAGAAGACAGCCACTAGAGGAGGAGTTAACCCTGCAATGTAAATATTGCAGTTTATAAAAACTGCAATATTTACAGTTGCAGGGTTAAGGGTAATGGGAGTTGGCACCCAGACCACTCCAATGGGCAGAAGTGGTCTGGGTACCTGGAGTGTCCCTTTAAGATAAAATAAAAGGGGACGTTCGGAGTGCTTGTGTGGCTTTCTGGCACACATGTTTAGGATATAATAATGCCCGCCACCATCTCCGCCTGTAACGCTGCATTCATTTCTGACTGAGTCTGAGAGTCTGTATCGCAGATGTGCAGCATTACTGCCATGTCACAGGGAAGTATGCTTCCATGACCACTGACCCTGCTCAACCTCAACTTGATTTCAAGACCACATGCCCCTAATGAATCTAATGTAGTCATCAGGTATGGAATACAAAGGGTATGCTACAGAGTGTGAAAACATTCAGATGATGACATTTATAAGTGAAATCCTGAAATTCGGATTCGTGCACTGATTGCTGATGGAAAGTCAGTTGGCCCAAAGTTGTCTAAAGATGGCCATCAATTAAAACGGCACTGTTGCAGAATCTGCAAAGACGCCCCACAGTGATATCGCAGCTGGTGTTCTGGTGGCTGTGGGGGCAGGTAAAGGTGAGATTTACTTTCCAGAACTTGTTGCTCATGGTTGCCACCATCTTCCTCCAGTGGGTCCAGCTGATGTCACTGCTAAACT
This sequence comes from Pelobates cultripes, assembly GCA_933207985.1. Lineage (NCBI taxonomy): Eukaryota > Metazoa > Chordata > Amphibia > Anura > Pelobatidae > Pelobates > Pelobates cultripes. The sequence continues at coordinate 109,472,816 of OW240917.1, read as the reverse complement.
CTCTTGTCAGTATATCTCTTGACTGGGTTGGAATTTCAGTCAAATTCCAACACATAAATTAGAATTTCACAAAGATTCTATCTTTACGAAATGCTAATTTTTTTCAGGGGGGTAAGGGAGACAGTGAGGCTTTAAGCGAATCACTGAATATAAAACTAAAAAATTGCATCATTCATACAACATATATAGATTTGTAACTGCTGACTGCCTGTTGATTGTAAACTAACAAGTCAACATCTTCTTTTGAAAAACATCATTATATAGAGTTGTCCAAAAAATGAATACATAAACGTAGCATTGCTGTGTACAGATTGCCCATTAAACCTGGAGAGAACCAGGAATGCAGTTTGTCCTGTAACCATGTGCAGCCAATAGTGTTGTTAAAAGCAAAAATGTAAATAGTCCTGTTCAATGAGGGAATTATTTAATTCATTTGTCCTGAGGATCCAACATAAACCTGTTTAGAGAGGGATATGTAGAGGGGTTAATGACCCCCAGATGGTCAGTTTAGCAAGAGACCTGGTTACTTCAGATGATTTTTATTTGATTAAGTAATTATTTTAATTGTTTGTATTAAACTGCTCATGGGCTTTTTACTAATCAGATGTTCAAGTCAGGAAATCAGGAGCACCTGGCCTGAAACCACTTGCTTGGACAATTAAATGTATTCAATTAAGTCCGGTAGGTTTGAGTATGATGTGCTAGAGCCAATGGTAACTAAATTCAGAAGTGTTAGACAGTTGTAATCGGCACAACTAAACTAACGTACCAGGAAGAGAAGCAAGATAAATCAAGTTCTGTTTATGTATCAAAACATTCTTAATTCAATCAGTTTTTACCTAAACATTATCTGAAATTCACCTCGGAGTATGATATAGCTACCACCTTATATGACAACTATTCTTCTAACATATTATACATTTTAACAACCTGCTATGCAACACATTCTATCACTGGTGGTCTCACCATGAATGTGTGGTATTTTGTGTATTGCAATTAGTGATGTCCCAAACTGTTCGCCGAACTGTTCGCCACGGTTCGCCGCGGACTCCAGTCAGCTGACACATTCCAGCCAATCAGCAGCAGACCCTCCCTCCCAGACCCTTCCACCTCCTGGACAGCATCCATTTTGAATCTGCATTCTTAGTGAGCTGTCCAGGAGGTGGGAGGGTCTGGGAGGGAGGGTCTGCTGCTGATTGGCTGGAATGCGTCAGCTGACTCGAGTCCGCGCGAACCGTGGCGAACAGTTCGCGAACCGTTAGGCGAACAGTTCGGGACATCACTAATTGCAATCTCTTCTACTTGTTGAATGTGTCTAAGCTGTGGTAGAATAGACAACAAGATCATGTGGACCAGATTAAAATCAATTGATAAATCTGCTTTTTCTTGTTTTTTTTCCCCCTAAATTCTTGGCTCTCCATATGGGCCAAGTTTAAAGTGGTATGTACCAATGCAAACCAAAAAAAAAAAAAAAATCTGATGACTGTACCACAGTACAAAAGGAAGTATGTCACAAGGTACCCACAGAGGAGTAGGTGTTAAATATTAACAGAAAGGATCTAACTTTAAATCAAATTAAACTATCAAGTTCAACAAAACTTGGACCATTGTTTATGGGAAAATACATGAACGTACCTTATTACAAGTCCAAATAAAAAATGCTCTCAGTAACACACAAAATGGTGTAGCAATCCTCTCTTACTAAAGTATCCTGACCAATCTACAGGAGCTCATTCCACAATAAACATGTCAAAACCAAGAGGATACAGCTAACAAATCATTTTGAATTTCACTCTTAACCAAAGCAAGTAAAGCAAAGAGTAACAGATCAGAAAAAAAAAAAAACTCCAGGGAAGATAAAAATACAGGACTTGAGAGTATGGATTATAATTTACATTAGATGTCATGTTCAATCACACCATAAAATCATTGTGACGTGTACTTTAAGGCTGCTATTGTTGCCTTTACAATCTGAAAGAGGACATTAGTAGTAGCAACATAAGAGGAAGTCATGAAATCCTATCCAGTAATGCAGTGATTGCGGTCTTACCTGCCACATCAACCTATTATCCATATTTTCATCCACTTCATTGGGTATTCGCTTTTCTCCAGCAAATGGACCAAATTTTTCACCCTAACCAGAAAAATAATTAACAAATATCCTATTATTACCCAAGTATGAAACTTTGACAAACAAACTTAACATGGAGTAAATTCATAAATGGAACTTTTGTACAGTTATAGCCAAACTGTTGTTGGTTTACGGCTGTGACAATGAATGTACTCTCTCGAACCGTAGAGGCGAGTAGGTAAAAGAAGCACCTAGAAAACACCTACTCGTAACTCCTATGGATATCATCTCAGTAGAGGCTGAAGAAAATGTCAGGTAAATAGAAATTTTAGTTTATAAATTAATTCTCAATTACACAATACACATATTTATCCTAATTTAACCTTGTCGTAGAGACTTTTGTTGTAAAAAGTCCACATCAAAAGACTCAGTAATTCACTAAAATGTGTGCCCTGAGGAGTCCTAGTCAGGTAAATATACTTGAAGGGGGAGATTTATAAAGGCAATAATAGATGCTATACCAGGGCCGGACTGGGGAAAAAATTAGGCCCGGGCATTTTTCAATCAGAGCGGCCCCCTAAGAAGAGGGCGGGGCCAGAGAGGGTGTGTTTTGTCATCACTAATGACAAGCACGCCTCCTCTCAAAGTGAGCATGTTGGTTCAATGCGCAGAGCTGCGCTGAAGAGCTCTGGCATTAGAAAAAGGCCTTGTATTTGTTCTGCGCAGCGCAAGCAAATCTAATAACATGCTTGCGCTGTGTTTGCTTTTAAATTGTCTCTGGTGTCTCAACAAGTGGGATACCAGAGGACAAAAGGGCCAGGAAAGTGTATGGTGCATGTGTTTGGAGCCTGCTTGTGGGATTGCGTGTGTGTAGAGTGTGGTGTGGTATTGTGTAAATAGGTCAATTTCATATGTGTTTGTGGTGTAATATGTGTGGCTAGGGGCTGTAGAGAGTGTGTGTATAGGTGGCATAGTGTTATAGGGGATGTAGCGAGTGTGTGCATACGGGCTGTAGTGTGTGTGTATAGGTGACGTAGTGTGTGTAGGGGTTGTAGAGAGGGTGTGTTTAGAGAATGTTGTATGTGTTTGTTGACAAGGAATGTAGTGTGTGTGTAGGTGGTGCAGTGTGTGTGTAGGAGATCTAGTGTGTAAAGGACCCAGAGTGTGTATAGGAGATTGTGTGTGTGTGTGTGTATAGAGGATTAAGAGTGCATATAAGGTAAGGGATCTAGCGTGTATCTGGAGCGTAATGTATGTAGTGCTGTAGTGTGTGTGTGTGTGTGTGTGTATATATATATATATATACATACATATATATATTTGGACGTATTGTATGTGTGAGGGGCGCAGTGTGTGTGTATGTAAGAGGGGTGCTGTGTGTGAGGGTGTTTTTATCTGCCGTCACATTCTAATTTTCTTTGTCTGTTAACTCACTGAGGGTTATTTTATATATATATATATATATATCTGTAAATATATATATATATATATGTAATATATATATATATATATATGTGTGTGTGTGTGTGAGCGAGGGTGCTGTGTGTGAGTGAGGGTGCTGTGTGTGAGTGAGGGTGCTGTGTGCCTGAGTGCGCTGTGTGTGTCTGGGTGCGCTGTGTGTGTCTGGGGGTGCTGTGTGTGTCTGGGGGTGCTGTGTGTCTCTGGGGGTGCTGTGTGTCTCTGGGTGCTGTGTGTCTGGGGGTGCTGTGTGTCTGGGGGTGCTGTGTGTGTCTGGGGCGCTGTGGTGGTGTGTTCAGTGCTGTGTGTGTCTGGGGTGTGGATGTGTGTGTCTGGGGGTGTGATGTGTGCGTCTGGGGTGCTGTGTGTGTCTGGGGTGCCGTGCGGCTCGGGGTGCTGTGTGTGTCTGGGTACTCGTGCGTGTCTGCGTTGTGTGTCTGGGGTGATGTGTGTGTGTAAGTTCAGTGGTGTGTCTGGGGCGCTGTGTGTGTCTGGGGTGCTGGGGTGTGTCTGGGGGTGCTGTGTGCGTCTGGGTACTGTGTGTGTCTGGGTGCGCTGTGTGTGTCTGTGGGTGTGCTGTGTGTGTCTGGGTGCGCTGTGTGTGTCTGGGTGCGCTGTGTGAGTCTGGGTGCGCTGTGTGTGTCTGGGGTGCTGTGTGTGTCTGGGTACTGTGTGTCTGCGTTGTGTGTCTGTGGGTGTTGTGCGTCTGGGGCGATGTGTGTGTCTGGGGTGCTAGTGTGGCCCGGGGTGCTGTGTGTGTCTGGGGGTGCTGTGTGTGTCTGGGGTGCTGTGTGTGTCTGGGTACTGTGTGTGCGTCTGCGTCGTGTGTCTGGGGGTGCTGTGTGTGTCTGGGGGTGATGCATGCCTGGGGTGCTGTGTGTCGGGGGTGCTGTGTGTCTGGGGGTGCTGCGGTACCGGGTACTGTGTGCGTCTGGGTACTGTGCGTGTCTGGGTACCGTGTGTGTCTGCGTTGTGTGTTCAGTGCTTGGTGTCTGCCAAAAGCTGGCCCGTCTGGGGTGCTGTGTGTCTGGGGGTGCTGCTGTGTGTGTCTGGGGGTGCTGTGTGTGTCTGGGTGTGTCTGGGGGTGCTGTGTGTGTCTGGGGGTGATGTGTATGTCTGGGGGTGCTGTGTGTCTGGGGGTGCTGTGTGTGTCTGGGTACTGTGTGTGTCTGGGTGTTGTGTGTCTGGGGGTGATGTGTGTATCTGGGGGTGCTGTGTGTGTGTCTGGGTGCTGTGTGTCTGGGGTGATGTGTGTGAGTGTGATTTTTTTTAATTTAAATTAATTTTTTTTTTTTTATTAATAATAATAATTTTAAAAAAAAGTTATATCCCCCCCCTCCCTTCTTACCTATAGCCTGGGAGGGGGGGGGCCGTTTTGCCTGGGACGGGGGGGGAGCCGTTCTGCCATGGGAGAGCCATGCTGCCTGATCCCTGGTGGTCCTAGTGGTGAGCGTGAACTCTAGCCTGTAGGCTAGAGTTCACTCTCGCGAGATCTGAGCGTTGCCGCGGTAACCGCGGCAACGCTCAGAATCCCGCGAGAGGACCCGGCGGAGCTGCTGGATAGAGCTCCGCCGGTCCTCTCCTCCCTCCCTCACACCCCAGCAAGCGGCCGCCTGGAAGTGTCTCTGGGCCGGTAAAGGGAGATCTTTGATCTCCCCACCGGCCCATGGAGGCACACAGCGGGGCCGGCGCTCGGGTAGCGCTGGCCCTGCAGGAGCCGGCCGGGGAGATCCTGTGATCTCCCTGCCGGCCTCGGCCCCACGGCCATCGCGGCCCACCGGGCATTTGCCCGGTATGCCCGATGGCCAGTCCGGGCCTGTGCTATACTATAGGAAAGTGTTAAAGACACCACAACTACTTCCGTGTTTTGAAGTGGTTATGGTGCCTGGAGCCTGCATGTGCAGTGTTTTGCTTTGAAGCAGTGTGCATACAGAGCTTAACCCCTCAGCTACTCTATGTGTAACTCACATTAGTCATTCGTTTCCAGGAATAGTGTTCCTATGCACATGCATTCATAGACTGAAGGTGGACATCTGAAACTCTCAGCCAATAAATTGCTGGTACCAGGTTCCCCAACAGTGCAAAAGCTCTAAGTCATCTGTTGCAAAATGGATTGTCCAAGTACCTGGGGACGGGGCCAGGATACTCCAAGCATCATAACCAGTACTCTGAACTGTAGTAGTTATGATGCTTTGAGTAACTCTTTCAAAAAGAGCAATCACCATGGAAACCAAAAGAATATATCTCAAAATTTAGCACTTTGCATCCACAGTAGCAACTATTTTGCCAAGTTAAACATTACTCATGGCATGCACATATACCAAGACATACTTACATAAAGACTGTGTATGTTTCCTACAAGAGCGCTGATAAAGAGAGATATGTATGGCTGTTTTCTAGCTTACCACCCTTTATATAACATGTCAGTATCCTGCTATTTAGGCAGAAATGTTATATCCATCCCTTGTGTGTGCAGTACTATTTGCAATAATGTATTTTTACTAATTCCAAGAAGTAATGCACTAGGGGTATACTAGACTATGCGTTTGTTGCACTCTTACTTAAACAAACCGATTAATTTGACAGCAAATCGATTTGTCCTGTATAGAAACTCTTTGCATTTCATTTTTAAACTGATCAATCAGTTTAAAGGGACACTATTGTCACCAAAGCAACTTTAGCTTAATGAAGCAGTTTTGGCACTGCTCAATTCTCTGCCATTTGGAAGTTAAATCACGTTTGTTTCTGTCCATAGCCTACCTTGGCTCTAACTCACACAGCCTGCATGGAAAACATTATTTAATTTTCAATAGATGTTAACTTACTTTAGAAGATTTTATCTCCTACTCTGTAAATTGAAATATAATCACACACTTGGTGAGTGCAAAGAGCGAGATCGGCTAGGTGTGCAACGCTAGGCCCCACCAACTCACATTATGTCCCACCTACTCTCGTTAGGCTCTGCCCCCTCACAATCGGCACAGGGTGGCAGAGCTAAAAGGAAAAGGTTACCAGCTGAAAAGCTATTTGAGGACAACATGCCCTGCTGCCTGGTGCAGATTGTGAGGAGGTGGGACCTAATGAAAGGGGGTAGGACCTAATGTGATCTTTTATTTTGCTTTCAGTTTGGCCTTTTTTTTTTTATTTAGACATTTGTTTGCATGACACTTTTGTAGCTAGATTTTTTCTTAATTGATAAAATAGAACTTGATGTAGCACAAAAGTAACATAAAACAAGAGGGACGCTCTGCTCCCATGTATCCCTTTAGGGTACCACTTAAACACATGACAGGGTGTAAGATGGGCAAAGTGCACATTTTATAAAAGTACAAATTAGGGACAAACAGTATGTAGCCTTAGAGTGTAACTGTGTTAATCATCACAAACTGGATTTTCAGTTTTTACATTTTTATCTGCCCAGAAAAATGCCACAGTGCTGAATATGTCATGTACCCAGCAACACCATAGGCACTGACACATGAAAGTCCATAGGAATATATATATGTCAGCGAGCTGAAAGACAGGATGCCAATTATTTCAGTTCTAGATCCTGTAGCTGTACAATTATATAGATGGGATGAAAGACCAAGCTTAGGTAAAAGTGCCTTTTATTCCAAAAGAAATGGGCTAGACTATATATAAACATTACAGAAAACCAAGTATTTCAACCATCCTGCTGTGATATTCACAGCACAGCCAATGTCTCTGCTGTTACAATCTAACAGATACAAAAAAAACTCTATTTATAAAGAGTCAGTCTGTTGCGCAAAGTGCTGAATATGGAGCAGTCACCATGGCAACCAGTGAAGCATATCCTGATCCCTTCACCTTTACTACTTTGCTCTAGAACTGCATGTAATAGATTGGGGAGAAAATAACTGATTGTATTGTATGCAGCATAACTCACAATTTCTCATCAGGTTACATTTGTAATTGTGCAATCTATGTATCTACTTTTTAATAGTAAGACATTGGCAAATACAAGGTATCAGTTTTATGCTAGTACTGTTATAGTGCATTGTTTGCTAATGATATGTTACATTCCTCTCTGATTCCATTGGTGAACAATGTAGCTTTCTCTGTAGCAAATATGGATCTATTATTGTAAACAGAGCACCTCCCAGTCACCCCAAGATCCTGCATTGTGACTGCCCCCCTCTCCATATCACAGCCCCTTCCCTTTCTATTACAGCCCCTGTGTCTTCCTGCTAGTAAAGTGTGTAGACGTGGCATGTCCCCCACCCGGCTCCAAGCATTGAACAGCTCTGACCACTTCTGTACATCCCTGCTCCCCCATATATTACATGGTCACCCCGGCTGCTGCCACTATGTAACCGGACCAACCTTTTTGACTCTCCTGCTGGTATAGAGCCCCATCCCGTCTTGGACTTTGGAAGACTTCAGGGAAAATCTGTCTGGCACGTACATGCCCAGCATGTTTATCATTTAAATGGCTTACACAGACTGCATGGAAAGGGTTAAGGGATGGCTGTGTGGGAGGGTTTGATGGGGTATTTATTTTATAGTGCGGCAGGGGTAGTTAGATAGGGGCAGAGCAGACCCCATGTCCCTGATCTGTGTACTGCTAAAGTTGGTTCCCTGTAAATCTGTGTTACTGTGTGAGGAGGGCAGGAGGGGGAGGAAGGTAGTGTAAATGCTGAAAGTCCTAAAAGGTCAATAAATCACAACTGCTTATCTCACCTGCACACAGCAAAAAGCAGGCTTTCACTTTAATGTCCCCTGCAATCAGTAAAAAACAAGTCTGCTTTTTTTTTTTTCTAGGCATATAGTTATCAGTCTTCTCTAATTTATTATTTTGTAACTAAGAGGCAATAGGGGTAATTGTCCCCGGTCCCCTAGAGCAGTCCCAGCGATGCAAAATAGAGCTTGATTGGAGCAGGCTCTGTCACACACCATTTCACTGATGTGTCTTCATTAACTCTTTCAGTCCCACAATAATCACCAAACATAATCAGCTTCATGAAACTAGAAGGGGTAATATCTAGGGGTAATAATTAACATAACATATCTGAAGGGGTTAATATATACATTTTATTCACTATATTAAAGCCAATTGTAGTGCTTATGGTGCCAGGACTGCCCTGGCAGTGTGTCCAGTGCAATTTATCAACTCTTTTAGAATGGTTTGACAACTAACCTGAGTCTCAGATATGTCATGTGAAGTAGTCATGTGTTATCCCTTTGACTATTCAGGTTATGGTAAATGACTGTGATTTATGTGGAACTGACAGGATTAACGAGTACAATATATAATAATATATGAGATGGGTAAATGGTTTATATACAGGAGATAACAGACTGCTAATTTTATATGCTTAGAAAAAAAAATCTTGTTATGTATTGATTGTAAGGGGCATTAAATGAACTGCCTGCTTTTACAAGGAGATATTGCCTGCAGGTGAGACAAGCAGGAAAGATTCTATTGAACTTTCAAGACTTTCAGCAAATACACTGAGCCTCCCTCCCCACACAGTCTCAGAGACGTTCCAAAAGGGGGTAGAGTGTTGATTCTATTGGCCAAAAGTTTGGCTCATCCCAAATCTATCCAGTGTTTGGAGCTTACAGGGTGAGCAGTATTTGGGTAAAGAACACTCCATGTTTCCTTACTTGTGGTCTGCGATTCACTGATGCTAGTTGTGGTGTGTTTAATCATTCCCTTGTTGGGACGAAACCCAATTTAAATAGCTCTTTTCTGAAGTAATAAAAAATAATGCCATTCATTTGTGTGTTAATAGGGTGTGTGCAGGACTTGGCAAGAGCAGAATGACGCCTCTGGTTTGCAGCTCAGTCACAGGCTAGCTGACAGGTTTTTGACTAGGGGACAACTTGTTCTTACTAGACCAGATGTAAATCTCCCTCCCACACCCTTCAAATCAAGATCCCCCCCAATGTTTGTATACTAATGGTATTATCTGAGTGTATATAGTGAGAGCTTCATCAATCAAGCATATGGAAGATGACTTTTGAAATATGTTGGAAATGTTACACATATCCATGGGTTTATACAGCACCTCTTGGGACTAGGAATTAACCCATTCATGACTGAGGTTTTTTTTTTTTTTTTTGGTTAATGTGCAATAACCACTGAAGGAAAAATCGTATAATCCGTTGGTTTAATCACAATTTAACTACTATCAACTGCACAAATGCATAGTGTGTGTGTGTGTGTGTGTGTGTGTGTGTGTGTGTGTGTGTATATATATATATATATATATATATATATATATATTTATATAATGTTATAGGGAAATTATCTAAAAATTCCTTTATTTGTCCAATTGTGGAAATAGAATGCATTTAAGTTGTCAGTCAAAAAGGTGCATTTAAAAACAAAATTTGACCTTTTGCATGTCTCTGATATGGGATTGTTTTAAAAGAATTAGCTTCATTACATTTCTATTGAAAGTGCTTCATTTAATATTATGTCTATAGAGCTCAGGTTAGCATTAGGGGAACTAGAGACAAACGTACAGCATTGTTCACTAAAGTCTAAATGGTGAAAAGCCATTAGACTTCATATGGGATGGGGCCATTTGGGCTGCAAAATTCAGACATTTTTCATACTATTTTTAACAATGTCTGGAATTTGCAATTCAGGCCCAAAACGATTTCAGCCAGGCCGGGATTTAAAAAAAAAAATCATAACTGTTTGCCCACTGGTAGCATTCGCATCTAGCGTGCAAATAGATAAAAACCCTTGGCTGCATGAGGGTTAAGTATGTTGCAGCTGGCCAACACTCACAAGCCAGCCACCTCCTTCAGTAGGTTGATAAATAAAAAGATTAAAAAGTCTACAGTGGTTAATAAGTCCCCCCATATTATTATTTTATTATTATTTATATAGCGCCATCAGATTCCGTAGCGCTGTACTATGAAAGGCTGGTAGGGGCATGTATAAATATCTACTAAACATTTACAACTAGTAACTGGGCAGGCATTGCTGCCTAATTGCTAGAAAGGCCCCCAACTCATGAGGATAGGGTCTGTAAAATAACAAGGGGGGCATAGCACCCCTGTGCCCCTATCATTGGCAATTGGGTGATGGACTTTAAAACAAGTATACAGATAACCGTCCACTTGTCTGCCTCCACCCCTGGCAGCGGATAGAGCTTATTTAATAAAATAAATGGAGGGGGCATTCTTATGTCCCCCCACCACCTATTGACAGCCGGTGGTGGCTATTATATTACAGTACCCCAGGCCCCCAGCCAATGGTGGTGGTTGGGGCCATAATAATAATATTTAGGAGGAAGGTCTTCTCCCCCCGACCCTTTGGCAGCAGTTTTTGGGCTCTAATATTAATAGTTGGGGGAGGGATATAATGTCCCTCTCAGTCCCCACGCATTGACAGTGGGTGAGGATTCTAATTGATTAAACAAGGAGGTATGGGCATGTTATTGTCCACCCCCCGGGTGGCTATGTGTCCATAATTCCCCTAGCAACCCCCCATAGAAAATAAATACCTCAACCTTAACCCTAATCATTTTGAGGGGGAGCCAATGAAACTAATAACTGTTAAAAAAAACAACGTATACTTACAGCCAAATGAAAATATATAATCCCGCAACACAACTCTGTAAAGTAAAAAAAGGTAGGTCACAAAACAAATATAAAACACAACGCAATGAAATTCTTGTTTAACCCATGAGGACTTTTTTTATTAGGTTTTTTTTTATTTTACAGAGCTGCATCACGCAATCTTGTATTTTAATTTAGTCTTTTTTGGGGCTGAAGATGAGAAGGATTGGAAGAAAGAAGACATATGGTAAGTATACTTATATATTTTTTAAATGTTTTATTGGCACCCCTCACTCCCTCACTATAACCTAGTTATTTTATTATAGTAATATGGAGATTTTATAGGCTTTTAATTATTTTTTCTTACTTTTTTTGTGTGTGTCGGCTGGCTACCAAGTGCAGGCCAGCCCACACTTGGTTAACCCTCATGGCTTCAGTGATTATTCAACTGCTAGCACTGCCAGCAGCCAGTTAGTACTTAAAGGGACACTAAAGTCACCTGAACAACTACAGCTTATTGAATTTGTTCTGGTGAGCAGAATCATTACCTTCAGGCTTTTTGCTGTAAACACTGCCTTTTCAGAGAAAATGCAGTGTTTACATTACAGCCTAGTGATACATTGACTGCCCTCTCCTCAGATATCTGTTAGAGATTCTTCCTGGGTCATGACTGCCTAATATGCATCCAAACATTCAGTATCTCCTCCCTCTGAGAGAGATTAATTGATTCAATTAATCTCTATGAGGAGATGCAGATTGGCCAGGGCTGTGTTTGAATCATGCTGGCTCTGCCCCTGATCTGCCTCCTTGTCAGTCTCCGCCAATCCTATTTGAAGCATTGTGATTGGATCAGGCTACCACCTCTGATGATGTCAGCAGACAGCTTGTTTTTTTCTGAAGCAAACAGCATGCAGAGTTACAGCTTCAGGATTGAATACAGTAAGATATTGCTATATTTATGGAGGCATGAGGGGCACAGAGGGGCTAGATGGTGGTTTTAACACTATAGGGTCAGGAATACATGTTTGTGTTCCTGACCCTATAGTGATCCTTTAACATTTTTGTTCACTTCCATTAAGCAAGTGAATGAGTGTCTAAATGGGAAGCTTAGGCTAGGCTGTAAACTAGGCCTGCAGTGTCTCTAACTACCATGATTAAAATTTACTGTGAGAGTGCTACATACAGGCCTCCCAAATGTCCAGATTTCTTCTTCCTGTCCCACCATCCCAACTTTGTTCCCTGTTGTCCTGCTTTTGGGGGCACCAGGGAATGGCCCCTAAACAGTCTAGGTGGAGCTCATCAGGGCACTAGGTTCATACAGAGACTGCTGAAACAGTGCTTCTTGCTTGCACTGCCCTTAGTGGGCTGTCCCGATTGATTGACAGCCTATGCTTTGGTCCATCCCCTCTTTAAGCCACACATTTCGCATCACTAGCATGTCCTCTTTTATCCCGCCCTCTGGCATTCCACTTTACCATACCTCAATGTAAGGGAGTATGTACAAGTGATATCAAGGGATAAAATGACAAGTTAGTGGTTGTAAACACTTGCCTGTCCTTTCCTTCCATGATCCTGGTATACACATTAAAGTCACTGACAGGTGAAGGGAATAATATTGATTATATCAATACTATGGCACTTGCCACGTGGTGGGATATATTAGCAAGCAAGTAAGTAGTCAGTTCTTGAATTTCATGTGTTGGAGGCAGGAAAAATGGCCAAGTGAAAATATTTGAATGACTTTGACAAAGGCCAAATAGTGATAGCTAGAGCAGAGCATCTCAAAAACAGCAAGTTTTGTGGGGTGTTCCTGGTAGGCATTAGTTAGTACCTAATAATAGTGGTGCAAGGAAGAATAACTGGTAAACCAGCGTCAGGTTCATGATGGCTCAAGGCTCATTGATGTACGTGGGGAGCCCATCTAGTCTGATAAAAGAAGAGCTACTGTAGCTCAAATTGCTGAAAAACATAATGCTGGCCATGATAGAAATGTGCACCCTGACACACTGCAAAAATTGTTTAGGAATGGTTTGAGGAACATGACAAAGAGTTCAAGGTGTTTCCTTGGTTTTCAAATTCTCCAGATCTCAATCTGATTGAACATCTGTGGGATGTGCTGGAGCAATAGATCTGATCCTCAGAGGCCTCACCTTGCAACTTGCCGGACTTAAAAGATTTGCTGCTAATGTCTTGGTGCCAGATACCACAGGACATGTCTAGAGGTCTTGTGAAGTCCATGCATCGACGCATCAGAGCTGTATTGGCAACAAGGGAGACCTACATGATATTAGGCAGGTGGTCTTAATGTTGTGGCTGTCGGTGTCATTATGCTGCTTTACTACTGAGGGAGCCAACCAACAGCCTCAGCACACTAGGCCTGGAATATATTGAACAATGGGGTACTGTGGTTTCTGAGAAAGACACTAACCATAACTGCATATTTTAGTTAAAAAGAAGAGCATGTACTCATTGGACACTTCCTTATACACATATTTCTAATAATAGATAGGACTTGGAATAGCCTGGATTTGTGGATTTGATTCTATAAGGTGCTGAGAAACATTTCTTAGAACTTATGTTCCGTGTTGACTTGTTAGTATTGGTCAGTTGCTGCATATTTAACAGCAGCACATTAATTCTGCTAATCACCCATTCCGTCAAATGGTTCATTGAGATGGTGATGATTAGTTGGTATTATATGGCCTAATGTGTGCAAGAAATTACTCCCTACACCAAGGTTTGGCACTCCAGATGTTGTGGATGTTTTGCCAGCATTATGGCTGTAAGAGCGTTATGCAAGATGTAGTCCACAATTTCAGGAGTGATGTAAGTTATGTACCCCTGCCTTTACACCATTACACCTCCAGCCTTAGCCACTTACAAAAGGTAGAATGGAAAGGCATTTTGCTACCAAAATTACTATTTGTTAGACCAAGCAACATTTTTCTAGTATAGTGGTGTCCACTGTAGCCATTGTGCCCAAATCTTAGCTGGCAGAGGTTAAACCCCTAGGGCTTTGGTTCTTCTAGCCTGTTCACCACAAGGTTCTAGGTTGATTTAGAGATGCTCTACTGCATAGTTCTGTTGTAATGTAGTACTGACACCCTCCTGTCTGAATCTGTATTGGAGAGTCATAATTGAATTTGGTGAGATTCGCCAAATATGTGGCCTTTTTTTGTTCACAGTTTGGATGGCCTGTTGCAGGCCATGAACTTCAACTGCAAACTCAAATGTTTTGGGCCTCCAGGTCTGCGTTAGTAGACAAATGTGCTATTGATGCCTTCAGTTCTTTGACACCCCTAGGTGTCTCTGCCCTCGTGGAATTGGGTGTCTTCCAAAATAATTGGGAGAGATTTGGGCGGGAGAGATTGAGTATAAAATATTGCTTCTGATCAAATACTTTTATTTTGCTTAGAAACAGTAGTAGATGCAGCTATAGTAGTATTTTTTTATTTATTTTTTGTCCCACGACAATGCAAGGCTGGTTTAATGTTTAAATTGTTTTTCTTCTGCTCTTTCATGGCCATTGGATGAGATGTCCTTCTTGGATCCCCCTTACTCATGCTCTGACTATTGTAAGTTGCTTGTGGGGGAAATACTGTCAATATTCGCTTAATGTTTTAAATAAAAAAACATTAAAACAAGTTCAGTGACACAGCCTGCTCCACTGGAAACTTTTCCTTTAGGAAGAATATTGGGTGGCTAGGAAAGCAAGTTGGATAACCAGTTGGGTATATCATTTGTGTGCAGGTCCACTTTCCAAGGCATTGCAAAAAGTATTAACACACAAACCACAAAAAGGGGAAAAGGGTAAATACCAGCTTGTGGTTTAAAAAAAAAAACAAAAAAAAAAATATTCAAGCAAGTCCATGGATTCCTATAAACAATACTTTATAGAGGCAGGGGTCAGTCAAAGCCACAGACTGGCAACTTAAAAATGTGTTCCTAGTGAAGAATGCCGGTTGGCACATGACATAAAAATAGAATGCATGGTTTGTTTACATTCCATAGAATAATGGAAAGTTCCTGCTCCTCTGTGTATTGGAAATTAGTCAGATAATCTGAACTATGAGCTGATGTGCTCTATCACGTCAGTTATGGAGACTCGATATCGATGTCACAGCAAATGCAGCAAGTGTGAAAGGTTATGGCTTTTCTGAACATGCAGGCTGCAACATACCAAACCTCACTCTAAAACCACTCCAGCAAAAAGGGAGGTTAGTGACTGATGTCAGGATGAGGTCTAGAATATTTGGATGGTCAGATGGCGTAACCGGATCGAGAAAATATTCATTTACTAGTGTCTGTGTGTGGAGCTGCCAAACAGGCCTCAATGTCTGCCAAACTGCTCTCATTCATCCCTCTGAATATATGTGATTTCAAATCCAGAAAGCATGAATACTCTTGCAATAACTCGGGTGCCTGGATTCGGCACTCAATCTATGTCACAATTAGTAAACAGAATGCATCTGAGGCATACAAAGTAAATAAAACCACTTCTTACTGTGCAAATTAGCTGGGGAAATAAAAGCTAGAAGAGATTTTGAACACCAGTTGTCAACTTCTACTATCAGTTTCCCATGGGTTGATCTTTACATGATTTTAGGATTTCTTACATGTATTTTGGGATATACTGCATATATTTTATTCCTAAAATATATTCTTAAGTGTGTGAGAGAACTTTATTTGCTGGGTGCTGTACCTCACTTTTCTAATTATTTTTAATTGGGCAATTTAAGGAAAATATTGAAAAAAGGCACAAAAAATAAAATATGCTGTGCTCTGCAAGCTGATGAGTGCATATTTAGCCCAGCAACAGCCTATGTACTTTCCCCATCATTGTCTTTTTATCTGACTCCTAGTGCTGTGTTTACCTTGTTCTTCCTATATTTTCAACATCGTCACCACCTAGGATTTGAGGGTCAACTCAAAGTATTTCTTAATAAAAAAAAAAAATACAGAAGCTAGCTGAAATAATGATTTTAGAAATGAAGTACTGCTATCATATTTGATTAAGTATGGATTCAATTATAACTTCAAGGAAACACATTAATTCTGAAGCACAGCAAAATAATATTTAAGACTCCAAAGGATTTCAGGAGGAATTATGTGAATTACAGGATAGTATCAAATGTCACAAAATTGCATAAGTCAGGAGGCACACAATCATTTGAGCTATACTTTCAGAACATTGACATCTAGTTGAAATATTATTTATTTATTTGGCAAAGGACAAATTAACTCATTCTTCATCGGAATTACGTGTTAGAGTTCCCAGTGAATAATTGTATGCATATATATATATATGTATGTGAACCCTTTGGAATGATATGGATTTCTGCACTTGGTCATAAAATGTGATCTGATCATCATCTAAGACACAACAATAGACAATCACAGTCTGCTTAAACTAATAACACACAAAGAATGAAATGTTGCCATGTTTTTATTGAACACACCATGTAAACATTCACAGTGCAGGTGGAAAAAGTATGTGAACCCTTGGATTTAATAACTGGTTGAACCTCCTTTGGCAGCAATAACTTCAACCAAATGTTTCCTGTAGTTGCAGATCAGACGTGCACAACGGTCAGGAGTAATTCTTGACCATTCCTCTTTACAGAACTGTTTCAATTAAGCAATATTCTTGGGTGTCTGGTGTGAAATTCTTTCTTGAGGTCATGCCACAGCATCTCAATCGGGTTGAGGTCAGGACTGGGCCACTTCATAAGGCGTGTTTTCTTCTGTTTAAGCCATTCTGTTGTTGAATTACTTCTATGCTTTGGGCCATTGTCCTGTTGCAACACTCATCTTCTGTTGAGCTTCAGCTGGTAGACAAATGGCCTTAAGTTCTCCTGCAAAATGTCTTGATAAACTTGGGAATTCATTTTTCCTTCGATGATAGCAATCCTTCCAGGCCCTGACGCAGCGAAGCAGCCCCAAGCCATGATGCCCCCACCACCATACTTCACAGTTGGGATGAGGTTTTGATGTTGGTGTGCTGTGCCTTTTTTTCACCACACATAGTGTTGTGTGTTTCTTCCAAACAACTCAACTTTGGTTTCATCTGTCCACAGAATATTTTGCCAGTACTGCTGTGGAACATCCAGGTGCTCTTGTGCAAACTGTAAACGTGCAGCAATGTTTTGTTTGGACAGCAGTGGCTTCCTCTGTGGTATCCTCCCATGAAATCCATTCTTCTTTAGTGTTTTATGTATTGTAGATTCGCTAACAGGGATGTTAGCATTTGCCAGTGACTTTTGTAAGTCTTTAGCTGACACTCTAGGATTCTTCCTCATTGAGCAGTCAGCGCTGTGCTCTTGCAGTCATCTTTACAGGACGGTCACTCCTAGGGAGAGTAGCAGCAGTGCTGAACTTTCTCCATTTATAGACAATTTGTCTTACCGTCGACTGATGAACAGCAAGGCTTTTGGAGATACTTTTATAACCCTTTCCAGCTTTATGCAAGTCAACAATTCTTAATCGTAGGTCTTCTGAGAGCTCTTTTGTGCGAGGCATCATTCACATCAGGCAATGCTTCTTGTGAAAAGCAAACCCAGAACTGGTGTGTGTTTTTTATAGGGCAGGGCAGCTGTAACCAACACCTCCAATCTCATCTCATTGATTGGACTCCAGTTGGCTGACATCTCAGTCCAATTAGCTCTTGGAGATGTCATTAGTCTAGGGGTTCAAATACTTTTTCCATCTGCACTGTGAATGTTTACATGGTGTGTTCAATAAAAACATGGCAACATTTCATTCTTTGTGTGTTATTAGTTTAAGCAGACTGTGGTTGTCTATTGTTGTGACTTAGATGATGATCAGATCACATTTTATGACCAATTTGTGCAGAAATACATATCATTCCAAAGAGTTCACATACTTTTTCTTGCAACTGTGTGTGTGTGTATATATACATATGTCAAAATTTTTGTTGCACACATGTGACTTTTTATAGTAACTCAGGACCTATAATTTAAAAAATGGTAATTGAGGGCACACCCAAAACATGCATTTCTAAGTAGTGTTGCTGCCGTAAAGACCACAATCTATACAATATACAGTTTTACATTTTACAAGGCTACTTAAAATCATCTATCTTAGCAAACAAATATCATAAATCAGTTATACCATATGGCCATATTATGTTAAACCCACCACTATGTCACAGTACCCCAATATGGGTGGGTCCTACACTCATTTTATCATGGGAGATGTACATGCTAGCTTGAAATACTTACAGCTTAAACAGCTTAATACAGTTTAATGCTTACATCTTAAATTGCTTCCTTAATTTATGCTTTGATGTGGTCCCCTTTATACAAAATACAGATTATGTAACAGTGCACATGCAAAAATACAGTTTTAAATTGTACAAGGCTATTTAAATTCACCTATCTTAGCAAATAAATATGGGGGTCCTACAGTAATTCCCACATGGGAGACACATTAAATTGTGGTGATGCTAAATGAACTAATTGTATTTAATTAATAACATAGATGTAATAAAGAGTTGTGGAGGGAGATAATTAGAAACAAAAAAAATCATCATAAAAGGGTATCGGCTGAGATAAGCCCTGCACTAGTATGGTTCAACTCCTTACCCGATCATCTACTTAAGTCACCACACAGGTAGATGACAAGGTAATGAGCTGGTTTATTTTTAATTTGTTTATTTTCACCTTTTTATTTTTTTTTAGTATTATCTTTCTCATTGATCACCTATGTTTTCATAGCAGTCGCTAGTCACCTCATCTGCTGTCTTCCTCAAGGGCCTCACTGGAGGTTAGCTCAGAGGTGTAAGGCAAAGGGAGTATGTAGCTACATAAGCAGTCTTAGCAATGTGTGCTACCTGCATCTTCACCTACCTTATCTGCCTAGTCTAGTTTAACTCTGCCTCTATGACTACTACTCCCTCTGTTATTGCTGATTTATTAAGAGATGTTTTTATCCATCAGAATGTTATGAGAATATTATTACTGTATGTCATGCTGATATATCCTGATTCATCGTAATATTCTACATGTCTTGTACTAACATCTCAATAAAACACAGATTTACAAAGATAATTTTAAAAAAATCATAAAACAATGTGCATTTAGAAAACAAAAAGGCAACGATAAAAACTCGTGTAAACATTAAACATAGAGAACATAGTAGAGGACTGGGAAAAAGAAAAAAAAAAAAAAAAGGAGAGAAAAGGGAACGAAGTCTCAGTGGCTTACATGTTCCCAACTTGCCCCTTCGCAGTCTATAATGAATGCGGTGCCGAGGCTCATCTTCCTGTCCGCCTCCACCTCTCACACCTCCCTCCTTTGTCAGTCCCTACATTGGCTTCATGTAAGATATAGAGCTCAATTTAAGATCCTGATACTTGCTTACAAATCTCTACACAATGCTGCTCCAAACTACTTATCCTCACTATTATACAAATATGCCCTTCTCTAGGGCTGCCCTGTTCCTTCCCCTCTCTGTTAGACTTTCACCCAATCTCCACTCCTTCAAAGAATCTTTGAAAACTTACTTTTTTAGGAAAGCGTATCAATTAAACTGTGAACAGCTTTCCCTCCCTGCACCCTGATTCGTCTCCTAAAACTGTCATAAAAAAACAAAAACTAAGCCCTCAATTAATATTATCATAGCAACCAACTTTTCTACCCTACCCTTAGCTTTTGTGTCACTATACCCCACTCCCTCTAGCATGTAAGCTCATTGAGCAGGGCCCTCAATCCCTCTGTTCATGTGTGTCCAAGTTGTCTGATTACAAATATGTGTCTGTTAGTCCACCCATTGTACAGCGCTACAGAATTTGTTGGCGTTTTATTAATATTAATAATAATAAGTCATAATGTGACAATCATTTACCTTGGAATCAGAAATAAACATAAGTTTTTTTTTTTTTTTTTTTTCCATTATATTCATGTATCATCTTCATTTCATAACCATCCAAATTTTATCAAAAGAGGCATCTAGTCATAAGACAGTTGGCTAGGGCACTCCATTAGTCCATATCTCCCCCATACACTACAGCCACTATCCCCTCATACTGCTGCCCCTATCCCCCATATATGATGGCCACCATCCCTAACCCATACAATACAGTCATAAACTACCTCACATACACTACAGAAATCAATCCCCCACACAAAGAAACACTACAAGCCCTCTCCATACACTACACCGCAAACAGACCAACAACCCGACAAGAAGCCTCTCTTCACATGCAAACCCAGACTTGCAGCTCCACAGGCATAATCCTGAAATGCAGCGACCTCTCCACACACAAAATCATACAGGCATACACAGCTAATCTATCATACACACAACACCACATGCAGCTTCCAAGCTCATATATTTCACAACCAGCTTCCCTACACACACACACACACATACAGAGCCCTGTCCTTTATTTGTCCTCGTTATTACACTTATGGGGACATGACATCAGCAAACACAGAACAGGCATGTCATTAAATTTGCTGCACTGTTCTTTACAAACACAGGGCATTTTCCTTTTGCCAGAACTGTTCAGCAAGGTCCAGTGCATGAGCTGCCCTGGAGAGGCATCAAACTGATGCCCAGGTTACATTTTTGTCCCAGTCCGGCCAAGGGCAAGGGGGTCCCTTTGACAATGGAAGAGGCAGCATCATATTTTTTGCTTAATTTACTTTGCTATAGAAATATTACATTTGGATGACTAATTTTGAAGTCAAAGCCATATGCATGTGTTGAGTTTAAAAAAATGAACCAATGCACTAGACTGCTAAAGAGCTGTAAATTAGCATCACAAATCTGATGTCAAAATGCAAAGTTAAATTAATCTTTTATCTTATTATTATTATTATTATGTACTGATCAGAAAATATGCCTTAAAAGAGATATTGATTTTTCCTAGGTTGAAGTAAAAAAAAAACCATTACTACAGTACAGCAATAACATGATTTCTTCCTTCATTAGCCACAGGCCAAGTCAACAAGGCTGGAAATTTTAGAAATTAATTGAACCTGAGACCATCTCAACATTAACGCTAATACAGCCCTTCATCAATATTTTACAATGTTCATAAAATCGATATTTTGTTAAATACTGACTGGTATTCAATTTCAGCGATGTAAACGTGGACCTTTAGCTATGCCATAAAAGTAAAACTATCAGTAAAGGAAAGCTTTATTTGTCATCAAAGCACTGCAGAGCATAGAACAGATTACAGCGGGTTTATTCACTAACCGTAGATTTAGAAATTAGGATTAAATAAACAACAAAAATCTATGTTGACTAAATTGTAATGTTTTTCCAACTCGCCAAATTTGGTGAATAAAAGTAAGATTACTATATGTTTCTCAAACAATCACTCCTCTTTGTTTAATGAATGGACCATCCGGTGTGATTGAGGACATTTAACCATTCATCTTTAAACTATGAGATGGAAATACAGTAGGACGGAAACAAACTGATAATTGGGTTTAGTGAAATAATATGTAGTCTTTTTTTTGTCTGGTGAGAGATCTACCGGTATATAAGATAAAATTACGTAGTAAATGAGTTTACTTATATTTAACTTTGAGTTGATAAAATAAGAATAATTTACACTTTATGTTTGTACTTTTATAACTTAACTAGTTAGTTATACCATTTCAGTTTTGAAGACAATATTTCCCTTTTATGGGCGTTTCATATTGTGACAGCTGAAATAACAGGATTAGTTGCCAGAAGAAGAGAGGGTAAGTTTTTTAGAACAGAACAGTTCATAGTTAACGTAGATCATTTACTGGGAGCGCACAAGTACCAACAAAAAGAAACAATGTTTGTATTAATAACATATTTCCATTTCCATTGACTTGAGGGTCGTTTTTTGAACCATGTGTTTCCCATTTCAAACACCATGTGCTCACAGGCCATTCGTCTACTACCTGATTTGTCTCTTAAAATCACGGCACCCCTGTAGTAAGCTCAAAACCATATTTTTTTTAATCCATATTCCCAAGTATATAAATGACAGTTAAACACTAATAATACTAGCATAGGCGTGAGCAGCCTATTGCATTAGGGTGTGCACCCTAAAGCACAAGCACACGCCGCATATATATATGTATGTATATATATATATATATATATATATATATATATATGTGTATGTGTGTGTATATATATATATATATATATATATATATATATATATATATATATATATATATATATATATATATACATACACACTGCTGCTGTGTGAGGGTGCTGTTAGTGTGATGTGTGTGTGACGGTGCTGGTAGTGTGCTATGTGGGTGAGGGTGTTTGTGTGTGCGTGCTTGTGAGGATGCTGTTAATGTACTGTGTGTGAGGGTGCTGTTTGTGTGTGAGGGTACTGGTAGTGTGCTGTGTGTGTGTTAATGTCCTGTTTGTGTTTGTGAGGGTACTGTTAGTGTGCTGTGTGTGTGTGAGGGTGCTGTTTGTGTGCTGTGTGTGAGGGTGCTGTGTGTGTTTGTGAGGGTGCTGTGTGTGTGTGGGTGCTGTTTATGTCTGTGGGTGCTGTGTATGTCTGTGGGTGCTGTATGTGTGTGGGTGCTGTGTATGTGTGTGGGTGCTGTGTATGTGTGTGGGTGCTGTATGTGTGTGCTGTATGTGTGTGGGTGCTGTATGTGTGTGGGTGCTGTATGTGTGTGGGTGCTGTATGTGTGTGGGTGTGTGTGTGTGTGGGTGCTGTGTGTGTGTGTGTGGGTGCTGAATGTATGTGGGTGCTGTGTATGTCTGTGGGTGCTGAATGTATGTGGGTGCTGTGTATGTCTGTGGGTGCTGAATGTGTGTGGGTGCTGTGTATGTCTGTGGGTGCTGTATGTGTGTGGGTGCTGTGTGTGTGGGTGCTGTATGTGTGTGGGTGCTGTGTATGTCTGTGGGTGCTGTATGTCTGTGGGTGCTGTATGTCTGTGGGTGCTGTGTATGTTTGTGGGTGCTGAATGTGTGTGGGTGCTGTGTATGTGTGTGGGTGCTGTATGTCTGTGGGTGCTGTGTATGGGTGCTGTATGTGTGTGGGTGCTGTGTATGTCTGTGGGTGCTGAATGTGTGTGGGTGCTGTATGTGTGTGGGTGCTGTATGTGTGTGGGTGCTGTGTATGTCTGTGTGTGCTGTATGTGTGTGTGCTGTATGTGGGTGGGTGATTGTGGGGGTGGAGGTGGATTACTTGCTATCCCCCCTCCCTTCTTACCTTTTGTAGGGAGGGGGGATCGTGCTGCTGATTCCATCCCTGGTGGTCCAGTGGAGAGTGAACTCTAGCCCCCTGTGTGGTTAGAGTTCACTCTCGCGAGATTTGAGCGTTGCCGTGGCAACGCTCATATCTCGCGAGAGGAACCCGGCGGAGCTGCCGGCAATAGCTCCGCCGGGTCCTCTTCTGCCTCCCTCCCTGCATGTGGGCCGGTGGGGAGGGAGGCTGAGAGCAGAGCCGGCGCTGGGATAGCACCGGCTCTGCATGAGCCGACAGGGGAGATCCTGAGATCTCCCCTGCCGGTCTCAATATACATAGGCGGGCCGCGGGATTAGGGTGTGCCCAGGCACACCTGGCACACCCCGTGCGCATGCCTATGAATACTAGTATTGTATGATCACAAAAAGAAAAAGACTTCAAGGACCACTATAGGCACCCAGACCACTTCAGCTTAATGAAGTGGTCTGGGTGCCATGTCCAACTAGGGTTAACCTTTTTTTTTTTTTTATAAACATAGCAGTTTCAGAGAAACTGCTATGTTTATATTAGGGTTAATCCAGCCTCTGGTGGCTGTCTCATTGACAGCTGCTAGAGGCGCTTGCGCGCTTCTCACTGTGAGGAGAGCTCCCTGCCCGGCTCTGGAAAAAGAGGTAAGTTTAACCCCTTCCTCTTCCCAGAGCCCGGCGGGAGGGGGTCCCTGAGGGTGGGGGCACCCTCAGGGCACTATAGTGCCAGGAAGACGAGTTTGTTTTCCTGGCACTATAGTGGTCCTTTAATATTCTGTAGGCAACAGTAAAGGCACATTTCTAACTTTCAAGGGAACCTTGAATGTTACTGCTTGCAGATGAAACTATGCTGCACTGTTTAACCACGGGGTAAAAAAGCCCACACCCTCTTTTTAAAAATAGAAAGAGAAAAGAAAGTGTATTCATTTTATATTTGTCTTAAAATATGGGTACCCAGACCACTTCAGTTAAATGAAGTGGTCTGGGTGCCAGATCCCCTTGTTTTATCCCTGCAGCTGAAAACATGTTTACATTGCAGGGTTAATGAAGCCTCTAGTGGCTGTCTCTCTGACAGCCACTAGAGGTGCTTCCGGACCTCCAGCGTCAAAAAAGATCCCCATAGGAAAGCATTAAGTAATGCTTTCCTATGGGCGGGTTTGAATGCACCTTTGGCCACGCATGCGCCTTCGGCTCCACTCAGGAGCTGATGTTGATAGAGGAGGAGAGGCCACCAGTGCCGAGGAAGCCCGGCGCTGGATTAAGGTAAGCAAATAAATGGTTAATTAACCATTTATTTGCAGCTGAATGGGGCCCTTTAGTCACCGTTTAGGTGACTAGGGCTCTATAGCATTAGGAATACATATTTGTATGGTATTAGTTCCAATAAATGTGTTTACAAAGACATGTAACTGTGATTAGCTTGTGGTTTTTTTCTTTTAGGATTTTGCCTTCTCCTCTAACTTTTTTTCATATGGGGCGCCTGAACAACCGACACAATAGAGTGGGTGTAACGGATCATCTGGCACCCCGACTGGGTACCTCCGTTGAAGGATGCTCCTAGCGCTTCCTGAGGACTCCAAGCACTGCAGCAGACACCACAATCACCAAACCGGAGAAGCATATGAATGCTCTCAAGCATTGGAATGCTGTAAGCAGCTGAACAGGAAAAGCACACAATCAGCTTACACTCCTGGCAATCAGCATACAATCCAATTCCCCCAATAACGAGACAACACTTCATTTTGAGGTCAAGCAGAACTGACTGTACTGGCACATACAGCCTCTTTTATTCACAATCCACAAACATAGTACTGCCCACAGGGTTTTGAAATACAACCAATCAATCCGTACAATACAAACAGACACTCCCACATAAAATCCTCCCCTCTGCCTGTGATATGATTACTGAACACAATGGTTAATATAATTATCACAGGCAAAGAAATACAGTATTATAAAACATATCACAGGGAGCCCAAAACATGCAATAACCTCATACAAAGTATATCCTCAGAACTGGGGGATCTGGGTGAACCACATATCCACAATTCACCCAGATCCGTTCAGTAGTTTGGAAGATACAGTTTAATGCAGATTCCGCAGAACATTTACAGGCTATATGAAAAATAATTACTGTATAATGTGTCCCCTGTTGTATAGTTTAAAACTACTGCACAATGTCTTTGTGCACCAAATACCGGCGAGATGGCACTGTATAGAAAAGTCCAAACAGTGTCTGTGAGTTAAAATGGCCGTTATCCATTGTTCTCAATATGTGCTTCATCCATTGTTCTCACCATGTGCCTCTGATACATGAAATGGTGGCCACCCAGTAACTCCACAGTTTGTCTGGTAGTCTATCCAGCTGGACCAACAGATGAAACACATGGGGAACAGTGCAACACACGAAGGGAATCATAAAAAATATGGACAATAGTCATATTTGTGCACAATCTCCAGTTTTGTAACAGGGCACAAATAGTGTTTTCAAATGCCATATATCCCAGGGCCATAGTCAGAAGGTAGGAGGCGGGCAAGCAGCCCCCTCCAAGAACATGTGGCGAGGTCTGTTCCGCCACAGTGGGTATATGGTCTTTGTTAATTGAACGCCATATTTAATTCATTTACACCCCCCCAAACACGCACACATATGGTGAAGCACAAACTAGAAAACTTGGCAAGGCCACTTATTCAAACAGTACACTCAGTGGCGTACACAAAATCCATGGGGCCCTGGGGTGAAATTGTAAGGTGGGCCCCACCTCCTTCACCTCCCCTCTAGGTATTACCAGTACATAGGCAGTGGCGTACATAATGTGGTCGCAGAAGGAACTCTGACTCCCATCAGGCTTGGCCCCCACTGGACCCCAGGGAAAGTCACAAAAGATAGGAAACAGGAAACATTTTGTGTGTGTTTGTGTCTCTGTATGTGTGTGTGTGTCTGTGTCTCTGTATGTATGTTTGTCTGTGTCTTTGTATGTGTGTGTGTGTGTGTGTCTGTGTCTGTGTGTGTGTCTCTGTATGTGTGTATGTTTGTGTGTATGTATGTGTCTGTGTGTCTGTCTGTATGTGTGTGTCTGTGTGTATGTATGTGTCTGTCGGGGGTGTGTGTGTTTGTGTCTGTGTGTATGTGTATGTGTGTCTGTATGTATGTGTCGGAGGGGGCCCATGGATCACGGGAGAGAGGGGTGGGAAGGGGGGGGAAGCAAAGAGGGGGGCCCACGGATCAGTTTTGCACCGGGGCCCCATGGATTGTGTGTATGCCACTGTACATAGGGCTAAATGTGAAGCCCAGGACGGGGAAACACACCTACAATCAGGTGAGGCAAAATCAGATACAGGCCACAGTCAAGGAATACAGAAGAAGTAATAAAAGGCTTAGGGATACAACAAATCAGAGTGGTCAAAACAGAGCTGGGTCAATACCAATAAATAAAATACAAAATAACTAATGTACTCTTGGATAACAAGAACCATGAAAGGGTACAGGTAAAACACAACCATGGATATATATATAGTGTTAAATGGAATGCAATAGGTCATTTTTGCAATGGCAAAAGGTACATGATGGGTGTTGCCAAAATGATGCAAATAAGAATGTACCCTGACAATGATGCAAGTGGGTGTCGATGTAAAAGGTGCAGCATCCTGTATTTCAATTGACTACTAAAATACGGTACATCAATGCAAGGTAGAGAAATACTGGAACGATGCATGGCGTCAATACAAGGCAAAGGAACAGTGTGACTGGCATGCACAGGAGACTCACTATTCACAGGTATATACAGATATCGTGCTGATATAAAAAATGGAGCCAGTATATTTAACCCTTATAACATTGGACTTTTAGCAACCGGATGTTGGGTCATACTCTGTAAGCACTGCGCGGATACCTCATCTGGATTTGATATGAAGATGTTGGTCCTGAAGAAAACCAGAAGAGTGCAAGAAGGACTTTATGGGCTCCCTTTAAATGGTACTAATAAGTTTGGTGCGAAAGATGGTTATAAGTAAGGCACACTTGTTTGGCTGCAGGCAGTTGGAAGAAGACAGCTGGGTCAAACCACGTCTGCGTAATTTCTTTGTTGCACGCATACAGTGGTAATATTTTTCTTTGCATATTTCTATTCACCAGTTATATGTTTTGGCACATTTTTACCCCTTAAGGACACATGACGGAAATATTCCGTCATGATTCCCTTTTATTCCAGAAGTTGTGTCCTTAAGGGGTGAAAGTGGAAATAACATCTGATATATTTTATATCCTGAATCTTTGTCATTTGCGAGTAGAATATACACTGATCAGCCACAACATTAAAGCCAATAATGTGAAGTGAATAACATTAATTATTTTGTTACAATGGCACCTGTCAAGGGATGGGATTTATTAGGCAGCAAGTGAACAGTCAGTTCTTGAACTTCATGTGTTGGAAGCAGGAAAAATGGGCAAGTGAAAAAATCTCAGTGACTTTGACAAGGACCAAAAAGGGATAGCTAAATTACTGGGACAGAGCATCTTCAAAATGGCAAATCTTGTGGGGTGTTTCCAGTATGCAGTGGACAAGTGTTGAACCAGCATCAGGATCATGGGCTCCCAAGGCTTGTTGCTGCACTTTGAGAGCAAGACTAGCCTATCTGGTCCGATCACACCGAAGAGCTACTGTAGCTCAAATCGCTGAAAACTGTTATGCTGGCCATCATATAAAAGGTGTCCGAACACAGTGTATTGCTGTTTGCATATGGGGCTGCATATGGGACCCCTGTCCGCTGCCAAAACCTCCTTCTATGGGGAGGAGTGCATCAGAACTGGACTATGGAGCAATGGAGGAAGGTTCCCTGGTCTTGTGAATCGCATTTTGTTTAGTTCAGGTGGATGGCCAGATGCATGTGTGTTGTTTAACTGGGGAAGAGATGGTAACAGGATGCACTATGAGAAGAAGGCAGGCCGATGGAGGCAGTGTTATGCTGCAATGGGCAATGTTCTGTTGGGAAACCTTGGGTCCTGTCATTCCGACATTGCATTAGAACAGAGCGATGCAGAAGACATCTCACTTATTATGTAGCACAATATGCTTTTACCTGCCTGTAAGTTTTTATACGCTACAATAAAAATAACTGATTCCTTTCAAAAATATTCTTTGCTTTTAAACAAGATGTTTTAAGCATTCAGTATAATTACTTCTATATACCTACCCGGTCCATATATATATATATATATATATATATATATATATATATATAATAAAATGTTGTATTAAAGAGCATCTTCGTAACAAATAATGCAATCTTATTTTTGGAAATCTGTTTCTAAAAAATTAGTTTCAATAATAGATTTCACAATAGGCTCAAATAATGCAAACAGACACAACTGTCAGCACGTTGGCGGGGGGGAATGATGTGTATTTGACGTTTGCTATATTTTTCAGATGTTCTTGGTTTGGGTCTCAAAGTTTTAAAGGTTCTACCCACACAAATAAAAACCAGAGGATTCCATTGAAAAAAATTTTGGAAAAATGTATACACAACCCCTGCAAATATGTGTCATGTTGGCATATTTGAATCTTGAAGATAGGTAATATTCTCTCTTAGAGATTCAATTAAGTCTTGAGACTGTTAGTGGAACCTGTATAGCCAGATTTTCTTTTTCTAAAAGTTCGATCTGGTATCCAAGCTAGAATATATCCCAAAGGATGTCTTGTGGCATTTCTTGTCATTTTAGAACTAAATAAAAAATATATTTTTCAAAAGAAATTAGCTGCCATCGTAGATACGAGAATTTGATAATTTACTGATTTACTTCATTATAACATGTTCTGAGTGTAAAAGGTAAACTCTGTCTTAAAGGAACAATCCGTTAAGAAACTAATTTAAAGGAAAATCCACTACTACTGTCAGGCTCAGCCTGGTTGAAAAGGCTTGATCACTAACTGCAGATAAGTGTTAGTGAATAACAATACCAAACTTAGAATGGTTGGAGTAACAGAAAGATAGACACCTTAATTATATGGTGGGTTATCATTACCAGTATTAATCATATTCATTAGGACATAAATCAGGAGAGTCAGTAAACATGCCAGGGGTCTGTACAGACAGTGTACAATGCTTGTCTTTCATAGACATGCTCCCAACCCGCAGCATGGGGGAGGATTAAAATCTAAAACCTTTGTCAGAACGGAACAGGCCGAATCTTGGTTCTGATGAACAAAAATTTATTTTGGTCAAATGTATTCATACAACCTGAAATTTTTGGTTGTGCCTGTGAAGAATTTCCCAGTAACCGTTCGGTTATTAGCCCTCCCTGCTACTGAATTCCCTTGTTGATTTGTTTTATTTTGCATGTTCGGTAGACCACCCTGGGTACTAATTAGAATGTGGAACACTGTGTAACTATATGAAAACCGCAGACTTATTGAATGCTCCTAGGTGGCCGTCATTTCGTACATACAAACGCACGTGTTGAAAACAATGGACGGCGGCCATCTTGTCTCCTGAACGCGGCCAGCGGGACTTGGTAGTCGAGTGCCTGGAACTGTTTTGGGCATGTAAGTCCCATCTGTACTATTTCCACATACGGTAGACGAACGGCATTCGGGAGTTTCAAGCAGACGAACAAGAGGAGCATTCTGCACGAATCAGCTTTACTCCATCTATGGTGGTTTTCGTATGAATCCATCTGAACAGAGACCAGGTCTTGCCACCAAATCTATGGAACTCTTTGTCGGATACATGTAAATAGTATTTCTGAAAAATGTGAAATTGTTAACTTTTTCTGTCCAGCAGATAATTGAGTTTAGTATGTTTCCAAAACTCAATTATCTCGCTGGCTCAGAGGAGGAGTTGATGCTGTATAAATTGAATGCCCTTGCTTCCATTAAACCAGTCTTGTTTCAGCATTAAGCTTTGGCTCATGTGTGGATTATTATGCGATACCAGCAATATTTTACCCTGTGGATTACTGGCAATATTGTTTTATGGGGATAAGGGAATGACAGACGTTAACACATATTCAGACCGTCACAGTGCCTAAGTCTAATAAATTATGAATGAATGCAGCGGCGAGGCTCATCTTCCTGTCCGCCAGCACCTCCCACGCCTCACCCTTCTGTCAGTCCCTACATTGGCTTCCTGTAAGATATAGGGCTCAATTTAAAATTCTGGTTCTTGCTTTCAAATCTCTACATTATGCTGCTCCCACCTATCTATCCTCCCTTATTCACAAGTATGTCCCGTCTAGGCCCTTGCGCTCTGCTGAAGACTTATGTCTATCTTCTGTCCGTACTCCCACCTCTGATGCTCACCTTCAAGACTTCTCGAGGGCTGCACCGTTCCTGTGGAACTCACTTCCCTCCTCCGTTAGATGCTCACCCAGTCTCCACTCCTTCAAAAAATCGTTAAAAACCTGTATCTTTATAAAAGCATATCAATTATACTGTTAATAGCTCCCGGCTGATTCCTCTCTTGCAACTGTCATTAGTCTAATACTACCCTTACCTTTTATGTCACTTTACCCCACATTGAGCAGGGCCCTCAACCCCTCTGTTCCTGTGTGTCCAACTTGTCTGGTTACAAATACATGTTTGTTCGTCCACCCACTGTAAAGCGCTGAGGAATTTGTTGGTGCTCTATGAATAATAATAATAATAATGTGTGGACTTAGCAGCCTGCATCAGTTATTCTGGTAGTGTATGTAAGCAAGGTCCAATGCTCAGTCCCCAGCAATCCCTTGGTTATCAAATTCTGTTTTGTTGTACTTCTTTTAAATTAAACTTTAGAGAGATGTGATAAGTAACAGTGTGCATATATTTGTTTTATATGCAATGAGAAAGTAGGGTGCCAGATTCGTGAAGTTATTTTTCTGCATTTGTCCATGAGGCAATCGGATGACATACTTTGGAGCAGCTACAAGGTAATATTATTTTATTTTTTCCATACTTCTGGAGTCTTAAAAGAAAAGTTTAAAGACTCAAACAATAGAAAAGCAATGAAGATGATTTGGAGAGTAAAAGTGGTCAAGGGCAAAAAAAAGTCCTCTATATTTTAGAGTATTATAAGACTTGAAGATATGTTTATTTGCTCTACTCAACAATATTTTTTTTTTTCTGTTTTCTGTCAAACTTCATCTATGTTGATGACAAATGTGACCGAATACAAATAATAAAGACATCCCAGGACCTTTTCTAGGTCAGCAGTGTGCAAAGGACGGAATGGCAAGATAAAAGATGTTCAAAATGAGCAGGAGCCTACTCAGGAAACCAGGATCAACAGGTTTCCAACAATGGTAAATAGTACTCCACATTCATGGTCTGTACGAAGACTTTAAAGGCATCATACGAGCAGGAAACATGCAACTTCTTAGTGGGTCAACACAACACTGAAAACATAAGAAACAGATGTGTCATAAATAACGTTAAGATATATGATTGATAGGTTTAAAGTTTATCTATGTCTTCACGGTTTAAATTTGAAAAGGGATGTGATTACTTAACACTAATAAAGATTGACAGATTTTTTTTTTGTCGTGCTAATTGTGGACATCTATAAATAAATAAAAATCCTTGGAAGGCTTTACAACAATGTGTGATTACACTGAGTATATTAACTAGGAGCTGTCATGGAACAATGTATAATTAAAATATACTTAAATAGATTTTTTGCTCTCTGTATTTAATTTCCCATTTAGACTGGAGTCGTTTCACTCTTATTGTAAAAATAAGCTGTGTTCAACTCCATACTAAGTACATTTAATATTAATATTTATCACATGCCAGTATTTCTATAGTGTTATTTAATTGTTAATTTTGTTATTGTTATCATAATGTCTGTAGCATAGACATATCCAGGAGTGACTTACAATTTTACAGTGATAATGCAACAAACAAAATATTAACAGAAACAGAAAGAGTAGAATTTAATAGAATAAAAAAATAAGAAAAAAATATTAAAAAAAATTATAGAAGAAAAAATATATACAAGTATATATACATATAAGTCTGGTGGTTATCATGTAAGCTTATTCAGGTAAGCATAAATTATATGCACACATATACGCTTGTATATACACAAGCTCTCATCTCTAGTGTCTAACGAGAGACAGTTGAATGGAGTTGTGCTACAGTTAGTATGGATCAGCTCAGCTCCATGCTTGTGCTGTAGTGAAATGGGCACCAAGATATGGTATTGAGCATCACTGAATTATGTATTGCTGCACAAACCAGTGCTAGTTAAAACACAGGTCCCCGCAACAGCACCCAGTGCCACTGGAAATAAGAACTAAGCTTGTTTTCATATTTGCCTCTTAACCACCCAAAAAGTCGGGACATTGCGGCCTACTTTTTATGTGTGGTCAAGCAATGGGCTAAAATGCTTAATAATTTGTATTCAGTAATATTTATCAATAACTTGCTATGTGATTCAAATGATTTTAATATTTATTTGTGTATATATATATATATATATATATATATATATATATATATATTTTTTTTGTTAAATATTTGCTGTTTACATACTGGCAACCTTATAATGCACCTTTGATTTATAAGATATTGGGATGACAACAAAGCTTCAAATTAGTTATTATATTAACATTAGACATAAGCTTATTTTTCAGTTTGACTGCACATTCAAAAGTTATTCGGAACAACTACCTGAAGCTGTAATTCGCAGACAGCTAAAGGTTGAATTAAGACCTTAATGTAACAGATATAGCGCTGCTCAACTTTTGCCCTGCTTT
This sequence comes from Pelobates cultripes, assembly GCA_933207985.1. Lineage (NCBI taxonomy): Eukaryota > Metazoa > Chordata > Amphibia > Anura > Pelobatidae > Pelobates > Pelobates cultripes. The sequence continues at coordinate 109,439,814 of OW240917.1, read as the reverse complement.
GTAGCAGATACAAAGACTACAAGGGAGACTTAAGACCCGGAACAAATCAGTGACATGACCTCAACACAAACCACATGTCAAAACTCTAATGCTGAATCTCTCTTCTTCAAAATAATACCAGACATATCATCTACTTTCTTAAACAATTACTGTTGGCTTTTGTCACAACTTAAATCTTTTTCTTTTGCATCATTAGAAGTTTTTTTTTGTTCTGACTTTTGTGTATGTTTACAAGAAAAATAACAGGGATCATACTAAAGTATTACGTTTAGTTAGGCTAGTGACGTGCAAAGAAAATAATACAAATTATAACCTATACAGATTAAGTTGGTTATATCTTTGTATTTAAAATAAATCATGATTTTGGCATGCAATCTGCTTTAATTTGTTGTTCAAGTAAAGAAAATAGATCTCAAATGTGAAAATATTAAACCCTAGAAAGCATTATCCACAAGCAACATTCTGGGATTTAGAAATGTCCCAATCTCTTCAAATGTGGGGTTCCTGACAAAACCTGGACTGCAGATGTTCCTTGAAGGCTGGGTTAGGGATTATTAAAAAAAATGGTATATGAGTATAATTCCTTATATAATAAAATATAGGTGCATTGTCTAGATCTTACCAGATGAATTTGCAAAAAGTGTCCATTCTTTACAAATGGATTTAGAACAGTGGTAGATCAAACAACCTAAGTTAGATCATATCCGTAGACCTTAATCATAAATATGATGCTGTGATGATATTTCAAACATATTGCATATGCCAAGGTAATGGTCTGTTACCTGTTTGAGCTGCTTGTTAACTCCATACTATAATATTAAAATATATTATATTTTTGTACTCCTCTGTGAATTCTCTTTCATTTACTAAATGTTTTGTTTACTCTTACATCATAGTAAATGGTACCTGCATTGTCATCTTGATAAAAAAATCATACAGAAAAAAAAGAGTAAATTGCAGGAAATTAATGTAAAACAAGATATCAGATTGATGTTTAGTACAAAACTTATTAAACCTGTACAGTCATGATTAAGAATTGCTCATAATACGTCAACAGATCTGCATCTGTTTTATAACACAAGTTAGTTACATGTCACTGTGTCAGAGCCCACATTATCTCTAATGAGGAAGTTGAAGGCTCTAGCCTGTTTTTAATAATGGCAAGTTTATACTATCATACTCAGAAGAAGACTGATTCTTATAAAGGATTACTTATACAGTTTTTAGGGTGAACACTAAACAGACACAGGTGAGTCATTGCTTTGATTGTCAAAAAAAAGTTTTAAAAAAAATTATACAGATAGCAAATTGGCTTTTGACCTGTCTTTCTCAGCTTTACACATCAGATTAGATTAGTTTTGTGACAATTTATATTCCTGTCATGCAAAACCGGCTTTGTGCTATCAAAATTAGGCCACAAAAACCATAAACATTACTGATTTAAAGTTAAGATACAAATCCTTGCTATATATCTCTCTCAACATTAACTCAATATATATATAAACTACCAAGTTTGTTGAAAATTTTAAATCAATTGTATGAAATTTAACCCAAAATCTATATATGTGTAATTCTATTGGAATCCAATATACGAAACGGAAATGGCTTATTTTACAGCGATTGTACAAAATATGTCATCTGAATTTATTGAACAATATTAAATGTTTTTGCGATGAAACAAAACGTAATTAAATTTAAAAAAAAATGTAATTCAAGCTTGTATTCATCGGGTCTTAAGGTGTACCATGCAGAGAGAATCAACAATATAACATTATAGAAAACAGAGCAGAACAGTGATTGCTTACCTACTGGATTTCCATACTGAACCAGATATTTCTGAACTAGATTTCCAATGATTCTCATACAGACCTTTCGTTGGCCAATCTTTATGGGAAATCTGGGTTAAAAATATTTAAGATGCCAAAGTTTGCTGGCATTTGTTACAATAAAAAGAAAACCAAGATGCTAAAGATACAGTTTAAAAATACTAGTTTCGGGGCAAAGCCAACACATATGCTGTGCAAACACGTTTCTCTGGAGCTCCATGGCATATTACCGATTATACAATATTATTCTTTTTTTTTTTTTAACTCTTCCCTATCAACATTTTCTTTCCCCTGATGAACACTGGAAGGACACGTGAAAGTGCTAGAAAATGAAAAAAAATTGTACATTCAATGTATACAATTTGGCGTGTATGTATTCAATATAAAGGTACTGCATATATTGATGTAAAAATATAAAACCTTTAATAAAAAATATTTGAAAAGAAAATGAGTAAAGCCTCTGCAGCCACAGTATCCAGAGATATCACTGACCTGATATCTTAGAGAGCTCCAAAACAAACTGCACCTAAAAATGGTAACTATGCCATCACGTGACTCATCCTTCTCTGAGGATCCAGATCTTGATGCCCTGGGTGGCATCCAAAACCATGGTGGTCTAATCCATTTATCCTCTCAAGAGATGAAAGTGGATACTAAGGTAAGCACCCATATCCATGCTGACCTCAATGCTATTCGGGAAGACATGATGGCGCTGAAAAGCCATATCTCACCCACAGAAGAACACACAGAGAGCCAACATATAGCTCATGCTGCCTTAAAGGAAACACTTCAACCACTACAGAAAGTGCACTACAGAAACTGGGGGTTTATATTGCTGCTTTAGATAAGAGGGGCAGAAGGCAGAACCTACGATTTAGGGGAATACCAGAAGACCTAGGGCCAGAGGTGCTCCCGTTATTTTATACGCAGATTGTTTGCCTCTTATCCCTCTCCAACTCTAAAATCAACTACTTCTGAAAAAGTATTTCAAATTGCAAAAGCCCCAAGAGCTCCAGCCGAGACAGACAGCTCTGGATGTACTAGTCAAGTTTCAATGAAAATAAGGAAAAGATTGTCTTTTGCAAGCCGTGCAAAACTCAGGAGAGGTATCATGTAAAATGTACAAGCTTTCATTCTATCAAGATATTCCCAGATCAACAGTACAGTGATGCTGCACTTTGCAACCTGTTACCATGCTTAAGGGTCACAGTATATGTTCTGGAGGGGGCTCATTCTACTCATCACAAGTGACAAAAGATAGCTCCATGCATATTCGGAAAGATATCTTCTAAGCACCATTGTTTTTGCAGACCCTCAACCTTTAACTGGAGGACTCCTCATCTCTGAGGCAAACATTACTCATGAAGCGAACTAGTTGATGAAAATATCCGTCCATTTGTCCCAAACAGGGGACAACAAGAGGTTTGTGACTTTGATGTCCATACAGGACAATCTTTTTTTTTTTTTTTTAGATTGAAAGCTCGTTTGGGTAAGGCCCTCTTTATCTGCTGTTTCCGTATGTTGAACATGTTTTGTTAGTATTAATTGTTTGTCTTTTTTTTACCTATTAAACAGCTGTGGTATATCTTGGTGCTATATAATTATAATTGTAATTAGTGATCCCACTAATAATATTTAAGAAGCCTTGTTTCTTGAAGTAGTGATACTATATCACTTGACTCTTCATATAGCTTTGTTTTATGTTATATGCTGTTTAAATCAGCAGTGTCACTTCTAGGATCTTTTTTTTTGTGTGCGCTTACATGTTGGCGCATTGGGGAGAGGGAGTGGTGGTGAGTGGGAAGGGAGATATAGACGAATGTGCTAACTACATTTAATGAAAAAGAAACATTCTCGTTGAATGATGTTAGAGGTTAAATAGTTATCTCATAGTCCATCACTTTATATTATTTGCAGTTCTGTAAAAATACAGTTTTATTGGAAAAACAATTCACACTAAGCTCCACAACTTCTAGCTTAATAAATTAACCCCATATATTTCCATCTGTCAGTAATAACATATACTTTTATGTTGGTTACTCCCTGTAAATACTCATTTAAAATGACACTCTGTTCTGTTGCAAATAGTCCCTGGGTGCTGTTTCCCAGATTTCTGTCAAACTGTTTAGGAGTGGTTTGACAAAAAACAAGTCTCTCCACAGCTCCTGGAGACCACCCAAGGAATTTGCACTTGCAATATTATCAAAGTCATTTCCTCCCAACCTGGATGGCAGTAATAGGCTGAGAGAACTGGGCTAACTAGGCTTAACTTTTGCCTAACATTGTCATCCAATCACCACTGTCCTTTTTTCCATAATGTATTAGGGGTTGATTTAAAAAAAAAAAAAATCTAGAAGCTGGAATCTGGATTTGCTGGAAGGAAACCGATATTTAAAGTATGAAACTGCAGTAGGAATCTTCTAAATTCAGATTTCATACTACCCAAAAATAATAACTGACTGTAGTTAATAGTTATGCAAATTTCAGCCAATCTGATCTATCAGTATACATGTTTTGCTAGATCAATAGCTGTATTACTAGTTTGCCATTTCCAGATGATAACTACATACTCAAGGCAGTAAGAAAGATTCCCAGGCACTCAAAATGTGAAAGCCGCAGGCAGCTTTATTACAACAAAATGAGCAGCAACGTTTCGACCTAACAAGAGGTCTTTTTCAAGCTAACACCACACATAAAATAAAATGCATATATAGCAAAGAGTGCCCATCTTTATTGTCCCTTACCTTATATTTTGATAATTGATATGTATTTCATGCCTACTTATTTTATGTTTTTTGTTAACTGTGCTGTGATTAATTTCTATTCACTTGTATTTTTCCTATGAATATTCATTATATTTTTTATATGTATTTTTATATTTAGTATGGCTTGTGCCTTTCTTTGTGCCCTGAAGGGAGATCGATTTTTTTCATTTTGTCTTCCTTTTTTATTTACTTTTTTATTATTTATTTTTATGTATCTTTTGTTTTATTTTTATCTATTTTGAGTTTTCATCTGTATTCTTTACTTTGTCTATTTCTTCTGTCTTCTTACGTTTACAGGCTTTCTGGGTTTTTAGTTGCTTTTAATTAGCAGTATTCAGCTATTTGCCGGTGGATGTAATGGCCATATTTCTTATGTCCTCATTTGGTTTGTGCGATTAAGTGTTTTTTGTGTGCTTAGCTATTATATCAGCTATAGCCTTGATATTAAGTTCTATTCGTGCTCTTGTACGCATACTCTGAAATGCCGTTTGTGTATGTGATTACACGAACGGCTATTATTTTGATACTTATGCCAGCCTGTAGGAGGGGCGTTTACATCTCTGCGTTCCAATAGTCCGGTATGCGTTTCAATTACCCAGAAATGAGTTTTGTCTTAACGCTCGGACAGGCGTTCTTACTTGTTTATTGTATATTAGTTTTCTTTTCCCTTTTTTTCATTTTTATATTTTTTTGCTCTCTCCGCTACATGGCACAAAGGGGTAAATTCATAATGGGATTATTATACATGGTATAGGATTATGTCTAATGTATTTATATATATATATATATATATATATACTTTCTGTATTTTATAATATTTGTGTATTTTTGCACTAATTATTGTCTCTTGTTAATGAATTTAGTGAATTATTGATTGATCTTTTTTCTGGCACTGTTTGCTATATATGCATTTTATTCGATGTGTGGTGTTAGTTTGAAAAAGACCTCTTGTTAGGGCGAAATGTTGCTGTTCATTTTGTTGCAATAAATTTGCCTGCGGCTTTAAAATTTTTATTGCCTGGGAATCTTACTTACTTCCTTGTCGTGTTGGGATTGCTGGTCCTGTTCCAGAGCACCTGTGGCCGGTGGGAGTGAGTGTGGTTAGTGTGATCAATTTTAACAACATACACAAGGCACAACGCTATTTATTTTGCATCCCTTCACTTGTGAGTGACAGTGTTTTAGTTAGTAATGAGGATAAAGCTCATTATCAGTAGTTTTATAAGCAGGTTCCCTGCTATATTTCAGAGAGATAGCTGTTTCTTTGAAAATCAAACAGAACATTCTCCAAACATACTCTTCTTTGCTTGGTGTGGGTGCTAGTTACCATAAAGGCTCTAAAATCTTTATGTGGAAAGTGAGGGAGAAGCTTTTTGATCCAGATCAAATAGACGCCAAGAACATCTTTCTTAATTAATTTGTTTGAGTAGGACTCACTTATGAGCACACTCTTATCTGTGCATGTTCCTTTAGATGTATTGCTGTTTGCATGCTGGAAAGCAGAGGCCAAGGGTAGATTAAGGGGCAAACAAGATAAAGGTCAAGAAAAGGTTGTGTTTAGATCACAGACATAGGTTAAGACCATGATCAGTATAACATGAAACAAAGAACTTGGTCCAAGGTCAAAGTAAATGGAAGCAGGATGAATTCAGTCTACAGAACCTATTGTCACGAAGCAGATCAGAAACGTGCTTGATAAAATAAAACATATCCTGGATTTATGACATCTACAAACCACCATCATCCCATGAAGAAATTGACTTTACAGATGCCTGTTGTCCTCTTTAAAAACAGCCATCGGGATTTGTGTGACTCTTTTGGAATGCTTATAAAATGTCTAATGTGCTCTGATTTTAATTAATATTCATGTGTATTGCTATGTTCAAAGCTGGCTAAGATGGTTAATTAATTAAGCTATTGAAAACATCAGGTTCTACTTCTGACAGGGTTACCCTACGGGTAAATGAATTGAGAACTATTAGAAATTATTGGTCGACTTTTATAAATTTTAAAGCGTATGATTAGTGGTTTGAGTGACATGACTAAATAGTTTATTGATTTTTACATACAGTAGGTGCCAATGCTTCAGTCCAAGTTGGTCTAAGACATTCAGGTGGAGATTTATTAGAATTCTGTTCTAAACAGTGGTGAAAACATATCAAAATGTCTGATGGTTCCACTGGTTTCCATGGTGATTGCCCAATTACTTTAGTACTTTAGACTTCTCTGTGTTTATTTCGGAGAATGGCATGTGGTTACTCTCTACCTTTGTTAGCTGTTGGATGAGTTATGTGAGTTGGTTTAATAAAAAATTAGGAGTATGCCGTAGTCTAATCAATTAATTAACCAGTTACTTAAACTAAGTAGGGTCTAAAGCCCATTGGATCCTTTCAAAATATTAATTATTCAGCCTGTAACATTCTGACAGTTCTGATCAGTTGAAGAATGAAAGTAGACACAAAACTATTCATGAAAATACCAACTTTTTGTTTTAATTGATGCAAATAGTTTAATATTATATTACTTTGAAATACTTCAGGAATTAAACCAACAATGTTTAAATCAAGTTACATATTTTTACATACAAAGTATTATTTTGAGCATCGTTTCCTTGTAGTACTGTAAGATATACTATGTTCTCAAAGTACAGAAGATGGGGCCTTGACAAAGGCGGGTAGTACCTCCAAGGAATAGAAGGGCTTTTTTCTCCATATTGCACTGGTTAAACAGAGATTCCACCAGCTGTAGGCGCTACATAAACATTTAACTTGCCCAGCGGAGTTTTCATTCCAAGTATTTAGCACTTCACTTTATTAGTGTAAGCTATCTTCTTGCGGTAGTCACTGCTAATCACAGTGCTAGACGCCTGCTGTCCAGCATATTAAATATCCTACACAAAAGAAAACACTAAGGTCAAATTAAAGCAATAATGTAACTTTAGAAACCAGAAAAAAATGTAACCACGGAAAGAAAAAAAAAAAATCTAATAACTAAATTATGTGAAAACCAATCCTTATATACTCTGCATGTGGGTTCTAATTACAAGAAACTCAGAAGCTGCTTCGGTGAGCAAAAAAAAAATGATTATAGTGGAAACTAGCATTTGCTTAGAACAGATTACAAACGTGACTACAATGTAAGAAAAATGTAGGTTAAATATTTTGATAAAAATGTTTGTATGAAAGTAAATTTGTGATATTGAAAATGTTATTATATATCGTATACATAACCAGCCATTTGGTAGAATTAAAGGACCACTATAGGCACCCAGACCACTTCAGCTTAATGAAGTGGTCTGGGTGCCAGGTCCATATAAGTTTAACCCTTTTTGCTGTAAACATAACGGTTTCTCTGTTTACCTATGGCTTAATCCAGCCTCTAGTGGCTGTCTCATTTTCACAGTGAGAAGACGCCTGCATCCATAGGAAAAGGGCGCTGGAAAAGAGGTAAGGGATTAACCCCTTCTGCTCCCTTCAGCGCCACAGGAGTTTGTTTTCCTTGCACTATAGTGGTCCTTTAAAGGATCATAAGAAAAGTCTAGCGGGGTTATTCACTAAAGTAAGAATTGCAGGGAATTCAAAGCAGATTTCAAATTTAAGGTAAAAATAGCTGTACAGGAAACAATCACCCAGACCGCTATGCTTTCAGTTCGGCTACTTTGGCCTATAATTTTAAATTCACATTGAATTCCCTGCAATTCTTACTGTAGTGAATAACCCTGTATAAGCTGCAAACATTTTCCATGTCACTGATGGTTTCATGAGGGCTATTTGGTATAAAATGTTAAATTAAAGGGACAGCTTAATGTAGTGGTTCTAGTGTCTAGCTTGTTCCTCCTGGCCTTTTAATGTAAACCCCTGTCTTTTCTGCTGTGAGGAAACTATGAACACTAGGCTCGGCTGAGCCTCCTTGTTTGGGGAGGCTGAAATGGTTCTTCTTTGTGGTGGGGATGGGGTAATGTGGCACACATAACAGAGTGTCGGGGCCTACTAATTGGCACAAATGGATTCCAGCCTTGGGAGAGAGTTGGCGAATACAGCAGCGGATGTCCGGGTCCATAACATGTCTGCACTACTAGACCAGAGGCCTTTAGACAGTGTAACATGGAGTGACTAGGGGCCCATGGTGGGAGCTGTGAGTCTTTCAATGACAGAGGGAAGTGCTGAGGTAACACCATGCGTCGATAACCTGATGGGTGAGGTGGAGGGTGTGGGACTAGGGACTGCTGTGATTATTCAAAGATAGGGTTCTCTTGTTTAGTAACACAGCCAGACTCATATATTTCACATTGTGGGACATACTTAGCGCTATGCAGGAAGATACTCTCTTGAAAGCACACATGGCCTGTCTTATGGCACACCCTATGTTGTCAGGAAAACAAGGGGCTACTCAGCATGTGTGGTTTGGTAAAGGCATGTTGAGTTGCCGGGTGGTTGGGATAGTCAATGTGAGGCCCTGTACCAAGAGAGGGACTCTCTCTCTCAAAAAAAAAGAGTCTTCACTTAGTGCCTCTACCCTTGAGTAGTCAAAAAAAGAAGGTCCCCCATATACACTCTTTTCTCACTACTAGGTTCTCCTATTTACTTTGCATTTTTGTTTCCAATTATTGCACAAATGTGGTTTTGGCATGAATCCCTAAATGTATGTTGATCTTCATGTATTGAGGTTATGAAACCGCCAACGCCCGCAATTTTTTTTTTTTTAATCAACCTGAGCTGCTTTTGTTTGATGTCATGGCTGGTGAATTTTGGTGGAAAGGGTTTTCAATAGTATTTTTGTAGGAGACCAACTTTAGGGAGTTGAGAACATCAGGGTTCTTCGCAAACCACAGAGACAGGAGTGGCCATACTTTCAAGGTATGTCTACACAGGCTGATCCCATAGGTTGATATCTCTTCATCAAGTGCATAATTGCTGGCTGCACATATACATTTGCAAGTCTGTACACCCATATTAGAAAACAACATGCCTTTTTGACAAAAACACTCTCCCTGCTGGAGGAATTCCAGGAGGCTATTTTTTTTCTCTTTCTTCCTTTTAACCTTTCCAATATCCCATCCTTTCATTCTCTCTTTCTGCCCGCCCTGATATGTGGACAGTTGATGTTAAGTTGTATCCTGACTGTGTTTCCTATATATATGAAGCAATACTTTACATATCATATATAGCCAGGCATGTGACTGTTACATGGTATTATACCTGGCTTTGTGTTTGTATTTCAAGCAATGGATACTAATAATGTGACCATGAGCAGTGTAATGTGATAAAGTCTGCATTTGCTTTGCTTTTTTTATAAAAACAAAAAACTCATCAATAAATATTGTCAAAAAAATATGACAAACTGATAAAAGAAACTACAGTGATATAAATGTAAAAAATTTTTTTTAATCATAGCATAGCAAAATTATACGAAAGTTAATATAATAAGAGCACTGTCAGGCCAATCCTCTCTTTAACCAAAATCGAGCATATAGATATATATAACTGAGCACAACCTAGTTATTTTGAGCAGATATTGTATTAGTCTTCATATTAATGAATTGTTGATAACAGTTCATTAATATATTGTGTATTAATATATAACTGTAAAATAATGATTTAGCATTTTGCAATACATTGATTTTTTGGATGTGTCTCAGTTCCGTCTATAGTATTTAACAAGTAAGCTGGAATTGAAATTTATTCCAGAAAACAAGTCATATGGTCAAAATCAACAACAAATTTTGAAATAAACCAGTATCAGCTTAGAGAAAATGTGCATGCTCTGCAGAAAAATCAATTACATTAAGAATTGTCTTACTTATTATGAGCTAATACTGCCTTGAGTGTTCATATAAACATGATAAGATAGTTAAAGAATTACATTAAAGAGATGAACAAAATTCCCATGTGTGCTCTGATTCATAAAATGGGGTAAGAATTTCAGCTATTGACAAAACTGCTTCCTGAAATCCATTGAAGTTTTACATCACCAGTTTGAGAGCTAAAACAAAACAAAATGCTTCATTTAGTGAGATAAATAAAAAGGAAGAAAAAATGTCCATTCTAACTAACAAAAGATACAATAATCAAGTTGGTGCACATTGTGAGGGAGAAGCCATTTTGCAAAACACTTTGTTTGGTTTCGCGTGACCTCGTCTGACCTCTCTCTTTGCTTTCCTATAAATGCACAACCTTTTTCACAATTGATGAAGCAGTGGGTTAGGAAAGTGTTACTTAAGATTAAAACGCATCTCAAAGATTTGCACATGTTTTAAGTGTTGTATAAAAAAGCAAACTATTAGCTGCACTAAATAAGAGTAAATTATTAAAACAGGAGTTAGAACCTCTTTCAAAAGCAAAACTTAACAATTCTCTAAATTTGAGAACAAAATCATACCGTGGTTAATACAGACTCTCCCCAAACATTGCTCTGTGTCTATACTTTTGCTCCTGTGCTGAACACAACAATAGCAGCAATTATTTCTGAGAACATGGCATGGGCCACTCTTGGCTGTAAATACAGGCCCAAAATATGAATTAAACTAGCAATAAGTAAGCTAAATACAGGAGGACAATACTCAGTGTACTTTAATGTGTAAGTAAAATACTATATAACGAATACATGTAATATGTGAAGTACTTAGTGCACTTACAATGTATAATATAAACATAGACTAAGAATACTCAGTGCACTTATAAGGTGTAAAGATAAAAGCAGCCACTTATTGCAAAGTATGTGAGCAATTCCCCCTGCTTGCAAAGGATGTTTTGCTGTTCTCATTTTTCTTAAGTATCAGCAGTCAGTCAACAATAATTGAGAGATCTGTCATGAGTTAAAGAAACACTATAGTCACACAGACCACCGCATCTCAATTAAGTGATCTGGGTTTAGTGTCCCTGTCCTCTTAACCCTTTTGCAGTTTTGGAGAAAGTGCAATGTTTACATCAGTATGATGACAGCCACTAGAGGTGCTTCTGCTGTACTGACCGAGTAAAACGCTGTCATATGACGTGGAAGCCCCATAGAAAAGCGTTAACTCAGTGTGTGTGGATAACATGTTGGCCAAATGTATACGGAATTAAAAAGCAGATTGAAAGAATATAGGAATTCTGTATAAAAACAGGCCGCTCGTACTGCAAAATCTGCACATTGGTCGCACTGTTTAACAATATCTTTAGTTTACAATTCAGGCAACAAATAGACCTGAATTTGTTCTGTTTTTTCAGTCGGACTGTATGGTGCCAGAAGGCTGAAATCCGGACCCGAATGCTTCAAATCCAGACCCAGATGTTTGAAAAAAATCAACCTGTTTTCCTGCTGGCAGTGCTATCAGCGAGCAGGCAAATAGTTAAGAACCTTCAATCTGTGAGTGTTAATTATATGGCGGCTGGAAAGTGCTTTCTAGCCATTACATAGTTACAAGTAAATAAAAAAACTACTATGGGGGTCTATGAGACTATAAGGGATGTTTAAAACATCTCTATGCCCCCACCTGACATGCAGGGATATCTCCTAAATGTTTAAAACTAGGCCTCTATTCTATAGTGATGGGGCCTGTAAAACAACAGGGTCCTGGTCCCACCACCAGTGGGCAGTATGTAGTGGACTTTAAATTAAAAAAAAATAGTTTTAAATAACTATTCCTCCTCCGTATATATTAAGGAAGAACCCATGGTAATAGATGTGCAAATGACCGCGACTAAAAACGTGCAGGATAATTGTAATTGGTTAACTCAAGACAAGGTGCTGCAGCAACTAAAGAAAGTTAATTTAAACAAAGCTCCAGGGCCTGGCAGTATCCATCCACGAGTACTTAAAGAACTAAGTGTAGAAATAAGTGAACCTCTATTAATCTTTCAAGATTCTTTTCTTTCAGGAAGTATTCCGGAGGCTTGGAGGAAGGCAGATGTGGTTCCTATATTCAAAAAGGGTTCAAAATCATTGCCTGGAAATTATAGACCTGTGAGCTTAACTTCTGTGGCTGGGAAAATATTTGAAAGGTTATTAAGGGATGATATTCAAGAATTCCTTGAGAAGAACATGGTTATCAGCAAAAATCAGCACGGTTTTATGAAGCATAGGTCATGTCAAACTAACTTGATTGCGTTCTACGAAGAAGTAAGTAGAAGTATAGATCAGGGTGTGGCAGTGGATGTTATCTATTTGGAATTTGCCAAGGCATTTGATACAGTTCCACACACTAGATTAGTGTTCAAACTCAAGGAAATCGGTCTAGATGAAAATGCTTGTTCTTGGGTAGAACATTGGCTTAAAAATAGAGTACAAAGAGTTGTCATTAATAGTAAATTTTCAAGCTGGACAGAGGTGGCAAGTGGTGTCCCTCAGGGTTCTGTTCTGGGACCCCTTCTATTTAACATGTTTATAAATGATCTTGAAAAAAGCATTGAAAGTCATGTTTCAGTGTTTGCAGATGACACAAAACTCTAAAATAATTCAATGTGAGCAAGATATTACTTTGCTGCAGATGGATCTAGATAGATTGGGGGTCTGGGCACTCAAATGGCAGATGAAATTTAATGTTGAAAAATGCAAAGTTATGCACTTCGGCGTAAAGAATACACAAGCAACAAATACCCTTAATGGAAGCGAAGTAGGGATAACAACACACGAAAAGGACTTGGGAATTGTTATAGACAACAAACTATACAACAATGTGCAATGTCAATCAGCAGTGGCTAAGGCCGGTAAGGTATTATCATGCATGAAAAATGGCATTCATTCTCGGAATGAGAATATAATTTTGCCTCTTTATAAATCACTGGTAAGACCACATATTGAATATGCTGTGCAATTTTGGGCACCTGTTCTAAAGAAGGATATTATGGCACTAGAAAAAGTGCAGAGGCGGGCTACAAAATTAATACAAGGAATGGAACATATCAGCTATGAAGAAAGGTTAACAAATTTAAACCTATTTAGTTTAGAAAACCATCATATCCCCTCTCAGGCAATAACATTATACAAATATATTCGGGCCAATACAAACCATTGTGTGGAAATCAATTCACAAACCGGACTTTACATAGGATACGAAGTCATGCGTTTAGACTGGAAGAAAGAAGATTTCGTCTAAGGCAAAGGAAAGGTTTTTTTACTGTAAAAACAATAAGGATATGGAATTCTCTACCTGAAGAAGTGGCTTTATCAGAGTCCATACAGATGTTCAAACAGCTACTAGATACATACTTGCAAAAACAGAATATTCAAGGATATAATCTTTCAATGTAGGGTAATAACTGCTTGATCCAAGGATAAATCTGACTGCAATTTTTTTCCTAGCTTGTTGCAAAACTGGAAGTGTTTCAAACTGTGTTTTTTTTGCCTTCTTTTGGATCAACAGCAAAAAACAAATGTGAGGAAGGCTGAACTTGATGGACGCAAGTCTCTTTTCAGCTATGTAACTATGTTACTATGTAAGAGGTAGTCAGGTCACTATCTACCCTCCTGCCCCCACTCATAGACAGTGGGTGGAGCTCCACACTTTAAATAAAAGAAACCGGGGGGGGGGGGGACATATTCTTTTAAATTCATTCTAGGTATTGCCTCCAACACTCCACCTATGGGCAGTAGGTAGTGGCTATTATATGATAACCAGGGTAAGCTAATATTTTCACCCAGCTGGAACCAATTAGTGGTGAGTGGGGGTTCTAATTTAGTTCCCCTTACTTCAAGCCTCTACCCATGGGTGACAGGTGGGGGCTCTAAAACGGTAAACAACGAGAGAGTGGAAATGCTATAGTTCACCCCCCCCAAAAAAAATATCATTGCCCCCATGTAGCTAAAGTCTTCATTCACCTGGCCACACACCCTTAAATTAGGTGAAGCCTACCTACCCTTTGTCACTCTAATAATGAAAGGGGGCATAAAGCAGTTATATCTGTAAAACAAAAATACATTATAGTTATAATTTGAAGACTTGTTTCTACATTTTCTATACTTCAGCAACTCTTGAAAATAAAACACCTGATCACAAAAAAACTGCCTAAAATTAAAAATTCTGATAAAACAAAAATAAATCCATCTTCACCCTGTGAGATCTCCACGCTTTGAACTCTCAGAAGAGCCCATTGATTGTTTGGCTTTTAAGTAAACCAATCAGTGCACTCTGATAGACAAGTCTCCCTTTTCTGGTTTATAGCAATTGTTTTCTTCACATTATTTTCAATAGTTTTATTGTGGGACTATGTTTATTTACTTGACCTTTTTTGGGTGCTGAAGATAAGAAGATTCATAAGAAACAAAGGTAAGTATAATTAATGTTTTTACAGGTGTTAGTTGTAATGCCCCCCATTATTATTAAGGTGAAAGGGGTGGTAGGGTTCGTCTAAATTAAGGGGATAGCTTGGATATATGGAACTTTAGCGATTTGGAGGGACATTTGCAATTTTCTTAGCAGGGGGGAGTAAACAATGGCATATCCACCCCCCATTGTTTAATTATTTAGAGCCTCTGACCATGCAGGCACTAATTGTAAGGCTATCTTTATTGTACCAAGAATGGTATTTCTAATTTCTCTAATTACCTCACTTCCAGTATTGCCAGTCTGACGTGCACATACACAGAGTTATATTGGTGACCGCCTGTGGGATTGCTTCACTTTGATGGCTTCCGGGAAAGAGTTTGTATACTTGGTAGACAAGCATATGTTGCTTATATCTTCATTATCACCTACTCCATGTAAGTCCCTATGTTTAATGCATTTACTAATCCACAGGAGTCTACTTTATAAATGTGCAGCGACTATCTCAACTGATTTGTCACAAGACATGGGATATTTCATTACCAGTGAAATATAGGTTGCTATATTTATTTACATTTTTAGAATAAATCTTTACCAATAGGTAATATATACTGGACATTTTAAAGAACATTTTCATGTGTTCTGGTGTTTTTCCAGCTGCTGTTGTTTTATATATCTTATACATGTTTTATAACATATATATATATATACACACACACACACATACGCACACACACATACACAATATTGTCAGTTACCAAAATGTGATTGTCATTGAGCATAAAACCCATATTACTTTGAAATTACACTTCCAACATCCTCTCATCTTTAAAACATACTCAATATGCCCCTTAACCTTTAAAACATGTGTCAAAATGCCCCTGTTATCAATTATTGAGCACGCTAATGTTTTTGTTTTCAATCAAGAGCCAGGTTGAGGGTCAGCATTCATTGCTTCTGGCTAATTAAGCCTTGGGCATAGCTCTGGCTTATATTTCAATGATGTATTTTAATTATTACCATTTTCTTTGGCCTATGTATTTTGATATTTCCATGGAGGATGCTGATGATCTTCCAGAAAACGTATGTTAATATATTGTAAAATATATTGTTTTGTTTTTTATTTATTGTCAATTTGAAAATGAGAATTTCATTTAAAAATGTTATATATTAAAATTTGCAAAACGCTTTCTTGCTTTGAAGCTAAATATTTATCTAAAAGATTCTATTTTGAAATTGCATTGCTAACTAATTAGAATGTCAAAGAGAATAAGATTCTTTCCTGTTATTCGCTGACACTAAGATCCTAGATTTACATCATGAGCCAAATGCAAACTTGATCCTCCAGCTTTGCATATTAATGGACGTGTCCTTGTACATTGAAAGCTTCTTAATGATTTTTATTGTCTCTTATCTGCGTTCCTGTAAAGGACAATGACTCCAGCAGTCTTGACTACTGCAGGCACATTTCTTTTATTTCATTTTTGTCCAAATACTTTTTGTTTTGTGTGTGCAATATGCTTACTGTTTGTTGGTTTAACGTATTTTAACTCATTCTGTGCTGTTACTTGTTGGTGTGCATGCACATTCATTTTAGACCGTGTGAGAGAGCAATGAGTACATAGCTAATAGTGAATCACGAAAAAAAAAAAAAAATTAAGCTTAGTAGATTTCCTAGAATGTGTGCATAACATGTTTAGTAAAGAGAAAAGATAATCAGCAGGATCCATTCTATTTATTTGCTATAGAGCTTTTAAGGCTGTGAGTTATCATAGGAAATGAAACCCTTAGTCACATGTGAAAGCATGTCAGTTAACAATCCCATACACTACTGAAGCTGCATGTCATTTTCTTACATAATTACACCAACTTGCAGACCCTTACTTGTATACATTGGGGAGACACTGGCCTACAAATAGAGGATAAAGGATACAAAACGGATAGTCTAAATTTCGATCAGATGTAGAACCCAATAGGCAGATGTAAGGCTGAATATGATAAGGATTTGACAAAGTTACATTCTGCATCCACAGAGAAACACACTGCCTGGTGGAACTACCAATTCAATGTTCATTTTGGATCCCCAGGGAAAAATTGTGTAATCTGTGAGAATATCTATATACTTATCATTAGCTCTATCGTATATTCCTCAATTGCTGATTATTTCAGTTTAGCTCATTGCTTCATACCATTCTTGCACATCGTGTCTGAATATTAAAAGTTTTGTGTAGTAAAAAGAATTGCGATGCAACATTATCTAGACTCGAATATAACACGTGTTGATGATCTAAGACAAACAAATTACATATCGGCACATTGGTAGATCTGATAACAATGATCAGTGCAACTCATATACAGTATAATCGTTACCACTTTACTGTCCCAGATGGCAATAAATCTGATACAGACACCATAACCAATCCCTAAGTACTTGGTCTATGCATCTATACATCTATACATCTTTCAGTGTGGATCTTTCACTTTTTTATATGAAAAGGTTATTGATTTAGTTTTGTATTATGTCACATTTTCAAAGCAGATTCATATAATTCATAAATAGGACAAGTTCCAATATTATGTATTAATATAGAAATTTTGTAAAGCTAACTGTTACTCTGACTTTGCTGTATTTTATTCATTGGGTACTTATACACACAAACTATATTTCTACTGGTATAATGCCTTAGTGTTAAACATAATTATATTTCTAGGTCATTTTTTTTTTTTTTTTTAGGGAGACCTGTGTTTCTTTGGACTAACAGACATAATGCAGTGCTATGGCATTACATATTATATTGGGGACAAGTATTTTAAGAATAGACTAAATTAGTGTATTGAATGGGTTTGTTTTGTTCTACAGCTATCGATCTATGTTAAACCATATATGCCATTCACAAACTCAGTTCTTTATCCTGTCAAAATCACTCTGTGATGAAAAAAACATAGTGCTCAGAACATAGCATCCTACAAAGTTTAGAGCCAACCACAGAAATCAAGGCATGACTGTTAATACCCACATCAAAGGCATTAGGAAACAAATGAAATATGTCAGGGTAAAGTACAGAACCACGAGTTACTATATGTTCAACCTTTTTGAAAAGGTATCACTTATACCAACTCTTTGTACTCTACCATTCAACCTGTTTTCAATCAAATTACAATGTTTCCTCTAGTTGTCCTCTGTTTGTTTTTCTGTAACCTCTTGTGTGGGACCTCATCAAGAAAGGGTAGTAAGATCTAAAAAGACAACTATTTAATTTTCTCAGAAGGAGTTCCTACTTCTAAAACCAAATAGTTTGGTGTGATCTTGTCAGGCTTCCTGCCCACTTACCTCCTGCCGAAGCTCCGAGTGCAGCAATCCCCTCCGACAGTCCATCCGATGCTGCGTCCGAATAATCGACCAAATTCTGCGCTCACCAAACCAAATGCGGAATTCGGGAGACAGAATTCAGTGCATTCAAATTACATCAGGTCAGATTAGGAAGGTCAAGTACCTTCCACCAATAGTGGTCAATTCCAAGCAGAATTGGACCAATCAGAAGTAAGAGATGCCTATTTATACTTACCTCTCCTATTCCTTGTTGCCCTCTTGTGGTTTTTGGTAGCCCAATAGCGCGTTCCTCTTGTGATATCTGGTTATATCTGGCTCTTGTCTTACGTTTATCCTGTCTTCTGTACTCCTTTGACCTCAGCTTGCTTAATTGTGTTCCCTGTCTTCTCTATTCCTTTTGACCAGTGGCATACATACCAGGGTCGCAGGGGATCCCGGTATGTACCCACTGTGGCCAGCCTCTTCTCCTGGGGGGCCCAGGAGCCGGCCACCTCAGGGCCCCCCGAGGCTGTCCCTGGTGGTGGCATGGCCAACTCTACCAACCTAATGCCTGCTCTTATGAGATTAATCCACTTTCTTGGGAAATGCTTCCTTCTGGGACTCTCTACAAGTCAAGGTTAAATTGGGCCCTCCAACAAGGCACCTGTGACAGGGAGGGGTACAAAACCAGGGAGTTAGCCTGAACTCCCAAATATATTTATGTATATAACAAAACCAAGAGGGCTGCACTCAACTGAACACGCATAATTTATAGGGTGCTGCTCCACGCCTATTTGCTGTATCTCTCAATATCCTTCCTATTGTGTTTTTATACCCCACCCCCTCTAGACTGTAAGCTCGATTGAGCAGGGTCCTCAACTACCTATTATTCCTGTTACATTTTGTAATTGTCTCATTTGGTAAATTCCCCTTTTATTGTAAAGCGATGCGGAATAAGCTGGCGCTATAAAAATACCAATAATAATAATAATAGAGTCCCAGGAGAAAACATTTCCCAAGTAAGTGGATTAATTTCATAAGAGCAGGCTTTAGGCAGGAAGAGTAGGACCTGCCAAGAATCGGGTACGTTGACATTGTGGTGAATCTGCAGCAATCACCTGGATGCTTTCCGTGTTCGGATTAAAATCAACGCTTTTACATCCAAACCATATACAAGGCATAGGATTCATAAGATTCACAAAGCACCAATTCAGAACCAATTTCATCTGGCAGGATACACATTCATAAATTAATCAGATATCATAAAAAGGGCTGTAAACAAACATGATCCCCCGCCACCTCCACCCATGAGCATTCGGTGGGGTACTTCCATTAAATAATGGAAGTAGATAGATCACTCTGCATCACCATGCCCTCAAACATGCATTTTTCAGGAATGTTACTGCAAGACTAAAATTAATAAGGAAAGTATAAATTTGTAGAGGTTTTGGATAGTAAGGTCATTTTCATTATAATTTTAATTTGGCATAGATCAGTTATAAGATATGCATTGTGAGTATATATATCAAAGTACTATCACTTTAATTGTTTAGTTTTGACACTGCATTTTTTTGAGTTGTGTTTTTATCACATTATTTATATTCACAATGCCCTAAAACAGATTATTAAAATACACTGCAGCTTATTTGATTTGTCTACCACGTTGAAATTAGTATAGGACCCATCGATATTGGGATACTGTGAAGTAGTGGTGGGCTTAACACAATATAGTCATATTTGTTTGCTAAGATAGGTGATTTGAAGTATCCTTATAAAATTTTAAATTGTATATGTATGTGTGTGCTGTTCCTTAATCTATAATGAGTAAATTATGTGGTGGCTGACCAGTACTTGCTAGTCAGCTGCCACATTATAAAGTAAAATAAAATAAAATAATGACCCTATGGGGGTCAATAAGTCCCACATTTACTATAAACCTCCCTTAACCCCCACCTGCCATGCAAATAAGGAATCCAACACAAAGGTGCAAACCATGCTTAAGCATTGCAGGAGGATTGCTGGGCATTTCCACCATTTTGAGGGCTAGCCAACTTTTGAGGCAGAGCAAGAGAAAAGAGGGCTTCCTTCACACGTTCTATGGCAGGATGTCAACATAATATGTAACTACACTTTAGACATACTTAAAAGACTTTCTGAACAGCAGAGGGCAATCCATAGTCTTCCCACCACTTCATTGGTATTGACTATGTGGCGAAACCAACCTCGCCACTGGGCATTGGAGAAGCCTGTTTGCCCACCTCCTGCCTGCTGACTATGGCCCCTTGGAGATTTCACCCTTTAAATACAGTATTTGGGCATATTGTATTTTATTATGCTGCTGCTGGCCCTTTAAGAACCATCTGGGGACATACTGTGACTTTTGGGAACAATGCCCCTTTAAGACTATGGCCCTTGGAATATATTGCCTGTTAAAGACTATTTTAGCAGATTGTATTTTAAAAGACTTGCTGCCCCTTTAAATTGTATGGGAGCAGTTCTGCAGCTTTAAATTGGCACTTCGGATGCAGCCAAATCCATGGAACTGAAATCGTATACACATTTCAACGAACACCGCTGACCCTTACCTTCTCCTATACTTAGTTTTCAGCTGCAGAGACTAAGTCCCGTTCGGCAGTTTGAGCTCACTGCTTTACTAAGCTAAATGGGACTTAGTCATTTTTCTGTGAAGGACTTCCTGTGAAGGACTTCCTGCTAACTTTTTATCTACTGGATGGATTTGTCTGGACTGGATGGATTTTTGAGAGTGTTTATGTTTAAAGTGTGCTGATTTGGAATATGTAATTTTTATGAAGATTGGAGGTATATTTTTAAAGTTATAGCACATGTATAAAAACTGTATTTTTCCTGCTTGTGATAATTATGTTAACCCATTGTGTGCCATAATTATATCACAGGCAGAGGGGAGGATTTTGTGTATAATTGCTGGGAGTGTTTTCTGTAATGTACATGTGTTATTGGTTGTTCTGTAAAACCCTGTGGGCAGTACTAAGTTTGTGGATTGGGAATAAAAGATGCTGTATGTGCCAGTACAGTCAGTTCTGCTTGACCTCAAAACGAAGTGTCGTCTCGTTATTGGGGGAATTGGATTGTATGCTGATTGCCAGGAGTGTAAGCTGATTGTATGCTGTTCAGCTGCTTACAGCATTCGTATGCTTCTCCGGTTCGGTGGTTGTGGTGTCTGCTGCAGTGCTTGGAGTCCTCAGGAAGCGCTGGGAGCATCCTTCAACGGAGGTACCCAGTCGGGGTGCCAGGTGATCCTTTACAGACTAGCCACTGGAGCATGAGGATTGGTCAATAATAGGGCAACTCCTGTCAGTTCTTATTCCATTTAGAGTTGTGACAGGATATTTGAGCCGCAGTAATACCAGATTGAGACAGGCTATCCACTAGTTCATCAACCTCATAAACAAGATGGATGGCATCCTGGAAATGTTAAATAGACATTAAGCCAGACAATATTGTAGCCATTTTTGCATGTGAGAGCATGCATAGTCACCATTTGTCCTGCTGTTCGATTGGTTAAGCCGAATAGTGGCATGTACTAAATTCTGCAGACCTGACATTTCTTTTTTTCCTGCCAAAGTGGTTCAGAAGAACCAAATATTTTTGCAGATCACAGGCCTAAAATAATTTGGCAGACTAGACAGTAGAGTAGAGCCACAGCACATCTATATAGTTACATAGTTACATAACTGAAAAGAGACTTGCATCCATCAAGTTCAGCCTTCCTCACATATGTTTTTGCTGTTGATCCAAAAGATGGCAAAAACCCAGTCTGAAGTGCTTCCAATTTTGCAACAAACTAAGAAAAAATTCCTTCTTGACCCCAAAATAGCGGTCAGAAGTCTCCTTGGATCAAGCAGCTATTACCACACTAATTAGAAATTATATCCCTGTATGTTATGTTTTTGCAAGTATTTATCCAATTACAGTTTAAACATCTGTATAGACTCTGACAAAACCACCTCTACAGGCAATGAATTCCATATCCTTATTGCTCTTACTGTAAAAAAAAACCTTTTCTTTGCCTTAGATGAAATCTCCTAGTTATAGTATGCAGTACAGTCCCTGTATACTCATGATGTTGAAAGTAACTGTTTTTTTGTTCTGTTTTTGACATTATCAGTATTCTTCTACATTTGCATATTGCTTACATTCTATCAGCATGCATGACAGCTTGTAAGTTCCCTTTTAATATGCATTATAGCATTCACTAACATGTGCACTGTGATAAGTTAATATTGGATCTTCAGAATTTTAGCAAGAATACTGAAGTTTCATAGAAATTTAAAAATATGAAGATTTTTTCCAGCTTGGCAAAGGTGATCTTAATTGTAAAAGTTGCTAATACAAAACAATGTACTGCTTAGTAAATAACCTTATAAAACATATCTACTTCTGCAAATCTACTGCACAGTTTAAGTATCAAACTATAAATGTCTGATTGGACTCATATCAAATTTTAATTTCAGCAAAATACATTCACTCTAGGTTCAATTTTGAAAACCAATAAGGTAAATATTGTAGTTTAATTGCACCTGGCAGGAGGTATTTTAAATGTAATGGAAGAAATAGAGCAGATGCTTGACTTTCCTTTGCAGCAATCCCCAAGATGAATCAAGTGCAAGAAAATTGACTGACAATATTGTTAGGAAAATATAATTTCCTGCTGTCTCAGTTGATTTACAAACTCCATACAGAGCAAGGGTATTAAAGGGACACTATAGTCACCTGAACAACTTTAGCTTAATGAAGGAGTTTTGGTGTCTAGATCATGCCCCTGCAGTCTCACTGCTCAATCCTCTGCCATTTAGGAGTTAAATCCCTTTGTTTATGAACCCTAGTCACACCTCCCAGCATGTGACTTGCACAGCCTTCCATAAACACTTCCTGTAAAGAGAGCCCTATTTAGGCTTTCTTTATTGTAAGTTCTGTTTAATTAAGATTTTCTTATCCCCTGCTATGTTAATAGCTTGCTAGACCCTGCAATAGCCTCCTGTATGTGATTAAAGTTCAATTTAGATATTGAGATACAATTATTTAAGGTAAATTACATCTGTTTGAAAGTGAAACTTTTTTTCATGCAGGCTCTGTCATTCATAGCCAGGGGAGGTGTGGCTAGGGCTGCATAAACAGAAACAAAGTGATTTAACTCCTAAATGACAGTGAATTGAGCAGTGAAATTGCAGAGGAATGATCTATACACTAAAACTGCTTTATTTAGCTAAAGTAATTTAGGTGATTATAGTGTTCCTTAATTGGTGTGTTTTAGCATTATCAAGCCAAGAAAAATTATAATTATGAGCTTTAAACAGCATTAGTACCCTAATCACAATAAGGAATTACATTTTTACAACACATTTGATTGAACCTATTTAGCTACATCTATGCATACTGTTGCATTTGTCTGTAAAAAACATTTTTACAATTTGTCACTGAAACAATAAGATGAAATAGCATGTATTTAAAGGCAGAATTGTAAGGAAAATAAGCTATGGATTACACTAAACATTTTTTTTAAAGTTTACCAGTTTTTATTTTTAATCTACATGTCTGATCTCAAAATCCTGCAGCAATCTTTTTGCACCAGAACGTGTACCTGTGCTGATACAGATATTACACCACAGACTGTGAGACCAGAATAGAGAATCCCATAATTCCATCCATAAAAACACAGAGTTACAATGGTTTTTTAAATAATGTGATCATTGTCCTGTGTTTTTGATCTATAACCTCCAGGAGGCAACGGATGTTTGGCTTATTATAGTCTGGATATGCCACCCAAGACAGGGATCCTATTAGCTGAGTTGATAGGAATGTGATGTCCACTTTCTGGTTGAAGCATTGATTTGTATGTTTGGTACACCAGAATACATGTTATAAGAATGTAGTGGGCTACTCCAATTTTTGGATATATGTTACTGGTTTGGGCAGAATTGGGGTCCATGCAAATTATTAAAAAACTTGCCGATAACTTGTGATTGGATTACTCAAGACAAGGTGCTACAGCAGTTAAAGAAAATTAATGTAAATAAAGCTCTGACGGTATTCACCCACGAGTACTTAAAGAGCTAATTGGGGAAATAAGTGAACCTCTGTATTTATTTATTTCAACATTCTTTTGTCTCAGTTATTGTACCGGAGGATTGGAGGAAGCCAGATGTCGTTCTTATATTTTAAAAGGGGTCAAAATCCTTGCCTAGAAATTACAGACCTGTGTGCTTAACTTCTCTGACTGGGAAAGTATTTGAAGGGCTATTAAGGGATAATATTCAGGAATTCATGGGAAGAACTTTGTTAATGGCAATATTCAACATGGTTTTATGAAACGTAGATCATGTCAAACTAACCTAATTGCATTCTACGAAGAAGTAAGTAGAAGTATAGATCAGGGTGTTGCAGTGGATGTGATCTACTTGGATTTTGCCAAGGCATTTGATACGGTACCTCACAATAGGTTAGTCTTCAAACTAAAAGAAATTGGTCTAGATGAATATTCTTGTTCTTGGGTAGAACATTGGCTTAAGGATAGAGTACAATGAGTTGTCATTAATGGTAAATTTTCAGGCTGTACAAAAGTGGTAAGTGGTGTCTCTCAGGGTTCTGTTTTGGGACCGCTTCTATTTAACATATTTATAAATGATCTTGAAATAGGCATTGAAAGCCATGTTTCAGTGTTTGCAGATGACACAAAACTTGATAAAGTAATACAATGTGAGCAGGATATTGCTTTGCTGCAGAGGGATTTGGATAGATTGCGGGACTGGGCACTAAAATGTCAGATTAAATTTAATGTAGAGAAATGCAAAGTTATGCACTTCGGGGTCAAGAATGCACAAGCAATTTACACCCTACATGGCAGTGAATTAGGGATAACCACACAGGAGAAGGATTTGGGAATTGTTATAGACAACAAAGTAGGCAGCAATATGCAATGTCAATCTGCAGTTGCTAGGCCAGTAAGGTTTTGTCATGTATAAAATAGGAGCATAAACTCTAGGGATGAAAATATAATTTTGTCTCTTTATAAATTGCTGGTAAAACCACACCTTGAATATGATGTGCAATTTTGGGCACCTGTTCTAAAGAAGGATTTAATGGAACTAGAAAAAGTGCAGAGACCAGCTAAAAAATTGATAAAAGGAATGGAGCATTGTAGTTACGTAGAAAGATTACAAAAATTTCAGTCTCTTTAGAATGGAAAAACTGTGCCTTGGAGGGGATATGATAACATTATACTACAAATATATTTGGAGCCAGTACAAACCATTATCTGGAAATCTATTCAATACAAAGGACACAAGGTCACGCACTTAGGCTGGAAGAAAGGAGATTTCATCTAAGGCAAAGAAAAGTTTTATTTACAGTAAGAGCAATAAGGATATGGAATTCTTTGCCTGAACAGTGGTTTTATCAGAGTCCATACAGATGTTTAAACTGCAAGGTCACGCACTTAGGATGGAAGAAAGGACACAAGGTCACGCACTTAGGCTGGAAGAAAGGAGATTTCATCTAAGGCAAAGAAAGGATATGGAATTCTCTGCCTGAAATGGTGGTTTTATCAGAGTCCATACAGATGTTTAACCCCTTAAGGACCAACCTTCTGGAATAAAAGAGAATCATGACATGTCACACATGTCATGTGTCCTTAAGGGGTTAAACTGCAATTGGATAAATTGCAAAAACATAACATACAGGGATATAATTTCTAATTAGTGGGGTAATAGCTGCTTGATCCAGGGAGACATCTGACTGTTATTTTGGGGTTAAGAACGATTTTTTTCCTAGTTTGTTGCAAAATTGAAAGCGCTTCAGATTAGGTTTTTTGCCTTCTTTTGGATCAACAGCAAAAACATATGTGAGGAAGGCTGAATTTCTTGGACGCAAGTCTCTTTTCAGCTAGGTAACTATGTAACTAAGTAGATGTGGGAATAAGTGTATTCCACCATTATTTGATAAAACCATCATGCTGGCTAGACCCCCTTTTGTTCCAAGAATGATTATTTACCCACATCACCACATATAAACTAATTGTCTACAAAACCTTTTACTCCTAAGCTGAATACAAAGTACCATCTCAAAGAAGATAACTGCCCTACCAAACCCATATGAATATGAATCTACTGACCACAGAGCCACAGCTTGAAGAATAAAAGCCATGTTACAAATTAAAATAATACAATTAAATAATAAAAACTATTTGTGTTAAATAGAAAATATCACAATGTCCTAAATAAAGTAAAAAATAATAATTAAGGAAATCACAAGCAGCACATCTAAAATTTAATTTAAAATAAATTATAACACAGTTAAAATATGGTCCATGCGAATATTCACCATTATAGAATCTCACATGCTCATAATTACTAGATATGTACTGTGAAACTTGGGATGTAAGCATATCTACATCTGATCTTACTATATAGGCATACATATCACCCTAACTTCTAACATTAACGTCAATTCCCAGTCCTTCAAGGAACAGTCCAAGCACCCTTAAAGGGACACTATAGTCAACATATAAAAGCAAGAAAGACCAGTCCCCCAGCCTTCTTTCGTGCTTTTATATGAACTTGCCATAAAAAAAAAATAATAATAATAATAATAAAAGTACCTCCGTTCCAGCACCGAGCTCCCCGCTAGGCCACGCCCCCTTTTCGGCAAAATGACGAAATCGCAGGGCCCAATAGGACGCTTCTCCTTGAGAAGCGTCATCGCGATGTGGTGCGAATGTGCGGTTTCGCGCTGCACCAATCGCATTCTTCATAGAGCGGCATTGAATGCCGCCCTATGAAGAAACTCAGCACTCAAACTCGCATGTGCGCGGAATGCGCGTTTGCGAGCTGAGCTATCAGCTCAGCTCGCTTTCTATACCCGCCCCCCTCCTCAGCCAAACTGTGTGTTTGCATGTTTGCATAGAAACACTATATCATCCAGATCTCTATATATAGTGTTTCTATGCAAATTCACAAGTAGTAAAAAATTAGACATACACACACTCTCTTTCTCTATCCATATTCATCCATCCCCATCATCCATATCCATCCATTCCCATCATCCATATCTAACCCCATCATCCATCCATCTCCATCATCCACCCCATCATCCATATCCATCCCCATCATCCATCCATCCATCCCCATCATCCATCCCCATCATCCATCCATCCCCCCCGTCATCCATCCCCATCATCCATCCCCATCATTCATATCCATCATCCATATCCATCGCCATCATCCATAACCATCCCCATCATCCATCCCCATCATCCATATCCATCCATTCCCATCATCCATATCCATTCATATCCATCCACCCCCATCATCCATATCCATCCCCCATCATCCATATCATCCATTCCCATCACCCATATCCATCCCCATCATCCATCCATCCACATCATCCATATCCATCCCCATCATCCATCCCCATCATCCATATCTATCCATTCCCATCATCC
This sequence comes from Pelobates cultripes, assembly GCA_933207985.1. Lineage (NCBI taxonomy): Eukaryota > Metazoa > Chordata > Amphibia > Anura > Pelobatidae > Pelobates > Pelobates cultripes. Next base: position 109,412,189 of record OW240917.1, on the reverse strand, counting down.
ATCCATCCCCATCATCCATCCATCCCCATCATCCATATCCATTCCCATCATCCATTCCCATAATCTATATCCATCATCCATATCCATCCATTCTCATCATCCATATCCTTCCCCATCATCCATCCATCCCCATCATCCATATCCATCCCCATCATCCATATCCATCCATCCCCATCTTCCATGTCCATCCATTCCCATCATCCATATCCATCCCCATCATCCATATCCAACCCTATCATCCATCCCCATCATCCATATCCATCCCCATCATCCATATCCATCCATCCCCATCATCCATATCCATCCCCCTCATCCATATCCATCCCAATATCCATCCATTCCCATCATCCATATCCATGCCCATCATCCATATCCATCCCCATTATCCATATCCATCCAGTCATTCACCCACACTCAGTCACCCACCCACACTCACTAAATAAGTTTACTTTGAATCCTCCCCTCCTCCTCGGTTTCTGGTCTTCAGCTTGTCCGCTCAAGCCACTCCCACGCAGACAGGATGCTCGTGCACAGTGCTGCACAGAGCTGCCCTCTGTCTGCTGACAGCAGATCTGAGTTGATTGAGGTGTTTTATGCCTCAATCAACTTGGAAGTCCCTCTGGGTCACTCTGAGTGACTGCAACTGGAGGTGTCCCTAGCTTTGAATGTAAACACTGTATTTTCTCAGAAAATACAGTGTTTATATGAGAGGCTGCAAGGAGCAATAGTTCTTACCTGAACAACCTCATTAAGCTGAAGTTGTTCAGGTGACTATAGTGTCCCTTTAATGTTACAGCACACTGTAATGGTTGTCAGGTTTGCCCTGGCACCGCACACCCTATTTAAAGGAACACTATAGTCACCTGAACAACTTTAGCTTAATGAAGCAGTTTTGGTGTATAGAAAATGCCCCTGTAGCCTCACTTCTCAATCCTCTGCCATTTAAATGTTTATGAACCCTAGTCACACCTCCCTGCATGTGACTTGCACAGCCTTCCATAAACACTTCCTGTAAAGAAAGCCCTATTTAGGCTTTCTTTATTGCAAGTTCTGTTTAATTAAGATTTTCTTATCCCCTGCTATGTTAATAGCTTGCTAGACCCTGCAAGAGCCTCCTGTATGTGATTAAAGTTCAGTTTAGAGATTGAGATACAATTATTTAAGGTAAATTACATCTGTTTGAAAGTGAAACCAGTTTTTGTTTTTCATGCAGGCTTTGTCAATCATAGCCAGGGGAGGTGTGGCTAGGGCTGCATAAACAGAAACAAAGTGATTTAACTCCTAAATGACAGTGAATTGAGCAGTGAAATTGCAGGGGAATGATCTATACACTAAAACTGCTTTATTTAGCTAACAACATTTGCTAACAATTTTATTTCTTACCTGCCTCTCTTCTGCTGTGGAGTACTACAAGCTTCAATTAGTCCTACATTGCAGGGTAGTTCATTGGCTGAAAGTGTCACCACCAGGCTTAGCTCTGGCAGAGATCTTCCAGCTCTCATAGAGGTTTTTAGTGACACCCGATGGACCCCAGGTAAGAGATCAATCAATAAGCTTACCCTATCAGCTAACAACAAGTTCTCTAAAATGCCTTAAAGCACAAATAAATCATGGCAAGACTAAATGCAGCAGAGTATCAGCTGTACCATTATGCCAATGTCATAATAGCAGCAGTGGCGGATCCAGAGCCTGATCTCGGGAGGGGCACTTGTAGATTATTTAAAGAAATAATCCAGACACAATAACCACTACAGCTCAGTGTAGTGGTTATGGTGTCAATAGTGCCGGGACCCCCTCCCAGAGTAAGTAGTCAAACCGTTTAAGAACAGTTTGACAACTTACCTGAGATCTGCTGGGAAATGGAGCAGTAGTAGGGCATAGGAGCAGTGGTGTGTGTGAGTGGTGCAGTGTGTGTGTGTGTGAGGGGGACAGTGTGTGCGCAGTGTGTGTGTGAGGGCGGCAGTGTATGTGTGGGACAGTATGTGTGTGTAACAGTTGCAGTGTGTGTGTGAGTATTGCAGTGTATGTGTGTGTATGGGGGCAGTGTGTGTGTATCGGTGTATCGGGTAGTGTATGTGTGTAGAGTGTGTGCATGGGGGGCAGTGTGTGTGTATGGGGGTAGTGTATGTGT